>JANHMN010000024.1:15237188-15312527 GCA_030674055.1 Rhabdomys pumilio
TGTGTGTGTGTGTGTGTGTGTGTGTGTATATATGTATGTGTATGTATCTGTATGTATATGTATATACATACATATATACATATACATATACATACATATGTATATGTATATATACATTTGTGTATATATATATACATACATATATACATATACATATACATACATATGTATATGTATATATATACATTTGTATATATATGCATACATATATATTATTTATATGTATGTAGTCATATACATATATGTAAATGTGTATGTGTATGTATATGTATGTGTATGATATGTATACATGTATGTGTATACATACATATATACACATATATATTCATTTATATGTATGTAGTCATATAGTTTTTATATGAATTCACATAGTTGTTTATATGAATATATATTCATATACATATATATTCATATGTTCTTACATTTAAATTTAATAATACTCAACTGTCTCTATCTGAAACCACCTAGTTATTAAAGTCAATAACTACCTCTTCCTGTCACAATGAATAAGGGTAATTTGTCAGTAATTAGACAGCAATACTGATAACCTAATATGTTAAATTTATAAAATGTCTTCTATTACCAGACGTCATTGTAACAGCTTTCCTGTCATGGCCTCTTGGACTTGCATAGGAATCCTATGACCAGGACATTAGTGGCATCATGAGGAAGCAGAGTTCAACAACTGGCCTCTGGTTGGCACCCTGCATTATTTCAGCACAGCCTACAGACTTCATGTCCACACAGTGAACCACCTCTAACAGGCATCAAACAGCACATTCACGTAGGAGAATGCAGGTCCTAGATTCTGCACACATCTCTTCTGGCCTCGAGCTTTACCCAGAGCTAGAGACTCCTTGTTTAGGAGAGAAAGCAAACAGCAACGCTAGCAGCCAACTCTGGCACCAGCACTTTTCTGCCAAGACCACCCAAGGCTCCTCCTCTGCTTTAAGGACATCTATGGAGGACAGGACGGGCAAGAACACCCATGAGAGCCTGGACTGGGGAATTCATTAAAGCAGGACGCTGGAGCCCAGAGCCACTACCCAGAGAGAAGAACACGAACTCCAGGATACACACCGACCTGGATCCCACAGGCTCTATAACAGAGGAGACATTGGGGGACCCGGGAAGAAAAAAGGTCACTTAAAACCTTTAAGGAGTGTGTAGGGCAGGAACCTCAATGTCCCCGTACTAAAACAGTACTGTATACCCTACGCCTTAGCAGACAGACAAAGCAATCTACTCAGCTGACTGACAACCAACTGACAAGCAACCGGCTTAACAAATCACTCCGCCATCCACTGACCCAACATTGGGGAATGCTGCTCAACGTGCCCACTGATGTGAAGTCAGAATCGGAGTACTTCACACGTCACATGTAACTGCTAAGTCATCATCACGTCGAATCGGTGGGACATTATAAATAGCACTACATATCCCATTAGAAAGATAACTGAGGTAGCCCTATATGGGCATTTGATAGGACCCCAAGTCTACCTTCTCAATGCATGCTGACCCTTCAGACTCTGAATCTTGTCTCTCATGTTCTCCCCCCAAAACTATGTGAAACAACCTCTTCGGTACCTTCAAAACCCAAAGCCATTAATAACAAAGACAGACTGTATTTTGAGCTCATTCCTAAGAATTAAAAGCGAAATGGAAACCGAGACCCCCACCTGGTACCCATACAGCTAAATAACCCCCAAAACAGTCCTACATTTCGTTGCCACAGGGAACGCAGACAGCCATTAAAATAACCTTTCAAATCATCTTTTCCCCCGACTACGAAAGAGCACTGTTCTACTGAGGAAAAAAAAAAATGCTGAAACAGACTCACCAACTGTGAGGAATGCTTCCGACTGTGTGCTGCCGTGTTTGTTTGTAGCGTCACACGTGTATTTCCCAGCATGCTCCTGAGTAACTGCCTGAATAGACAGAGAGCTGGATCCAGCCTGGGACATGATGAGGTAGACAGGCTCCGGGTCCAGGTCCCCAGGTCGGAACAGGTGGGACTTTCGGGATTTGGATCTAAGAACTTGTGATGGGTGGCTGGTTATCAATCCATGGCGGCCGTACCAGTGAATGACCGGGACAGGCACTCCCGTGGCATTGCAAGACAAAGTCACGAAGTCTCCGTCCATCACTTCCACGTTCGCTGGTGCGGTGACGATAACAGGTTCCTGTCCACTGTCTATTAGGAACACAATTCACGTAATCAAAACTAGGAACGTGACAGCATCTGCCCTGCAAAGTAACTTCATCCTACCGCAGGAATGATACCGCCAAGATATTCCCCTTTCCGATTCGCTCTCTCCTCCACTTTCACCCTGTAAAGCTGACAACTCGAACCAGAATGTTTCAGAGCCAACAGAGGCTCTTATCTCCAAGCCTGAAGACATACGTTCAATTCCTGCAACACACGTGGTTGCAAGAAAACTAACTTCCACAAGTTGTCCTCTCACCTACACACACACACACACACACACACACACACACACACACACACACAAAGAAAAGTACATAATTTTGAGAAGCAGAGAGAGCCCCAAATAAATGTGTAAGGGGAAAATGAAGTCCTAAAAGAATGTCTATTACTGACAGGGACCTCAATGCCTGAAACCAATAGGAATCTACAAAGCCTTCCCAGGTGAGTTAGGTTCAGGGAACTGGCAAAAGCCTTAGTTGTGGTACCTGTGTGAATGTTGACAATGTGTGGGAAAAAAAAAATGAACAATAGCAGCTTTGTCCTCAGGGATGACTACAGCCTGAGTCCTCCCTGGAAATCCTCCTCCTGAGGCCATCTAGGTGACCTCCAGTAGAGTGGGAACAGCCCACCTAATGCTAGCTTTTCCGAATGTGTTTGAGTATGTGCCTGCCCTTTCTTCATTCCCTGTCACCCCCTCAGGACTCCAGCACCAAGCCATGCAGGATGTTGTGTGTAATTTCTTTGTGTGAGGCGAGCACCTTTGGAAAGGAGTTTTTCTGTGTAGCCCTGCTTGTCATGGAATTTGCTCTGTGGACCAGGCTGCCCTTGAACTCAGGGATTAAACGGGTACGCCACCACACCCAGCTTACACTTTTTTTAAAAAGTACAATTTTTTATAGCTGTAGACTCATCAAATTTCCTACCTAGCCTTCTTGTCCTCCTGAAAGGGGTGTATATAAACAAATTTACTGAGATTTTAATAGGTACACCTACTAGACTCGGTACTATTACAGAAGGGTAAGTGCAAACATAACATAAAAAAGGTAAAGAAACATGAAACTGAATAATATTCCTTCAGGAAAACAGTCAGTCCTGGTAAGATCTCATTAGAGAAAGGCTGAGAGAGAGAAAAATCTATCTTAAATTGGATTTGATATATGTTTTTACCATGGACATGAACACCATTTTGTTTCTAAATCAAAATGGCACCAAGTCTTCCCTCCTGGTCCTGGTATTTTCTGGAGAGATTTTTAAGTAAGGTCACAATAAAATATTGATCAACACATAAGACTTTTTTTTTTCCAGTATGTTTCTTTCTCTCTACACCTATTTATCATCTCTGATAAAACAAAGGACACTGGATCTTCATTGGTTTCTGAATTTTTGCCACGTGAATGGGTATAACAGCTCTCACTGCCTAGAACATGTAAATCCCTGAGGACCAAGGAAGCAGAACACTGCTTGGCAGGTTTATGAGCCATTCACAAATGCCATACATGGCTTGCTAAAACATTGACTCATAGATCATACAGGTATTCTCCAACATATCCCTCAAAAACTTGCACTTGTGAATTTATCTTTATGTACCATGTGAGTTAGAGATTCAATTTGACTTTCTGTTTCACTTTGATGATTAATTATTTCACGTCAAAACTTGAAACAGGTCTCCCCCATGGAGTACACAATGCCAGCTCATTCAGGGCTTTCTATGTAAGAAGATTTTTGTCCTACACCGTCATGTCCAACAGTCTATTTGTTCCTGCAGCAGTATAATGCTTTTGAAATTATCACTGGCTTTTTATGTTTACAGCAAGTTCCTCATGCTTTTAGAGTACTCTAGTTATTCTGGAGCCTCTGCTTGTCTTTATAAACTTTATAATCATTTTCTCAAGAGTGTTGGGAGCCGACTTTAAGCAAAAAGCGGCTAGAAAGCAGCTATCAGCTTTGCAGCCATCTTGAGCCATATACCCTGACATGAGACTTGGTTTTCAACGGCCTACAACAGCTGAAGCACACTCTGATATCCCATATAGCTGTTTTGCTGTTTAGTGCCCCCAGCTGCAAGGAGCACGTGGTATCCACGCATACAAGGCATGCGGTGCACGTGTTGTCCACGTGCTATCCACACCATACATGCCTGTAAGGCGCACGTGCTGTCCACGCCTGTAAGGCTTACGTCATATCCACACCTGCAAGGCACGTGGTATCCATGCGCCTACAAGGTACGTGGCAAAAGCCTATAAATACCCAGGATTTCCTTGTTGTAGTGTATATGTATGTGTGTGTGTGTATGTATATGTATGTGTGTGTGGTGTAGTAGTAGTAGGTGGAGTGGTGTGTGTATAGTGGAGACAGTAAAGAAGACTTTACTACAGATCCTCTGGCTTGTTTCTATTCTTCGCGGCTCTTCCCCTTCTTCTCCCCACTGTCTCTCTTGCTAAACCTGGACCTGTGGAACAGAGCGGGCCTCTATAGTTTGGCCCCCAAATGTGGGCAAGAGTGGTCCGTTACAGTTAGCTCAGGGCTTTTACAGCTTGGGGTTTTTTACAGTTTGGCGCCTGAACAGGGGCTCCAGTAAGCGGGGCTTTTACACAAGAGTATACACAGACGCACATGCACAGACTCATGCATTCCCATATAATCCAGGCTGGACTCAAAGCAAAGGATGACCCTGAACTCCTGGTCCAGTAGAGCCCAGCTAAAGTCTTCAAAATATTCTGATAAGATGCCACCTGGAGTGGCATAAATCTTCAGAAAGAGTTTGAAAAGACCATACTGTCATATAATTCCAAATGTTGCTATCCATAAGCTAGAATGTATCTTTATATGTAATTTGTTGCCAATACAAAAAGTGATTTTTAAATAGTACTTTCCTGTTTGTTGCTGGTATACAGAAAGGCAAATTATTTGTGATTATTTAGGTCTTCACTTAGCTTCTTGCTAAATATTAGTATTTTAATAATAAAACATATGGTAAAGAGCTAGCAAGAACTTAGATATTGTACAATGGCAGTACTGGCTATAAATTAACAACTGTTTGGATTACTTCCTTCTAATTTCTTTGTGTCTTTCTGTACTGGCTGGGTTCTCTCACACATAGATACCTGGAGTGCATTTTAAAGAAAGTACCTTTTACATTTTCATGCTAAGAGATGTTTCATCTGAGTCTTTACTAGATACCTTTTTATCCAGTTCTATTTCCATGTTTCTGAGTATCTAGCATAGATTTGTCTCATTTTTCCTACTTCTGATGAGATTATCATGTTTTTTCTCCTTTATACAGTAAATAGGGTGAACAATACATTTTATGGCAGATGGCTGAAATATCTGCTTCAGCAAGATTTGCATTTTTATACATTTCTGACTTGATGATATGTTATTTATGATTCTTATGCCTATGTTCACAAAAACAAGACCTCCCTTTACTCACTTTCTGATCCCATATTTCTGTGATTTTGGACTTCAGATTATACTGACTAGAGACTTTTCATTTCCCCTTCTCTCTGGGAGAGTTGTGTAATATCTGGAAAGGTCTTATTACTCTACAAAACCATCTGGCCTGATGTTTTCTTTGTGGGAAAAACTTAACTCCTAATTCAATTTCTGCCATAGCTGTAGGAAAAAAAAAAAAAAAAAACAAAAACAAAAACCTACTCAGATTTTCTATTTACTTTAAGTCAGCTTTGCTAAGTTCTATTTTCCCTTAGAATTTGCCCATGTTACAGTCTGAATCTGGAGTCCCCCACAAAAGCCTATGAGTTGAAAGCTTGGTCAACAGGCTGCCAGGCTGCTTGAGTGATAATGACATTTTAACAAGATGGGGCCTGGTTGAAAAGGAGTTAGGTCTCTGGGGGTGTGTCCTTGGAGGGGAGACTGGGAACTTGCCCCCTTTCTGTCCCTCTGCTTCCAAGCCAGGACCTAAGCAGCTCGCTGCTAGACTTACCCCAGCCATTGACGCTCTCTCTCTACTGCCTGCCATAGGCCCAAAGCAACAGGCCCAAGTGACCACATCTGAAGCTGTGAACTAAAAAAAAAGCTTTCTTCCTTTTCATTTGATCATCTCAGGTATTCGGTGGTAGGAGTTAACACCTCAGCTCTGTTTATACTGGTAATGTATTGTCCTATTGGCTACTTTAATACTTTTAATCTCTGCATTGAGACTTACAATTTCCTTCTCCCCTTAATACTATCCCTTTATGTCCACCTTTTTACTTGATTTTGCCAAAGATTGGTTCACTTTACCAAGAAGCAATTTTATCTTGTACTTTACTTTTCTTAGATGCTTTCTGCTCTTGGCTTTGCTTCTCCCGTCTTCTGACTTCCTCGAATCTACTCTAATGTTCCTTGGATTCACTCAATGATTTTTCAACCTTACTTGTTTTCTTTGGTAAGCACATAAGGCTATAAAAGTCCTAAATTCCATGTTGGCTGTCTTCCCACAGGACACGATTGATTGTTCTGGCTAGTTTTATGTCAACTTGACACAGGCTAGAGTCATCTGAAAGGAGGAACCTCAATTGAGAAAAATGTCTCCGTGAGATCCAGCAGTAAGGTATTTTCTTAATTAGTGATTGATGAGGCAGGTCCAGCCTATTCTGGGTGGTGCCACCTGGATGGTGGTCCTAGGTTCTATAAGAGGGCGGGCTGGGAAAGCCATGTGGAGCAAACCAATAAGCAGCACCCCTCCATGGCCTCTGCATCAGCTCCTGCCTCCAGACTCCTGCCCTTGAGTTCCTGCCCTCAGTGCTTTGATGAACTGTTAACATGGAACTGTGAGAGAAATAAACCCTTCCCCACCTCCCCCAACCCCCAATTGTTTTTGCTCATGGTGTTTCTTCACAACAATAGTTACAGTAACTAAGGCCTTGCTCGTTGATAGTAACAGTAACTAAGGCCTTGCTCTTTGATAGTAACAGTAACTAAGGCCTTGCTCTTTGATAGCAACAGTAACTAAGGCCTTGCTCTTTGGCACTTTCACTGCCATTCAACTTTAAAGTATTTTAAGCTTCCACTATGATTTTGAAGTGTAATTTAATGTTTCCGAATACACGATAACTTTCTTTAAAAATGGTTTGCTTTATTAACTTCTAAATTTGCCATACCAAGATCAAAGCGGTGTTGTTTCACACGGATGCTCTGAACTTTGAAATGTTTAAAACTCACACCACAAACAAGTTCCCTATTATAGATCAA
Organism: Rhabdomys pumilio; assembly: GCA_030674055.1. Taxonomy (NCBI): domain Eukaryota; kingdom Metazoa; phylum Chordata; class Mammalia; order Rodentia; family Muridae; genus Rhabdomys; species Rhabdomys pumilio. Next base: position 15,244,591 of record JANHMN010000024.1, read on the forward strand.
TAAGGAAAATAACCCAAACTTAAATTTTCAAATGGGCAAAAGACAGTTAATATGTAAAGAAGTCTAACTGTCTCCCAGGCATATGAAAAGATACTTAATTTCACCTAGGATAAAAGAAGTACAGATTAAAAGGTATTTTTTTTTCCTGGTAAGATCCCAAAGATTGGGGGAAGAGAAAAATATAATAAAAAGTCTGAAAAAGGTGGGTTGAGGAGACAGCCTAGTTGGTAAAGTGCTTGCAGCAGAAGGATGAGTTTGGATCCCTACCACCCACATAAAAGCTAGGTATGGACGTGTGTATTTTAGTATCTGCAAGCCCAGTGCAGGGAATGGGGCAAGGAGGCAGATCCCCAAAGGTCACTGCCCAGCCAGCTTAGCTCAGTCAGTGAGTTTCAGGTTCAAAATCTAAAAGAATCCAGCAAGACACCTAACTTCAACCTCTAGGCTCTGTGAGCACACGTGTACGTGTACACACACACACACACACACACACACATTGATCCTACTGTGTTGTGGTGAGAGTGTGAGGAAACAGAACACACAAAATGTTTATGAAAGTATAAACTCATAATTATGAAGAGAAACTCAATAGTATCTATTAAAATTTCTCGTGTATGCATACATAGGTTTATTCTGCAAGTTCACTTCTGGAAATTTCTTTCAGAGATCCTCACACACATGCAGAAAAACTGAAATGTTCATCAGATCTCAAACAGCTATCAACAAGATGCTAGTCAAATTACTGCAGGTATACATTGAGGTTGTAAGCAGCCATTTTTCTTAGAGAATAAAAATATGGTTTGGTATACCGTATGAGAAGAAATTCAAACTGTAAGTTAAGCAAAACTTTTAAAAGAAACACTTCTCGCACGATTTGTCCTTTTAAAAGACAACAGAAATGCACACACACACACACAAACACACACTTGTAGTGTATAATTCTTGTATGTGTGAACAGAAGTTTATTCAAGAAACTGATGAAAGCCAGTTGGTTGTAAAGAAAAGACAGGCTGTTGGATCGTGGTCAGGATGGGGAGGGCAAGAGAGACTGTAGACTTCAATGTATACCTTTAGAAACTATGTAGAAAGTATTTGAAATGCATATTTTGCAACAGTGTATTGTTTAGGGCCTAGAGGAACCCGGTCAATCACCATGCTATTCCACTGGGGATATACCTCCAGCCTAGACACAAGTTTTTCATTAAACTTTTGTTATGTTTGTGGGTGTTTTGTCTGTATGTCTGTCTATGTACCACTTGTGTACCTGGTGTCCACACAGCACAAAGAAGGCGTTGGATCCCCTGAGGCTGGAGTTGTAGAGGGTTGTGAACTGTCTGTCATACAGATGCTAAACACTGAACCTTGGTGCTCTCAGCCAATGCTGTTAACCGTTAAGCCATCCATCTATCCCCAAAACCATTTTTTCTATGAGCTTGATTAAATAAAGTGACTTCATCATGGAAATCCCAGTCTGTCGCTACAAAGGACCATGGAAAACAAACCCTGTTCTCATACGGTCATAGGATTATTTTCTTTCAAAGACATGACTTCATTTCTAAGTACTGAAAGCCTACCCATGAAGTGAAATTTCTTGTGATTACGAGACCCAAAAGCACACCTTGTTCAATCTGAAGTCTTCCAGTAGACTGCATAAATCCAATCCCATTGTCTGCAATGCACTGATATAACCCAGAGTCTTCCATGATAACCCCGGTGATCTTCAGCACACTTCCCTCAGTCAGATGCCGTGAGGAGGGGTGGATAGGCTGTGCGTTATGAAACCAGGTGCGGTTGGGGGCTGGGTTCCCATGAACATCACAGGTAAAATGTACGGTGGCCCCCAGGGACACCTTCTGATCGTGCAGCCCTTTAGAAATGGAAGCGTGCTCTGAAAATAAAGCAGGCATGTGTAACTATCACGTAAGACACAGAGAAGCATGCTCTGAAAAAAGAAGCAGGCACATGTAACACACATAGGCAGAATCTGCCTCTAGCGCTGAGTAGTGAAATCTCTGTGTTCCTTACTTGCATCCTTCTGTCTGCTGTGGTCAAGAAACACTGAGAGATCTACCTTTAACTTTCACCAGCACAATAAATATGTGGCTACTAGCTTAAAGTCTGCTTTTTTTTAAAATATGGGTCCACCAACTTTATACTCTAACACCTTTGAATACACTGCGCACACACATACACACACACACACACACACACACACACACACACACACACACACACCTTCACCCAAGCTCTCCGGCTTTCTGTGTACTGAGAATGAAGCCCCAACAACACATTATGCCAAATGTTTTATGCCACCCAGAGATACAGTTCCGTTCAGCATCCCTTTGTAAAAATGAGTCCTGTTCTGGCTACTAGTTTGGATATTTCTTGATATTCTGAGTCTCATTTTTAGCTCACAAATATCCTTCAAACAACAGTTAGACTAGGAAAATAAGCCAGTTTGAAACAGAACTCCATTTTGAATAAGTAAGACCTCACTTACCCAGTACATTGACCATGTAAGTGACATGTTTTACGTCTCCGGACTTGTTGCCCACCACACAGGAATAGTTCCCAGAATCCTCTGGGTCGATGCTAGCTGTGGCAAGATGAGAGTACAGCCTTCTCCAGTTGCCTCCTGACACAACATCCTGCCCATCCTTCAGCCAATACACTTGTGAGGCCGGGACCCCACTCACCACACACTCCAAGGTAACAGGGCTGTGAGGAAGGACAGCTAATGCCTGAGAAAGAGCAGGGTGAAGAATGTGAAAACCATCCGAGGAAGGACCTGGGAAAGGAAGGGAACACAGAATCACATTAGAAATGACTCGTGTCCACCCTCTTTCTTGAGCTGTGAACACCCCGGGGAAATTGCTGCCATTTCTCCCTCATGTGACAAGACCCTATGTATAACAAAGTCATTTTTCTCTGACAGCCAACATGAAAATATTTTGTAAATTTTTTCTTTTTTTTGGCATTTTGGAAATGTAGGGCTTTTAAGTCTAATGCCACCTGTTACTATGCTCTTCCTCAGCTCAGCAGTGACAATCCCAAATCAGCCACGGCTTTTGTCATACAGAATAGAAAGCCCATTATCTCTTGGTTCCCTAGGTTCCCTATTCCACAGATAACCACCGCTTCCCTTACCACTGCTGTAAGATTGTTGTGGGTTTTGTTTGGTTTTTTTTTGAAGGGGGGGGTGTTGTTTGTTTGTTTTTAAGACAGGATTTCTCTGTGTAGCCCTGGCTGTCCTAGAACTCACTCTATAGACCAGGCTGGCCTCGAACTCAGAAATTCACCTGCCTCTGTGTGAGTGCTGGGATTAAAGGCGTGTGCCACCACTGCCTGGCGATTGTTGTTTTTGTTTTTGTTTTGTTTTTTTTTTTTAATGTTTAAAAATGGGGGCTGGAGAGATGGCTCAATATTTAAAAGCACTTACTGCTTTTGCAGAGGACCCAGGTTCAGTTCCCAGCACCCACATGTTGGCTCACAACCATCCATACATCAAGTGCCAGTGGATCTGATGCAAGGCACCAGGCACACACATGATGCATATGGCTATATGTAAACAAAACTCTCACATGCATAAAATAAATAAAACTTTAAAAACTACCATAAAACAGGTAGAGGGTTATTGTATAACACACTGATGGTTAAGGGTGCTGGCTGCTCTTCCAAAGGACTCGGATTCTATTCCTAGCATTCACATTAAAGTTTACAGCCATCTGTGTCTCTACTTCCAGGGAATATGAATGTCTCTTCTGGGCTTTATCGACACAAGGTGTGTACCTTGAACATGGACATACATGCAGGCAAATATCCATACATAAAAAATAATAAATTTAATGTTAAAAAATTAAATAAATAAAACTTGGATTGAAAACCATACTGAGCTTTCCTTTGCCAATGCCGCATGAGGCAGCCTGTCAGGACTCTTCCTTCCCTAGCCACCAGCATCCTGCCAAATACTTACGACTCACAAGGAGCTTCCGGCCAGTGGGTTCGACTTTCAGTTCACTGGTGACAGGATTATAGGCAGCACATTTGTATGATCCCTTATCCTTCGAGGACACATTCAAAATCTGAAGATTTCCTGAGGGAAGGATTATGTAGTTTCCTGGGGAAGGTAGAAGGATGTAGTCAGGGCTGGGGGATGCAGCTCAGTTGGTAGAATCTTGTCTAGCACAAAGTCCTGGGTTCAGCACCAGCATCTGCCACATGATATCAGACATGGTGGCACATGTCTATAATCCCAGCATGTGGGAGGCAGAGGAAAGCGTGTCAGGTCAGAGTCATCCTCATCGACAGAGCTCCAGCCTCTCCCTTCCTACAGACCCGAACAACTCAACTGAGACTAACAGACACTGGAGATTTACACAGGAGACTAGCAGTAAATTCACAGCCAAAAAAGCTTTGTTACAAAAGAGAGAGAAAAGCCACACCCAACAATCCTCATATAGCAAAACCCCAATTAGAAAACCTTTAGCAGTCAGTCGGAGTCAGGAAGCCCAAGAACCTTATTTGGACCAAGACACAATGAGCACAGATCCATCTGGACACATTGGAACCTATATTCTCAGTGGTGTTCAGTCACTGGCTACTTAACATGTTTCTCAATAAATATACAAGGAGGAGCTATTCTCAGTCAGTCATAGCCTGGGCACACACCACATGGCAACGCAGAGAGTGGACAAAGGCCCTGTATTAATGCACTTAACATTCCAGTGTGGAGTATGAGGTGGTAGATAAAGGAGTGCCCAGCAAACAAAAATACAAACGGCACATACTAGGTGTGATGCGCTCTACCAAATAAAGGGGAAGAAAGTGACAGACCGTCCTATTTATGCACGCCCCTGTGGGTCATCTTCTCAAAGACGTGTTATTTAAGCCCTGGGAGGATCAGGAGGAGTCTGTGGAGTAACTTGTCTAATGGAACCACCTGTCTCAGCTTCCTCCTCTGAGAGCACGCCCCAAACACGACTCACCTGTGGAAGACTTCAGCCACTTTCCCCGGATCTTATAGAGCACCTCAGCTTTGGGGTTACTCTCTGGTACCCTGCAGCCAATGAAACCTGTGTTTTTCTCTTCCGCGGTAATAACGTGCATTGCTGATGAATCGAAATCACCCAGAGCTGAAATAAACAAGTAAACAAATGAATGCAAAGACAGTTCGAAGGAAGAAGAACAAAGCTTGTAAACACGTAAGATGGCCTTGTGTGCCAGCTGATCCCAGTCCTGAGGACGACAGATCTTTTTGCTGTTTTTGTTGTTGTTGTTGTTGTTGTTGTTGTTGTTTTGTTTTTTTGTTTGCTTGGTTTTGGACAGGTTTCATTATACAACCTCATGTAGCTGAAGGTAGTCTTGAACTTGTGATCCTCCTACCTCAGCCTCCCGCAGCTAAGATTATAGGTGTGTACCCCCCACAGCCAGAAATAACATTTTTTTTTTTTACATGAGAAAGCCACTGGAGCAAAGGGCATGGTTGAGCACTGACAGCTATGTCAGGGCACACAGGTTTTCAAAGTCACTGCCTTCAGGGAGCCATAAGGAAAACACCAAAATACACTACAGACAACTGCAAAGCATATTGACCTCCATTCTGTCAAGATAAATCCTTTCCCATCCAGAGGGATGTTTATCAAAATTCACTTTCCCTTCGATAAAACAGCTTCTGGGAATGAACCCAGGCCGCTGTAAAGCACAGTAGCGGAGTGCGCGGGATGTGCTGGGATGCACCGGCTTGGTGCTGCCTCCTTTCAGTTTAAACAGTTCTCTGTGGACAGAGCAGGCTCTTCATTATCCCCACCACCCAGGGAAGCCAGCTGCCTGCCTCCAGGAAATCAAGCCTCCAGGGTGTGTCTTGGAGCTGTGCATGGGTCACAGCTCTACAAAAACATTTACTCTTCTCAGTTATGACAAACTCACTAGTCCGGGGGAATCCAGATTTGTTCTGTAAATAGGGGTGCCCTCACAAAGCCGTTTTCCATTACTGGGAGCCATCGCCGTTTGAGAGGCAGATGGCTCAAACTTCCTAAGAAAAACCACGCATTCCAGATTTTCCATAAGTTCAATTCTTCACATTCCTTTCTTTACTGTCGGTTCCCCCACCCACCCAACCCCCCCCCCTTCCTTAGCCTGGCTTAAATTACATAAATTACAATCCCCTGGTAATCGAGGGAAATAAAACAATTAGATGTGAAAGAAAGATGGAGGTTGCATGACATAAATGAGTGTCAAAGCCAACTGATTGTATGGATATTAAGGGCTTCAAAAGATGCTCAAATGGAACCGCCCAGAATTCACACTAGAAAACTGTCCTGTACTAATTTAAAAAAAAAAAATCATTTCCACACTATGACTAGAGATTAAGACACTAAGCTGGACTACAGAGGTTCCAATATCTTTCCCCAGCGATCCACAGTCAAAGCAAGCTTGGGATAAGAACTCCTCAGGCGCAATACGTGTCTCTTATCAGTGCCCAAGTTTCTCCAACTATTAAAAAAAACATGCAGCATGGAATAGAAAGCCCATAGATTTCAAGGAAAACAACAGATAACAAGATTCAAACTACATTCACCTGCAGCGGACACTGTAGCTGGGCCACTCACAACGGCACCAATGCTGTTGTTGGCAACGCACTGGTAGCAACCAGAAAGGGAAGGGTTAAGAGACAGAATGGTCAAAGTCCCCCGATGGATCTTTATCTGTTCTGTGTTTCTGTCCAGTCGTCTTCCATTATGCAACCATGAGATTCGGGCAGTAACAGGTTTAGCAGAACAATGTAGGACCACGGGTCTTCCAAGCTTCTGGACAGCAGAGAGTGGCTCAGAAATAAAATAAGGTGCCAAGTCTACAATGGAACATTCCAGGGTGTAAAGAGGAAGGGTCAGAAAGCAGAGAAAAAATACATTAAATACATTTCATCTGCATCTATAACCAAGACAGTCTCACAGCCTCTCATCTCTCTATGTAGTTTTTTTTCTTTTGGGACAGGGTTTTTCTGTATAGCCATGGCTGTCCTGGAACTCACTCTGTAGACCAGGCTGGCCTCGAACTCAGAAATCCGCCAGCCTCTGCCTCCCAAGTGCTGGGATTAAAGGTGTGCGCCACCACTGCCCGGCTATGTAGTACTTCTTAATTCTTATAAAAAATTCACAGGTTCATCTTCCCCTCTCCCCCATTTTTGAGGCAGAGTTTCTCTGCCTTGACTGCCCTGGTCTTGATTGGTGGACCAGGCTGGCCTTGAACTCACAGAGATCTGCCTATCCCTCTGCCTCCCGAGTGCTGGGATTAAAGGTGTGCCACTATGCCAGGCTCCTACAGTGTTTTTGTAAACAAGTAATAAATGCTGCACAATAAATTACACATTGATATAAAGAAAAAAGATTAAGAAGAGGAAAGGCTTCAGTCCTAACTCCATTCTTCTTCTCTTACCTGAGCTCACAGAAGAACACAGAATTGTAAGAGCATACAGCAGTGTCCATAAGGGTCCGAGGTCTGGATGCATATCGCCCAATTACAGAAGTAGGCTGGGAAGACTTTTGGAGAAAGTCCAGGCCTCAGCTTACTGAAAAACATTCAGAAAAGAAAGAAAACTTCAATGCAAAGAACCCCTGGCATCTTTAAACTGATCACCTTATCTTAGGTCCCTTCTGATCCCTATCTCCCCAATCCACACATAGACTAGACACTAGACTAGGGTTAGAAGCTTTATTCCTTCTTCTGGGGATGAGGATACTCCACTACTGGAGAACTACTCAGAGCTGATGGAGGTCACACTGAAATGGGTTAAGAATGGACGAGGAAGAACCATCAAGAGGCACTGAGCCCTTGAGAGACAGACAGGGCACGGTGCGCAACTACGATGAAATGCGATCGTATTCAGGACACCATCTGAAAGCAGAACCAAAGGAAATACAGAGGCCAGGAGGTGAAGTGTGAGATGCAGAGCCATTCCAGGGTGAACTCTTGAGTTTGGGTGAAAAAGAGTAAAGAATGCCTGTTTACTAAAGTAGAAAATCCAGAGCGGGTGGTACAAAGTGAAAAGGGGAAGAGTAAGCAGGTCTGAGTGCCTGGGGAACATTTTAGATTATCAACTGGACATCCAGCTGCTATCATGAGGTCCAAAGTTGCTTAAACGAGTCACAGGAAGAAGTCAGAGCTGAAAATGTAGATTTCAGATGTAAGGAAATCAGGCGCCATCTCAGCCTTTTCTATGGAGAATATGCTTGGAGAGCAAGAACCTTTAGAGACTGAACAGAGAAGGAACAACGGGGATGCAAAGAAAGAAGGAATGAACGGGATGGACCCAGGAGAAAGCTCTCTCTAGCAGTCAGCAGAGTAAGGTTAGCTGCTATCCAAAGGGTGCGATGCAGAAGGTTCTGCAGAGAGTGACTAAATTAAAGGGGATGGAAAACATGTAAAGAGCAGGAGACAAAGGGAGAAGGACAGACACTTCCCAAATTCTGCCATGAAGCAGGAAACTGGGAGAAACTGGCTGCAGACAGGTGAATGTCTCTGACAGATGTCACCCAAGGGAAAGCCGCTTTCTCTGATCTGATTCATTGTTGTTTTTAAGCTAGAGACAATAGAGTACATTTGGAAAACTTTTAAGAAGTCCATAAATTCCAGGCCTGCAAGAACACAGACAAACTACCACATGGATAATGGCTGAGACGGGACCAGTGAGTTCTTTTGGGAGACAAATTAGAAATCCATATCAAAATCATTCATTCATGAAGTAAATGTTTTTCAATAGTCATGATATGGTAGATACCATCCTAAGAGCCAGACATGGGACAGTCTTTATTACAAACAGAAATGAGGTAACACAGACTTGTAAGTTTAAACTTTACATTCTAGTGGCAGAAACGGACAATGAGAAGATACAAATAAAATGAGTCGGTTTAATAATGTATCCTCTAGAGATGGTGAACTCCCTTGGACATCTTTCTTCTTTGGTCTCACTCTTCTACGGAACCTAGAAGATGTGGTGTATCCTCCTGAAAACCAAGCATTGTTGTAAAATCCTACTTTCCAGAAGAAAGCATTCTATCACATCTTTTAGAATAAAAGGGCTACTTCAATATAATGACATTTCCATGTGTGCAATCACATTTAACAAAAACTGACACTGAACTACGTTCTAACTATCCCGTCTGTTCTTTCACTCACTTATTCACTCCGTGCCTAATTTAAAAAAAAGAAAAAAAAATCAGCAAAAGTGTACTAAGCCCTTCCTCTGTGCTAGGCATTGTGCTGGCCACCGTTATCCGGAACCTCTGCAGATCCTACCCTTTGTTCCCGGTTGGCCTGGGCTGGAGATAAACTCTATGGAAATACAATGTAACAGAATGACTGGCTATAGTAGCAATATCTGCCGATGTGCAGTTGATGGGCATAATCGCATAATCGTCTACACAAAGAAGGGTGTCAGTGGCTGGAAATCTGCCCATCTGTGCCTCAGACGTGAAAGCTTACACACACAGGCTGATCTCCATCTCTGACATCTTTCCATTTCTTTTCCTGGTGACCCCTTTAAGAAGTGGGAGCCGACGCACTGGCAGAAGGGGTCAGTTGTGTGCAAACCCTTTTGGTTTATTTGAACTGTCCTGGTTAAGGCTAAGGGCAGACTCAGCAGTGATGAAGGCTAAGTAAACACTCACTGACTTGTTAACAGGAGACGCTCTGAGAAAACGTGGGCATGGAGGATTGTTTCTTCCTTTTGCCAAGTCTTTCTTCAACTATTTATTTATTAAAAGGCAGCGACAGGGACTTCACAGTGAACTTTAACCCTGGCACATGACCTAATTTATAGCTGCTCTTACAAGTTCCACGGCTCATTAATTCTACCTAAGTATGATCATATGGAGGCTTCCTTGATAAAGCCCACTGGGCTGTTCATTTATACTTTTAGACAAGGTTTCACGGTGTAGTGATGGCTAGCCTCTAACTATGTAACCCAGGCTAGCCTCAAACTTGAAATGATCTTCCTACCTCTACCTCCTTGATGCTCACACTACAGGCTTGATCCATTATGCCTGGTCATGTGGTTACCTTTAACATGATCTCAGGTGATGTTGGGAGTGAGCGAGAACCTAGGGCCACAAGAGGCAATTACTAAACATCTGTGGGCTTGACTTCTGTGTGTGCACAGCTCAGGTTAGAGGGCCATAAAGATAATGTCGTCTATGGGTCAGGTGACTTGAAGAGGGAAGCAACAGAATGTCACTCCAGCCTCACCACTAAGCATCACTCACCCACCACTCAGAAGGTGAGACCAGTTAAGACCAACCAGTACAGAGCAGAAGAGATCCATGAGCAGCACAGGACAAAAATCACCCAATGCCATGTCACTTCCAAAAGTATAATATCAGCATTTCTATTATTATTACTGTCTCTGCCCTCTCCTTCTCCCCTCCCTCCCTCCACCCAACACACACACACACACACACACACACGCATACACACACACAAATACACACACACATACATACACACACAAACACACACACACACGCATACACACACAAACACACACACACATACACAAACACACATACATACACACACACACAAACACGCATACACACACATACATACACACACAAACACACACACACACATACACACACACACATACACACACACAAACACACACACACACAAACACACACACACGCATTCACACACACATACATACACACACACAAACACACACACAAACACACACACATACACACACACATACATACATACATACACACACAAACACACACACGCATACACACACACATACATAAACACACACAAACACACACACGCATACACACACACACACACACACGCACGCACGCACGCACAATTTCCCCTGCATTTCTCCTGCCATGTTGCACACAAGTGGCCTTACCATGATGTCATCTCTCTCCCCTACAGATGTTTGCCTCGGATAGAAAGCATCCCTCACACTCTCAACTGTCTGTCACCCCAGCCTCCTCTCACCCTCCGCTGACACGGAATAGTGACCAACAGGACAGACGTCCAGGGAAACAGCACTCCTCCCTCCACCGAACATCTCCTGACCATCACCTAAGGTTCTTTGAGCCCTACGGTAACATACACAGCATTCAGGAATTTTCCTGTAAAAAGTAAAACCAGAATTCAATCATATCAGATGGGACAGAATTCTGATTATAACCATACTATTGTTTAAATTAAGCATTCATCTCATTTAACGCTTTTCAAAAACACCCAGTATTAACATAGATGCTGGGTTAAACAAAATGTGTTAGTGTCTTTTCTTCACATAATTGACAATGAGTATGTTAGTTCTATAAAAAAAAATTAGGAGAAAACTTCTATAAATACTCATTTAAAAAAAATCCAGACACAATCATTCAGTATAGAATATTATGGGATATACAAAAAACATATAAGGAAAACAAAAGTAAACAACCCAGCAAGCGGTGATATGATAACACAGCAACATTCCGATACTCACCCTCCCAGTCCTCCTCACATGTGTGTATACATAACTGAGATCGTAATGCATGATAGCTTTAAATCCTTTAATAATTCCTTATCTAGCGATCTTTCTTCCTACTAAAAACCCTTCATGATTATCCTCTGTTAACACCTGCAGATGCTCTGGCTTGGTTAGAGTTTCTACTTCTATGAAGAGACATATGATCGCAGCAACTCTTATCTTAAAACAAGACAAAGCAAAAACCATTTAATAGGGGCTGGCTTACAATTCAGCGATTTAGTCCATTATCATTATGTGAGGAAGGATGACAGTGTGCAGGCAGACATGGTGCTGGAGAAGGAGTTATCTGGATCCGCAGGTAGCAGGAAATAGAGACCGAGATACTGGGCCTGGCTTGAGTTTCTAAAACCTCCAAGCCCACCTCTAGTGATGCATCTCCTCCAATAAGGACGCACCTACTCCAAGACCAGAGAGGATTTCCTAATCCTTTCAAACAATGCCACTGCCTATAAGCCTATGGGGGGCATTCTCACTCAAACCATACTCTGTAGAGTGGATACACTTAAGAGAAAACACTTTACATACACTTATTCTAGTTAAATTATCCTTTTTGAATACTTCAACATCCAGATAAAGTTAATAACTTTAATAAAAATTAACTTTAATTACACATACTTAAAGTCACTTAAAGTCATATAATGCACATACATCTCATGCACATGAGAGAATACTGTCCATAAATCTTTAGATACTCTTTTAGTTATATGTCCTGGAGTTATATTCTTGGAAGTAGAATTCCCACATCATGAATATGGGTATTTTAGTTAGTGTTTTATTTTAAAGATCTACTTATTGATTATGTATATAGCATTTTGTCTGCAGGCCAGAAGAGGGTCCCGGATCTCATTACAGATGGTTGTGAGCCACCGTGTGGTTGCTGGGAATTGAACTCAGGGCCTCTGGAAGAGCAGTCAGTGCTCTTAACCTCTGAGCATCTCTCCAGGCCCCCTAATTTTTTAAATACATATCATCAAGGTGTTTTTCTCAAAAGAAGCCAGTGTCCAGCACCACTCCTAACAACCACCATCCGCACAGTTTGGTAACTGTCTCCTCAGTTTAAGGTTTAGATCCATGTACTTTATAAGCCAAATGTGGATATAAACTATCACTGATCAACTCACGGAAGTTCATGACAACATTCATCACACTGTTGACATGACAACATTCATCACACTGTTGACCTTTGACCTTACATGACAAAAAAATCATGGGTACAGAAATCTGCTTTTCACCCTAGATCTATCAAAAGGGAGGGCAAGGAATCACTGTAGTTACTGTGTAGTTTTAAATTTTTTGTAGTTTTAATTTGTAACACGTATTTCTCCTAAAATAAAATTATATGCAAAATCTGCTGGCACTCAAAACTTCAAACTACTGTTCAAGAATATAATCTCCCTCCCATCTTTTTGTTTTGTTTTGTTTTGTTTTAGTCTATCGATCACATATAAAATAGAAGTACATGCAGCTATTTTCCTAACTTAAAGAGGTAGTAAAGTAAACTAGATTCAATTGATTAGGCAACACACACACACAAACAACCTGCTAAGGCTTCTCTCACTCACTGGTCTCAGAAGGAACTGATCAACCAACCATGAGAGCCTCCTTCAATCACTTTTGTATGTGTGGATGTAATCACACCCCTCCACTTTTCAGAAGCACTTCTGAAAAGATGCTTTTTAGTGACTGTGCTCTCAGAAGAGGCTAGGGTAGTAAGGGTGCTCGCACAGACTTCAGATTACCAAAAAGAGAGGAGAGCAGCTGCAAGAAGCAGGCCCGTTTGTCTACAAATCGGGTCTGCTCTTCCCTCCACACTGCAGATAGGCAGATATCATTGAAAGCACAGTTCTGCTCCTTGGACTGTAAGGTTCAAGGAAGAGCAGCTGTATCCCGGGGGATTTAAGCCTTTCCCTCCCCTCCACACAGGTGACTGTGTGTATAACAGCCATGGTTTCTGTGCCATGCTGGGTCCGGCTGGGTTCTTCTGGCAGCAGGGGGATAAAGGTATGCCTCAGCTCAGCTCAGAAAGGAAATACTTCCCTAAAGTTTGCTTAACTCATTCTTCAGGTTGTGAACTTACTGCTTTTATAACCCCTCTTCAACATGCTGCCAGAATAGTCCTTTGGGGAAAGCCCTTCCTGAGTTTTTAGATTTGATTACTTTGTTTTTGAAACATCACTTCTGCTCTTCTTAGGCTGATTGGCTCTTTCTAAATTACCCCACTCCCCAGCACACCCCAAGTCCCCCAAGACTGATCAAGGCTCTTACTGAATGACTCCACTCCCCAGCACACCCCATCTCCCTCAAGGCTGATCAAGGCTCTTTCTGAATGACCTTCCTCTCCTCTTCTCTTGCTCTAATTGTGAACAAAAGCTGAGCTTTGGGATCAGTATGGTTCTTCGAAATAGGGAATTCTTTAAGTTAGTCTGCACTTTAAAGGAATCTTATTCTTCATGAAATGTGATCTTAAATAGAGAATTGATTTCTATTTTCAATCAATTTCAAAATGTTCCATTTAGCAACTGTTCAGACAAAAAAAAATTCTGCACTAACTAAAATCTAAAATATGCTGAGGGGAAACCTTGGTCAAGTGCTAGAGGATTAATGCAGTACAATTACAGAGAATTCAAGCACAAGACACTTAAAAAACACAAACAAGCAAAAGACCACATTTAACTACCTGCATGTTACTCATATACAACTCTGAGTCTCCTGTCAAATTTTTCTTCGTTCAAAATATTTAAATAATGTGGTGAAGAGGCAAACATCATTTCCTATGCAGAGTTTTCACAGAATTCTTCTCTTGTAGCAGAAGTTCCTGTAATTGATCAGTCAACACACAGGACATCTCTGGGTGGTCTCGGCAGTCCTAGAATTTGTTCTTGTAGACCAGGCTGGCTTCAAACTCAGAGATCCTCCTGCCTCTGCCTCCTGAGCTCACGGATTAAAAGCTTGTGCCATAACAAACGGTTCAGGTAGCAATATTTTGTCACAGTGGCTGCTGAACAGCTTTTCCACTTTGGGGATGGTTCCTTTCTGTGCAGTGTATCTTTTAAGAGGCAAACCCCTTCAAAAGGTCATGTCTTGGAGTTACACCTTTAAAGAATCAACTACCAGTTGATGACTCATCTCGTCATAAGCATCATACTAAAAGACTAAAGTGCGTGTTGATTAGATGGTCCTCCAAAACAAGGGGCTTTGTGGGCAGTGTTAAGTAGAAAGGAGGTGAGAGTGTTCTCCTAATCCATCTAAAGCCGTGGCCCCATTTCTAAGGGTCAAGAAGCAACCATATTTCGTCTGCTGTCTTTTCTCTCTGCTGGAACTTTAAGTGAACTAGAAACACAAGACAGCTAAAAGTCAATACAAACAACAAACAAACAAACAAACAAACAAAAAACCTTCAAAGAACTTCTTCATTGTCCTTACTGTCTATCATGACTTCAAATTGGTTTTCAGTGCCTAGTAGATATTTTTCTTATCTGTGAAAGCTGGCTTTTATTGAGATGGAGCCCGCTGTGATAGTTTCCACTACAATCAGTGAAGACCACTTTAAATAAGTGACTGAGTTTATAAGAAATTAAAGTTTTCAGGGTGTAAAGCACTTAAGTAAGATGAGACAGATGAGCAGTGGAATTAACTCATACAGATAACAAAGGGAGAGACGGGTGAGCACCAGAATCACCTGTGCAGGTAACATGTAGAGGACAGAAAGTTTATTTCACCTAGACCTGGGGTTAGGACTTCTCAAAGGAGGCAGGAGAAATGCTGCAGGTTCAAGGTTAGCCTAGGCTACGTAAATGAGACTGTGCCTCTTCACAGAAAGATGAAAAATATTAGATGAAATCAAAGTAACAAATTAGGCAATACAGTCAGAGCGGTGCAAGGGGGAAGAAAAGGAAGAAACAGATTTTAAACAGGAAGAATGGACAGTGTGTGCACAGAATCTATATATACAGTGTAAGAGAGTATATGGGCTGGAGCATGGGGTTATTATATTCAGAGAGGGAGAGTTACACAGGCACACAGAAACTCGAGCATTATATACACATATATATCACATTAAGGTATTTGGCTTTCATCCTGACAGGACTGTTTTCTACAGGAGAGGGCACGCTCAGACCTGCACCTGTGAAACGCCATCTGCACTGTAATGTGGAGATCGGCTGAAGACAAGTTAGGAGGCAGGTATGAAAGAGAAACGGACTCGCATGAGAGAAATCGCCCCTAACATCTGGACATATTTAAATGATATGAACGGTAAAACTGATAGAACGAAGTCCACAAGTGATCCAGTCTGGGAAAAAATGTACAGCTCAGACATCACCGGAATCCATTTGTCTATCCACTTCCTGTTTCCTGGCTGCTTTGACAAGAAAGAAAGAAAGAACCAAAGTGACAAGTCTACATCTCTGACTACAAAGTGACTGAGTAGATGGTCTGCATTTTCTCATACAGGAAATCCAGGAGAAACAGCAGGGCCTTTGTGCTCGCTGTCTGGAAGGTGCTGCGGAGAGTGGGGGGACACCTGTGGAGATCTAAGCCAGCTGATTGGACTTGCGGAGCAAGGTACGAATGTGAGGGTCAACAGCAAACAGAACTGCTGGCCTGAGTAGAGGAGGGTAGGGCAGCCTGAGTCCTGAAAGGGCAGCCCACCTGAAGAAGCAGGAACTCCTCATTCAAGACTAAGGATCCCAACAAAGCTGTGGCTGGAAGAAATTAAAAAGGGGGGAGGCAGAACTGATTGCCCAGGGATGAGACTGAAGCGATGTGATGGAAATCCAGTCCTGAAATGTCACTAAGTCAGCCTCAACCCTCCCCACACTACTCACATACCTCTAAAAGGTGCTGTGAGTGAGGAAATCCAACATGTCCCGAATCCCCAGACTGTCACTCCTTCATAACTACTAAAGGCTTTGCTGGGTCAGTCTCCTCACTGTGTACACGAGGGCTCCCAAGATAAGACAACAGCCGGCACCCATCTTTCAGTCATCTTACAACAGGGACTTGGGGAGGGCGAGGCAAGGAGAAGCAAAGAAAGTATCTGGTGGTACTTTAGTCACAACAAATACATTATCTAACAGTCCACCATCCGGGTTGGTGTAGGGCGGAGGGGAGAAAATACACTTACAGACTAAAGCATCCTTTAAAGTAGTTATGCGCAACAGATAATGACGTACTTATTCTGTGATGTGCTGATAGCCTGGAGGTGGGAGAAGGAATCTGCCAATCTCACAGGAAGGTACCAAGCTACCAACTCTGGAGTCCTGCTCTGTCAGTGATTGAAGCGCTCTCAGTGTGAATGCAGACAGTGGCATTTGTACACACTTATTAATGACCTTGCCATCATTCAGATCAACCTTCTTCTTAAAGGCTGGCACCCACAGATTCTGCAACCTTTCCCAGAACACAGAAACAACCCTGCTGCCTGCAGACATGTCTCCCTCCACTGAGGACCAGCAAGAGTAGAGAGGGGGAAAAATGGAAGTGACGTAGGATCTGTGGCACCAAAAAGGCCAAGTGAGCAAAGAAATAATCAACTCCACATGAGCCACTCCAGCACTGACACAATAGAAAGGGCCTAGGACTAACCCCAGGAAAGGTCACAAGGACCAAGGGTCACAGTGAAAAAAAAAGGCAACAGCTAGGAGCAGCCAGCTGCAACAGGCGTCAATGTGGTCCTAATTAGACACCAAAAGAAGCTCTGAGAGCAGGCCTAGGTTCTATTCACAATATTTGTGTGTTTTTTAAAAAGACACACCAAGAGTTCCTTTCCCTCTTTCTAACAGATGACTCCTTCCTGCTCTTGAGCACAGGAAATGGAGAATTGTGGAATCCAGATCATTCTGGCATCTGTCATGAATTGCACGGGAGAGTTACAAATACTTATGAGCATAGCTGTATACGAATGGTGAAATAATAAAAAGCAACTTGGGAAAACGAAAAGACAAAATACAGCACATTTTCAAGGAATTACTGTGCAAAACTGCAGAGTCGACCCTTGCCATAAATGCACCACTCAGTGGGTTTTCAACTTTATTGTTGGCATTGGCTTCGTGGAAAAAAAGTAACAGAATTATGGTAACCGCAAAACAAATGCTCAAAGACAAGTTTTTTAAGTTTGCTAAAAATTAAACTAGAACATACTAGACCGGTGTTGTAATGCTGCCATCAGACACTTGGCTCGCCTCCTTTGATGGCGGATGAGAAGGAAGTACATGAAAAGAGTTGAAAAAGAATGCTTAGGTAATATTATTAATATTGTTGTTTAAAAGCCCAGAGCTTCATTTAGACTACATGCTGCACACAGCCAAGAATTTCCCTGGCAGTTACAGAACTCAACCCTCACTGGGTTAGGTCTAGATTATTTTTTAATAATGTGGGGAGGAGGGCTTAAGGAAAAGCGCATTTCTGTAAAGTATATACTAATGTATACAGACAAAGCAATGAAGAAACAGAAGGGGGGGGGTGGATATCAGAATTCTTAGAAAACTTGGGTCAGAGTCCGTGAAGGACAGATCTGTCATGATAACTTTTCTACCTCTCTACCTGCTGAGTTATATGATTTCTAGATTCTAGAAATACTGATCTTAGTTTCAGGGTTGCTTTCTATTTCCTCTTTAAACCTGACTATACAAAAGAACTGAAGACCCCTAGATTTCTTTGCTCCTTTTACTGATGAGAATTAGGTCAGACACAGCTTCATCAAACCTGCCATCCTAGCACGGATGAGCAGCTGTGCACTGATAATAGGGCTCTCCGGGCTCATTCAAAAGTTGACACACAAGTCAATCACAGATTACCACCTAGTCAGTACAGAAGGGGCCCAACATGACTGATAAGCCAAAACATACCAAGAAGCACAGTGGTCCATACCAAGAAAATCTGCACTACAGAAAACCTTACACCACCCACAAGCAGTTAAAAAACAAAATAATGATCAAGCTACAATGCCCTGATGAACCAGAAAATAGGAAACCAGGTCACTTACGTTTACAGTGTCTTTGTAAATACAGCACTTTATATATAGCATGAAGTGCTGTCCAACCAGAAAAGCCTGAAAGTTCATCAGTGAACCGGCCTGTCAACAAGAAATGAGGCGTAATTTGCTGGAGCAACTCTGCTAGACTCAACCTAAATCAATCAGGGGCTGCTGCATTGTATTGTAACACTAGAGGTTACTACATTGTAACATTACAGAGGCTACCGCTGCATTGTAACATTACAGAGGCTACTGCATTGTAACATTATAATAGGCGCCAATAAACAAGGTAGCCAAAAGAAACATACCTGGATAAAAGACATGTGTTCGTACACACAGACACAGGAGCCAGCATGGAGGACAAACATTCCAATGATGCTACGTGGTGCAAAAATCTTAAAACTCTCTATTGTCAGCATCAATGTATAAATGAGATACAAAAATCATCCTTATTATTATACCTCTGTTTAGACCCATAGAGTCTCGACTTCAATATCATGACCCAATATTTCATTAATGAATATTTCAAAAACAATCAAGAGTATAAAGAGTTTTAACATACTATAATCAGTACATGATAAACTCCAAGTTCCCTGGAACAATAACAGCAATATGCAAGTAAATAAATTTTTTAAATAAGCATCCACTACTGATATTTCATAGTAGTATTGGATCAGGTATTGCCTTACTTTTGTAGGATATACTTTCATGTGTTATAGAAAATCTTGTGGATTCTGACACTTCTTGTCACGGTTGACTTTCATGTACAACATGAAGGGAATTTGTCTTGTAGCAATTTTTTTTAACTTACTAAGGTTTTTTTTCCCCTTTTTCTTTCTTTTCTTTTCCTTCAGGGGTGGGAGTAGCAAGAAAGCTGTACATTAGATTGATAATTTAACTTTTCCAACATCTCTGATTAAAAACCACAAAGAGGACTAGGGTGGGAAAGACGGTTCTGCCCATAAAGTCATGCACAAGTCTGACAACTTAAGTTTGATCAATCCCTGGAACCCGCATAGAGGTCCAAAGAGAGAACAGACTCCACAGAGTTGTCCTCTGACCTCCACATGCATACCATGACATGTGTGACCCAGCATGAATACATTATGTGTATACACACACACACACACACACACACACACACACACACATAATGCATTTAAATGTTTTAAATTCTCTAACGAATAATTTTTTTCAATAACTTCTACAACAAAAGGCTGTTTCCGTTGTTATAACAAAATACCTGGGTCTGGGTAATCAATAAAGAGGAGGGATCTGTTTGGCTTTCACAGTGATGAAGGCTAGAAAGGTCAAGGGATCGGTGTGGTATCTGGTGGGGTCTTTGTGCCATAGCATCCCATGACAAAGGGCAAGAAAAGGAAAGGAGCAGCAGATGCAAGGGGCATCATCCTCACGAACCCAAACAGGATGACTCAGAGCTTGGGTGACATTAGTCCATTCACAGGGGCAGAGCTCTTGTGCCATCTAAGCACCCATCAGAGAGCCCACTGCTCAATGCTACCCTGGGTATGTATTTAAACCATGTCAAATGTCTACAGCCAAAGGACTTCAGAAATAAAGGATGGCTAAAGAATGGGGTAACATATTGATAGATACAGATAGGTAACAGAGACCCCGTTTCCTAAAAGGCTACACGTCTCACGTTAACTCGTTCATATAATCAGGGGCATTTTAAAGGTTTTTATTATTAAAAACAAATCGAAGGGACAGAATTTCATCTGTAAATATTTTAAAACAAAATTATTGATTGATTGACTAAGCTGGTGTATTTCCCTTTCCTTAATTATGTGCATGCAGGGATTGGCAAGATGGCTCAGAGGGGAAAGGGCATCTGCCACCAAGCCTGACAACCTGAATTTGATCCTAAGTGTCCCATTCTACATAATGGAAGGAGAGAGAACAGAATCTGAAAGGTTCTGTGTTCTCTCTCTCTCTCTCTCTCTCTCTCTCTCTCTCTCTCTCTCTCTCATTAAATCATTGTAGTAAAAACATTTTTTAACAAAAGCATGTCCAGGCAGGGAATAGTGCCATGGCTCAGTGAGTAAAGAGAATGTTACACAGCCAGGCCACTGAGTTCGAATCCTGGAACCTGAGTAAAGGTGGAAGGAGGTAACCACCCACACAGTTGTCCTCACACCTCCACAGCTATGCCACAGCATGCACACACATAGGCACACATCACTATTTAATTTAAAGAAAGAAAGAAAGAAAGAAAAGAAAAGGAAAGAAAATCAGAGAGAACATTCCCTAACTTAAGACTGGAGTTCTCTCTGTAAGGGAAAAGAAAAAAGAAAACCATAATTTCTCCAGCCTCAGAGTTCTGTAACAAACATTTTGTAACTACTCTACCTAAAGCAAAGAGAACAGGGAAGTCTGTCATGCAGCTCTCACCTGTCACAATGTATCTTGCCTCATCCTTTGCAAACGCCAAAACTGCCCTGACTAAAGAAAGAGGAGAGCAAGCCAAAGACCTTAGCCCTAAAACTGAAGTACACTGTTTCCACGAACAAGGCAGAGTTTATGACTACTCATGAAACAAACAATAGCTATTTATTAAGTATGAGACATGAAGTTCATGGTTTCACTGTAAGAGCTTAAATGAAGGGAACCCCCTTCACTTTATACTCAAAAACAAAACACTTGTAGAAATTTGCCTGGCAAACACTTGTTCTGTAAGTGGTACCCACCACTTCAGGGTTAAACCATCAGTGAGGCATCCATGGAATTCTGCAAACACTGTCAGAAATGTGTATACAGTGAAAACAAAGTTCTTCTCGTGACTTAGGAGTTATCTCTAAAAAGAAAATTACTGAATAAAAGAATACTACCCATCTGAAAACCACTCAGGTGGGAGAAAGCAAGCTGGATTTAATTCATCCACGTGCCTGTATAGAAACACCACCCAGAACCACATTAATATATGCAACTAATAGATGCTAATGAATGAAGTAAAAACAAATGATACTAGTTTTCAAAATTAAGGGTCGGGGGAGAAAAACACTGGGGTCTCCAGCACTCCAGGAATCTACATTTGAGGCATCCCATCACGCCACATAACCTCCTCCTTTCTCTCTGCTCACTTCACTGCCAACACAAGCAGCTCAGGGGCGAAGCCCAGATGGCAGGTGTGGGTGTTCCAGAGCATCAGATATTGTTTTGTTTATCTGAATTACAATCTTGGCTCAAACGACCTGGGGGTGCAAATAAAACATACTGTTAATTAAAACAACCAGCAGCAGTACTAATAAAACATCTAAAAAGCAACTCTTTTTATAGAGGGAAGCCTTTTAGGAGTTTGCCTCCTAACCTCGGGATACAGAACAGCCAGCACACCATTAAAGCTAGTTGAGGTATCCCAGTTTCAGCTGGAGGAGGATAAAAAAACCAATGTAAATCTGGGGCCAGGCAGAACCAAACTTGACAAGAAGGTATCAAACTGACTTGCCAGGCATCTGCAGACAAACACCCAGCCTACAGAACAGCAAAGAAGCCGCATCCTAACACCAGCAAATGTGTTGATGACTTGCTGAATTTACACTACAGCCAACACCTGCCAGGTTAGAAAGGAGCAATGGGTTCAATCCATAGCCCTGAAGAAGATGATGGTGAGGAGAGAGGGGAGAGGGGAGAGATGTTTAAACCTCCCGTGTATGGATGCTAAAATCTGCCAAGCAAGAATATTATTTTTTTAACTAAGAACTGATGTTTGCTATGATAGTTTCATTCAAACATGACAGAAAAAAAAAAAAAAAAAAAGGAGGAAGTAATTTCACAAGGAATGTAGCTTCAGAAGCAATCACTTTATATCTTGGCTATCTGTTTAGTTTCTCACTTTATTCAAGGTCAGTATAAAATTATTGCTAAAAACCAAGCTGGCTTCAAGATCAGTGCTAAGAAACAGCTAAAGACTTGGGCTTCCGCTGCCTTAAATCACTATATAACAGCTCCTACAACTCTTTATGCAACAGACTGCCCAGTTTCCCCTACACACACATGACTGACGCCATGTTGGCACCACTCCTTTCCTCAGAAAAACAGGTGTCTGCCACTCACAAAGGACCAGCCATACCACAAGCCCATCCTGCACCATCATGCTTACCTTTCCCAGCATCCTTCAGGGAAGCTGGAGGCTCAAAGGCAGGACACTTACCACAACCACACCCAACCCTACACTCGACTTAAATAAACCCCCACTACCCACTTAATCTCCCTACACACAGATCTGAAATTTCCGGGTTTTTTTTTCTTTAAACTTTCCTTCCTCACATTGTCCTTGACACTTATTTCCATCGTGACTTCCCACGTGTAAAAATTGTAGCTGAACAGACGTCTCGAAGGGGACATACAGCGTCACTTTACCTGACATGCCACACTGCAAGAGGAAGGAAGGACCTAGGCTAGATTATCTGGGGATGAGAGTATGTCAGCAATCCTTATCCCTTCCACTCACCTACCTGTACATGAACCAGCTCTAAAAATAAAGAACTTTAAAAACCATTTTCTAGTGGGCCCATTTAAGCCCTCTGTCAGCTCCATGCTAGAGGAATCTCTTTCTCATCTATTCTGCTCACCACTGTTAAGTCCAACTCAGGGAAGAAACTGTCACAAAGTAAGTCCCCACACACTTGATAGATGAATAAGTGTACAAGGCAGGACAGTTACTTGACAAAAATACCGATTTCCTGTGTGTTTAAAAAAAAAATTCTGCTAAGCCAACAAGAAACGGTAAAAACTGGTCGAGCATTTCCAGAGCTGCTTTAGAGAACCTGTACTAATGCTCTACACCTTACAACTGGATACTCTTCTAACAAGGGTCTATATTTTCCTCATTACTTGTTTTTACGCTGGTGTTTACTTAGCTATTTTACATCAGTCTTTAAAAACCCACAGCCGACATTTTCATTCCATATAATTTAAGACAGGTGCCAAGAGGGATTGATCAGCAAAGCATATAATATGGCACTGAGAAAACCCAGAGGCCAGAGACTCAACGATGGAGCACCTGAATCACCAGTCTACAGAAAAGTCACCAGGAGGTTTAGAAACAGCAGTGGATACATAGAAACCCCAACATTAGCATTGCTCATAAGGCCTTGTAGCTAAATACACTCAGTGCTTGTATGATTTATCTTTATGTAGATATTTATGACAGGGTGAGAAGCGCCATTTTAGCACACGCAATGGCCAGGTTTCCGATATGAGCTATACAGCCATTGTCACGAAGGAGCAAGCTCTCTGGAGTACATTAGTACACAGGAGAACAGTAACTCACACATAAAATTCCAACCACAGTAAATGTCTCACTCCTATTGACACAGTGTGACTAGAATATGCCTATAATTACCAGGGAGATCTATTTACCAACACCTGCTTTTTAGTCTTGAATGCGGCAAAGGAAAACCAAGCAGAACTTACAAATAAGGATTTAGGTGTTTTCTGTCAGTGCAGGCAGCATCAGTCTGTTGATTTATTTACATAAAATCTTCATCTTCATTAGCGGGTACAAAATTAGGATTTGAAATACTGTCTTTAGGTCAGAGCTAAAAGAGAAAGACTCAACTGTCTCAGTCAGTAGTCCTTGGTCAGTCTTTATGGCACTTTCCCAGAGGTAACTGTGGGTTATGGATGGAGGGGGTGGGGCTACCACACACATCTTCACAACTGCGGGTAGAGAGTGATGTTAGGGGATGAAGCAAGAATTTTGTTTTCAAAAAATACAAGATGCGCATTCCCGAGATTATAAAAGCTAAAATAATCTTGTAAATGCTGACCAACTCCAAAGCCACAAGACTACACCCCTACAAAAACTCTATAAATGCAATATAGCCAAGCTTTATCCCCTCTTTTATAGGCCCCAAAAGGCTATCTTAAAACCTGTGCATTGGCAGAATTGTGGTACAATGTTTTCTCCAGAGTCCAAATTCAATACCACTACAAAAATTACTATGCTTCCCTGCAAGCATGCACTCCTAGATTTCTGTGTGCTGTGGGGGTTGGGGAATAGGGGTATAGCTGGACCCAACGCTCTGCATGGAAAAATGCAGGTAGAACTTTTGACATATTCTAGTCATACCATGTCAATAGGTCTGAGACATGGAACCTATAGACCAGACCTATAGACAGAGGCCAGCAGCTACACTCCATAGCCAAGATATGCTATTACAAAGGTCAAATTGGTTCCTTATAACAAGAAAACAAGGAGTTGAAAATGCCTTAAAGCCAAACATTTCCAAATTTAATTTTATTAGGTTTTTTTCTCTTTTGTAAGTTAATCCCGTTATACTAAGCAATATATAATATCAAAGCAATCCACGTTAAAGACGTTATGCTAGGAGGCAGGACCTCAAGTAAAGGGGATACACAAAGAACAACACACAAGTGTACCATGCACAAGGCTCCAGGCCCATCTCCAGCACCAGAAACAGTATAAAGTCAAGTTACCCTGAAGACTGAAAACTAAGACATTAAAACTACTTAACTGTCACCTAAGATATGTCATACATATTAATACATATTACCATAGATAAAATTACATCAGACAGTTTATACTTGGCAAATACGAATCAGAATTAGTATTCATCCTTGTTCAGTTTTATTTTTTCCTTCTTTTTAAATTAAAACAAAACAACAAAACCAAAAACTCACAGCCCTGCATCATCAATCACGAGGAGGGTCTGGTTCTGATATTATATGAGCTCTGTCAGCCTTAATCAAATTGCCTGCCAGATCGGAGATAAGTAATGACTTGCTTAGGTTAAGCCAGGCAGAGTTTTCTTTCTGCAGTATATACATCTCCAGAGTGAAAATAAACAGCCTCACACCTCGCTCTGGGAGCTGCACTGGGCAGTGATTACAACTCCGCTTTCTCCACCAGGAGAGGAGGGGCAACTTCGAGCCCTAAAGATTTCTACTTTTCCCTTTCTTCTCAGTCATTTTAAACCTTGTCACTAAGCAGTTAATGAGTATTTTGATGATCTACACCAAAATAACACACATTAGACATGGTGAAATGCTTCAGTACTGACTTCTGTCCTAGCCAGCATTACAAAACAGAAATTGTTAACAACTGTCCAAAAGTGATACTGAATCACTCAAAGCCCACAAAGTTTGAAACCCCATACTCACATAACCAAGAGATGAAAAAAAAAAAAAAATCTGGTCCCAATATCACCAGTCACATTTTAGATATAAAGAATACCAGAAAATAACTGGCACGACCAGAGGCAGAACATACCAATCTAGAGATTCTATTTGTGCCACAACCAAACAACGAAGAAAAAAAAAAAAAAAGAACTTCACTTCTAAAATGTCCCGTTTGCATTTGATTTACTATAACTGGGAAAGCCTTTCAGGTTTCACAGTCAGCCAAGATAATATTGTAAAAGAATGTCTGAGCATCCAAGTATTTTTTCCCTGATCCAAAAAGAAAAAGGTTAGAAAGTCAGGATCCAGGCAGGGACATAAAATACAAGACACCAGGGAGTTGATTTTAGCTTCACAAAATTCATTTTAGTGTTTTTCTGTTAGGCCCATCGACTCTAGAACATAGAAACTGTGGTTTAGAATTATCAAAGGCAAAAGAAAGACTCAGAATTTTAACAGTTTTCATCTTCTAAGGACATGCAAATTGACCTAAAATAAGGCTCTGAAAAGAAAGCTAAAAATTCCAAATAACTCTCTTCCGGCATTCAACTGGGAGAGTCTGAAAGGCTACCTGACTCTGAGCTGGATCACAACTTTTGCATCTGATACCAGTGCTCATGAATGACCTTCATGATTTCCTTGCTCACAAAAAAACTCTACTGTCTCATACATTTCTGATTAGCAGAGAGACAGACAAGACAGCTGTGAAATGCTATGTAAAGTGGAAAGGGCTCTGTTGAGGTCATTTAAGAAGCGATGATCAATATCAGAAACACAGGGAAGGAGAAAGGTATTCTATATGAGGAATAAAAAAGAACCACAATACAAGAGTTTGTAATTGCTCATGGGGGGAAGGGGGGGCTGAGGACAGCGTGTCTGTGACTCCTCCTGGGCCTGTCTGTGCATGCAATGTGCATGCAATGACCAGACTAGGTCAGTACCTCTCCTTTCCAATCTCCTGGAGGCACCATTCTTAGAAGTCTGCAGGGCATCCCAACAGACAAGAGCCTTGCTCTACAAAAGCAATACTTCATTCCTTTGTCATCGCATTATTTATTGTCAGATTCTTCAAGTGCACAGGCAGCATTCACTCTAGGTGAATTGAGACACAAAAGAGGCTAGCATTTCTCAGTGAATTAGAAAGAACTTTCATAAGCAAATGGGGACCTTGCTTGCCTACTAAATGTTAAGGCGTCCCCCCACCCCCGCCCGCCAAAACCTTCACGTTTCAACATGAAGAGAAAAAAGAACCATATTTGTACAAGAACTGCTCAGAACGGTTTCTCACTCTGGGTTGTTGAAGAACTACAGAATTTAATATATGGGACCTTCCTGTTTTGATTCCATGCCTCCTGTTAACATCAGATTCCAACTAATGAAGTATGTTCTCACAACTCTGTGTGCCTGCGTGTGTGTGTGTGTGTGTGTGTGTGTGTGTGTGTGTGTGTGCGCGCGCGCGTGTGCATGTGTGCGTGCATGTGCGTATGTGTGTGTGTTTGCATGTGTATACAGCTACCTAAGAAAACAAGAATTTAACCAAATGTTAAACTTTCTGCTTATGGGGCCAACCACTTCCTTATCTTTCCCCTAGTAATCTAGTACACTGAGAAGAAAAATCTCAAACTAAGAAAGAACACACTGAGAGGCGCCTTTAAATAATTTTTAGGATCATTTCCAAGGGTTGGGGGGAGGAAAGTTCACATTTAGGAAGCCCACTTTGGGAGTTAACTAAATAAAATATTCCTATTAACATTAGTAATATGCACATAGTCAAATCCCTGAACTAAAATGTATTTGAGGCCACAAAGGCCTGATAGCAAAACTCTGCAAGCTGCATTGTATAATTTAAAACCCCATTGTGGCTGCTGTCATAGCAACAAATGGGAAATTATTCTAAGACCTAACCACTATGACAACAGTTCTTTTTAAAATACATCCTCAAACACAAAAGAAATAACAAATCATGACAACTGTGTTTGCTAGCTTAATGTGAGACCGTGGCTAACAACCAGGGTTACATTGACTCAAAATTAACATTAGCTAACCAGGAAATTCAGAAAGAAAAAAAAAAAAAAAGAATTTAACTCAAATACATGATGAAATTTATATGAAAGACCTATAGATAATGACAGTCAGAGCAAGGTTAATAAAGTTTATTTTCAGGGCAAACTCCAACTAAAATACAAAATAATTTAAAATATGATAACTAGAGCTTAGAACCAGGACTGGGGAGAAAAGTGGGTCTGTTTTGTTTTTGTTATGACCTCCAAAGGGACTTGTGTTGTCTTGTAAATAAAACCACACCGATTTAGAAATTAGAGCAAATCCAATCAGAATAATGCTTGAAAAAATATGTTTCAGAGATGCACACGTGCAGAATTGAGTTAGAAAGACACTTAATCTACCTGCATCATCTTGGCAAAAACGTGTGCTTCTCAGTACAAAATAATGAGAACTTCCTCCTTCATGAGTATGTAAGGCTTTAAGGAAGACTAAAATGTCTCCTGTACAATGGAATCTTAGAGCCCCCAGGAACCCCACCAATCAGGAGAAAGTTGGGAGAACTGCTACATGCCAAAGGTTTGCCTGGTCATACAACAAGATCCTGTCCTGAAAATAACTGGCCTATGGTTTGGCCAGAAGAGGTGTTTGTTCACAGGCCTGAAGACCTGAGTTCAATCCTAGATCCCACAAGGCAGAAGAAAATAATAGTTGTCCTCTGCCTCAATGCATGCCACAGATGCAGCTCCTGCATATCTGCACACACAGACACAGAAACAGACAGACAGAAAGTCAAACAGACATACAGAATCACACGCACAACTAATACATACTGTGATAATAAAATAATAAAGTGGGGATCGCACAGTAGGATGTAACTATGAGGTAAGTCATGACCCCAGCACAGTAGTAAATCTTCAGTGGGGTGCCACTCGAGTTTTTAAATGTATTAAGAATCTAAGCATTTCTTGGGGTTTTCTAGTCCCAAGGTTGACTGAAGCTAATGTTCAGATGCTAAACCACCAACATCTAGAAATCATCTCTATCCCTGCACCCAGCCTTCCCTTCTCCGCACCCTGCCACATAAAGCCATCAGGTTGCCAGCTACATATGGGATGTCAAGCCAGGAGGCGGAACCCCTTACGAGTACAGGTTCCTGGGGCTCCTCTCCTGCCCTCCACGTCTCCATCATGACAGGAACATGGATACTGACTGATAAGTCCTTCTGTTCCAGTTAAAACCGTTCACTCCCTAGTCCTTCCGCCTGTGAATCACTGTGTTGTTATTTTGTTATGCATACTCCCTGAGGCCAACATCAGGAAGAGAAGCCAAAAGAAATGGGGAGGGGAAAGATGTCTTCCCCCATCACGATGCTTTTTTCTTTTTATTGGACTGAAAGGGGGCTGCCAAGTTCTGACGTCACTAGAGTAATCTCGTGGCCTGATAAAAGTAGTATTTCATCCAGTAAACACTCGTCTCCTTTGCCAATTTTACCTCCGGCCAGGCCATGTCCACAATTACTCACCGAACAGATACCAAATTACTATAAAACAGAGAATCCTAATTACCGCTGCTCTGATACCACAAAGGCCTAGTAACTGTCAGAAACTTCCCTGGCAAATAGACAGAAGCCAGGATGTATGTTTTGCTGTTTACACACTCAAGGGAACCCCTGGAATAATAACCAGTTAAAGCACAAACAAGCAAAACATGACCTCAGCTCTCAGGCACTAATGATGTTACATAGGACAAAGCATGTTTTAAATATATAAAATTGTTAAACTGCTCAAAATAACTGACATAAATCAAAGTACCAGCAGTTGTTTCCGACATCTACCTATACTGTTGTTTTCGGAAGCTTTCTTCAATCTCCGCGAATGGGAGCTATGTGACCTTTCCTTGAACTTGGCATTTAAAATCCATGAAACCACCTGATTTTTATAAGAAGAACTCTGTGTGGAAATCACTCAAGGATCTAGAGGAAAGAGCCTAGCATCCCACGACTCCCAGTGCTCCACCTAAGTCCTCAACATGGTATTCCTCATCACTGAGACAAAATACCTCAAAACACAAGAGAGACTCACTTTTGGTCATGGACTTCTGGTCCATGGTGGCCAGCTCCACCTCTACAGGCCTGAAGTGAAGCAGAACATGGCAGTGGATGCCTATGACGTAGGAGTCTGTGATCTCAGAGTAGCCAGAAAGCAGGGGAGAGAGAAAAATATAGCCCAAGAATGCCATTCTTCAAGGGCATGACCCAGTGACCTACTTTCCTCCAGCAAGGCCCCGCCTCCTCATGGCCCTCTCTGTAGGAACCCATTCCATTAATGAATTTACCCACTGAAGAAGCTAGCTTCCTCATGACCCAATCAAACCTTCAAACTAGAATTTATGCTTTACATTCCCCTAAGAATTCAAATATAGGCCAGGCAGTGGTGGTGCACGCCTTTAATCTCAGCACTTGGGAGGCAGAGGCAGGCAGATTTCTGAGTTCGAGGCCAGCCTAATCTACAGAGTAAGTTCCAGGACAGCCAGAGCTACACAGAGAAACCCTGTCTCAAAAAACCGGAAAAAAAGAAGAATTCAAATATACATCAGGGTTTTCCAGGCATAGTCAGTAGGATGAGAATGGGTAATAGAGGGGGGAAGCTGCATTGGCCTTTCAGGGCAAGCTTGACAGCAGTGGATACAATTACAAAGTGAGTGTTAAGATAGTCACAACCTGGAGAATGTAACTCAGGTGGCAGAGTGCTTGTGTGGTAGACACATAGCCCTAAATTGTATCCCTGGAACCCCGTAAGCCAAGCATAATAGCACATACCTGGAATTCTACCACTTGGAAGGTGGAGGTGGGGAAATCATAAGTTTGTGAGTTTGAAGCCAGCTTTGGACCCAAGAGACCCTGGCTCAGATAAGGGAGGGGAAAAGATCCTGAAGCGTGGTGCATTCACAAAGTGCAAAGCTGGGATGGCGGAAGCACTTGGTGTGCAGCCGCTGACCCCTGCCAAAGAGATCTGAGTCCTGGAGGAACACAGCTCAGCAGCAGAACATTTGCTCGGTGTGTATGGGCCCTAGGTTCAATCCCTAGCACAACGAAGTACAATTTTAAGAGGCCGGAGAAAGAGAACTCACTGCTCTTGCACTGGATTTGAGTTCGGATCTCACGACTGTCGTCAGGCAGCTCACAACTGCCTGTAACTCCAGCTCCAGGAGATCTGATGTTTGCTTCTGTCCCCTTGCATTCTCATGCATATATCCACTCGTAATTAAAATAAGACACATAGAGACAGCCACCAGGCAAGAATTGCCTCTCTCCATCTACAGACAAATTACTGTCCAGAAAAGGACACACTTGCAGAATAGTCGACTGATTATATCTGCCTAGACAGAGTAATCAGCCCTTAATAATTCTGCAGCACTAAAGTCTGTCAGATGAGTTTGGGCCAGAAGGCTGAAGATTTGATGCTCCAACGTTCGGTAGTATAGGGGTCGTCCAGGTGTTCAGCGGTCTCGATAAATTGGCTAAGTTTTAGAAGCTATGCTTAGTGCTTCCCATAACTTCAGTTAATTTAGTCATTCTGGATTTCTGACGGCATTGAAGACCTATAGACTCATAGCCAATCCTGGCTATTTACCTTGAGAGAAAAGATCTGAGTGGATGGTTTTCAGCTGACATTCATTCTAAAGCCAAAAAAAAGCCAGGTTCAAAACTAAGTGTTTTAGTCAAGAGAGACGACAGAGGTTCTGACTAGTCAACAAAAGGATGGACTGGGTATTAAGACTATCTTGTATGTCACTGGTACAAACAGGAATAATTATGCTCTAATTGTATTTTGAGAGAAAAGTTGTATTTTAACAGGAAGGGTAATATGTAGGAGGAGCTAAGGGGGAAGGAGCATGGGGAGGAAAAGATGGAGTAAGGAGAGGAAAAGATGAAGTAGATGAGAAGCTAGGTAATGAGAGAGAAAAAGAGAGAGAAAGAGAGAGGGGGCATGGAGGCAGAAGTTCACATGTCTCCACCAGTCAAAGATAGTTTACATAGCTAGGTTGGGTATTAGGTTACACTTCTGATTGAGCATTACCATACTTATAAAGCCTTTGATTAACATTTTAAAAAATTGTATAAAAGCAAAAAGGAAAAGGGGGCACAGGATAGGGGTTTTCTAGGGAGGGAAAATGGGGGAAGGGGTTGGCATCTGAAATGCAAATAAAATATCCAATAAAAAAATAAGACACATAATTATAATGAAGGAGAACTTTTAAATATGTCAGAGACTTGAGGATTTTTAATGGGAGCAGGCACGTGATCAAACTTAGGGTTGAGGGACATCATTAGACATAAGACAGATGGTTTGATGACAGGAAGGTAGTGGCAAGGTAGTCATGAAGTTTATTTCTTCCAGGGTTTTATTTGGGGGGATGGGTCTCCTCACATTTTTGTTCCCCTCCTGATTTTTAGAATGGAAGCTGGAGAGATAAGGTATACCTACAGAGAAAAGACCATGAGCGACACCTGCTTCCAGGGACTGGAGAGAAGGGAGGGTAGCTATGTGACCACATAAATATAGAACTGTAGGTAAGTTCTTGGGATGGAGTCAGCTCAGCAGGTCAAACTGCTGGCGGAGCAAACCTGGAGACTGAGGTTCCATCCCAGAAGTCACGGATACACATACACAATCATCATCATCATCATCATCAATTAAATGTAAGAGTAAAAACTAAATATTCTTTCCTATTCTATAAGGGAAAAAATATTACCTTGATGATTCAAGATCACACAGTACTGCCACCTATTCTAAAGACCAATTATTAACATAAAATGCCATTTTGTAGATAGGAGTTTTGCACGCAGTTAAGAATAACTGTGTACGGTCCCAATCACTGGAGCTGGTCTTTTACCCTTTATGACTTTTTTTCTCTCTCTCTCTTGAAATTAAAGTTTAGAAAACTCTGGATGACAAGAGGAGTATTTGATATTCTTGACATCTAATTTGTAGGAGCAAATATGTAACTAGACTGACAGAAATACAGAAATACTATACCTGCCGAGTACCATCATTTTTGATACTAATAACTCCAAACATCAGAAAACCCCATTTGATCTCCATACTTGCTTGTTTGTTTGTCTTGTTTTTCAAGACTGTGCTTCTGTATACTGCTTAGGCTGACTTACAGGTATACATGACGCTCCGTGGTTCCCTATTCTCCCTTACAATAATTTGTCTTAAGCCAGGAAGAATAACTGACATAATGGTTACTAATACATTAGGAATCTTACTTGAAATGCAAAGAAGCAGGCTTCGTTTGGGAAAATGTCTTGATTTGGGAACAGGATACATTTCCCCCCCCCCCCCCACTATGACAAGTGTGTGGCCCAGCTACGCCATGAAAACTCGTTTCATGGAACCTTGGCACAAAGGCTCTTAGAGGTCACTGGTCCAGTCTCGCACCCATGAAAAAGACTCTTTATACATCATCCTTGGCATATACAATTGGAACAGAGGACCTACAGCCTTTCAAACAGGCTGCACATGAGGTGGCTCTATTCTCTGGGCACAGGCTGCACACAAGGTGGCTCTATTCGCTGGGCAGTTCTTCTCTTTGGAACATAATCTACATCTATAATTGCCCCTACAAGAAAAGATGGCGGCTGGAGAGATGGCTCAAACAACTGTAAGCTGGAGAGATGGCACTTGTCGCTTCTGTAGAGGACCTGTGTTTGTTCCCAGCACTCACATGGTAGTTCACAGCCACCGCTGGTAACTACAGTTCCAAAGATCTGACAAGGGCACATGCATACATACATGCAAGCAAAACATTCATGTTCCAAAAAATCAATCTAAAACATAATTTTAAATAAATGAGTCACACATGGCCACTACAGCTGTCCCCAGATCTAATGACATCCTAGCCATAAAGGGCTCTTTGGGAGTCAGGGAGATCCTTTCTTACTCCATGGCTGTCTGTGAAAAATGACCTGTGTCAAGGAACTATGAATAGAAAGATTTAATAAACTTACAAATGCTGAAAAATACAATGTCTCCTGGGGGGGAAAAGATTGGCTAGTGTCCAAGCAAAACATCCAGAAAACCCTCAATCAACATTTCTAATAACATAGTACAAATGATTCCTCTCAACTATAGTTCCCAACAAATTTTAGAGACAAAAAAACAAACAACTAAAAAAAAAAAAAAAAAAAAAAAACCCTTCATCTCCATCACTATCACTTTGCTTTGTCTTTTACTACTTGTGAGATAAATTTCATTCCCCATATTAAGGAATTTCAAAGAGCATAAACAGAGAGTCTCTATGCACGGAGATTGTTCAGACTAGGTAAAACTGCTCTCCACAACAGAGCTGTGTGGCCTTGTTCTTCAATGTCTCCCTGGACCAGAACATTTTGGCTCTACTCCCCTCAATTTTTGATAAACTTTTCTTTTAAATAAAAAACCGCAGTATCTGCACACAAGGCCATGTATATGTGTGTATAAGTATTCTGCAGTTACATTTCCAGTTCAATGAGCAGAACACTATAGTTGAGCTGGTCGTTATTTCTGCCAAATTCTAAGTATTGATTGGGGAGCTTCATCTCAAACATGAAAATCATAAGCTATCTCATATACTGCCTTCTCTCTATCCTGAAACTCCTTCTTTAAAAAAAAAAAAAAAACAGAAAATGAATATATTATCAGAGGACTTGAAATATGGAATTAGAAACAAAGATAACTGAGTTACCTCCAACTCAGTTTTACATTGAAAAAGAGAAAAAAAAAGAAAAGAAAAAAGACGCTATGGTTATTTCTTCTAAAATACCCACTGGGAACTGGTTCTCTGATAATGTGTGAAGAAATGTTATTCTTTTTTATTTTCTGCCAATATACCCCAGGTGCCAATAAAATAAATTTCAAAACACACAAAAGACCGTAACAACTTGAAACACATGAATGCACTGCGCACACACACACAACAGCATGGTTTGTAAACTGCACAGGCAGAAGGACTCGGTCAGGAAGGTAGCCACTGTATCACTCTACTTCACCAAGTTCAAGAACAGGCATAGGATCACTATGGCAAGACTGATCAGCATAGCTCTTGCCTGCAGGGGGAGAGGAAGCCTGAGGAAGAGCCTTCCTAGGCAAAGCAAATGGAGCTCTTAGTGGTGGAACAGGTAAAAGCTTACCTAATGTGCTCACCTAACAGTTGCTTTGGCTACCTGAGCATACCTTTGCCTGGACTGGAAAAAGCTCCACACATTGTTTCCAACTGCTTTCTAAGTTTCAAATGGAAGTTGATGGAGTTGTAGCAATTAGGCTTGGGACACACGCATTGTTACAAACTTACAAGTCTTCCTCCTTCTATAGAACGTAAAAGGAATCACTTTTGGACAAACACACAAACAGGCCCAGGAGGAATCAGTAAGAATGACAGCAGCTAACAGTTCTAGAAGTTTTACTATCTGCCAAATGGTTTACTTTCATCTACTCATTTAATCCCGTGGAGGGAAGATATCCTGTCCATCCAATCCCCATTTTACAGATGAAGGGCCCAAGGCTAGGTCAAGACCATTGCCTAAGCTCACGTAAACAATAAGAGGAATAGCTGAAAAGCAAGTTCCATGTCAACCCCTTAATTCAATGTCTATTACAGTACCACAAAAATAAAATCAACCGCACAGCTTCAAGAAAGGGAAGAAGCAGAATGTATAACTAAATTCAATAACGTAACCAGCTTACACATTCTTTTTCTCTATTAAAAGGCACATCCTTGGTCATCAAGGATTGAAGAGCCTAACTCATGTCCCAACTCACATACAGCAGAACAAAGTGTTCTATAATGGTGTTTTGTTTGTTTTTTAATTATCTCTGGCCATCAAAATATATTATACAGCAACTAAACCGTGAAGGCAAACAGTTGCTGACTTCAGAGTTTAATCTACTTCTTAAAAGGCATGTCCAGGGTGATGGAGGAAAAGGAGTAAACGTGTTCTCAAAGGGGGTTCTTTATATTCTAAACATGTAGTATTGTAAGAACCTAGTGCAGGGCTACATAGGAGTGGGAAGAAAAGAACGGGCGCTGTCTACATGATTTTAGTGAGCAATGAAATAGATCGCAGCAGCCGTCAAACATGTTGCTGCATTCTAAATGAGCTGAAAACTGTTCACATTGTGATTCACATTCCCAGAAGATGAGAATCAATTAACAATACCACCCACAAACTCCAACCAGTCCTCTGTGAAAAGTACACAAGACGTGAACTGGGCTCGTACTCTGAAAAAAGTTGTTCCCAAAGTATACCGTATATCGAGAGCAGAGGAAGAGGCAGGCAGAAGGAGATACATCAGAGCTTCTCCACAAATCTGCTCCAGAATGGTTTTGGAAATTATATTTTCATGTACGTGGGGTTACGGGAGAGTCAGAAGAGCAATGGCTCAAAATACTAGAAAGCCAACAGAATGGTTTTAAATGCTAACAGAAATGAGAGAGAAGATGAATTTAAATTCTATAATAAGAAGAAACAGAACAAGATTGTATGGAAACACGGCTATAAACTAAAATATGCCTATTCAAACAAGCATTTCATTTCTGCACAGGCAATTGACTTGCCATAAAAACCTGACTTTGCTCTCAAATTTTAAGTTATTACACAATACACCAAGCCCTTAGAGGCAAAAGCACACTGTAATACACTTTCACATATTTATCCAAAGAGCATTAAAAAAAAAAAAAAAACTTACCAAGGCTGCAAATATGTACACTCAGAAGGAGAGCAGATAGCGGCGCCTCTCTGAACTTACACTAGGGTTCGCTTCAGTGTTAAAGCACACCACCACAGCCCTGCCTGTAATAAAGCCCCCACTAGCAGTCTGTCTTTGGGTTGGGCTTTTCCCTTACAAGATAAGCTGTTAAGTCATGCCTTGATTTTAGATCTGCTAACATATGGAGCCTTCTAATGCAGCCTGCGCTCCGCCCCCTCTACTCCCTACTCCCCCTCCCATTCACTACTCAGCTCGCCTCCCTCTCCACACATACACATACACACATACAAAAAAAGGCACTGCAGGGCAGAAATTCCTCAGGTGCTCGCTAATGGAATTCCCAGGGTCTAGGAGCCCGCTTCGGGGATCAAGAGATCTCACAGCCCCTGCTGGGGTAAGGAGCAGCGAGTCTGTTCCATTTAATCAAATACAGCATGAGTTTTCAGCTCTATTCACAAGCTTGTCTCCAGGGCTCTCAAAAGGCACCAGGCAGCTAGAATCACACACATGTGGCTCTTTTAGGCTAGTATAATTAGTTTGATTTTAAAAAGCCACATTAATAATATCACCTCAGGACCATTATTCAAGGGACAGATGACAATGATACTGTATGTTTTAAGCCTGACAATGGAGGGAGAGTGCCCAAACAATGAGAGAAAACTTGAAGGATTTAAAAACAACAATTAAAAAAAAAACAAAACCCCACAGCTTTTCATTTCAATGTAACCCAGGATTCCAGTATTTAAAAGTGACATTACATATATTCTTGTGCCCCATCCCTTAATTTTTAACAGTAGACAAATACAGCCCTCCCTATGCATAGTGGATCCAGGCCACCTACATAACAAAAGGTTATCCTGCGAAATGTTTGGATACAATATAAAAGTGTAAATAAAAACAATGTAACATTTTCTAATTCAGTCTAGCAGAGTTAAAAAAAAAATTAAAAAAAAATAAAAAAACTCTTGAAAAAAATCAGTCATAAACAAAATAGCCAGACATTAAAAACAACTCTTTCAAAGAAGTACAGTTAGAGCTCAAATTCCTATTTGAATTAGTTTCTATTAAATATTAATGTCATTAAGCTAAAGAACGACTATCTGGTAGGTAATTGTACTGTCCCAGCTATAATTCTGCATAGCTGAGGTGCTGATCACATGGTGTTAACTAATAACGCACATTAAAACAAATTTTCTAACGCATCATCCTTTACATTTTTGATTTCACAAAGATATTGTTTAATTCCTGAAATCACTTCCCTAGTATCTTACTTAGAAACAGTCATCAAGTTTTAGTCTACATGTTCACCAAAGAAACAACCCCAGAGAACGAAAATCCTACTGCCAGTAAAAAGAAAAAAAAAAAAAAAAAAAAAAGGAAAGAGGCTGTCTGGAGACTCGTGAGAGTACACACATAAAGTGGGAAAACAAGAGGAAAGCGCAAGACCAGTGGTTAAATTTTACCTGACCCTTGTGGAGCACCGCCCTACGACACAAGTTTCTATCCCTGGGCACTGCTCTATATATGCCTTGATGACAGGAGAGGGTCCTATCTTAAAGTGAAATTAAAGCCTTCCACAAAAAGTCAAGCCACCTGCAAAATCTGCCAGAGCTAAGGGAGATGCAGGAAGTAACCTACTCGAGTTAATCTTAGTGCATGTCAGGTCCTCCAGTTTTTTGTACTTCCTGCTTGAAAGTCAGTGCTGTTTAAGTACTTTGCACAGTACTGACTTTGCTGATGGGAACCACAGCAGTCAATCAAAGCATCCCTGGTGAGTTACTAAACAAACAATAGCGAAGCACCTCCAGCAACTGATTTTGCTAGGCGACTAAGCCATTCAAAGGAAGACTTCCCAAACACTGTATCCGAGTTTTTGCAAGAAAGTTAAACAATATACATTTGTGTGGTTTATAGAAATATAAATGTTTCTCCTTTACACGCTGCCAAACACACACCCACGGCACGTCTTTCCAAAATGAAACAGGTTTTCTCCATCCTTCTCATATAACTAAAAGTATGTGGCAGTTTACTTCAGCATGTGCATAACAGAGACTGTATTCAGTGCCTCTCTGAGTTGCTAAGAATTCTTTCGAGTTTAACACTAATTTGGAATTTTCTGAAGGTTTTCTTTCATCTTATCCTAAAAGTTCAACTATCTATAGCCCACATTTTCATCTAAAAATAGACTGGAAAGTTAAGAGTTATTTAAAAAGTAACAATGTCCAGAATTATATTAAAATTAAGGCACCTCTTCTCCAGCCCCCCTACCTCCTTTTGGCGACAGTTCTTGGGCTATGCTAAATGTCCATTGGGAATCCGAGGGGTACAGTATCAGTGAGCCATGGACTCTGAATTAACTCAGCTTCTTTCATCATTCCTGGCATTGGCCCGAGACAAAATCTCACATTACCTTTTAGTCCAACCTCCCGTTTCCCAAGGTGTCTGATTTAGGACACAAAGGCTGTCTTTCTGTTAATGAGGGTCCCTAAATTCGACAGCCCAACTGGGGAACAGCCTGCCCTTAAAAACACCTGCCACTCTCTGTGGTCCCGTTGACGAAAGGCAGGCATTGAGGAAAGGTAGAGAGTTCCTTCCACCTGATTTGGTGGCGTTAGGGGGAGAACAATAAAGCAAAGGGCAAGGGAATCTATCTATCCCCCTCGGTGATTTATTACTGAAATTCTTAAAAGTGGAGAGAAAGTAACAAAGGTCTGAAGCTGCAGGCTGAAATAAATAGCAGTGTATTTAAAGTATTTAGTAGATGATAATGCGAGCCACAGCAAGCTTTACAGAAGAGAAGGAAAAATACACTCCCTGGGGCTGGGAAGTCACTGAGTCTGTGAAGGCAGAGAAAGATACATTGTGCAGGAAATTTCTCTTGCTTCTCCCTACACATAAATCACTGTCTCTCTCCAGCACTCTGCGGGGATTGAGAGGGAAGACAGAGTAAGCTCCCTAGGGAAAAGCGCCGGCGCCCCCTGCTCCCCGCTACGCCGCATCCCACCTGCCCCGACAGATCACCGAAGTCCTCAGCGTGTCACTGACACCTCACCCCGCCTCCTCTTGAGAGGTGGCTCTGTGCGCCAAAGGAAGCAGCGGTGAGCGGGCTGCGGGGCATCCCTCAGCTGCCTTTCCACCCCAGACTCCAGCGCTCTGCGGGCAAGCCGGCCTCCGCTTCCCCGGGACCTCCCGCTCCCGAGCCCCGCGGCCCCGAGCTCTCGACCCCGGGCCACCCTCGAGGACCCTGCCGAGGGACCCCCCGCACCTCTCCGCAGGGCTGGCTAAGCCCGGGGACCTCCTGCACAGCAGCCGGCTCCGAGAGCCACCCCCAGGTCATTCCCCCGCGGGCTGGCGGCGGCGGCAGCGGCTGCGATCCGAACGGGCCCCTCCATGCACCGGGCAGGGCGGCCGGAGGGCGCGGCGCCTCTCACGCGGGGCGGGGGCACTGGGGCGGCGCGAGGTCCCCGTCTCGTACCGAGCCGCGCGAGCCGGGCACCCGGGCTCCGGGAGGGGAGCTGGGGGGCGGAGTCCCGGGGCGCGCCCCCGCGGCCGCGCTCCTCCCCGCGGAGCGCGCGGACGCCCGGCGCCAGAGCCGAGGGAGGAGGGCACCGGCGGAGACGGAGGCGGGCCGCAGAGGCCGGGACTCCCCGGCCCGCGCCCCGCCGCGGGGTGCGCGCGCAGCCTGCCAGATCAGCGGCGGGCAGGGCTGTACCACTGCGCCGAGGGGGGACGCTCCGAGCGCTGGCGCCTGCGCGCCACCTGTCCGCCCGCTCCGCACCGACACCCCTGCAGGCGTGTGCGACCGAAGCCTCGGGTGCTGCTGACCCGGTGAGGACGAGCTGCCTCAGCGAGACACCGAGGCTCGGGTCAGACCAGCACTCACTCTCCCCTCACCTTTGCTCGCCCCGGAGAGGCGGCATTCCTGGCCGGTGCACCCTCTGCACGTTCCCGGGTTCCCGCCCATGCCTCGCCCCGCCCGCCTACCTTTGGAGAAACCACCTTGTGTTGCTCTTCCCTAGTGACCCAACAGTTGCAATTCCAGCTCCCAAACACGTCCCTTTGCCTTTCACAAATCCCTGGGCTTTAGTTCCTTAGGGAGCTTTCTTGGATTCCCCAGCTCACCCACTTTGCCTTCACTGGGACAGGTGACAACGTTCTAAGATTGGGAAAGATTGTGTCGCCTTTTGCAAGAAGCATCTTGCTTTTTGGCCCCGAAGTCTTCCCAGCTCATCCGTTGGACCTTTCCCCCAAGTTATCTGAGCTCGGTGAACATAAATTGTCCAAACAGAAAAGGGTGGGAGGGGGGCAATTCTTATTTAGGAGATGGCTGTGAAAAGCGTGGTTCCGATATTCTGTGAGAATTACCTGTCAGTCCCTGGGCATCTTGGAATTGTAACTTTTAACAATTATTACTATTGGGTTTTTTTTTTAACCCCATGGTCACTACTATTAGTTTAACCTCAAAAAGTTTTAATAATAATGATACATGGTGTTCACAGCTGCTCCCTACTGAGTTTCAAAAGAATGAACCCTTAACTTTTTTCTTTGGTTGGAGTGCAGGGTCTTTTTGAATACCTTGGAAAGAAAGTCAGTATAAGAAAGAAAAAAGAAAAAAGAAACAAAAAAGCTTTAAATTTGGCTTACCCTTCTTTTTTCCACAGTTTTAAGTTATTTTGGGTAAGGTATAGAATAAAATATTTTTTATTAGGCAAAGACACCTTCCTATAGAAAAGAGAAGATTTAACTAAACTAAGTTTACACACATAGAGTAGAGGTCTAGTGTTCTAAATAATCCTCTTCATCCCCTAGACACTAGCTCCACTCACTACAAACATGTCCATCTTTGGGGTTCAGTTGACTTTGGGCACCTCCCACCCCAAATCTAACAGTTCTGTTCAAGTGTCACTATGCCTGTTGTTACTCAGAATCAAAGCTGAGAGGCAGCTGCTACTTGTAGATCCGGCTCCTCTGCCTGCTTGTAAACTGAGCAAGCCCTCTCAGACACAAAACAGTTTTTTCATTAGTGAACCACTTGTTCGTTTGTACATGTATGTTAAAATTATTAAGTACTAACTCCATGCCACCAACAGACACAAGAGTACATGGAAAAAAAACGTTACATATCTCAAACTTCAGAGAACTCACAATCTTATAAACAGACAAGTACACACGTCTTCCACACAAGGAACTGTGACATATAAGGGCAGTGTAGCCAACTCTGTCTAGAGTTTAGGAGTGTGGCTCTTTCCAGAAAAAAAAAAGGGATTCCCAAAAGAAGCGATTCTTGGACCTAGCCTTAAAAGAGAGAAGGAATTGGCCAGTTAAACGTGATAGAGAATACGAAGATGACCTCCGCCAGGAGCACAGTGTTAAAGGAATGAAAGCAAAAAGAGTAATACAGCTCAGGAAACTCAAGCTCTTTTTTGTGGCTTAAGTTTAAGGAACCAGGCAGGAATTGGTGAAGGCAGTGCAGAAGGAAGCACAAGCCAGGTGGGAACCCCTGAGAACTATACCAAGGATACAGGACTTACTTCCAGGCTTTAGGGAACCAGTCCAAGGGCGATGGACAAGGAGACAGAGACCGGGGGAGAAAGAAGGTGAACGGGGGAGAGAGAGAGAGAGAATCAGATTGTATTTAAAGCAATCATCTAACACTGATACAGGAACAGGTTTGAGGGACTTTAGGCCGAGCAGTGGTGGCGCACGCCTTTGATCCCAGCACTTGGGAGGCAGAGGCAGGCGGATTTCTGAGTTCGAGGCCAGCCTGGTCTACAGAGTGAGTTCCAGGACAGCCAAGGCTACACAGAGAAACCCTGTCTCAAAAAAACAAAAAAACAAAAAAAAAAAAGAGGGACTTTGAAAGCTTCCTGTTATGGTATGAGTGTACCACCCCGCCCCCAAGGCTTTGTGTGTTGTAGTTTAGTACCTTTTGTG
Source organism: Rhabdomys pumilio (assembly GCA_030674055.1). NCBI lineage: Eukaryota > Metazoa > Chordata > Mammalia > Rodentia > Muridae > Rhabdomys > Rhabdomys pumilio. The sequence continues at coordinate 15,286,967 of JANHMN010000024.1, forward strand.
AGGTATTGGGGTCAAAGTGTATTATAGCTGGTATTTATAGGTGGGGGCTTTAGGGAGTGGTTAGGTTTGGATACTATCCTGGTGTCTATGAAAGCATGGAGAGAGACCAGAGAGAAATGTATACATACATTTCTATCTCTGACTACTCCATCCCTGTGCTCCCTCAGGACTCTACCTGATGAAGCCTTTAGAGCTCACACTCCAGAACCCAGGCTGTGGCTCTTTGTTATCAGTAATAAAAACAAATATAGACTATTATGGTGCTTTAGAACCAGCCAGGCAGCCTGATCAGAGGAGACTGAACTAGGGCTAAAGTAATAATTAAAAAAGAAAAAATAGAAATGAGAATAGACTCCAAAAACAGGATAAAAATTTGATGTAACTTGAACCACCAAGAACTGGAAAACCCGCCGGGCGTTGGTGGCACATGCCTTTAATCCCAGCACTTGGGAGGGAGGCATAGGCAGGCAGATTTCTGAGTTCGAGGCTAGCCTGGTCTACAGAGTGAGTTCCAGGACAGCCAGGACTACACAGAGAAACCCTGTCTCAAAAAAAAAAAAAACAAAAAAAAACTTGAAAAACCCAAGGATGGCAATGGTCTGCTAGCTTTAGTGGATCATGGTTACTCTCTAACCCAGTGCTAACTGGGAAAAGAGAAAGAGTTGTAAAATTTTATGTTTCAACTAGGGATTGTACTCATCTAGCATGCACAAGTCCCTGGGTTCAATCCCAAGCACCATAGACATGCACATAGATGAACACAAGTGTTATGAATACAAGTGTAACAGGTTCAGTTTTTAACCTTTTGCATTTGGGATAACTTATCTGTGCTAGTTACTATGGCAACCTTGCTGTTGTGATAAAAATACTTAACAGACTATAAGAAAAGAATTTATTTTGGCTCAAGATATAGAGTGATTTTAGGTCATTACTGCAGAAAAAGGCATGGCAGAGTGGCCCTGTTAGCAAATCAGAGATAGCAGGCTTGGGTCAGAACCAGAGGTAGACATAACTTCACTCCACCTCTGCAGAACAATGCTACCAACCAGAGATCGGGTGTTCGAACACAAGACTTTGTGGAACACATTTAACATTCAAATGCTAGTACTGTGGACGCCCTCCCCACACACAAGTTTCTACTGCTTGGCTAAATCCAAGCTAGAGGCAAATTTAAAAGTGATGAGTATGCATTAGGTGGTTTTCCATTATTATAACAAGAACCTTAATTAACCAACTTTAAAAGGAGGAAGAGTTTATTTGGTTCACAGCATGGTTGGAATGAGAAGGGCTCCATATGTCTGAATACCTGGTCCTCAATTGGTGGAACTGTTTGGGAAAGATTAAGACTGGTGGCCTTGTTGGAAGAGATATGTCAAGTGGGCTTTGAGGTTACAAATAGTATGTTTTTTCTCTGCCTCCTGTTTGTGGATCAAGTTGGAAGCTCTTGGCTATTCCTGCTGCCATGTATGCCTTTGTTCCACCATCATGGTCTCTAAATCTCTGAAACTAAGATTTTTATTTATGTTCCCTCTGCTGTGGTGTTTTTGTTGCTACAGAAAAGTAACAATGACAGGAATTTACAGCCAATGATTGGCTATCATCATTACCACAGTCTTTGCGAAGACAGAATTTTTCGAACAGAGCAAAGTTCATGAGCCAAGAAACAAAATTGGAAAGAGAAGACACTGGGCTTCCAGAATTCTCTTTTAAGCTTTGCTCCAGTTACCAAAAACTTGTCACTGGGTTCTATCTCTTCTTCCAGATGCTACTACTGTTCTTTGAGGGACATTTTATATCCAATTTACAGCAAGTATAGACTAGTGTTTATATCACAAAAGTTTAAGTGACCACTCGGGAGTAACATGGAGTTCTAGAAAGTTCTAGCCACTGATAGGTCTTTAAACCTCCAGTAACTAAAGCCCCCTGATGAACTTAAAGGGTGTTTGATGAACTCAAGCTGTGGGAATCATGTTTGAGGAAGGTGTCAAAGGCTCAAAACATTCATTAGGATAAATAAGAGTTGAAACATGAAATCCGAAAATCACATCAAATCCAAAAGTAGGTCACAAAATGGCTACTGATGCTGGAGCCATGGTTGCCAGTGAGGGTTATGGATTTATAGTGGTAGTGTACATGTCTGCGTGGATTTTCTTCATCCAAGTTTAACTACTTAGGCAGAGAAAACAGAGCAGTCCACATTTTAAAGTTTTCCTGAGGGGTGTGTAGGAAGAGAATGCCGCAGAGAAAGGGTAAGAAAATAATTAAATCATCAATCATAGATTCCAGACTGAGAGCTGGAAAAGGTTAAGGAAGAATGTAAGACAGGAAGAAAATGGCAGATTAAAGACATGGATGTTTCTTTCAGGTTAAAAAAAAAAGCAGTTATTACAGGACTTGGGGGGGGGGTTGGGGGGGACAGAGACAAAAGGTCTTTGTTATGATAAGAGTTTACATCTCCGAAGCAGAGACTTGCCTCATATTAAAGTATGTCAATGGTACTGTCAATGACTTACTGTTAAGGCCATCAAAATGGTACAGTCAGCGGACACTGGAATCAAGCTGGGAGAATACTAAGAAGATCAAGAACAATCTAAGAGAGATACTTTGAGCCAAGCACCATAGTACTGAGCAATTAGGTGGGAAGACATTCAGATGCTAAGATTGTGCATCCAGGGATGGACCTGTGTGCTTTGATGAGACGGTTTAAAACCAGTTCCCCAAAGATGACATCAAAAACTGACTACAATCAAATCTTAATTCTACCTCAGTTGTTTGTTTTCTGGGGCTTTGGTGTTTTGTTTGCTTGTTTGTGTTCCGTTTACCCTAGGTGACCTTGAACTTGTGACCCTCCTGTGTCAGCCTCTCGAGTGCTGAGATTAAAGGCTTGCAATACCCAACTCTGTAGTGGCTCTACCTCATTTGACTTGGGTAAAAACCTTTACTAAACGATCTTGAATTCTCAGAGTATGATTTCATTGTTTGCCAAGTAGGGATAACAATAATACCAAGAGTTAATGGGAAATTGAGATGAAGTACAGAAAAATACTTAATAGAGCACTTGGCTGATAAAAGCTAGACAAACTAGCGACTGTCGGGGGTGGTTCTGATGCTTTAATCAGGAATCTGTGTAAACACTGAAGGTCCTGTTTCCCAATTAGTTCTTGATCGATCAATAAAAATGCCAGTGACCAATGACTGGGCTTAAGAGGTGGGATTTCAGGTTCCCGCAGCAGGCTAGGAGACACAGGAGGAGGAAAGGGAATTTGTCATTCTTCAGAGGGTGATAAAGACACCAGCCATATGAGATCTCGAGTAGAGTGGCCATAGGCCACTTCCCCGATTGGGCCTGAGATAGCAGGCTGGAGCTTAGAGGCAAAACTAAGCTAGAGTCGATTTATAAGTGTTGAGCAAGGAAAAGGTAACTGGGCAACTAATTTGAAAACAGATTCGGAGGTGTTGAGCAAGGAGTAAAGAGAAGAGCAGGCTAGCCAAGAGAGGCTTAGAAGAGTACAGCTACTGAACCATGAGACAGGTTAAAAAATGAGCTAGTGTGTGTGTGTGTGTGTGTGTGTGTGTGTGTGTGTCTTTATCAGAGGACCCAAGGGAACCTGGGTGGGAGACTGGTAGAGCGATCCGCCCAGAGCTTAAAGCTGAGTAGCAGAAACTACACGCTACAAGTGACAACTTCAAAAGCTAGATATAATCATTATGGTGCTTATACACTTGGTAGGTGACAAGTATTAGCTTAAACATTAGCTCCATATAAGAATGGAAAAACAAGCACGGAAATGTGAGATCTCTTAACTAGATCACACAGCTAGTCAGTGTCAGAGCCCTTATGCAGACCTAGTACGTCAGGAACAAGAGGCTGGTCTCCTACCTTATAGTAATGGCTCACCACAGTAAGAATGTCTTTCTATCAGCTCGGAAAATTTGTTTTATTGAAAATTTTATTGAATATGAAAAAAATGTTTAACATCCTTAGCCCTTAGAGATGTGCAAATCCAACCGCACTGAAATTCTATCTCATCCCAGTAAGAATGATGACCGGCAAGAAAACAAATGAATGCAGATGTCGGTGAGGAGGTGGGGGATGGAAGGGGTGGGAGGGAAGACCCTTACACGTGCTGGTAGCCAGTCAACTGATACTGAAGTATGGGTTGGGGATTGGTTCTAATGCTTTATCTTAATTCAGCTCCCAAAAGCCGTTCTTCTGCTGACATGTAAGATTCAGGGTAAGTGGCCACAAGGGCCACTCTCCTGATGGTCTGGGGCAGCAAAGACAAAATATTAAGTAAGGATTACCAGAGGGGAGTATGTGCTAGCCAAGTTCCCAACCATTGAGCTAGTATTAAAAATATCGTGCACATGTGCGCTCTCTCTCTCTCTCTCTCTCTCTGCCTCTCTCTCTCTCTCTCTCTCTCTCTCTCTCTCTCTCTGTGTGTGTGTGTGTGTGTGTGTGTGTGTGTGTGTGTGTGTGTCTTTCATTAGTGAATCTAGAACTCTTGGGAGGGTGTGAGCCACACGTAACTCACAGGGTGCCAGAGCAGATGAGTTATTTACCGCTACAAGTTTATGTGAACGTTCCTCAAAAGAGTACAAACAGAACCACTACACGGCCCAGCTATACCAACCACTGTCGGCTATACAAGCAATCTAAACACACAGCAGAGAAAACAGCACAGCCATGAATAATGCAGCCCTGTTCACAATAGCCATATACCAAATGTATGAATAAACAGTGGCCCTCTTTTACACACACACACACACACACACACACACACACACACACAGAGGGGTGGACTTTATTCAGCCATAAAAAGAAACAACACTATCTCCCTTCCTCCAGGCATGGGTTCCAGGAAAATGGATTGAAATGTAGATCATTGTGTTAAGCAAAACAAGCAAAACTCAGAAACACAAATGTCGCAGATTTTCATCTCTCTTTTCTTTTTTCTTTTTTTTTTCTTTTGTGTGTGGCTTCTGGTAGGGAAGAGATGGCATGAAAATAGAAGGGTTTATTAGAGAAGGGATCAGAAAGATAGGTAATAGGGGTGATTTTATATATATTATAGGCATGTATAAAAATGTCAGATGAAAGCCATCATTGATTTCTACAATTAATTTTATACTGATGAAAAGATCTAGCAATTGCTTCAGAGATAGGCACACATGTGCACATGCACACAGGCATGCATCCAACAGGATTAAAATCAGTATGTTGGACAGGTATCTATACTCCATGCTCATTTCAGCATACTAAGGAAGACATGGAAGTAACATAATATCCATCAATTGAAAGATGGGTAAGAAATCTGTGGCCAATGTACACAACAGAATACAACACAGTACTTTATATAATCTTTTTTTTTAACTTAAGAACCTTTTGTGTTGTCTTGGTTTGAGAAAGAATCTTACTGTGTGGCACTGGCTGGCCTGGAACTCACAGGCTGTAGATCAGGCTGGTAGATCTGAGGTGCACAGAAATCCACCTATCTCTTTCTCCTGAGGGCTAGAATTAAAGGTATACTCCACCACTGGCACAACAGACTTTCAGAAAGAAAGGAATCCTGTCTTTTACTAACCAGAAGAAACCAGGTACAGACAAACAGATAAGTGAGATCTAAAAGTCAGTCTTAGAGAAACAGAGATGAATAAAATACCTAAAATCATCTTAATGAAAGAAAGAGTTGGTTTTGCCTCACAATCTTGGGGGTTTTCAGTGAATCATGCCACTTAGCCCTGTCTGTTGGGGCAGTGGTGACACAGTTGCATCATGGTGTGAAATACTTTTCCTTGTGGTGGCTGGGAAGCAAAGATTAAGACAGGAAGAAGAGAGCTGGGAGTTCTGATGCCACTTTTAAGGGTACTCCCCAATGCCCTAATTCCTTTCTACTAGACCCGCCTCCTAAAGCTCCAATACCCCTCAATAGTGCTAACTGGCTGGTGATGGAGCCTCCAATATATGAGCTTTTGGGCATTCAAGATCCAAACTAAGGCAGCCTATCTTTCAAAGTTGAAATGAAGTAGGTGTGTCTGGTTCCTTTTACAACCAGGTCTCAGGCAAATTACTTCAGTGGAGGAATGCCTTCAAGAAGGAAGGAGAACTTAGCTTCAGTCAAGGAGGGACAGAAGTGAGGAATTTTTTCAAAGAGGGGGGACTGGAAGTAACTGGAAGTAAGTAATAGGAGCCAAGGAGTATAGGTAGATGGAGGGGAAGGCTTGGGACCCTGCGTGTCCCTGTGATTGGAGCAAAGGGTCACAAAGGGGAGGTTATAAAAGTTAGCAAGAAAGAGTGGAGCTTTGAATTGTGGGTAAGAGCTCAGGAGTATTCTTGGAGTCCTAATAATCATAATTAATCTTTACATTTATACTGCATCTTACAGCTTATGAAACCTTAGTTATGTATTCCTCTTATCTAATACAAATTTTACTGTCTGAAATTTGATGCCAATTCAGATTAATGTTGGGGGCCTTTAGGATATTCCTGGGCTACAAATGATGGGGGTGGGGGTGGCAACTAGAAGGTGCCCCAATTAGTGACAGTAAGTGTGGTCAGAGGTGATAATTACCAAGTTGATTCAGTCTGTTAACTGTATACTATCTGAACACCAATTTCTCATGTGTGGCTCTTGGCCATGACTTTGGATTTTACTTGATCTTATTTATATAAGAGAAAAAAAATGCATTAATCAATTTAAAGCTGAAAAGGGGGAAGGGAAAATAACCATAAGTCAATTGGTTTATGGCCTTTCTTTTTCACTCTTTGCTGAAAGTACCAAAGTTCAAAACAACAGTGAAACCCCACAGTAAGTTGGACCCAGAGGGCTAAACAATAACAGAAGTCACTTGTCTCCAATTTGGACAGTTTCCAAATTTATACAACAAAGTTTCTACTAAATATGCAGGAAGTTCTGATTATTTATGATGTAACTTAATATTGACATGTTATTAAATGACCTGACCCCTCCCACCCCCAGCCATTGGAATTCCGTGACTAATGACTGCAGAATCTTAACTGCAGGATAACCCTCCTAACGAGGCCAGAGCTGGCAATCAACAGTTTGTTTCTGCAATCATCATCTTCCTCTCCTCCTCTCCCTCCTCCTCTTCTTCCTCCTCCTATTCCTCCTTCTTCTTTTCAAAAGGAATTCCAATAGGTTGGCTGTATACTTGCTGTCTTGTATATTTCCTGAACTGCAGGAGGATTTCACGGAGAGAGGGATTTCTATGGCCTTTTTTATGCTGAACAGGCTAAGCTCCGCAGACTCACTGCCTAAACCTATTACACACAGCTCACCTAACGCTGTTATGGGTTTGTAATGCTAGATTAATTTACCCATACACCAGGTTGGAAAAAATGACTTTCCACATCTCCTTTGCACCAGCAAAGAATGTGCAGATCCTTTTACAGGAAAAGAGAAAGACAGGTCCCTAACCAAGCCTGGGGGTGAACAGACACAGATGCCACCTTCCATGTCACTCAGAATGTTCAGCAAAGGAGCCCCTGTCTGAAATATGAAAGAAAGCAAAGGGCCTGAAAGTGAATGGCAAGGAACTGGGCATATTTGCAAAGGATAGGCAGCTAACGAGTGAGTTACTTGAGGCTGGATGGTCTCATAGAAAAAGCATCGAGCTGAGAATTGGGAAACCTGTCTGGTATAATTTATTCCCAACCCCCTCATTATCCTCCTGTCTGCCGTGTGGACTTGGGCCAAACCCTTAGTCTCTGTGGTAGAATTTCCCCTTCTTCCCTCCCAAAAGGGAAAACGAGCTACAGTATATCAACGTCTCTAAGGGTCTGGCATTGTCAGAGAAAATTCCAGCAGCCACAATGGCTCCAGTGTAGGTTGAACCAACACGATTTTGGATTTTTGATATGATGTCTTTGCTGTGCTTAGAGAATTTGATTCTAAGGCCCTCAGGGTATCTATCATCTAAAGCTGTTCTGACCATACAAGCCCTGGGAGTAACAGGCGTTATCTGCTGGGCCCACCATTTACCGTATTTACTCAAGCAAGTTACTAGTCAGTAAATACAGTAGGCCATCAGCATGTTTTGAGGACTAAAGGTTGTATCACATGGATGTGACAGACACTCCATATGCAATTGCTCTTGGAAACTTGGTCTGGAAAGTCCCAGTTTCTTAGTCAGTGTGAATATTTCTTAGTTCAGAAGCAAAGAATGCCATTAAAACTAAATTACATCGTGGACAAATCCCTTTACATGCTTTGTGCTTTGTTGTGAGACAGTACTGACCATCCATAACCGTCCCGAGAACTAAACGCAGTGATGCCTCCGAAGCTTGTTGCCCAGATGCAATCAATATCAAAGCAATACATTTAAAAGTACTTAATCAATAATAAAAAAAAAAATTCCTGACTTTTACAATTACCACCATCCTCACTTGTGGCTAAAAAAATTCATTGTCTCTATTAGTAAAGGGGACATAGCTTAGCAGTTATGTAGTTGAATAAGCACGGTACATGGTAAGAATCATTTAGGTGCTTGTAAACAAAAAGAAGGTACACGGATACAAAAAGATACAGCCATTTCATGAGTTTCAGTCATTCATTTTGTTTTTACATTACTTAACCAAGTATTTCTTTTGGGAAGAATAATATCAGTACAAATTGTTGGGAGCCGGCTTTTAACAGCGGCTAGAAAGCAGCTATCCATGCCTGTAAGGCGCACATACTAGCCACGCCTCCAAGGCTTACGTCATATCCACGTGCCTGAAGGGGCGTGGCAAAAGTGTATAAATACCCCAGATTTCCCTTCAATAAAGGACTTGAGACTGGATCAGAACCTCTGTCTTGTCTCCATTCCTAGCGTCTCTTCCCCTTATCTCTCTCCCTCTAGACCCTGACCGGAAGACCAGAGCAAGCCGCAACATTTTTTGTTAAGTCTTTTGTCTCAAGCCAGGTAGAGCGGAGCCGGTTGCAACACAAATAATATCGGTACCAAGAATGCTTAAAAGGAACTAGACCTCCCAAGTCGAGGACTTTGTCTTTCCACAGCACCATTTCTTCCAGCTAGCCCATCACTTCCCTTATTTTTTTGTTTCCTCTCCTTTGACCAGGTCCTTGAACAGCTCGCTTGCTCCTAGAGAAATGCAAGTGTTGCATGCTAAGTTCATGATTCCTTCTGAGCAGTACAGCCTTGCTGGAGGCTGGGGAGAGCACACAAGGCTCATGGGTAGTGAGAAAATGCTTCAAGCTCTCTCATCGGGGCAAAGGTGGGAGACAAGAAGCTAGGAAGCTCGCAACTCAGCATCTTCTGTGTGGTTTGAATGTTAGTGTTCCCCCCAAAAACTCACATTGGTACCTAACACCAATGTCAGAGTACTGAGGTGGAGCCTTGAAGAAGTTGTGAACTGGGAAGTTGTAGTGTCTCATGAATGAAGGAATGGGATTAGTACTCTTATTTAAAACAAACAAACAAACAAAAAACCAACACCAAAGTTCAAGTGAGCTCTGTTTTTCCTACCATCATGTAAGGAAGAAGTAAACGGCGCCATCTTTTACAGTTTTATTCCTGGATCTCTAAACTTTGGTTTGAAAACTGGCCTTTCTAAGTTGAGCTTTTGTGCATGCACGAGTGTTGAGACATGATCTTACTCTACGTAGTTCAAACTAGCCTCAGACTCCTGGTCCTCCTCTCTCTACCTCTAGAGTACTATGATCGCAGGTGTGCGCCACCACACCCTACAAGTCTCAGGCATTTTGCTACAGAAACCCAAATGAACTAACATTTTACAGTGGCTTGGGACACATCCTTTCTGTTCACATTCATGTTAGAGGAAGGGAAGTAAGTAAGACTCTATGTGAATACCCACATATGTACATACAATACATATATGTGCACACATGAACTCTAGACACCTGAATGAGGGAAGTTTACAAGAGGTGGCAGGGAATAAGAATAGTCATCCATTGCCTCTTCCAGTCCACTCCTCATGATGGATGTCGTTTCTTTCTTTCTTTCTTTCTTTCTTTTTTTTTTTTTTTTTTTTTTTTTTTTGGTTTTTCGAGACAGGGTTTCTCTGTGTAGCTCTGGCTGTCCTGGAACTCACTCTGTAGACCAGGCTGGCCTCGAACTCAGAAATCTGCCTGCCTCTGCCTCCCAAGCGCTGGGATTAAAGGCGTGCACCACCACTGCCCGGCATGGATGTCGTTTCTTGTCCTCTTGCATCAGTCAGGATCTGCTTTAATGAGAGAATGTCACAGAGCCAGTTTTCTCAAAATTTCTCCAGAATTTTCTCCTAACATCTGAGGAGATAGATGCTCACTGTAGGAGTAAATTCTACACACTGTAGATCCCCGGATGGGGGGTTTCTGACAACCTTTTGGAATACAGCACCTCTTTGGCATTCTCTGCTGTCTACATTTAAAAGACATGAGACTCCTACAGCTTGCCCTAAAGCCTCGCTAAGGACCAGCAGTGCTCTGGGGGCAGAAGTGAGCAATCCTGCTTATGTGAAAGGCCCCAGAGTGGGAGGGGTGGGAGACAATCCTGAGACAGACCTGTCCACTCGCCCTGCGCTCCTCAGTCCTTTTCAGGCTCCCACCTGGCTCCCGCTCCTCTGTCCTGCTCTTCTGTGATGTTCATTTCATGGATTTGTCAGGAGTTGAATACTGAGCCAATTCATTCCTCCTGCAGCCAAGCTTCTCTTGGCCCCTCACAAAGGGCCTCCACCTTGATTAAAGGGCTGTGCCTGAGGAGAATGTGCTTAACATTCTTCCCAGAAGGCAGTGGGGCCCTAACCTTAGAAGGAAGGAATCGAGATGAGGGAGTAATGAGCTAAGCCCCAAAGAAGCTAAACTCACACAAAAGGTTGGGACATGGGACTTTGTTCCAGAGTGAGATTATTTTAATTGTTTTCCAGCCATCAGGAGCTGTGACATGGAGGACAGCCTCCCGCCTCGAGTGAGGACAGCTCGGGGAAGACTGGCTGTACTCTGGAAAGCCTCATCTCTTCTTTCTCACATGCTAGTGTCTGCCTCTCCAGACATACAACTTAGATGGTCCTTTTGAGACACAGAAGTCCGGCTTCATCATCTTCTAACACAGGTGTTTCAGAGTCTCTTAAATATGCTCACCTCATCTGAAGTCCTGTCTGGGAACAGATGTTGCCAGAAGGGTGCCTGTTCCTGGCTTTTCTGGCAACATTAACAGCTGCTGTCTGAGATTTGGCTTATGTTTTCCTCCAGTGTCTGGGTGGATACAAGCCTCTACTCTAAGGCTTACGGCAAAATGGCTTAGACAGTTGTCAACAAGCTGAGCCCAATCCCAAAGAAGGCAACACTCCAACCTATTTTTCTGTTCTCTTCTTCTACCTTCAAAGCTCAGAAATCACCATAGTTCTTAATTTTGGTCAAATTGCTACAATCTTAAGCATAAAAAATTATATATGGAGCTGGAGAGTCGTTCAATAGTTAAGAGCACTGGTTTTGCTCCTCCAGAAGACTTGGGTTCCTTTCCCAGCACACACATGGCAGGCAGTTCACAAGCACCTTTAATTCCAGTCCCAGGAGATCTGATACCCTCTTTTGTTCTCCACAGGCACTGGGCACCCATGTGGTACACCAACAACATACATGTAGGCAAAACATCCATACAAATCTAAAAAAATCATTCATCAAAAAGAAAAATAGTTATTGTCATTTATTAAACACCTATTATGTTCAAAATATTGTGAAGCAAGATATGTAGTCTTTCTAGAGCCCCTTGGTTTGCCTCAATCTTTCCCTGCTGTTCCGGGAGGTTTCAGCGTATATTGCCACACCCACACCGCTTTTTTTTAACAGCCAAATACTCAGACAAGTGTTTATTAAACTTCGCTTTGCTCATCATTAGCTCGACACTTGTAGAAGGTGGCAAGACTGTCTCCTGTGACACACCTACTCTTTTGGGTGAGATAAATGTACTCTGAGCTAGAGGTGGTGCCTTACACTTGTAATCCCAGCACTCAGGATGTGAAGAAGGAAACACTGCCAATTCAAGGCCAGTCTGGGCTATATGATGAGTTCCAAGCCTGCCTTGACTACATACCTGTTGTAGTAATTATTTTAAAAAGCAGACACCGGTCAGCCGACTCTCTAGGCTGCAGCAGCTCTGCCTAGCTCAGCCATGTGGCCAAAGGCCACGTGCACGCCACAGCTAGAAACGGCCAGCTAGAAACACCAGCCCTGCCACCCAGGAGACACCAGCGTGGGAGATGGCTCTGCCAATCTTCCATGCTGTCTCTGCAAGGCTGGGCAGTGCCCGGGCCATCCTGCCAACCATGGGGGCTTAGTACAGATGAGACTCTAATGCTTAGGTTATCTAAAGGCTTATATATTTAGTAATGATCAATAACAAGATGCCCATACAATCAGAGGTGTAACACAATACCCAACCTAGATATACCAACTACCTTTGACTGCTACAGACAAGCAAACATCAGTCTCCATGTCCACCTCTCTCGTTCTCTGTCTCTCCCTTAGCTCCTCCTCTTTCTTCTCCTCCTCCTCCCTTTGCTCCTCCTCTTCCTCTCCTTACTCCTCCCACCTTAGCTCCTCCTACACATACCAAGACCTTGTCTCAAACAAACATATGAGAGAACTTTCAGAGCATCTACTAAGTATCAGGCATGGAGGCATTTTTCATAACACTTTATTTTGTAGTTTTGAGAATTTTGAGAATTAAGCATCTTGTCGTTTTTATTTCAGAAATGAAAAGGCCCACCTTCAGAGAGGTTGACTGAGTTGTCTAAAGTGGCACAGCTTACGGTGGAGAGCTGAGCTCAGACCCAAGCAGTTGAGTTCCAGCATCTGCATACTTAGCCACTGTACTGTTCGACCCACCGAATTGTCAAACGATGAGGAAGCTCTGCATTATCAGAGTCACATTAAAATGAACGGCATGGAAAGAGTCTCTAAGGAAGTCATTATGGGAGTGACATGGGTGGCAATCCGTGATTGACATGCTATGGTAAAAAGGGAAGTGATGAGCCATAGAGGCAAACTCAAGGGCAACAAAAGAAGACAATGGTTTTAAAGACAGAGCATGGGCTGTCACCTAAATACTCTTGAAACAACCTTGCCACAGTAATTGATAGGACTAATGACAGTGGCTGACAGATGTCTTTGCAGAAGTATGTTTTTGTTGAAGGCTGCAATTGTCTTCGTGCAAGGTTGTAGTTTTAAAAGAATCTTTATTATTGTTACTATTTATTATTGTTACTATTATTATTATTATTATTATTATTATTATTATTATTGGCAGGGCACAGCTACAGAGTGCCTATAGAGGTCTGATAACAACTTGAAAGAGGCAGTTCTTTCTCTCTGCCATGTAGGTCTAAGGATTGAACCCAGAGGGTCGGACTCTGCAACAAGAGCCTTCACCCACTGAGCCATCTCTCTGCCTGTCCCTGAATGTTTTTGATAGATCCTATTATCAACATGAAGACCCACCCCCCTCTATACCCACTTTATGATTTCCTGGCTTAGTTTTGGCTACAGTTTGGCATAAGTGACTCCATTTTGATCATAATAAATTTCATAACACTCATTGGCTATGGCATAGACTGGGTTTACAGAACAAGACCTCGTTCTTGGGAAAGAACTACAGAAGGAGCAGGCTCCGACTGATGAAAAGCTACTTGGAGACAACATTCACAGGCAGGATGGGATGGACAACCTACAAAGAGAAGCCGAGAAGCGGAGTGGGCATCTTGCCTGCGCTGAGAAAAGTGGATCCAGGTAATTTGCCCCTCTGCAAAATGTCGATCAGAGTAGTACGGTTAATTGTCTCCAATCTGAAAGTCCCAAATGATCCAAAACCTTGAACATTTTGATTTGCCATTGTGATGCTATGTGTGGATAATTCCACACCTAAGCTTCAATGATGGGTCACAACCACAACACAGGCACACCGAAAGTTGTATAACATTGCCTTCAAGCTGTATGCAAAACGTACAAACTTCATATTTAGACTTGGGTTCCATTGACAGGCTACTTCATTATGTATATGCAACTGTCCAAGTCCAGAACATGCCAGGTAAGGGATTCTCACCCCGTTCATGCCCCCACAGTTGTTCTGAGTTGTAGAACATTGCCTCGCACCTAGCGGTTTCGAGTAGTTCCTATACTGGTGTCGGCTACCCTCTGACTGTTATTGTTCTTGTATAGCTTGCTTCATTTCAGGACCCATTACAGTTGGGGAGAAGGAAGCCTGGTTTATATTATAGTGTCTTAGGTTAGTGACTGAAACACACTGAAAATCTTTGTTCCTGCCAAGGCAGTCCCATGCTCTCATTTCAACTCCACTTATAAATTCTGCAATGGAAAAAACCGGAGCCAGCCCTTAGGGAACTCACTATAAGGGCCTGAGACCTGAGCCACACTCTCTCTAAACCCTCTGGCGGAAGGCCTTTGGGCCACTCAGCCCCACCTGGAGGTGGAAGGCAATTAAACGGATGATCTCACCCGAGTCCCTTTTGACTGAGGAGAGGGCTGTCTGTGGTCCTGTAAACAGACTCCTATGCGTTGTGAACCATGGGCGTTTTTTTTGTGGATTGTTCTTTGTTCAGAAAAAACCAGAACAGTTTTTGAGAAAGTCTGCAGAATGTTAGAGCTGTCACTTGTAAAGTAACGTAACTCCCGTTGCCCCACCGACCAGCAGAGCGAGCAAGGTATATGTCTCCATGAGTCAGGGTTTATTTAATATTCACGAGCCTGGCAGGTTTTTGACTGATGAAAATGCTATGCAAACAGGGCCAGGTCCTGTTTTCCCCCCATGCTCCTTCTCCCCTGCCAAATGCAGAGAAGTCCGAAGAGTCGAAGAGTGGGCACTAAGTCGCTGAATCGGTAGGCTGACCTTAGGCTGACTGGTAGGATGCTATCTCCTCTATGTAACACAAAACATTTATTTTGCATCGACTGAACAAACACAAAACTGAAAGCAGCCAGGAATTCTGGGAGCAGGAGACTTGGCTTCCCCCTAGGTTTGTTGACTTTGTGTTTGCCACCGCTCTGAGCTGAGCAAGAGCTCCTCCTGAGATATGTGCTTTGTGGTGCCTCTGGGAAAGCCAAGGCCTAGGAAACTACAGAGTCTGTGAAGAAGCCCAGCCAACCTTAAGCAAAGGAGATCAGGCTTGATGGGGGCTCCCTTCCCTGCCTTTGTCCTCTAGCTGTCTGTAGAGAAACCTAACGGCCCAGGGATGAATGTCCCAAAGTAGAAACAGCACGGAGACTCGCTGAACAGCTAGGAAGATTCAAGGGGGCACTTTAGCTGAGAGCCTGACTCTGGTACTGCACAGAGACAACAACACGTCAAATCTACAGACCCTGGACAAGTCTCTGTTTTCTAACTATTCTAATTTCGGAAACCAATTTTCATTGTGCTTCAGTCCTATTTCGTTTGTTTGGTTGTTTGGTTTTTTTTTTGAGACAAGGTTTCTCTATGTAGTGGTGGCTGGCCTTGAACTCAGAGATCTGCCTGCCTCTGCCTCCCAGGGCTGGGATTAAAGGTGTATGCCAACACTGCATGGTGAGCTTCTCCTTCTTTATTTTTATGACAGTACCCACCTCTTGGGCTATTATGAAAATGAGAATCCAAGCTCAATCTAATGGCTACTTCTGGTTTGTTTTTTCCTGTGTGTGCACAGGCGTTGTTGTGGATTGTTCTTTGCTCAGAAAAAGCCAGAACAGTTTTTGAGAAAGTCTATAGAATGTTAAAAGGCCATAGGCCAAAAGACATCCACACCATGACTGGGCATTCCTGATGCTAAGTCTGTTTATGTGTTGTCTGTGTTTAGGGATGTACATGTGAGTCCAGATGCCTGAATTGGACAGAGGCGTTGGATCCCTGTCAACCAGAGGTGCAGGTGGGTGTGAGTTGCCTGACACTGGTGCTGGGAATTGAACTCAGGTCCTCTGCAAGATGAGTATGTGCACTTACCTACTGAGCCATCTCTCCAGCCCTCCGGCTTGTCTCTGTCCTGGGAATGAACATGCTTGGGTTCATGTGTAGGGGACAGAGGGCAAAGACACCGTTGTGGTAGTCCAGTCTCCTTCTCTCCTGTGTTCCAATGATCAAATCCAGGTCACCAGTCTTGTTTGCAAGTGACTTTACCCACTTTCCCCACATCTTGATAGTCCCTTTAAATCCAACTCAGATTTAGTCAGCAGTATTTAGGTAAAAATCTGTCAACTCAGCACTATTGTCTTTCTCTGTGAACCTCTAAGCCACCTTTCCCATCTCATTTTGACCCTCCCATTCTGACACTCTGGTAATTGGGGCATTGGTTATATGAAGGGCTGCGTTAGACATTTTCCTCCAAATCCACCTACCTCACATAGCTTTGAACGTTGTCTCTTGGAGAGACGGCAGAGAGGAAAAAAGAGAGAACGCAGGGGATGAGGGGTCCTTGCCTCCCAGATCTCCACAGCCAAACCTGGAGAGACAAAAGGCAGCATGGTGCAGGGACATTATTTCCCCTGCTCTATCACCCAGCTCAATGAGGCATTCTGGATTCCTGCCCTCCAAAGCTTGGAGGCCTTATTAACAGACCTCAGCTGTGGCCCAAAGCCCTTACCTCACCCGAGAGGGCTCTATTTGCATGATAATGCCCTCTTTGGGGGAATTATTGCTTAATTAAAGAACAGCAATCACTTTAATTAGCATGTCTCCTTGCTCCCTGGTACTTTGCATGGATTCAGATGAGTTGCTCATTAGCCCTTGGCACTTGTACAAATCTTGGGCCTCTGGCTGGGAAGGGAGGCTCCCAGGGCAGCGGCCTCAGCCAGGCCTTCAGTGGTGGGGAGGCACAGCATGGCCAAGAACACAACCCAGGCTTTGTGAGGAGAGCAGCAGACAGGGCCCCAGCCAGCGCCCTTCAGGGCCCAGGAACCCCACATGCTGGGAAGGCCAGGCCCTGGAGGGTGGCATTTGGTGAAACTAGACAAGGGCTTTCTCTTGCCTCTGTCTGCACACTTAATGCTGGCCCCCTCGCTTCAGCTTCTCTGTCCCTTAGTGTTTCGGTACCAGACCCCATTCTCACCTTCACATCCTTCCTCTGAATCTGGTTTAATCTCTTCCAGAGTCTTTGAATTTGGGGAGTTAACTTTTCTGTTCCACCCAGCAGTGTGGGAACAGCACGCGCGTGCACACACACACACACACACACACACACACACAAGCACACACACACATACATCGCCACCTTCCTGACCCAAAGACAGCATCTCTCCTTGGGTTAGACGGCAGCCTTGCAGCTCCACTTTCTGAGCTCTACAAAGGTACAGAAGAGTAACCGAGCACAGATAAGGCCTGGGTGGATTTGTTGAACTGTGAGCTACTGTGGATCCTCCCCAGAACTCATCCTCCCCAGTTGTTAAGAAAATATAGGTTGTTATGGACAGCCACTGAACAAGTGCCGTCTGGTTGTGATGTACACCCAATTATACTTTGGTTATTTCTCTTGGTGCATCTGTCCACTCACTGCAACGGCCCCTCCTCCAAGAAGAGTCTTGTCTCTTCCATCTACCTGGATGCTGGCGTATTTAATCCTTGATGCTCAGCCTCCTTCCTGTATTAACACACACACACACACACACACACACACACACACACACACACACACACACAGTTCTATCTGTGATCCTTCTATCACTCCAGATAAAAGCACACATTTAAAGCAGTGAGGTAAAATGGACCCTAGATTCAGGTCTGTCTTATAATATCCCTTTTTCATTTTCTCAAGCTTCCGAGAATTGTTTCATGGCCCTCTGCCCCCTGAGAGAGAAAAACACAGCCTCCCGCTTAAGTCAGTATCATTTTCTACTGCAGCCCTAGCAATCACAGAGCTATCTTCCTTGTCTCTGTGTTCCCATACCGCACTTGCCAGGGTGATCTCCTATCTATAAAGTCCTCACTTCGGTCTGAATAAGTAACAGAAGGTAGCTGGGAACTTGTGAAAGAAGGACAGAGTGAAAGGAGGGAGTAATTGAGATTGGGGGGCGGGGGTGGGGGGAGAATGGGACTCTCATCATCCTGCAGAGAGAGTAACAACACATCAGGTAAATCCACTTCCTGGCAGGAAGCTGAGCCTGAAACCAGATGAAGCCCCAGCAGTTCAAAGGCAGAGTGACACCCAAACAAGAGAGCAGCTCTTAATCCCCATGGAAAGATGAGAGCAGCGCTCTCAGCTCCAGAGCGAGACCACTGGGCTTTGTTTAACCAGGATTGAAAACACAGCCCTATTGAGAGCTGGGACTTTGAGGCACGGACCCCGAGGGGCAGTTGCCAAGCTGAAGGCAGCAAAAGCTGCCAGCGTTCACCTCTTGAGTGCTAGGCTTGGCAGTAATGAAGCGAAGGGTTGGGACTTTTAACTGACTAGGTCAAAAAGGTTTCCTTATTAGACGCACCGCGCTGGGCTGGAGGTTGGTGCCTGGAAGGTTAGTTAGAACAGGCACTTCCAGAAAAGATGCATCGCCTGAGGCCTGTTTAGCCACCACCACCGAGGTCCTGGCTTGCCACCTCCGTCAAAAACCTCGTTTTGTGCATCCTTCTCACAGTTTAAAGGGGAATGTGTGTGAGAGAGAGAATGTATTCACTCTGCCAGAGAAAATCTGAACAGATACGAACGACAAGCAGGTGGCTGGGGAATGAGCCTGCCCTAGGCTGGCTCTTGACCTGTAGGTTAGTGCGGTTAGTGCCTGGGATAAGGCAAACGGAAGGTCAACCCACAGCCTGTGGGCAGACAGCCTGCAAGTGAACTGTCCCTCTTTGGAACAGCCCTGTGCAGGCTATAGCTCCCATGCTGCCTTGCGCTGAAGGCCCAGGCCCTGAAGGTGTTTTTAGAGTAGCGATTCTCCTGTGTCCTTTACAGACATCAATCGGACTTAGGAGCTCTCAGATCAAGCTGGGTAAGGGCGTCTCCGTGTTCTCACTCGCACATCTCACCTGCTGCGGCATCTTTTTAAATTTTCTCACTGCATCTTCCTTATAAGACTTCATTTGAAGAAGCAGTTAAATAACCCAGGAAATTCAAAAGACGCTGCCCTGTGGACGAAAAGATGCTCGAGAAGGAAGGGTCCTGCATCTCCGATTCCATCCCTGTACCGCTCAGACTTGGCATCCAGTCTAATTCACTCAGAGTGCCTATTGAGCTCCTTATTTGTATACCTACTTATTCCACCGAGACTTAGAAGCAGCTTGTGAAGAGACGTGTACAATAAGGCAGGGTCACTAGAAATAGAGACAAGTAAGCAAACCAAAATAAACAGACATGCAGAGAAGTTGAGATCGGGGAAGAAAAGCACACAGGCAAGGGACGAATGCATGTATTTTGTTTTTAGACTTCAATTTGGCTTCTGGGCTTTTCAGAAAACAGATGTCCGGGGAGATGAGGAGAAAGCAAGACGGGGGTTGGAGAAAGAGAAAGCACTCATGTATCTAATTCTTACCTGGGTACAGGAAAAAAAAATACATTCCAACTTGGGGAGCTAGGCCATTTTTTTTTCCATCAGTAAATTTTAGGAGAAAGCTTTCTCAATGAACTGAGAAACAGAATTGATTATGTCTTTGGAGGACCACCTACAGCAATAAGACTCTCATGGCTCACTGTGGGGTTAGGTGGAAAAATTGAAGACATTGGCATGAAAAAAGAAACTCAGTAAAAGGGTATTTTATGAGGGTACAAAGTAACAGGACTCAAAAGAGTGGCCTTGCATTGCTTGGATTCAGACAAGAACAGCCATGTACCTTAGTTTGGGCTCCTCCCAGAGCAGACCTTGAACAAAGGTTTGAAACGTAAGTTGTCTGGGGTTTGATTCCAGTAAATGTGTAGAAGAGTAAACAATCAAGGCAGGGGAAGAAAACAAGCCTCTCACAGGCTATTGGTCAACCCAGGGAAGTAAGATGGGGCGTCTATATGCCACTTTCTGCCAGTCTTGGTTGAGGGCCAACCAATTACCGCCAGTCTTTGATGAAGGTTCACTCTGGCAAGCATCAATCTCCTGATAGCCCCAGTTTACCATGTACAGCACAGGCTCCAGCAGACGAAACAGACCAAGGTACATGCTGTCAGATAGGCAGCTAGCATCCTATGAAACAGTGCCGACCACTGTTTCAAGAGGCAATGAGACTGACAGTATCAACTGAGCTATTCCATCTGGTCACATCTGATATCATCCCACATGCTCCATCCACGCTCTTACCCAAGTAGGACTATAGTTTCTATCCATAACCACACCTGAGAGAAGGCAGGGAGTGTTTCACATTTGTTCACATCCACTGGGCCCTGACACCTGCTTTAAACAGTTTGTCCTCACTCCTGGGCCAGCTGCCCCTTCTTTCAGGCAGTGGCACCCTTATAGGGTTAAGAGCAAGACAGATTAGGATTATAACCCCTGCTCTACATGGTCCCTCTCATAGCTCAGAGGGAAGAAGATTCTTCAAAGTGTCCTTGCTTCTGTTCAACAAACTAAATTCACCCATACTCTTTCCCACAGAGGTTTTGAGCACACTTGCATCTGCTTCCTAAAAGGAAGATAACTCCTTCGTGCAAATTCAGGGCTCATTCCATTACTGTGCCAGATTTTTCTTGAAATGTCCCAAACTGCGGTGGTTGATACAACCTAAAATAGAACCGAGTACCCACCAAATTATAACATTTTATATCGTTATTAAATTACAACAATTTATAAATTTGGCGAAGTGGGTAAATCCCACATTCTTCAAATAACCTTTTACGGTTGTTGCCTCCTTTAGTTGCTAATGGGCAGATGTTTCAATATTAGATTACACTGAGAGACCTTGGGATACTGGGATTCTTTGATGAAAAAGAATAGATGTTTGGAGAGCAGATGTACAGGCAGCATTTTTAATGCTTTTTAGACGACTGACCGGAACTCTCAGCTGTACAGAGATTATTGCAGTTCAGCATGGAGCAAGGTTAGAGGGATACTTTCAGGGAAAGAAAGAATTTTTGCTAAGAAACTGTCTTTAGGGTTTTACTGCTGTGAACAGATACCATGACCGAGACAACTCTTATAAAGAACAACATTTAATTGGGGCTGGCTTACAGGTTCAGAGGTTAAGTCCATTATTATCAAGACAGGAACATGGCAGCATCCAGGCAGACATGGTGCAGGAGCGCCTGAGAGTTCTACATCTTCATCTGAAGGCTGCTAGCAGAATACTGGCTTCCAGACAGGTAGGATGAGAATCTTAAAGCCCACACTCACAGTGACACACCTACTCCAACAAGGACACACCTTCTAATAGTGCCACTCCTTGGGTTGAGTATATATAAATCATAACAGAAACTTACCTTTTTGATTTTTTAATTCCTAAAGGCAGTAGTATCTAAATATAATTAACACCGTTCCAAGTTATTAAGGTTTGCTTTTTTAGTTTAAAATAGCAAATACTTCTGTAAATAGGGAGAGCATGAATGTATAAAAGCATAATTAAAAGAATCAGAATGTTCTAAATTATGTATGTCTCTATTATTCTAAACATTTATCAAGTCACTTTTTTTTTTCAGAAAATAATCCCGGAGAACCTTGCATCTCGTGATGTTAATCAAATCACAGATTTTTGCTTGGTCATCAGTTTATACTGTTTTCATATCCATCAAGTAAGAGCCAAATAAAGGATAATGAAAGTTTAATCTTTTACTGGCTACTGAAAGTAAACAAGAGATCAATAATTATTTGAAAAGTCTAATTGCTCCCTCGGCAAAAGCGTTGGCCTCGGGGAAGACACAGTTATAATTTCCGTCTATACTATATACCTTAATTTTTGAAGATATTCCGTATTATCCAATGTAGTCCAGTAAGGGGAAAGCTAAAGAGAAGCAGCTGAAGAGTTCTGGGGCAAAGCACCCAGGGTTTGATCCCCAGCACCGAGAAAAATAAAGAACTGACTGGTTAGCAATGCCAATTGGTAATAATTAGTGTGAGTGTAGTAGGTGAATAGTTAACTAACAGATTAAATAAAAAGAATAAAGTTTTGTTTAACTGGGTACATAGCTCAGTTGGCAGAGTGTTTCTACAACATGCTAACACACACAGAACCTCAGGACCCAGCATCCCCTGAAAGTGCTCCTGGGCTGTGTCAATCCCAGCACTGCATAAATGGAGTATGTCGGTACACACCTGTAATCCCATAACTCAAGAAGTGGAGAATGAGGAAGAACAAAAGTTCAAGGTTTTCCTCAGCACGAAGATAATTTGGGGGCTGGCTGGTGGTGGCACACGCCTTTAATTTCAGTGCTTGGGAGGCAGAGGCAATCAAGCTAGATTTCTTGAGTTTGAGGTCAGCCTGATCTACAAAGTGAGTTACAGAACAGCCAGGGCCACAGAGAGAAACCCCGTCTTGGAAAACCAAACCAAAACACCAACAACAACAAAAAGAGAGATGCTGGGTTTGAAACTGTGGGCAGTATCGGTTCTTGTTTGTTAGAAGAAAATGTCTGGGACCTGAATCTCACTTAAGAGCTGGGCCTTCAACTACCTGCTGTGCAGTTCCCCACAGTTGGCTACAACCGTGGGATTTGATGTCAAACGAAGGAGCCTACCAACAGCCCAGTTGATAAACCCGATTCATGCACAAAATCTGAGGTAGCTTGCCTCTAGGAGGAGGTTTGTGAGCCTTATGGTGATGTTGAGCCTTGGCAGATCATTTATCTTTTCTTTCATTTGTAAAAGGAGGGTCATAACAACTTGGTAGGCTCTTGGGAGCTACGGATTAAAAAAAGATGGTCCTGTTTTTGATTCATAGAGCCCAGCAAACGAAATTGTTTTCATCACTGGGTGAGGAGGCTTTTGACTGGAGATGTGATTCCTCTTGATTGACACAGCCCAGGAGCACATGTAGGGGATGCTAGGTCCTGATATGTAATCACGCTCAAAAAGACTTAAGGTTATTAATCAATTTAGCAATTAAGAGGACAATTACAATTAATTTTCTCCTAGAGTCATCAGAGCACAGCTCTCAGCTAAGTACTTCAGGGGAAATTTTTTAGATTTTTTTTTTTTCTGTGACTGTGTGTGGCAGTTGACTGGCAGCCTTTCCCTCTGGACATTGTCAAAGCTCAAATAAATCACATCACTCTTTTATGGTCTGGCTCTGCAAATGGAGTTCATTATCCAGAGGGACACCTTCAACATGCCAGGAGGGTATGTAAAGTCATTGGTCAGAAATGGCTTTTTTCTAAAGGGAAACTCTTAGTAAAGACCTTCAAGGGAAATGGAAAGTAATCTCTTAGAGGTAGGCTTATCTTAAGGTGTGAAACTGCAAAATCATTTCATACTAATGTTGAGTATGTCACCTACGTATCTGACATTTAAGCTACTGGGGAGGTCCTGTTATGTAAGGGTAACTAATCCGTGAGCATCATTACTGAAAGTGAATCCATGGTGTGTGTGTGTGTGTGTGTGTGTGTGTGTGTGTGTGTGTGTGTGCGTGCTTGCGTGCGCGTGTGCGATATACTTACTGTATCATTCTTCTCATGCTATTTAGATAGGGTTCCCGTGTGTCCTATTTAGGGTTACTATTATTGCTGTCACAAAACATGACCACAAACAAAGCCATTTGGGGAAGAAAGAGTTTATTTGGCTTAAATTTCCACATCTCTACCATTCATCATTGAAGGATGACAGACAGGAATTCAAACAAGGCAGCAACCTGGAGGCAGGAGCTGATGCAGAGGCCGTGGAGAGGTACCGCTTCACATGGCTTGTTCCCTATGATACGCTCAGTCTACTTTCTTACAGAACCCAGGACCCCAGCCCAGAGATGAGACCACCCACAATTGACTGACCCCTCCCCAGTCAATCAGTATTGAGGAAAATGCTAGATCTTACAGCGACAATTTCTCAGTTGAGGTTCCCTCCTTGCGGATGACTCTAACTTGGGTCAAGCTGACGTAAGACCAGCCAGAACACTGTGTGCTCTTGTTTACCTGAGACAAGGCAGGCGCGGACACTCCAAACCCCCCTTACATTAGCCTCTCCTGTGAGTTGTTGAACTCCTTGTCCCCACTGGTCAGTCAGAACAGTTTATTTCTTAATCAAATTTCAGTCATGATTTTTCTCTTTTCTCAAGGCCTCAGAATGTGTCCCATGCTCTTGTCCAAGCCAGATCATAGCATCCCAGAGTATAAGTGTCTTAACTGGGGTTTTACTGCTGTGTACAGACACCATGACCAAAGCCACTCTTACAAGGAAAACATTTAATTGGGGCTGGCTTACAGGTTCAGAGGTTCAGTCCATTATCATCAAGACAGGAGCATGGAAACACCGAGACAGGCATGGTGCAGGAGGAGCTGAGAGTTCAACATCTTGTTCCAAAGGCAAACAGGAGACTGACATTCTCAGGCAGCTAAGAAGAGGGTCTTAAAGCCCACACCCACAATGACACACTTACCCCAACAATGTCTCACTTCCTAATAGTGCCACTCCCTTTACCAAGCATATTCAAACCACCACAAGGTTTCACTAGGAATGAAACCTTTTAAATATAGACACTCATCAGACTCAGTCTTCATCTGCCCCACGTCCTCACCCTAGCTGCTTCTAGCGCTTCTTGCTCCTCTACTAAAGAAAAGCCCTTTTGCCCAATGCTTAAGCCTCTTGCAGCTTTAAGGGTCAGAGCTGTCTCCCTAGTACAGTCATTTTTCCCTTTCCCAGCTTGACGACTATGTCTTTGAATAAAAAACTGTCTTGACACAATATGGTGACAGACATGGTTTTAATCCCAACACAGAGGCAGAGGCAGGCAGATCTCTGTGAGTTCAAGGCCAGCCCAGGACCATACAACGAGAACCTGTCTTAGAAAAAAACAAAGTCTGTCTTCCAAATCCGTGTTTGTTCTTTATTTGACAGTAGTAATGTACCATTTTAAACGGCAGCTATCAGGGCTGGGGAGATGATTCACTACGGAGAGTGTCTACTGCTCAAGCACGAGGACCTGAGTTAGGATCTGCAGCACCCACAGAAAAGCTGGGTGTGGTAGGAAGTGCCTGGAACCCCAACACTTGCAGGTGGAGGCAGGAGATCATCAGAGCTCACTGGCAGCCAGACTAGCTGTCACAATGAATCCCAGGTTTAGTAAGACCATATCTCAACAAATAGGACAGAGAAGCAATTGAGGGCATCCCAACATCAACCTTATACACACACACATTTTAAAAGAGCAGTTACCTTTCTCTCTCTGTATATATACATATAAATATATAGTCTATAAAATTACTTGTTTAGTGTATTATATAAAACATTATATAAAATATATAATTATATTTTAAATATAATACACTATATTAATAAGTAATTATATTTATTTATATTTTATATAAATTTATATATGTGTATGTATACATAAATATATGCATATATATATGTGTGTGTGTATATACACATATACACGTATACACGTATACACGTATGCAGGTATACATGTGTACACCTATACAGGTATACACACACACACACACACACATATATATATACATATATATATACATATACATATACATATACATATACATATACATATACATATA
>JANHMN010000024.1:15313659-15349317 GCA_030674055.1 Rhabdomys pumilio
TTTCTTTCCTTCCCTCCCTTTTCCTTCCTTCCTTCCTTCCTTCCTTCTTTCCTTCCCTTTTCCTTCCTTCCTTCTTTCTTTCCTTCTGCTTTTCCTTCTTTCTTTCCTTCCTTCCTTCCTTCCTTCCTTCCTTCCTTCCTACCACCTCCTTTAACAGAGTCTCACTGGCCTTGAACTCCCAAGCCTTTTGCCTCAGCTCCTGAGTACTGGGATTATAATATATCATAATACCCAAATGTTATACAGCAGACTTCTGTTTGCTAATTTTCCAGTGTTTTCAGTTTCTTAGCTTTCCTTAGTTTAGGCATTTCTGTGCCTCCCATACAGAAGAAGAGGATTTATCTCTGCCTCACCAAAAGTCTTGACCTCACCACACACATTTCCTGCCTCTGTCCAACCTGTAGCTTCCCCAGTATGATTAGATCATAGCTCTCATTAGATCGACATTCAGTGTTTACCTTAACAAGAATACATAAGCACACTTCACAGCCAAGTCCTTCCTGAGGGTATAATGCTTACTTCTCTTTTCTTGCTAAATTTTCTTCCCGGGGTTGAAAATCATTCTGGTTTTGTTTATTTGCATAGCTGTCTATATACTCGACACTAATCTATACCCCAAATCTCCCTAAATTGAGTGTGTAATGTGTTCTCACAAGTCTCTACAATGCTGCAATGCCTTTGGTATTCTGGCCGTTTCATTTTCTCAAAGAGAAGAGTTCCCGGATCTGTGGCTGGGACAGTTTGGATTGCTGCTCCTGACACCTGCTGCTGACTTGAGGTCTCCTTTGCCACTTGACTGGAGCTGCCTCATCTCTTTTATGGAGCCTTGTTTTCCAGGAACCATGTCTGTCTCCCTTCTTGTGTGGGGTCTTCTTCCCCAGGGACTATGCCACCTTGTTGTTGTTGAATATGTAATGTCCTCACAGTAACTTCCCGAGACAGAGCCCCTGAAAGACAGAATTTAATACTGTTCATCTCCGAGGACATCCCCATTCTACTCTTGCACTAAATTGAGAGTTTAGTGAGTAGTAAATTCTGAGTTGGAAGTAGTCAGTTATTCCAGTCTTTAGTCTTCAGTGTTGTTGAAAGTATCACCTGCTCTTCTCTGCTTGTTTCCTCTGACATCTTATAGTATCTTCTCTGCGCTACTACTGCTAAAATGCCAGAGTAACAAATCTTTGTTTTACAGAATTTGTTTTCTTCAACAGTTATTCTGGGCGTTTTTAGCCTGGAAACTCATTTGTTTAAGACTGGGGTAGCCGAGTGGTGGTGGCGCACGCCTTTGATCCCAGCACTTGAGAGGCAGAGGCAGGCGGATTTCTGAGTTCGAGGCCAGCCTGGTCTACAGAGTGAGTTCCAGAACAGCCAGGGCTACACAGAGAAACCCTGTCTTGAAAAAAAAAAAAAAGAGACTGTGGGTAATTTCCTTGGATTAGACACTGAATTATTTTTTTAACATCCGTCTTCTCTATTCTTTTATGTTTGAATTCTCATAATTTGGATGCTTTTCATGAACAAGTCTAATGCTTTTTATCTTGTTCTCTTCACACACACACACACACACACACACACACACCACAGAGCATCATCAAGGGAACTGAAGCAGAGACTGGGAAGAGCTGCTGGTTATTGGCTTGCTCTCCTTGGTGCTTTCCGTTTCTTTTTTACAACAACACAAGACCACCTGCCCACAGTTAGCATGGCCCACAGTGGGCTAAGCGTTCCCGCATCAATCATGTATGTATATAGAGATTGTCCTGTACATACTTGCCGACAGGCCATCTTGATGGAGGCATATTCTCAACTGAGGCTCCCTCTAGCTGGTGTCAAATTGTAGAGTAGCCAGCATGCATACATAAGCTTTCTTTGTATGCATATTCTCTGCTTTCTCCAAGATGTCTTTACCTTCTGGGTGTACCTTGTTTTCGTATTATAAGTTTTTTCCAAATGTCAGGTGCTTCTTGGCCAAGTGCTTATAACCAGAATACCAACAAGGCTATGGTACTGACTAGGGAAGGCCTCATCAATTATTAGTTTAACTAAACTGTGGTCTATCAGGGTCATTCCTTCTTGAAACTCTTGAAGGCATTTGATATCAAATCTAATCTTTATCAAAACCTTATCTAGCCTCCTGCTTGTAGAATATAGTGTAGGCTCTGACTGTTCAGAGATTAAAGATTCAGAGGCTCAGCCTTTGCTCTGTAAACTCGTAGTAAGTTCCATATTCTTTCCAAGTTCCATACCTCCAGTTTCACCTTCTAGCCCATGCTGTAAAATGACCTGTTTAATCATCTCTAGAGAGTGCGGATGGAGATCTGGCAGGGATCAAAACATGAAGGACTGGAAAGGACCTGACGTCCACTTGCGTTTTGAGAAAACATTCCACCAATCTTGATTTGAATACTAATTTTCCCCTCCCCCTTCTGAAAGTATCAGTTTCAGTATTCTTGAGTCTTTGGAGCTTCTGAGACAGGACTCTGGCTGTTCACGTCTGAGTTTTGGACTTAGCAGTCTCGGGCCTGCTAGGTCAGTTTCCACTTGTTAATATGGTTCTTATTACATGTGATTCTGAGCTTCCAGACTTTTGTGACTGTCTCTTTTCAAGTTCCCTTTTGCTTTGTTTTAATGAGGTTTCAGAAAGTTAAAGGGCATGTGCTCTTGGCGATCTTTGACCGGAAGTTCCATCCAGTGCTTAAATTTGAACTCCATTTTCATATCACCTCCCAAGAAGCAGACCCATACAGTGATATACTGCTGACAAACAATTGCGAAGCTGTTATGATCTTTTGGGCACTATTTTATGTTCGTGGGCACTAACCTTTACCAATAGGATGGTTTACTGTGAAAGCTTGGTGGCCCATTTGGAACTGTCCCCTGTTCCAGGAAAGCCTAAAAGGGGTATGTTTGATGCTAATGATACTGGGACGTTTTTTAATCAGTGCTAAAGATCAAACCCAGGAGCTTGCGTGTGCGACACAGGTGCTGCAACATTAAACACCATCAGAAAACGTTCTTGTCTGTGCTCCCACTATATGGAACAGACCACACTCCCAGCCAAGTTCTAATTTTGCCTTTGCCTCTATTAGCTGAGTATGTATCCCTCTGAGAAGCAGTCACTAAATCGTGTGACTTGCTTTTCTAGATTCTGTGTAGTCTATGTAACAGAGTGCGTAACTGAGTTCTCAGCTTGCAGTATAGCGGACAGTGAGCATCCGGGAGGCAAAAGAGTGGATCAAGAGAACAGAGGACCTTCCTCATAAGAAGTCATCTGCATGTCCTAGGGTGAGTGTCCCCTCACCACTCTCAGTGATGGGACCCTGTCTGGATTGAACGCAGGCCCTGTGTGTGCTGCGACAGTCTCCGTGAGTTCCTATGTGTGTCAGTCTTGTGTCTAGAAGATACTGTTTCATTGGAGTCACCATCACCTCTGACTCTTATAGTCTCTCCACATCCTCTTCAGCTTAGATCCCTGAGTGTCATGATTTGAATATGCTTGACCCAGGCAGTGGCACTATTTGGAAGTGTGGCCTTGTTGGGATATGTGTGACACTGTGGGTGTGGGCTTTAAGACCTTCCTCCTAGCTGCCTGAAAGTCAGTATTCTGCTAGCAGTCTTCAGATGGTGATGTAGAACTCTCAGCTCCTCCTGCACCATGCCTGCCTCGATGCTGCCATGCTCCCACTTTGATGATACTGGACTGAATCTCTGAATCTGTAAGCCAGCTCCAATTAAATGTTGTCCTTACAAGAGTTGCCATGGTCATGGTGTCTATTCACAGCAGTAAAACCCTAAGACACTGAGCCATGAGAGGAAGGATTCAGCGACGACATCTCATGTCGAACTGGGTGTTTCAAAGTTTCATCCCTTCTAGCACCAACCCATTGGCCAGTCTGTTCTCACTCTCACTAGATGCCTCTTCTTCTCCATGGGACTCATTCTTGAACGAACCATTCCTGTTCCTGGCTTCTAGGAAGGAGTGGTTTCAAACACTTTTTTGTACCAGAAACCTAATATGTGTCTAAGTTTCAGGAAGAATCTCTCAAGGTCCAATTCCCATACCACTTGCTAGAGCACATACTTCATATTAACTTCTGGAGGAGGAAAAAAAAAATCAAGAGGTTTTGCTGAAGCTGCCATTATGGATATGTGGTCAAGTCCTGCCTTTCTCCCTGGCACTAAATCCTCTTTTCACCATAGCTAAGGCCTCAAAGCCACTGATACAACACAAGCACTGAACTCAAAGCCTGACACACCAACTAGTCATCTCTCTCCAGCCACCACCTTGTCCTTCAGCAAGTTCCTTCCCTTCGTTGACTGAGGAATGAGGCCTGGAGGGGCAGACGAGGTAAGGACCTAATGTTCGGCTCTCCACTGCGAGCTGAACCATGCAAACATCAGTTCAGTTACTCATCTCTCTAACCCCTCTTATATGGTGGGAAACTCAAACCCAGAATGGTTTCTGAAGACACCTGCTGTAAATGCCATAAGGTCACTGCCAGAAAATGTGGGAACTGGGATTTCCTTCACATCTGGTTTCAGAGCCGTTGCGATCAGATCAAAAAGAGATAGGATTCCAGCAAGGACTCATGAGAAAGGCTCGTAATAAGGAGGCCCAGCAGGGCCCCGGAAAAGTCTAATTGTGAGGATGGTGATGGAATCAGAGCCACATTGGACTGACTGGGTGATGTAAATCCCTGAATTATTGCTACGTGGAAAGAGGGGTTGAGCATCTGATCATGTTGGGTATGTCCATCCATAATTCCCCAAGCATTTGGCCTATCCAAGCCACCATCTCCCCCTGCCCAGTCTCACAGTACCTGAGAAAAGCCAGGAGAATTTAGTATAAGCCATCCTAGCCATTGAGTGCTCAGTATCAGAGAAACCAAACGGCAAGAAGGAGCTAGGCTAAGTCACCAGCATTCCTATATACAGCCTTTTCCAACCCACAAAGCAAATGATTCTGGCTTCCACAAGGCAACAAGTCTAAGAGTTGCCCTGTCATCTTTTCCTTCCTCTGGGACTCCAGGACCAGAACAAGGGGAGAGGGCATTGGGTTGGACAGGTTTGTATTTCAGGCAGAGATTCTAATTGCTTCTGACCTGAGCCTCTTCACTTCTCATTACCTCCTGGAGTCACTGAATCCTTTTCATGTTTCAAAAGGCCAAGTCCTCTCTCCCTCCTGCCAAGGGTCTGGATTAACCTATTACTGACCCTCAGATCTCTGCGTTCCCATACCAGCACATGTCTGCAGAGCAGGAGTAATGGGAGGCATAGCATTACTGATGCCATAGCATCAGCAAAACACAGAAAACCAACACCTAGTTTTCTTCCCAATTCCAGGCATTGTTCTTTCTGCACAGATACACCCCTGCCACCCTATACCCCTCTGTAGTCTCCCACCTCATCCCAGTCTTAGAGCTGGACCAAAAGATACTCAGAAAAAGTCTGCTTTCCAGGCTATTGGGAGATGGAGGTTCTGAAGGTTCCTTTCCTGTGCGTGATCTTATGTGGGTAATTCAGTTTCTTTGTTCTGCGCATCCTTAACTCAAAATACAGACATTGAACTTCCCTTTCAAGTAACATGTGACTGGCCATAGCAGTACACATCTACAGTCCCAACACTCGGGAGGCCAAGACAGGAGAAGAGTGAATGCAAGGCCGCCCTGGCTACAATAATGAGGTCCTAACACAAAACAAAACAAAACAAAACAAAACAAAAATAAAAAATAACAACAACAACAAAAAACATACTTTTTTAAAAAAAATTACTATGGCACTTTTACTTTTCTTTACACAATGATGTGTTGCCGGGGCCTAATGTTATCACTGAACAGTAGAAAACCAAAATTTGTCATTTCTTTAGAAACTGAGTACAAAAACCTTACATTAAAAGAATGAGCACATTTACAGGTCGATGCAAACGTTCCCAGCTCAAGGCAAGTAACAATCCCGTGGTGATCAGGAGGGGACAAAAACAGAATGAAAACTGGGTCCTAAGGCTCGGACTTTCCCACCCTGTTAGACTGGCAAGACGGAGTGGTAACTAGTTCAGAAACCCTTGCCAGCCTCTGGAAATCCTGGAAGTCTGCTGTCGGTTAATACCCTGCACAGATCGCTACGTTGTGCTCACAGAGATCCACTTGTTTGGGATTTCTCTCCACAGCACGCTCTCCTCAGCCACCAAGGAACCGAGCTACATGAACTAAGGATTAAATCAAGATACGCACGGGCTATTAAACATATACCAAGAAAACAGTTAACTTGAATACACGGTCAAAAATCAGTAACAAGTTCTACAACCCAGTGCGGACATCAGATACAAGCTTCAAGGACAAATTTCTTCTCAAAGGCTTATTCCAGTTTCGTAAGGACAGCATGAGGTGTGGACATTTGCCAGGGCAAATCGATACTTCAGAATCAGCTCATGCAGCACATGCCTGGCACCTGCTCAGTCAATCTAGAAGCATTTGCGGTGGACGATGGAGGGGGCCTGACTCCTCATACTCCTGCTTGCTGATCCACAACTGCTGGAAGATAGACAGTGAGGCCAGGATGGAGCCACCAAACCAGACTGAGTACTTGCGCTCAGGGGGAGCAATGATTTTAATTTTCATTGTGCTAGGTGCTAGGGTTGTGATCTCCTTCTGCATCCTGACAGCAATGCCTGGATACATGGTGGTACCACCAGACAGCACTGTCTTGGCATACAGGTCTTTGCGGATGTCCACATCACGCTTCGAAATGGAGTTGAATGTGGTCTCATGGATGCCACAGGACTCCATGCAAAGTTAAGAAGACTGGAAGAGTGCCTCCGGACACCAGAACTGCTCATCGCCAGTGGTGATCACCTGCCCATCAGGCAGCTCATAACTCTTCTTCAAGGAGGAAGATAAGGCAGCAGTTACTATTTCTTGCTCAAAACCCAGGGCAACATAGCACAGCTTCTCCTTTATGTCACGAACAATTTCCCTCTCAGCAGTGATGGTAAAGTTGTAGCCCCGTTCAGTCAGGATCTTCATGAGGTAGTCTGTCAGGTCCCGGCCAACCAGGTCCAGATGCAAGATGGTGTGGGGGAAAGACATAGCCCTCGTAGATGGGCACTGTGTGTGTGACCCTGTCACCAGAGTCCATGACAATGCCAGTGGTGTGCCCAGATGCATACAAGTACAGCACTGCCTGAATGGCCACATACATGGCTGGAGTATTGAAGGTTTCAGACATTATCTGCGTCATCTTCTCTCTGTTAGCTTTAGGGCTCAGGGAGGGCTCGCTCGGTCAGAAGCACCGGGTGCCCCTCAGGGGCCACACACAGCTCATTGTAGAAGGTGTAGTGCCAGATCTTCTTCCTTTTTTTTTTTTCTTTTTTTTTTGGTTTTGGTTTTTCGAGACAGGGTTTCTCTGAGTAGCCCTGGCTGTCCTGGAACTCACTCTGTAGACCAGGCTGGCCTCGAACTCAGAAATCCGCCTGCCTCTGCCTCCCAAGTGCTGGGATCAAAGGCGTGCACCACCACGGCCTGGCTCAGATCTTCTTCCATGTCCAGTTGGTGACAATGCTCTGCTCAATAGGATACTTCAGGGTCAGGATACCCCTCTAGCTCTGGGCCTCATCACTCACATAGGAGTCTTTCTGGCTCATGCCCACCATGATGCCCTGGTGTCGGGGGTGTCCCACGATGGAGGGAAACACGGCCCTGGGGATGTCATTGCCAGCAAAGCCAGATTTGCATGTGCTGGAACCATTGTCAAGGATGAGTGCGGCTATTTCTTCTTCCACTGCAATAGGCGAAGGACAGGGCGACAGAGCAGCTAAAAGAAGCACCAGTATAAGCCAGTGGCGGCAGAGTGTGAGCCATACTTTTGGTTTAATTTTTAAAAAAAAAAATTACTATTAAGACTATAAAAACTTTCACCCTATAAAAATGATTTTAAGATTGGGTATCTATAAATTATTCTACCTAGACTATTCAGATGCACTCTTTTTTAAATTTTTTATTTTATTTTTTACTTATTCACTTTACATCCTGCCCTTGTGTTCCTACCTTGACTTCTCTCAATGATAGACTGTGATTGGCAGTTGTAACATAAAATAAAGCCTTTCATCCTACCTGGGCAGCAGAGTAGAGCTAATCCTGGTGACAGGAGTGTGGGCAACTCAGCCTGAGGGCATAAGCATGGGAGAGTAGGCCCTACCATTGGTCTGCTATGCTGTGATGTGGATGAGGGAAAGATGACACATACACCCCCTATACACACACATCCCTTGCTGGAGAGCTGGCCCTGAGGTCATCAGAGCAGGGAAAGCTGGCCCTACCTCTCACCTGCTATAGCACTTGAGAGAGCAGGACCTGCACCTCACCTGGGCAGCATTGTAGAGCTGGCCCTAGATGTGGGAGCTGTGGATGAAGCCTTCCCAAGGGTGTTAGTGTGGGAGAGCCAGCTCTGCTTCCTGTCTGTTGTGCAGTGGTGTCAGGTGGGAGGGTTAATGAGAGCAGGAGAGCTGGTCCTGCCTTTCACCTTCTGCAGCACTCAGGAGAGCAGAGTAGACATCAACAGCTAATCTGTTCCCCAATCCCATTCCTGCTTTCACCTGAGTGGCACAATAGAGCTGACCTTGATGACAGGGTTGGAGGCAGGGATGAGCCAGCCTCAAGGGTGTGAGCGTGGAAGAGCTGGCCTTGCAATTTGTCTGCCATGCCATGCCGTGGGCAAGGGAGAAGAGCTGAATCCCATCCCTTGCCACCTATGGCAGACAGGAGAGCCAGTCTTGAGGTCATCAGAGTGGGAGAGTTGGCTCTGCCCCTTACCTGTCAACCACTCAGGAGAGCATGCCCAACACCTCACCTGGACATCACAGTAGATCTAGCCTCTAGATGTGGAGATTGCAGGTAGGAGAGATACTGTCCTCTCCTTTCTTGTCCCTCAACATCAATGGCAGGCAGGACAGCTGGCCGCAGGGTCATGAGAGTGAGAGAACTGACCATGTCCCTCAAGGACTGCAACATTTGGGAGAATGGGCCCTGTACCTCACCTGGACAGCAGTGTAGACCTTGCCTTGGTAGCAGTCCTGAGATCATGATAATAGATCCGGCAGGCGGCTATCTCAGCTACCTCTCAGACCCAGATCCAGGGCTTTGAGTTGGTCCACCCCAACATCTCCCCCATGAATGAACTGCTGGAGCACGTGAAGAGGCCAGTCCTACAGATTCACAACTACAGAATCTCCATGACACAAGACAACAACAGGATATCTGAGAGGAGTCTCTGTGGGGATCCAGTAGCGATGGAGTAGCAGAAGCGAGAGGCCTCATGTCATGTCAGAGACCAACAAGTCATTGCAATGAACATTTGCAAGCAAAAAAGTGTGGACAAAAGTAGACTGTGGGACACATTGTGTCACGCTATACCATCTACAAATATAGTATATAGGCGAGTCTGCAAGGGCGGAGAGTAGGCACAGGGAGAAGAGAGATGACTGGGATTGGGTTGCATGATGTGAAATTCACAAAGAACCAACAAAAAAGATTTTTAAAAAAATTCTTTTCCATCTCCAAACTGGTTTTGGTCATGCTGTTCATCACCGCAGTAGAATGAAAAGTAGGATATAAGCCCTGCTGTGGTGAACTTGCTTTGTGGTGGATTCAAATTGGAGTGATTTTACAGTTCATGATATTCTTGGGAGCAATGTTTTGGGGAAACTTTTCCTCTTTCAGAATTCCTTAACCTATAGGCAAAATATTCACTGGGTCATCCTGTTTCCAGGATTACCCTGATTGGTCCTAGGGTGGGCGGATGCAGAATCCTTCCCAGGAACATTTGCACCAAATCAGAATAAGGAACTCCTTTCCCTCCCCCCCCCCCCCCCCCCCCCCCTCCCCTCCCCTCCCCTCCTCTCTCTCCCCTTCCCTTCCTTTTCTTCCTTTTCCTTTTGAGGAAGGGGCTTGCACTGTAGCTCAGGCTAGCCTGCAATGCTTTATGTAGTCCAGGCTGGCTTTGAACTCATGAAAGCCTTTGGCTCTTGAGTACTGGAATTACAGGTGTGGGTCAGCATGCATCCAGCTTACTCTTTCTTTTTAGATATCTAGGATAACAAAAATCCAGGAGAAGACAGAGGGCAAGAGAATGAAGCCAACGTTAAACCAAACTAAGTAATTAATTTACATTTATTTAAATGGTGCTGTGGTCTAACTCTAAGCTCCATTCATGCTAAATAAATGCTCTGCCACTAAGCCACACCCAGGCCCAAACTGTTTGTTTTGTTTTATTGAGACAAGGTCTCACTATGTAGCCCAGGAAGGCCTGGAATTCACTATATACCTCAGGCTGGCTTATAACTCACAATCTTCCTTCCAAGGGTTGGAATTACAGGCATGTGCCACTACGACTAGCCAGAGTCTGTTTTTAACCAGAAGGTAACTTATTGTTAAGGCTTCTCTGATTTAACTTTCTTTGACTGTGAGAGGAAATCCGAGGATGCGTCCATCCTGTCTACTGTTTAACCTCTTCTCTCTGAATCCTGTCAACCTCTCTCAACTCTCAGAAGACCAGGAATCCTCATGAGGGAAGCCTTTCTCCATTCTCAGTCTTTATGTGTGGCTTTTCAAAATTGTAAAGCCTCTCCCCTCTGAAATCACACCTGTAATATAAGACCTAAGCTCTCTGAGAAGTGTCACCGGGATGTATGTAGCCTCTGTGTTTCCTTGTGACTCTCAAGTGCTTGCTCAAGCTGTCCACAAGGGCTCCTTAAATATCTCCACTTCTCCAGGCCCCATGTTAGAAAAACAGGGATTGGAAGATTGACAGGTCTTCCAACTTCCTACAACCGCCCCTTTTGTGAACTTCTTTTACCCCCATAATTAATGACATCTCCCCAATTCCACTCCACCAGAGACACACCTTCCAGAGCCTCCACATGCTGCCTGCCATCTTCCTTTCTGCATAAAAGGAGGGGAGGACCCCACTTCATAGGGGACTTGTGTGCCTCGAATGAGTCAATAGTGTGTTTTAACCTGTAAAGACCTGTCATTAATAACACCCACTAAGAAAGGACGGGCTGGGAGCAGGGAAGAGGGGTGGGAAGGAGCAGTGGGGTAACTGGGAAGGCTGACAGGACAAGCCCTAAAGACCCCACACTGAGTGGTAAAGATGCTGGAGCTCGGGGCAGAAGAGCAAGAAGCTTGGAATGCAGCAAGATTCAGATGTCCATGCCTGGAGTCAGGGCCCCCAACCCCAGCATTATTCATCTCCCTGGAGGTGGTGGAGGTCTCTTTGACCTACCCCGAGCAGTAGCTGTCTGCAGCCTGGCAGCCTCTCCCATGGTGCATCTGCCTGTCTATCCATCTATCTCAGCCAGCCCTGAGAACAGAGAGGAGGCTCAGCAGGAGCCCACTTCTTTCCCTGCTGCCTAGTTCTAAGGCTTCCCAGGATAGAGAGAGATAGACAAGGGATGCTGGCTCCTAAGAGTATTTGCGGGATTGAGGAGGGGCACCGCTTTGAGCTCTCTACTCTCCACCCATCGCTACCTCAAGGGCCACAGCAGGGCAGTGCAGACCAGACAGCTTGGGGATGTGTGGCTCCCCCAAGGCGGGGCTGGGATATCAAAGTTGGAAGTGCGGGGGCATGTCAACCCAGCTTTGTGAACTGGACTCCCATCAATGCATGAAAGCCTCGCTCGGGCAAACCGCATTCGATGCGCTCCCAACCTGCATTCCCAATTGGTCACGGCCTGCCCCCCAGCTGCATTCCTGCGCTAGAGGAGGCAGAGGGCCTTGGCCTCTTTGTTCTTCCCAAATCAGGGCTCAGAACCATGACAGCCTGATCACATTACTCAGCTGAGGTCAGCCCTGCAGGAATGACCCCCTCCAGCTCCTCCCCCACCTCCCCAAGACAGAGCCCTACCTTACCCCTGCCCTTACCTGCGCTGGCCTTTCATAACAGCTCAAGCTGGGCCTTTACAGAGGAAGAAAAACTCAGAAACTACAGCTCTGCTGCTTCACCCAGAATCAGACGCCAGGAGTAACCCAGACCCTGATTCCAAAGCTGGTCCAGTTTCAAGCCATCTCCAAGGCTTTGCAGCTCTGAGGTGGATCAACTTCCCTTCTTTCTCAGAACCGCACATAGCTTACGTATTAGTGGCATCTCAGACCTGAGATCAGTGCCAGGACAAGGACAGCTTTAGTATTACCATGGAGAAGATGCTTTCTATCCTCAGTGCCTCCATACCCCATTTAAGCCACTGCTCTCTTGACCTATCTGTCTTGCCTGGTTAGACTGTGGGCTCTGCTGTGTGACCTTGGCTAACTTGACGAACTTCTCTGGATTTTAGTCTCTTCTGTTTCAAAACTGTTATAACCACAAAGACTACTTTAGAAGATGTGGTGTCATGGCTACATGACCAAAGTTACTTTTTCTGCTCTCTCCCCTCCCATCTCCCCAAAACATGGCCTCACACGGACTTTTCTCTACATTTCCTTTCCAGCTTTCTCTGAATTCCTAAAGCTTTAAGAATCAGAGCCAAGCTCTATGGAGTCAGCTCTGCTCATGTCTCCTATATTATTCTGAATAACTATATGTGCCGAACTTTGTCTCCTTTGCAAACTTGTTAACACTTCAGAAAAGGCCTTTAGATTCTGTTATTCACTCAACAAATTTGTATTCAATAGAGCTGTGCAGACTACTGGGGATCAGTGGTGAGGAAAGTGGAGAGAGTGGTCCAGGACAAACAAGAACAACAAAAAATCATGACAGGAGGCTCCAGGAAGGCTCCTTTGAGTAAAGTGTATCTACCCCGAGACTCTGGTGTTAGGACACCTGAGCAAATAGGAAGGAAATAGTCTTTGCCAGAGCCTAAAGTAGAAGTGGGGTACAGGCTAGTGAGGAGCCCTGATCACTCTCAGTGAAATTAGAAGCTGTTCTGAGGCTTTCAGAAGGATCACAACATGAGCCAGAGTCACTGGGCAAAGAAATGGATGGAGGTCTGGTAAGTAAGAAAGATTCAGACACATGGTGTGCTACCGATGCAAATCCACCCTGGAGGTGTTGCTGGGCTCAGTCTGGCTTCCTAGGAGCATTTTTGATGAGATGCACCAGACACCCATTTGTAAGTAGGGCCTTGCTGGCCTGGTCGTCATGGATTGGCCAGGTCTCAGTTAAGCAAGAGACCCAAACACCTTTGGAACAGCCAGTTCTTTTCCGCTGTTGGGTTAGTTCAGAGACTCTCAGAACCCCCGACACTTTTTTTCCTTTTCGCTCTCAGCTCCCTGAGTTATGGTAAGAGTTGTTGGTTACAAAAAAAAAAATTCATTAAATTACTAATTAACTCTGTTGCTTCATGTTTTACTACTCAGAGCCTAAGAAACTGTTGATCTTAGCTGGTTGGGTTGCAGGAGATTAATGCCATCCCCACGTGGAGATGATTTGACGCCTGGGTAAAACCTTTAGTAGTATGATGATGTCAGCCACTCAGCTAACCTGAGATGGATAAACAAGCCAAGAGCATCCCACAAAGCCTTCGGACTGAGCTGGACGCTCCCCTCTCCCCTCTATATATCTTTATCTTTACTCGGTACCCAGGTCAAGTCTCAGGACTACAGAACAGCATAGAGTTTCTCTGCTCTCTTGTCTCTACTGGTTGTCTCACACTGCTAATATGATTCACTACTGGGAGGAAGGGGTCAGCTCCTTCTCTGGTCAGCCACCAGAAGTCCCTTGTATTAAAACACCACAGGGCCTGTCCGTTTCTTATAGCTATGATGATTGAACAGTTCAGCCTTGTCCATCTGCTGTCAATTTAGACACTGCTGTTGGTGGTGTCTATGGCCTCTTGCCTCTGCCTGTGAATCCTGCCAATAGCACATCCCGCCCTGTTCCTTCTTACCTTCCCCTTCATGGCAGTTTGAGTGAGTCATCTGTTTGCAGGGGAATGTGACTTACACAGGAGGTAGAGGAGGGTATCCTAAACAGTTGGCATTTAAGTTGAAGGGTGAGTACAAGGGCTTTATGATATTCAATCTTCATAGTCAACTTGACTGGATGTGAAGTTGCTGTGGAAACCCACCCCTAAGTACGTTTATAAGGGAGTTTCTGGAAAACTTTGGCCGAGGTGGGAAGATTTACCCTGGGTGTGGGCAGCTGGGGTTTCAGACTGAACAGAAGGAAGAGAGTGAACGAAGAGCTAGTATTCATTTGTCTTTGCTTATGATGGTGGGCATGAAGTGACCAGCCGATGATGCCAGGCCTTCCTCATCACGGAGGACCTACACCCTCACACTGCCAGCTGAAACATGCCCTTCCTTCCTAAGTCGCTGTGTGGGATGCTTTGTTCTAACAAGGAGAAAGTACACTGCAAAACCTACATGATTCCTATGGGCTTTTAAAAATAAATATGAAAGGACTTCCCCAATTGTCATTGTTACCTCTATAGACACTTAGAGCCTGGTATGTCTAAGTTAGAAGAAATCATTAGCAGAAAGGCCAAAAAGGCATAGGCATAGACATAGGGGGCTCCTACCCTGCCCCAAGACATATCCTAAGTAGAAAGAGAACAGGTAGGCAACCCCACCAAAGGCTGTATTTTATCACACACACACACACACACACACACACACACACACACACACACACACACCCCTTTCTGGAGCACTCCCGTGATATGAATGGAATCCCCACCCACCTACCCAGACCCATCCTCAGGGCCAGCTTTGGCTGGAGCCTGGTGGGAATGGTGCCTTGGAAGAGAATGTCCTGAGGTCCATCAGGCAGAAGGGGACAGCTGTCTGCAAGATTGGGTTTCAGGAAAAGCAAGCTTAACTCCTCCTGCCTGCAGGCCTGGGCTTCTGAGTGCCCGGACACCTGCTGGGGCCGCCCCAGCCCACCCTCTCCCAGCCCAATTGGAGATGGGAAGCTACAGAGCTGGGAAGTAGGGCTGTCCCGCTCCCACCCACCCCATCCAGTCCCTCTCCCTCTCCCTGTCACCTCCAATTAGACGATTCATGTTCATGCCTTTCAGAAACGGGGCCTTCCCACTGGCTGAACTCGGCACCTGCCCATGCCCTGCCTCCCCCTCCCTGCCCTCTGGCTTCTGGGGTTTCCTTTTGAGATTGCAGGCTGACCTCACCCTCTGTAGAGAAGCGTGGGGCTTATCCCTCCCATCTCTCAGTCTCTAAATGCCTTCCTCTTCCCGTCTATCTCTAGTTTTTGCTCACCAACCCCATTAGCACTTATCACTCACATGCCTAGTGAGAAGGAACCCATTATTATTTAAGTTATTTAAATAATAACATCAAATACCTTTTCTCAGTGTGCCTTCTCTGCCTACCTCTCTGGAATGAGCCAGCTTTCACCACAACCTTCTCAGGCTCTAAGCTCATCAGTACCAAGGTAACTGAGACCATGGGTAGCTTTCTAGGCTAAGGAGGGGTAGCAGGAGACTGGAATCCAGAGTCTTATCTACTCTGCCACTGCCCTGCCTTAGCCGCCTAAGACAGTGCATTCCTGCAGAGACCTGACACTGTGGTTCTCTGGCATTCTCTGGTATAGTGGGTAGGCACTGCCCAGCACGGAGCAGCCTCAGTGAGCCATTTACTGCTTAAGTCACTTCTTGTCCATGCTCTGCTCTAAAGACAACTTCTGGTGTTTCCCTTTTCAAGATCTCCAGCAGTCCTGCCAGTGGCCTTTGAGGTCCTGAAAGACTGTAGTTTTAATAGACTCTAAGGTGACCCCATGTCTTCAGCTTCTTAGCATGGCTCCTGTGATTATACTGTGTTGGGGCAAAAGAAAGATCTAGTCGAGTGCCATTCAATCTCAGGAGCCCTTCATGAGCAAAGAGTTTCTCTCTCTCTCTCTCTCTCTCTCTCTCTCTCTCTCTCTCTCTCTGGTAATGAGATTGTTCTATATTCAGTCAAGTGTTCTATATTCAGGCATTGGTGTAAGGATGGAGAAACATTTGATGAGGAATGTGGATGGCCTCTGGAGCTGAGAGCAGCCCCCACTGAGAGCTTCAGCCCCATAGCAACTAGATCTTGAGTTTGGCTAAGAAGCCGTTATATTCCCAGGTCTGCAAAAGGGATACAGCGTGCTGTTATCACCACCCTTCCTGCTTGGAAAACTGAGCAAGGAGCCAGATCCGTCAGCTTAGAGCAGCTTCTGACCTAGGGCTGTCTGAGCTACAGTGTCTGTTTCACTGCAATAGAAGAAACGGTGTCTTGAATGTCTCAGAGGACACTGAAAGTCTCTAATTAAAATTTAACGGGAACTTTCCTTGTTTGATTTGAAGACTGTCATTGCTTTCCATCTCAAGGAGTAAACTGGGCGTGGTGGCCTATAATCCCAACACTTGGGAGAGTGAGGCAGAAACATGGAAAGTCTGAAAACACCATGGGCTGTATAACACAACTGTAGCCAAAATCACAAAAAAACAAGTCTCTGGGAGGTCACAGGGTAGACTAGTCTGGAAGCAGAAGCAGAGTCGATGGAGTGGCTCCAGCTGACAGAGTCTCAACCTGTACACGGTTTCCATGTCCCCTCCAGCAGAGCAAGACAGCTTCTAGAGCACCACACCCACCCAACCTGGGACAACTTCCTCCGACATCATGACAGGGGAAACATACCTTTATTCTCACTATTCTCTGACCGATACATTTCCTTTGATTGGAAATATAGGCATTTCGATGGAATCTTATTCAGCTGCAAAGAAAAGTGGAACTTAAGAAAAATCAACAGAGCTGCAATTAAATGAGCTAACTCAAGCCTCACAATGGCAAAGACGACCTGTTTTCTTCCGTATGCAGATCTAACTTACAATGTTTATAGGTGTATATATAAGTGGAGTGACTGTGGGTAGACACTATGAAATGGATAGAGGCACAATGACTGGAACACTGAGTACCCAATAGCGTAACAGCATGTTTGTGCTTCCATAGGAAGGATTCTCTGCACACACACAAGTCTAACAGGTTGTTTGTTTGTTTGTTTTGAGTTAACCTTAAATGTATGCAAGACTCAGTGAGTGCCTTTGTGACTACAAGCTGAGAAGGGGGTCAGGAGTGGATTAAAATTTCAGAGACAACACCCACCTGGCCAAAAGACTTTGAACTGATTAGTTCTGATTCTTTGAAACAAGAGAAAGGATTCGGGAAAGCAGATTGACTCTGGTCTCCAGGATTGCCAGTTCTCTGAATAAAGCACATTGGAAAGATTCAGTTCTTAGGTTTTCTTTATGTGATGGGCAGCACACCCAGAAAGAGGCCCTAAGGAGGGGGGAAGAGGTGTTAAGGAAGAGGGGGTGAAGAAAAATAGATGCATGAGATGTGAAAGTGAAAGGGAGACTGGGGTTGTAGAAGGGCACAAGAGGAGTTCAGGGAAACGGGGAAGAAAATGAGGGAGCAGAATTGACAAAAAAAAAAAAAAAAAACCAAACCAGATTTTGAGCGGGGCCGCCATGATGAAATGTGACACTGCATAGGCTAACTAAAATTTGTTTTAAAATTCAAAAAGAATATAGGTACTGTCACCTGTTTCCTGACTGCTGGTACAATATGACAGCCACCTCACTTCAGTTGTCTGCTTTCATGCTTTCTCCACAGTGGTATCTTGTAGTCTCCAGATGACTCTGTCCCATATAGCCACAGCTCCCGTCCTGGGTCCCACAAGGCCCTGGCTGGCTCTTTTTACTTTCTCTGTCCCCTATTTCAGTCCACATGATCCCACAACTGCCTACCCACCATCCAGCAAAAAGGACAAACACATACATTGGTTCTATGGCCGTGATGTCCTGCCATTTGGTAGTGAGAAACAAGTATTAGCCTGTCATGCTCATGACAGAGGGAGAAGGCCAGAGCCTCACCACATCCCTGAGGTGCCCCTGTGTACAAGGGACTCTCCACCTAGATAATTCCTTGGT
Organism: Rhabdomys pumilio; assembly: GCA_030674055.1. Lineage (NCBI taxonomy): Eukaryota > Metazoa > Chordata > Mammalia > Rodentia > Muridae > Rhabdomys > Rhabdomys pumilio. The sequence goes on from JANHMN010000024.1 coordinate 15,331,556, forward strand.
GGCCAAGGCCTCAGTAGAGTGAACTTCTTCCTCTACACCAGTACCACAGTCCTTCCTGTTCTGGGTCACTGGACAGTTTAGGGTGTGGGTAGGAGGCCAGCCAAAAGCTTGAGTCACTTGACTAAACAGATGAGTCTTGGGTTGTGGTCTCTGTGGGGAGGGCTAAGAGTCTGGCACTGGTAGAATGTCCTCATTCTACTCCAGAGTCCTCAGTGACCCACTGTGAGGGGAGCTAGATGCCCATGCCTTTAGCTTTGCAGTCCTCAGTGACCATCTCCCTGCCCTTTGCCTCCAAGGTCCTACTGCCTTCCTCAGAGCATGTATTTCTTCCTCCTCAGCACCTGCTCTCTCCTCTCATTAAACGGGGATCCTGAAGTTTACCAACCTGAAACTCACCAACTTGGCTAGACTGGCTGGCTAGCAAACCTCGGGGATGTTCCCGTTTCTGCCTCCCAGCAGGACTTTGTCCATTTGTTTATTTTAATTTTCTTTTCTTTTTTCTTTTTAAATTGAGGGAGAAAATCCCTAGGCTGCTCTTGAGCTCACTCTGTCACCAGAGGCTAACCTTGAATTCCTGACTTAACTCCTCTACACCTCAAGTGCTAGGATTATAGCCTTATACTAGCATGTTTAGCTTGGGCCTCTGCTGTAAAGGCACTAATCCTATTCAAGAGAGGTCCACCATCACGGCATAGCCATATCCCAAAGGCCAACCTCTGAATACCATCGCACTGGCGACTAGGTTTTCAACACAGGAATTCTAAGGATACACCGACATTCAGGCTAGGACACCTTCCAGTATGCCTGGATCCCCACCATATCCTACCTTTTTCTCAACAGTCCTTTCTCTTGCTCCTTATGGCCCCCAGAGCCCATAGAGTCTCTGTACCCTATTATCTGGCCCCATGATCCATTCTGCAACTGCCCTTCCTGACTAGCTTGCTACTCTGTTCTATCCACTGGGTTTGTCTCAAAGGCAAATCGATATGCTGACCAGGGGGCATAGAACACTGCTCAGGTCCACCCAGGGGCTGCCTAGGCCGGCTTTCACGTCACACTCCAGGCCTCACGATGCCTTAAGCTGAGACTACAGGCTCTGAAGACAGTGTGTGCCCTGATGTGACTTCCAGTCACTCTTCCCTTTATCTCAGCCTCTTTCTTAGCTGCTTCCCTATGCAGGTCGCCAGCCTCAATGGCAATTTCCCAGGCCTACCTTGTTCAGGGAGTTAGGATAAGATTGGTAAAGAACAATGTGGAAACTGGAAAGGTGGTCTAAGCAACCCTCCTCAGCCGGTATGGATGCCAGAAACTTGACAGAATGTGACTGGCAAGAGCTGTCCAGTCCAGGCTTGAGGGAAGAAGAGAGATGAGACCTGAAGCAGAGAGGGCCAGCAGCAATCCTCGCCTCCCACGAAGCAGCCTGTTTACATTCTGTCTGTGCACGGGGCCTTCTCCAGACTGCTGGCCCAGTTCCCTCACATGCTGTTATTGTCAACACCTTTCCTGATGCCTGGTGTTTCACGGAGGGACACTGCAGTCTGACACAGAACTTCCATACCCCAGTGTCCACTAAGATATGACTCAGAATGATGCAGTCCCCAGGACAGATCAGAGTCCCTACAGAACTAAGCCCCCTTCAGGACTTGACCTGGTCCTCTTCACTCACTGAGTCTGAGCCTCTTTCTTGACTTCATGTCCATGTCAAAGTCACTAAGAAGGAGATGCCCATCCGCCCACCAGGAAAGCAAGATGAGATACCCATACCCTCGTGAATGTTTCACCAAAATCCCAATCCCATCTTTCCCTGAGGCCCTCAGCTCTTCATCCTGAGGTAACATGGCTAGCTGAACAAAGTCCTTTCTCTGCAAGCAGTCTTCTTAGGTCCTGGACAAGCTTAATCAAAGGCTTAGTCAAGGGAGAGTTTCAGAAAAAAAGAGCAAGGCACTGTCTCTATCCATGTATCACCCAGAAGTAGCTATTTTCTGAAAGTAGAAAAGGAGAGAACCAGGGAAAGGCTAGGGAAAGACAGAAACAAAGACAAGAAGGGAGAGACAGAATGACCTAAACCTGGGAAGACAGACACAGAGACCAAAATGCACTAAGAGGCCCAAATTGACACCACATGGCTGCCAAGCTGGACCCCAGGGCCCAGCAAACGAGGTTTCGTGCTGAGTCAGTTGCCATGGTAACAAACATGCAGGAAATATCCAAGATAACTAGAATAGTGGAAATAACATGTGTTTTGGATAAAACTTCCCCGACCCCACCCCCTCCCATGTATCCATCACATTTTGGGGATAAACTTGGCTTTCATGCAAGAACCTTCTCTGAGAGGCTGGGTCTAGGGAGATAAAGGACACAGATCGAAAGTCTTAGGGAATCCCAAGGGCATGTGGCTGAGTCCGTGCTGGATATGAAGTTATATATTCTGTTTCTCCCTCGCTGCAACACTGAGTCTAGATTTGGGCACCTGGATGCTTTGTTCCGCAGCACAGAGCCAGAAAGTATCTGGATTCTTGAGTGATGTCACACAACCAGTCTGAAAAGAAGGAAGTAGGGTCACAGAAAACATCCCCTGGGGGTCTTCAGGGTTTACAGCAAAAGCCAGAGCTACAGTGAGGCCACCACATAGGAGAGCTGGTACATCCTGTCCCCATACACATAGCAAGAATATGAGTATCCAGTGGGAGGAAGTGCAAAATGGAGAAAAGAACTAGGCAGGGGAGAAAAAGTAAAGACGGAGAAACTTAGGCCTGGCATGTATCCAGAGGGGTGACTCCTTACACCTGAAAATCAGAAAGCGTCTCAGGGGAGTGATTCTCATGAGGATGCACTACCAGCTCCTTGCCCCTGTTAGGTCCCCACTAAACATCCAGTTAGGACCCTTCCTGCCTTCTAGACTACTCAGAGGGCTCACATTGGTCTTGGCAGATTCCACAGAGAGAATATAAGATCTCAAGTTAAAGGTCCTGTCGCTTGGCTCCCTGATATGGCCTCATAGCCTCCTGAAGCCTCTGTGCTGGCCTCTGATGGGTGGAGCTAAAAAATTACACGTCTGGCAAGACTCTCAAGAGGAGTGATGCCACGGGGCACGTGGGAGCACTTGGCACATCATGAAGCTGTATGTCCAACTTGTTGACTGCTGTCCATGACTCAGACAGAGAGGAGTGGACAGGCCAAGGGAGCAGGGAGATATTGCAGGCAAAGGTTCATGTGAGGAGACTGGTCTCACTAATGCTATTACACCCAAATTTTCCATTCTAAACAACCGGCTTCAGCTGTGAGTTCCCATGGCGGAAAGTTTCTGTGAAATGATCCGTGATAAAAAAAAAAAAAAAAAAAGGGTTTGGGAATGATCCACCTGGACGTTGAGGACCTTCTCTGACTTGGAGCATTCCCCTACAGAAGATCAGAACTGTGTCATGACCTGAGGAGACATGGTACGGCAGTTGCATCCGTGGACCCTCATTGCTGACCCTCTCTGGGCAGTAGAGGACCACCTTAACTCTTGTACAAACCCATGCATAAAAGAGACCCTTAAACAACCATTGAGGCCCTAATGATGTTTGTGGCACCAGAAATATAGAGCTGCTACCAACCCAGAGCAGATTTGCTTCTTTTCTGACTCTTGGGAAGGGCGAAATTTGCTCCACTCATCCAAACTTCAGAGCCTTTCTTTGGTACCACGCCGTGATGGATGATGGTGAAGGCAAAGCAGGCAGGGATAAGAAGGGGGAATAAAAGAAAAAAATAGAAGGAAAGAAATGGCTCAGTTCTTGATGCCTCTCACACTGTGTTTGTAAAAGCCAAACACAGGGAGGGATTGGCTGAGGGTCAGGAGTCATATTTACCAGACCTGGAACTAGAGTGAGACCCCTAGAGAAGTAGGATCTGGCAGCCCCTTGCAAGTGACATGCCAGGGAGGCATGCAGAGAACACAGGCCAAGGCTGGGCCTGAGCCTCTCAGCCACCCCTGGCTCCAAGGAGGACAGCGGGAGGTCTGCAGGGCGGAGTGGAGCACCACCTCCCTAGCTGGCTGCCTTCTCTAGATCTGCTTTCACTCTCCGCTCTAGTTTTTCCACAGATCCTCTTTGGCCTTGGGGTGATTTTTCCAGCATTCCATCTACTTCTATAAGGCATCAGACAATGCAGCCTCAGCGGCACAAGGCTGGCTGTGTAGATGTGTATGCACACATGTGTCCCTCATGGGCAGATAGATGATGGCCTGAGGGGGTAAGGGGAGAAGGAGTTAGGAGCCTTGAGCCCAGCAACCCCAGTTCTTTCCCCAAATATCTATAAGCTACTCTGAGCCTAAGAAGTCTCTAGCCTGTAGGGGTCGAAATGTTGATCTCCCTGACTTCATGATTATCTAGTTCTGAGAGGAACAAGAAAAGACAACAGCTGACATAAGACTCTTAACCTGAGAAGAAGAACTCAGCCTCCCTTCCCTACCTCTGTGTGCCCAGCTGGGACCCTAGTCCATGCTCCCTGAACAGTCAAGGCAGAGGGCAGAGGCAAAAAAGCTTGCCCAGAAGACTTTGGGGTATGTCATTGCATGGCTGTAGGGTTGGGGCACAGTGCTGGCAGCCCCCTTTTTTTTTCCTGCGTGCCAAGGAGCTTTCTCCTGGGGGATTAACAGAGCCCTCCTGCCACCCCATCTGGCTGGTACTGGAGCCAGAACACCACCCTTGGCTGCCTGCCAGCCTGTGTCTGGGAGCCAGTGCTCCCTCAGAGACTTGCAGGCGGGTTGCTGGGGCCTTAGGGAAGGGGGAGGGAGGTAGAGACCTTTTGCGGAGTCCCTGGGCCACCCAGCTGAGAGGGATTGACTTTGAAACTCAGCTTGTCCCAGCCCTGGGCCTGTGGCTGAAGCTAGTTAAAGAGTTAGGAGAGGCTCACCTGGACACAGGGGACTATACAGTTGATCTATAACCTGGGAGAGACATTAGAGACAGTGGCTTCACTTAGAAAAAGAAAACCAGATTACCAATTAGAAAGGCTGAGTCTGAGCCAAAGGGCGGAAGTGCTTTGGGGCCTGGACTAGAAGGAGACTGGGATGACAGCTGGATCTGTGCTGACAGGTCCCATTGGGGTGCAAAGAAGCTGATAGCTAGCTCCAAACATTCTTTTTTTTCTTTCTTTCCTCCAGAACTGAAGGTTAAACCTAGGATCTCAGGCAGCCGGCAAAGGTCTCCCACTGAGCCGCAGCCTACTCTCTCTGAGTTGTCTTGAAACTGTGTAGCCAAGGAAACATTAAAGCAACCTCAGTCTGTAGTTAGGGAACTGGTAGGTGGAATGAGGCTGAGTAACTTGTTGACTGGGAGTGAGTGAGTGGAAACCAGAGAAACTCAGCAGTCAGACAGTCCTCCAGGAGAGAAGACAGGGCTGTCACCTGCGGAGACTAAGCAATTCCACCCTCCATGGGCGAGGAATCTCCGTAATAGCGTAATAGTGAGGGTTAAAAGGGAACCAGAGACTGCATCCCAACAGGGGCTCTGTAGATCCTCAGGACCAAATATTGAGAGTGCCCTCAGCAACTCTCATGCATGTAGTCCCCAAGACTGCCTATACTTGCCTCTCCCTAAGTCCTTCTCTGCAGTCCTCTAAGTAAACAAACGCACTCAGGCTGTGCTCTGTTGGCAAACACCTCTAACTTAGCAACCTCTCCCAGAATAAATAAACAATGCTCCTGCTCGCTTACTCACACACACTAAAACACACTTGCTCGTGTTCTCAGCTGGAAGCGGAGACTGCTCCCTGCCCTCCACACAGCCCTGTATCCCCCGCTCCTCCCCCCCCCCCCCCCCCCAGCCTCAAACAGGCTAGAGTCCAAGCTGTATCAGAGACTGTCTCCTTCTTTCAGGGTGTTGTGACAACCTGGTACCTCAGGTGCAGAGTCAAGGCCTCAGACCCAGGCTTGTTCTAGCAGCCCATGGGCCTGCAGAATGCTGCTATCTCCAACGATCCATTGATTCCAAAGGGACAACCAAAACGAGACGCTAGACATTTGAAATGTCACATAATTACAGAAGTTTGAGACAATATGTAACTGGGTCAAACAGTAGAAACCCTGGGAGAAATGTGTGGCTCTCCCAAAACCTAAAGGACAAACTTTACAGAGAATTAAAAACCTTCCCACTCTACAACAGGTTTGTCCGACATTGGTCTGGGAGCACTTATCTTCTCTAGCTGTGTCTCTTTGTGGTTGGGATCAGTGAAAGGGGAGATGTTTTAAGATACATTTTTTTCTTTAAATAACATGTTTTTTTTCAAGACCAAAAAAAGATAGCTCAGTAGTTGAGAGCACCTAATTGTTCTTGTAGAGGACCCAGGATTGGTTCCTAGCTCTCACATCAGGGAGCTCACAACCTCCCATAAGTTTAGCTCCGAGGGACCCGACATACTCTGGCATCTGCATTCATGTGCTGTATATAAACTCACACAAACACACACATATCCACACAAGTAAAAACGAAATAAGATCCTTAAAATACTTTTACTTGCTCTTTGAAAATCCCACACTTTCATATAATATGGGTTTGTTTTTAAAGATTTATTTCATGTATACGAGCACACTGTCACTTTTTTTAGCCGTACCAGAAGAGTGGATCAGATCCCATTACAGATGGTTGCGAGCCACCATGTGGTTGCTGGGAATTGAACTCAGGACCTCTGGAAGAGCAGTCAGTACTCTAAACCACTGAGCCATCTCTCTAGCCCCATGTAATATATTTTAACCATGTGACCCACCATTACCTCCCTCTAGTTCTCTCAGTCTCCACATCTTCCCAATGCCATGTCCTCCTTTTCTCATTGTTTATTTAATATCTTCCTGGCTCCTAATAGTGCTTCGTATGTGTGTATGGCTATTGGGCTATCCACACCTACTCTGAATTTGCTGAGCATCTCTCTCTCAGCAACCATTGACTGCAAGTGGCAGATTTCCGGGAGTTGATAGTCAGATAGTGAGGTCTTCGACTTAGCTTTAGAACAACATTCTCAACAAGCCCCTACTGGCACGGGGAGTTTCCCAGATCTGCTTTTGTCTTCTCCCTGGAAAGGGGTGGTTTCTTGTGACTCCAGTTCACCAACTAAGTGCCAGTAGGTTCCCAGCAGCAAGTCAGGTAGGAGCACCAGCTGCTGAGAGCCTGCTCTGTGGAGCAGCCAGAAACGCAGTCGCAGTCGTGGCAGGCCAGAAGCTCTGGAGGCTGAGTCCAGGGTTGTGTACCAATACAGGGTTGCTGAGGTGGGAGGGTGGTGGTTAATCCAGTCCTGGAGCCCAGAGCATAGAGGAAGACCAGTGGAATGTTTACAGTGTTTACAGACAGGACAGGTCAGTGCTGGGCAGAGAGTTGTGTGCAAGCCTCTGCACCAGGCAGATCTGGTTTCAGAGCTCACATTCTCTGTTATTAGCTGTGACACTGGTAATTTGCTTTTTTTTCTGTCTCCAAAGTGGAGAAAATGCCCATTTTTTTTTTTTTTGTGATTGCTGTAAAGATTAGCGAAATGCGGTGTATAATGTTTCTAACACTGCTGTCATCCCAGTGATTGACATACCTGTCATCTGTCCTGTCATGGTATGCTTTACACTCATGCGTGCACACACACACACACATACACGCATGCACGCATGCATGCACATGCACACACACCTTTTGCTGTAGGAGAAAACAAGACTGTAGTTGAAACAAGACTGTACGTAAGAGAGTATGTTATGATAAAATGATTTGCAAACCCAAGACATTTTCCATTTAAAACAGTTTTACCCTCTGGGTTAATATTGCTTCTCCATATCTCTGCAGTCCAAGCCCTACTTACTAATAATTACATATTTATATAAAATATAGTCTACCCTTACTACCCATAAGGGATTGATTCCAGGCTCTAAAGAGATATCAAAAATGTGTAGGATTCACAAGTCATTTTTAAAAAAAAAAAAAAAAATGGAGTGGTATTTACATATAAACTATGCATATCCTCCCATATACATTTAATTATTTCTAAATTACTTCTAATCACTTAATAAGATGCAAATGTTAGATAAATAATTGTATGATATTATTTATGAAATAGTGCTGAGAGAAAAAAAAAAAGTATGTTCACTACGAAGAATCTTTACTACAAGACCAAAAGCAGAGTGCCATCTTTCTCATATTAGTCAATAGAGTATCACTTTTATTTACATTGTACCTTGGCTAGGATGAAAACTAACAGTAGCTACGCAGAAAGCACTCTGGGCAGGCTGGACATCACGTGGAAAGTTAGGCATGTCACTCATGGGCAGGGCAGGTGTGAGAGGTGAGATGAGAGAAGGGGGGAGGGTGATGAGCCTGGATGCTCCGTGTCCTTTCTAACCGACACTGCAGACCTTTGCTGAGGTTGCTTTTACTTCTCTGTCTTCCAGCTGCACGGTGTGCGAGATGTGCTATCCGTGTCAGCAGGGAGCATAGTGTGCACTCAGTGTACGGAGACCCAGTAAGATAGCAGCATACTGAGATACTGGGTCCACAGAAGAAGTCAGTTCCAAGCTGAGTGTGTAGACGGGGCCAGCTCCCTGGGGCTGGAGGCTCAATCAACCGCTGGCTAACCAAGTAGGAAAGTCAAGCATGATGAGTGTTGCTGATTACAAGTCTGCCTGGGTAAGAATCAGTCATGCAGAATTCACAGCCAAGGAGACCAGGCCGCAGAGCTTGGGAGGATCTGAGGAGCCACCGTGGGACCCTAGCAGCACAGTGAGGATTTAATAAAGGACTGGAGACCAGATGGGCTGGGAAGACTGGCACTTTGCCACGTTCTGCCTCCAGTTGATGGGTAAAGGTCTGTGGGACCACTGTATGGGTCGGGCTGTGGAGACAATATATAAGGTAGCTCCTGCAACCTCTATTTAAAAGCTCCTATTCAAAATCTTTATCAATATAAATGACTGCAGATAACCAAGTATCCTCAGAGTTAAGAGCCATGTTTATAGCCTTTCTGAGCCACAAAAACCACTCCCCGGCAGTCAGGAGTCAGAGGTAGGAAAATCTCTGTGAGCCGAAGGCCAGCCTTGTCTACAAGGCAAGTTCCAGGACAGCCAGGGCTACACAGATAAAAGAGAAAGCCCTGTCTCAGGGAGAAAACAAAAGCAAAAACAAACAAACAAACAAAAATGCATGAAGAATTACCTAGCCTATCTATGCCTCAGTTTTCTCATCTTTAAAATAGGAATAATGACACTTAGTTAATAGGGTAATTGAGGTTGAGTGAAGGAAATGGCATCATAGATTAGTAAAGTGCTAAGCGCTTGGCCTAACCTTATGGAAAGTGTATAATAAAAGCTAGACGCTATTACCAATTATACAGTAATTGACTTTCTATTCTAGGTCACACCCTATGCTTTATGTTGGAGATGAAAAGATATGAGTACTGCTCTCAAGGAGTTTAGACCTTAAGGGTTGGGCAGAGGTTCCTGCTTCAAATGAATAGCTATAGAAAATTATGATATTTCCACAATATGGAGCCCAGTGTGGGGGCATGGGGTGGTGGAGGAAAGCTTATTCTAGCTTAATCAGGAACTTCCTCCAGGAGAAGGTATGAGCTGAGCCTGGAAGGAAGAATGGAAGACGAGTCAAGAAAGGGTAGCATAGGTGGAGAAGGGGCGAAAATGAGGACACAGAGCCATAAGGACCTGCTAGGGTGGCGAGATGCAGAGTGGCCGAAGCATAGACAGGAGGCACGGAGAGAGAAACTGAGGGCGTGACGGCTGAACCCGATCCACTTGACTGTCTTGAGAGATGCTCAAGAAATTATCAAAGCATTCTTCTCAATGTATCTCTGAAGATGCTTCCAGAAACCATTCGTATGCGGGACAGCAACGGAGGTAGAAGACACATCCTGCATGTGGAAGATGGTACCAACCAATAGGCTTTCCCAGGACTGCCGGGAGCCAAACTCAAGAAATTACCTGCTGTTCTAGAAAGACTAGTCAGTACAAGGTTAAGAAAGGACATTCACAGTTCTCAGGTCCCAGGAACTTAAAGAACGTCTGGCATTTCCTTGGGAGTTGGTCATGATAATGGGATGGTCTGTCTTAGACAATAAGGATTCCATAGTAGAATAGCCCTAAGCAATTACCCTCACCCAAACTTCCCGGTTTGCTGTGTCTTTATAACCTGCCCCCAAAATTAAAGTTTCAGAGCTTGATCAGAACCTCAGACTTGCTCTCATTCTTTGTGTCTCTTGTCCTTTCATTCGTTCTCCCCCTTCCCTAAGGTCTCGTCGAATCCCCGCGGGCCGGGCCACAGGACTGAGAAAACTAGCAGAAGAAAGCTTGTGAGCACATCCAAGTTCGAATCTTCTTGAGAGGGTGCATCTATCACCCCAGCCACCTCCAATGGTGATTGACTCTAGCTCTTTCAGTCTGAACACAGACTCACATCAGTGACTCTCCAAGGCCTTCTGGACAGTCAGCTTGTGTCACTAGTCACTCTGTTCGAGCGCTCCAGCTTCTTGGTCTGAGTAGCTAGCTATTAGCTTCATTGGTTCTCTATCCTGCAGGTGGGCGTCGGGGGACTATTCACTCTCATCATATGTAAAAAAAAAAAAAAGTAAAACAAAGATGCATAACTCTTTAAATCACACATAGAGGTTCTAGCCAAGGATCAAGTCATAAAAGATTTCTATCTGTTGCGCTGAAGAAATTCCCTCTTTCCTGTAAGTGATGAGAAGCCTCTAAAAATTTTTAAGTAAGGGATCAATGGGAGAGTTTTGTGTTAAGAGAATTATCACTCTGACTGCTGTGTGTAGAATGGATTGGGTTAAAGGGATCTGTAGGGGACAAGGCAAGAGAATACAGCAATGGCAGGAAACAGGAACCTGAGGAAGGAGGCAGGGTTGGGGCTGGGGCAGAGCAGACAGATGCTTCAGTGATGACATGAGCAAGACTTGGTATATGACAAAAGAGTGGAGGGAACAGAGAGAGCCCGGGGAAATATTGGTACCCTTCTCTCACATGAGGTCTTCAGAGAACGTATATCAAAGTATGTATATGCTAATATCAGTGAATTTAGGCAGTAGAATGGATCTTGCCTCATGAGTCCTGTTAAAGAATGAGGTCAGAAGAGACATTGGCCAGAAGTACAGGTCTGGATATATGGATTCAGGATATAGCTGAGACAGAAAGGAGAAGTGTGTCCTGGGAGAAGAGAAAATAGTGTTGGGAAGTCAGGGTGAGCTATTAGAAGTCCCGAACAATGTGTGTAAATCTGGTAGAGATGGAAATGCACAAGGAGACTGCAAAGAATCCCCCAAAAGTAGCAGAAAAAGATCCAGAAAGGTTTCCCGTCAGAGTGGGAGGGAAGCCAACAGGGTTGAACACTACTGATAAGGACTACAAAGACCTAAAAGAGTGACTACATTTGTTCCCTGATAATTTCACCTTTGGGCGGTGTCAACCCACGCCAAACCACTGTGAGGAACACAAGATGAAAGGAGAAAGTGTAGTTTACTCTTTGGAGAAGCTTGGCTCAAAGGTAAACTGGGTGGACTGGAAGGAACATTTAGTGTTGTTTTTTCAGTATGGAAAAGTTGTCAATATATGTATATGGTAAAGAGAGATGGAGTCTGATGATACAAGAAATAAAAAAGACACAGCAAGATCCCCAGATAGGATCTGGATGACATATTACTCCTTCCTGAAATGCCATTTTTTTTTTTGGCTCCCCAAGGAATATTAAGATGCTGAGATTTTCATGAGAACTATTAGGGTGCCACCATCTTGGAAATGCTTCATGTGAGAGAGCAGAGAAAAAGAAGACTGACGCTTCTGAGAAGCAATGACATCTAGAATAGCTTCCGGTGACAAATAGGAGTCACACGATAGAATCACTGCATCTTCTTGAGACTCCAACAAAGACCAGATGTGGTGTCACCAACTTCTTCTAGGCAGGGTTGTTTTCCTCAGTAGGGCTCAGCCTCCCAGAACTAAAAGCATCTGGGGGAGGGAGAAATTCGCTTTTGTAGGTTCTGGCATTGCTTCCTGTCCCGAGGTAGGCCTAGGGAGGGGCCTGCAGGTCATGCCTCTACTTGAAACTTCCTTTTCTCTCTCAGGGTTGTTATTTATTGAGACTTGGCTAATGCAGCCATCCAAATGTGGAAGAAGAAGAAAAAAAAAAGTACGTATCAACTCATTCCCAGAATCAAACTTCAGAATGATTTAGAGATCAGTGAGTCAGATACATGTGGATTAAATTTCCCTCTAGCTACACACTCCGTTAGAAAATCTTAGCCTGGGATTTGGAATTGATGGGTCCCATTCGGGACACCCAAGTTGTAATAAAGGGAGTAAAACCTGTGTTCATTTCTCAACTCCGGATCATCAGACAAGTTCTAAAAACTTCTGCTAAAGACTGTGTAAATTGTCCATCCCTGGGACACACTCTTACTAGGTAAGACTTGGGCACCCAGGTGAAAACCCAAGCCCAACTTCTCATGGGCCATCTCAGGGCAAGGGCTGGCTTTGCTGTCTTCATTCACCTTTCCTGTTTAAGTGGGGGGTTGTGGGGGGCAGACTGAGGTCACTAGGAAAATGCCAAAATGACAGTGAGTTCCAGGTAAGTTTAGACCCTTTCTTTGGTTCCCAAAACAAGGGTTTTCTGAAATTAATGAATGCAAATGAATTAATCATTTCTATTCCTGTCTAGCTTCCAACGAATGAGATTCAGATTATGATTTATTTATCTAGCTTCTGTGCAATTACTGGGGGATTTCCCCTAATCTAATTTCCTAAAGGCTAGACTGGCTATTTCCCTAGCTTTGCTCCCCGCATTTTTGCTATCTGTGTCTTCTTGGGTTATTTCTGATCCACCACCCTGTTCTTAGGGTCCATTTTTCTTGAGCATGGGCTCCTTGTCCATCAGATCTAATGGAGCCCTCCTGTTCCCTCTGTCTTCTTTCTCCTTCACTCTCCTTCCTTCTCTTTTCCCCTCATGGTCCCTGTCTGTGATCCCCCAGTCAGGTAACTGAAAACCCACCTACTTCTATCCCCTTCAGTAATTGGCCACAGCCACCTTTACATGACCAATAGTCCATTGGTCATTGGGGAGCCAGGTTTGCACACAAAAGCTGGTATACATGGGAATTTGCTCATCTTGGGGCAGCAAGATCTTGGGGTATAGAATTTAGCATTTGAATGCATAGCAGCACCAGACCAACACCCAACAAATGAATTTAAGGTGAGTGCAAAACAGAGAGTAACATTGTGTGTAGAACAAGATAAATAATGAAGAGGACTCGAGAGATGGCTCAGTAGTTAAATGCACTTACTGCTCTTCCAGAGGGCCAAGTTCAGTTGCCAGCGCCCATATCAGGCACCTCACAGTGACTGTAACCCCAGCTCCAGGGGATCTGATGCCTCTGGTCTCCATGGACACCAGCATTCAGGTATACAAGTCCACATACAGACACATATGTATGCATGTAACTAACAATGACATACACACACACACACACACACACACACACACACACACACACACAGAGAGAGTCAACACAGTTCTTCATTTGACTCGGATGTCAAGAAGGTAACCATCAGCGGAAGTCTCCCGTGCCATCTGTTGCAATATTAAAGGTTCAGACTGAATAACAAGTAGCCTTGTTTTCTGACCTTCCTCTGTAGGTCTAGTTCCTTTAGGTCTCTTCCATACTCATCTTTCTTTCCAAAGGCATAAGGGTACCAGTGAGCTAAGATGTTAACTTTTTCTTGCATGTCTTGCTCAAACTTTGGGCAGTTCTCTATGCTACCATTAAGTCGTCAAGCAGACACAGTCATTGACGCCAATATCTTTCCACCACTCTATCTACAATTGGACGAAGAGACACACAGCCATCTCCTACAGAAAAATAAAAAAAAAAAAGTCTACCAAGGGCCCAGGGGCCAAAGGACTGAGCAAACAATAGGTTAGGGGCTGGTTAACTGAATCACCCCCAGTTCCTCTTAATCTGTTACTTTGAAAAGTCTCTTTCCCGTCTCTCACTTCTCATGATATTATATGAGATAAAAGGAAGAAGTCACCCACATCTCGACCCTGGTTAGAGTGGAGATGGTCCAGGGCAATGAGGCTTCGTGTCAGGTGGCAGTAACTGGCAGCTCTCCACGCCTTGATCTCAAGGCTACATCCTCTCAAAGGAATGAGGATGGGAGCCAGAGAGAGAGCCTTGAAGTGGAATGCTAGAATTTTGGAGTTGGATGGGGCTCCACAACAGCTGCCCTGCAGATGGGGAAGAACATGTAAGTCTTGAGTTTATATTTCTAGAAAAGGCTCCCCTCCCCCCCCTCTTCCCTCCCCTCTTGTTGTATTATGGGGTTTTTTTTTGTGAGGTTTAGAAAAATAAACAGAATCTAATCATAACTGTCTGAAAGCGTTAAATAACCAAGGAAGTCATAACAGATTAGTAGTACAAATTAAGCCTGGGTGGGGAACGGCCAGTACACTAGGGACATGAGCATAGCCCACAAGAGCAGGGGTTTCCCGGCCCGAGTTCATCCTCTGAGATGGGCTGCTTCTGCAGATGGCAGGCTGAGTTTAACTCTCTGAGAGACCTGGGCTTAGAAATGGTGGTAGTGGGGGAAAATATAAAGGCCATTTCCTTGTGCTTGTGAAGATCTGGCCAAGGCTATGTAGCTCACCCATGGCTTTCAGGTAAGACTGCCTCTCATTTCTCCTGCCTCAGCTGAATCCCATGTCCATTTTAAGAAAAATCTTGGATGAACCAGAAGGACGGTATGTTGGTTAGTATGCCAGGCACACGAAGGTGAATAGTTCACGATCTCTCCTGTACGTGGAATATTTGGAAAATCAAATTTATAGAATTAGGGGGTGAGGTGGTTAACGAAAGCTGAGAGGATGGGAGGCACTGAGGTCAAAGGACAGGAAGAGCCGGTTGTGGTGGCGCACGCTGGTAGGATTTGCTGAAGGAGGCAGAGGCAGGAGGATCACGAGTTCGAGGCCAGCCTGGGCTACACAAAGGACAGGAAGAAGATGTCCAAGAGATCTTCTATAAACAATAGTGGTGACAGAAGCAATGTATGGTCCTCTAGGAAACTGCCTGAAGAGTAGATTTAAGGTGCCCTCACCACAGTCGAAAGTGTCTGAAGTGATCTGTTTGCCGAGTACCTCGATCCCGTCATTCATGATACATGATACATGTGCATGTATCAAAGCATTATGTCACATATTCTCCACAAATATGAACAGTTTTTACCCGTCAGTTAAAAAAAGAAAAGAAAAGAGACAACTTTTATTGATCTTCTAAGAACATATTGGTGGGGCCTAAACTCGTGGTATGTTTGTATTAAAAAGAATGTAGAATGCAGTTCCAGGCTCTCCGTTGACAAATGAACCCAGCCTGGTGAAGAATAAAAGCCGTCAGCCAATGAGCAGCAAAGCTGAGAACCCAGTTCCCCAGAATCCTGGGTCAAACTTATGCCTCCTAGAACAGCTACTGGCAATCTTTCCAGGTAATAAGCCAATTCCCCTTTCTCGCTATTTTCCAGAGTCACGAATTTGCATACAGTCAGCAGCTGTAGCCTCCATGACTTTAAAGTTTCCATACCTTAATCTTAAGGTCTCCGCAGTTCAAATCCATAGTTTATACTTACTGAGCCCTTGGTATTTGTCAGGCCGAGTGTAAACCTCCAGTAACTGTGAATAAGACACAGATCAGATTCCAATCATCGAGATTACTTGCAACCAGCAAGGAAATGTTTAGAGTTCTTTCTAACAAATACCCATCCCTACACCCATGCCCAAATCTTTACAATACATGCAAAGTGGGTTAGGCAGTATAAGTTACTGAGTTAAGCTACAACCTGCAAACTGCTCCTCTGGCTTCCAGAAGGAAGTCACTCACCACCTCCCCTCTCCAAGATTAACTATGCTATGGTTTGGATATGAATTATCTCTCACAAGCACATGGATTGGGGGCTGGGTGTCAGCCGCTGGCAGATGGGTAAATGAATGCGCCCTGAGAACTTTGGCTGAAATGACAGATTTATCCTTTAATGGATTTATTATATGATAGTATTACTGGGAAGTAGAAAGTGAGAGTAGGGCTTAATTGGAGCCAGTAGACCGATAGGGTCGTGCCCAGTGTATCTTGCTCTCTGTCCTTTATTCTCTCTGTTTCCTGAGTACCATGGGGTGAGAAGACTCAGTGACATGCTCATACCTCTGTCATATCCTGCCTCACCTCAGGCTTAACACAGAGGATCTAATCAACCATTGACTTAGTCTCTGAAACCATAAGCCAAAATAAATTCCTCCCTTTTAGGTTGTTTTTCTTGGGTATTTGTTACCACAATAGAAAAACTAGAACAATCCAAAAGGGACATCTCTAGCTTCCTAACACTGAGGGACAGGTAGCCTGAATTATACTCCTACCAACAAGAAGAGAGTAGATAAAATGCCTCCTCTTTCTGAACCTTGGCACCCACTTTACAAAACTCTTGTGAACCCTTACGAAACTCAAACACAGTTACTAACCTCCTGAGCTCCATGTGTGGCTCCCAGAAGGCTTCAGTCAATCTAATTCATGTTCCTTCCTCTTGAGAGCTCATCTCAAGCGACCAGGCAACACCTAGAACATGACAGATACAGGAGTACTGAGAGATTGTTATAGCTGATTTCCTTCCGGGGCACAGAGAGCCTTGCCATCTCCTTGCTAAGTATGACTCCCCAACTCAACTCTGCCGGAACCAGATCCCTAAGCCTTAGCTCAGCAGGGCAAACCTTCCTTCTGGCTCAGCTTCTGTGCTTTGAGTCCCCCTTGCAATGGACAGAATAGTTGCTCTGATCTAAAGCAATTTCTATTTCAAAGTGAGCAAAGTGAGAAGCCGGGTGGAAAATGAAACCTCTAAAAAAAAAAACAGTCTATGATAGAAAAGCTACAGAGCTCTACACTTCTGTCCACGTGTATCATAGCCCTAGTGTGCCTCTGTTTCTTTATCTGTAATATGGGAACACCAAAGGTTTTCCTCTCATTCGTGAGGGTGAAATTTGAAGATATATGAATGCCCCAACAAAGAGGAGAACAATACGTGTATACTACTATTTTTTTGTTCTCTTGTCTCCTACACACAACTCAAGTATTACTAGGCCTGGGTGGATCAGAAAAAGCAGTTTTATTTACTCTTAATAAGCAACAGTATTGCTCCACCTCCTCCTTTACAAGCCACAAAAGCAAAGCTCTCTGTTGTCAAGTCACCTTCTTACTGTTGATGCTCATACCCATGGATTAGGCTTGTGCTCCCTCTTGGCTAAAGAAGCTTCTTCCTACAGTGGGCAGGGGTCGATGCAGTGACTCACAACTGTTCAAAGTGCTGAGAGTAAGTGGCTCTCAGATCTAAGTGGAACATCTTTATGGGGACCCTGGGCTCCCACTCCAAGGCTCAATATCATTGGAGGGAGGCAAAAAGGACGTAAGAGCTGGAAGACCAGAAGGAGCATCCTGTGAAATGCTGTCTTCTGGTCATGGGGTGGACACGACATGCATGAACTTACCGCAGCTATGACCTGCACAACTGCACAAGCATAAGCAAATTAGGTCAGTCAGCATTCCAGCAGGCAGCTCCGGTGGACTCTGAGGATTACAAACCAAAAAAGAAAAGAAATAATGCATAAAGAAAACACATTATAAGGTGTCCTGGGAGAGTAGGAGGAATGAATAGGGGTGGATATGATCAAGATGCAATATATATATATATATATATATATATATATATATATATA
>JANHMN010000024.1:15349417-15384361 GCA_030674055.1 Rhabdomys pumilio
CCTGTCTCCACCTGAGCTGAGGGAGAACAAAAGTGAAGGGTGGATCCCAGAGCTGAAGCCAAAGCTGTCTTCTTCTCAGCAGGTTGTGGGGAGTGGTCTTGGCATGGTTCCCCGTGCAGTGCCTAAGGTGAAATCCATCACCAGTGCTGGGGACTGAGATAAGATAGAGGAAAGTAAATCAAGACTCCCCAGATAAAATGACAGCCTAAGGGCCTGAAAAATGTAGCTCTCCTGCCAGCTGTCCACTTCTGCAAGCTACAAAGCTAAAGGTTAGGTGGAGAGCCAGCGCCTCAGACCCCAGGCCCCTCCTTGCAAAGTGGGAGGGAACTGTACTCTGCTCCGTTCCCTCTAACCCGGGTCCATCTGGAAGGAGCACCAGGCACTTTTATTGAACTGCTCTTGGCAAATGCTAATCAACTACATACCTAAGTGTGTGTGTGTGTGTGTGTGTGTGTGTGTGTGTGTGTGTGAGAGAGAGAGAGAGAGAGAGAGAGAGAGAGAGAGAGAGAGAGAGAGATCCTTCTCCATTTCTTCTTCCCAGTGAAAGGAATCAAACCTGGACCTTTATCAGGACATAGTGGGTTATGCCTATAATTCTAGCATTTTTTGAGGCTTGGGAGTCAAATGCAGGAGTATCAGGAATGTGAGGCCAGCCTAGGCTACATAATACAATTATCTCAAAAACAAGAAAACCATAGCAGGGCCTCAGCCTGCTAGTCCAATGTTCTACCCCAGAGGCGTGTCTCCAACTCTTACAGTCTCTGTGCTTCATCGTGTGAGCCTGGCTTTCTGACAGGGAAAATGCACATGGCACTTTATAGAACTGTTTTGAAGACTAAACATGGTCACTCCTGTAGAGCACTTAGCAGAGCATCTGGCACATAGCAAGTGCTTGGTCCCTTGACGCCTAATTAGATTCAAGACCAACAGAGACATAGAGCACAGAAACCTCCTAAGCTTCTTTTGCATCTTGTTTGTATGGTCACCTCTTTGTAATGCTCTGAATGCTACTCCCAAAATACACATCTGCTCACATTGGTCCCTTCCGTTGAACATTATGGAGCAACAGCCCTTTTCCTTGCCCTCTCTTACTGAGTCATTGTCATGACTGTCTCCAAATACAAGACTCCTCCTACCTCCAAAAATGTGCACATCTGACCTGCTGAGACTTTGTAACCACTGCTGAGAGTGGTTACAAAGAGGCATGCTGACCAGGAGGCTTGAGTTAAGAAAGGAAAGGAAGCCACAGTAGCCGGCTGAAGGCTTGGATGCTTTGAGGGAAGGGAATGCCTTGGAAAATATGGAAGAAAAGTAAAGAATGATACAGGCAGGGGGTTCCTCAGATCTACAGGGCTCACTACTGCTTCCAAAAGAAGACCCAAGTATCTCTGCATCCTCCCAGCCTTGCCTCCATCTATTCTCTTGTTAGTATCCTTTAAGTTGCGAACATTTCCTCTGTCCCTAGGGTTGCTGTGTGATGGAAGACTATGCCTCCTGATCTACAGTCTAATTAGAGAGGAAAAAAAACAGATCCGGGGTATCTGGGGAGCCAGGGAACCTGCCCTCATTCTCTGAAACCTTCTATAGACTTGATATAGGGTTTAGACAAGTATAGAAAAGCTAGAAAAGGTATGCAATGGGGGGCCAGATTAGCATGGTAGTGAAGAGAAGCCCGAGTGGGGAATACATGCAGAATGCTGGGAAGGCAGAGTTGTCCACACTAGACCAACAGTCAATGCAGAAGAGCAATCACTGGGCCCACCTTCATTCAAGTCTTGGCTCAGCAGCAACTTCTGAGCTGAGCAATACTGGACAACTCAACTTTTAACTTGGGTTTCTCCTTTGGAAGCTTGGAGCTTAGTTTCGAGGTTTGTCTGAAGCCATGACATAACATGCAAGGTCACTTTACTCAAATGTATGGGTTCCAGTGATGGGACGGGGTGTGCTGGGAGCGGGATCACTTCAGGAAAGATGACATCTGGAGGTGAGAGAAAGGGGTGCTTGGTAAAGATATGGTGAGCATGGCAGGTGGTTGAGCCATCTCCCTCTTTTTAGGGTTCCCTCTCTAGCCCACTAGGGCTGGGAACACTTTGAAGAAAGTCAGAGGCCCATGGACTGACACCCTCCCTTGGTGGAAACCAGACAGTGAGAGGCAGACAGCTATGATCAGCGAGTGACAGAACATGAGTGGATACACAAACAGACAAGATTAACTATCCCCATTGTATATACAAGAGGCTTTGCTAACACTCCGCCAATTAGAAAACTAATCTAAACAGCCACCGGCTTCCTGGCTCCTCTCAGAGCACTCTGAAACAGCTGTTCCCCTTGCACTTGCTGCTGGCCCCGGCAAGTGCCAAGACTTCTTCTTCTTAGGGCTGGTCCCCACTTAAACTTCAAGGACTCCTCAAGAGCAAGGGATTGTGTCACTTCTATCCCCTGCGTCCCTTCTCGGGTTCTGCTGCTGGTACATACAGCGTTCCTTCCAGGTCTATGCCTCCGAGAAGCCTTCTGAAAGCCCCGAGCAGAGGAATCCTTGCAGCACTTTCTATGTCTCATTGCCATTCATCTGGGAGTCACACGACAAAGGCAGAATCCTTTGATGTCTGACGAGTTGAAGTGCAAGCAACTCCATGTCTCAGCACTAAGATTCCCCTAAGATTAGAAAGAGAATAATAATAAACATATAGGATTAAAGCATGCATATATACATATACATGTGTGTGTAGATATGGTTATATCTATACACACATGTATAACCATATATATAATATGTATATGTATTCATATAGTTCTGACACTGTAAGTAATCAATAAATGACAGTTCCTATTTATTAATAATATTATTATTATTCATATACTACCCTTTAATTTCCATTATTACTGACTGCCAGTTACCTGCATGCCTAAAAAGCAGCAGGTAGCCTCTAAAATGGTCCTTGGTTGTCTCTGTCTCTGGGCATTCATACCTTTGTGTATCCATCCCCTTGAGTGTGAGTGGAACCTGCAACTTAACCAGCTAGATATGACAAAGACAATAGGGTATGATGTCCATCAGTCCATCATCAGGAAGTATGTAACTCTAACTTCCGAGTCTGTTTCTGTGTCTCTCAGTCTCTTTGTTTCTCTGTGTGTGTCTCTCAACGTAGCTTTCTTTCTGTCTCTCTCTATCTCTCCACCTCTCTTTATCTCTCTGTGTCTCTGTCTCTGTCTCTGTCTCTGTCTTACACTCTCCCTCTGCCATTCTCACCTTGAATGTTTTAATGGAACAAGCTGCCATTATGGAGAAGCCCATGTAGCCAGGGCAGAGGGCAGCCTTGGTCAACAACAAGCTAAGAGCTGAAGCCCCTCAAAGACCAAATTCTGCAGATAACCAGGTGACTTCAGAAGTGTGTCTTTCCCCAAGTGAGGCCTTAGAGCTGACAGCAGCTCTGGCCAAAGCTTTGATTAGACGGTTGTGAGAAGACCTAAGGCAGAAGACCTAGCTAGGGTGTACCTAGACTCGTGGGCCACAGAAAACGATGATATCTGAGTGTGGTTTAAAAACTATGTGTTAAGCAGAGCATACCGGAGAACACCTACGACTCATGAGAGTTGCAAGCTGGAGACCAACCTGGGCTGCATAATAAGGAACTGTCTCAAAAAAATAAACTCAGTGATAGAATGTGCAAGGTCCTGTGTTCAATGTACACACACACACACACACATGTGAACACATACACACACATATGACTGCACACGCTTGTACACTATATAATAATTTATTACACAAAGACGAGTAGCCAATACACGTTCTTTATATTCTTAGCACAGCATACGGCACAGGGAGTAGAAGTCACACTGAGTGGATTGATGACCAGATAGATGGATGAGCAGATGATAGTAAGAAAACTCACCCAGCCCAAGAAAGGTCTCAACAGCTAGTTCCAAATTAGGGCTCTTTCTTTGTGCCTTCTGTCTGTATCTTTGTCCTCTTCTCATTTGTGACCCCAGGTGCCTGCCCCCTGCTTACTGCATTTAGTCATTCTTTGATTTTTTTTTTTTATTTTATTTTCCTCCTTTATAAAGAGAAAGAAATACAACTCCCTCTAAAATATCTGATCTGGGTGAATTGGCATGATTTCTGATGGAAAGCAGTCTTGTCCAGAAGGCTTTACCCACCCTGCTTAGGAATGCAGCCGCCACAGATATTAAAACAGACCTGCTGGCGTCTGCACTGAGTGCTGAGCCCTGCCAGGAATGACCTCAGCCTGCACAGCAGGGTTCTTACCTATGAAACGCTGCTGCTCTGGGCTGGATCGCAACAAAGGCCTCCTTCCCTAAATCCTTCTTCATCTAGATGCTTCAGACTGCACCCTCCGCACCAGTGTCTGAGACACAATACCCGCTCGGAGCCTAGAGCTCAAAGTCAGGAGAGCGGTACCATCGAGACTCCAAGAGAATACTGTGAGGTTCATTGTGTCTTTGCGAGTGGCTTTGGTTGAAGGATGTGAGTCTTACGGCTGACAACCCTCCACTCTTCTTCCCTTCTCCTTCCTGTTCCTCGTCCCATAGATAGTTCTAATGGGCTTTGTTCAGTTGACACCATAGGAAGTTTTACTTGTGCTATAAGGGGCACCCTCCAGGAAAGGCTGGGACGCTTAAGGCAGAACCAGAGACTGGAAATCCTCATAGCGAAGTCTTTTGACCATGAAGCTGAGCTTCCAACCTGGATCTTGGGTTTCTCCCTGCTTCACGCCGTTCCCACTGTAAAATGTGAACCCATCAGACAGGAAGGACAAAATTTAATTTGTCCAATATTAAATTTCCCAGCAGAGTCTCCACCATAACAGATCCCAGCCTCCAAACCCAGCCTATCCTTTTATACCCCGAAACAACTGTAGCAGCTAAGGTTTGCCTGCCTCATTCTTTATGACACAAAGCACTTTTACATTCACCATTTCTCACAAGAAATGTTACAAACTTTTTAACCCCATTCAGCAAATGAAAATACGTCAGCTCATACTATATTACCCCATGCTTGCCCTTTGTCCTTCTCTTCCGTGTCAGCCTCTAGAAAGCTGAACAGAGCAACCTCACGTGGCTGGGACTGATGACCGTCTTCAGGTCTGGAGACCTGGGTTTTAAGTTCTGAGCCTGCTACTAAGAAGAGGGGTGATGGAGTGGCTTACTCCATTTGACTGGCCAAAGAGCAAGAATGGGACAATTAAGAGTAAGTACATTTCAGTCGGAAGTGATCAATGTACAAATGAGATGTAAAGTGAGAGGCAAATGAGTACTTCTTCGGATTTGAGAGTCGGTCGGTCGTGACGGGAAAAGTCTGGGGTTATGAGTCAGGAGACTACGCTTTAGGGTCCTGCTTGACCCTTGGCTCACTGTGTTAGTTACTAGGACAACCTAGTTTCTCTGAGCCTTCACTTTCTCGTTCATTATATAAGTGATGAAAAGGCTGATAAACTGCATGACCTTCAGAGTCAGTTCTTGCTGCAAACCTTGATCCTCTGATTCAGTTTCCTCTTGGGAAGAGACAGTTTCCCAACTCAGTGGGCACTGGCTTGCTATTGTACAATCAATACCATGTGGAGCTTATGCAGGAAGTGAGGACCCCTTAGCCAGCTCCTCAGAAGAGGAGGAGGACCTCGTGCCTCATCATATGCCCTTCCGTTCTGGCTCCTGTTTCCCAGCCTTCAACATCATGTCCTTGGGACCTCCTGTAGGTAACAAGATGAGCTCCAAAAGTCCTGTGTCCTTGACTGTCACTAGTCAGTGATTATTGCCCAAGTCAGTTATACTCCAGACAGACTGGCACTTGGCTGATCTCTTCCGGAAGTCTGGGCTGAAGGTTAGTCACAATCCCCAGTGCCCAAGGAGACCCAGGGGAGTCCTGCAGCTGCTCTCAGCTGTCAGCTGAACAATGCAGACCCTGTCAGGTCCCCAGCTGAGCCTTCTTTTAGGGTTGTTCAGATTGCAGAATTAACTGGAGGCCATTCAGCTGCTTCCTGTTCCTTGAGCCTCCGCATAGATTTCTTAGCAAAGATGCTTAGCCAGGTCTTCATCTGGCCAGAGCTCCAGCAGCTGGAGGTGAATGAGTTTCAGCATCGTCTCATAACATAAATCCAAACTTCTCCCATTAGAAAGGACCCCAGGGACCAAGAGCCTCTATTTCCACACATGTCGGCCAGGCCCAGGGATGGAATCATAGCTCAGTTTTCAGGAACATTCAGAAGGTAATGTTACAGATCCCTGGGTTATCAACAGTAGTCTTCTAGAAACTGTCCCACATTCGTGCTTTTGCCTAATATACCAAATATACGACTACATATTTGTTGAAAATATTTGTGCTAGTGAATACCTTCCACCAAGATATGTCCTGCCTGCCTCTAGAGCTCAGGGCCCCCTAGCTTAAGTGACCTCTTCCATTTTCATAGGAATCCCAATCCTCCCAGTGGCCAGCCTAGCAATTATCATCCGTCTCTACCACAGCCCCCACCTCTCTCCAACACATACCTGGGAGACCCTCTGGCGTGGTGTGTAAGCTCAGTCTCCTCCTTCCCTATGAATTGTGGTGGGTGCTTACTTCCTGATTATTGGCTATCACAAAATCCCACCTGGGAGCTAACCTTCTGGCTACAGTTGGAACCCAAGGCCAATTTAGGGGTATGTAGGGGGATATGTAGGACTCCTATTACAAAAACCATGTTTCCAAATGGCCCAGAGTTAGGATTCTCATCCTTGCTGTCACCAAGTCCACTCTAGTCTCTTCTCTTGTGGGGCAGGAGAACGGACTGTCCAATGAGGACCATAGCTAAGTGACAGTCAGACATGGAGACATGTGGAAGGGAGTGGCCAGGCACCGATATGGACGGTCAACAAATACCAAACATAAGCCGAGAGACTAGCTCCATCCTCTGCAGCTTCCAGAGCAGGCTGGTTTCCTTAACGCTTTTCTCAAGTCCTAATGAAAACAAGTTGGAACCATGGCTGGGGCTGGGGTGGGGGCTGCAGAATGGAGTTTATAGGCACTTGCATTTTCTTAACGGCTCCCCTCTTACTCACACATTCTTCTATGTGTTTTCTTTTATTAATGTGGCATCCTTCCCAGGCCACTTTATGGGACCATGTGTGTTTCCACTTATGCCCTGATTGAGTTTGATCACGTCTCTCCCTATGAAGAACCCTTAGATCTTGTTATGGCCTTCTTCACCTCGCCCTGCAGGGTCTCATCATTTCAGTTGCTCCAGGGTTCTTGGACTTATATCTCAACTCAGTCCCAAGTTACCCTATGATGTTTCTTCTCACGGTGCCTTTGCCTTAGGGGTCATAACTCATCTGGACCCCAAAGAAGACAACTCAATTTGATGACTCACCCAAATCTGCAATGACTCCTGGAACCTGGCCCAATAATCAACTCTGCCTCGGAGGATGAAAAGAAAGATTTGCTACAACTGAAGATATTTCAAAGGAATGTGCTTCAAGCCCTGAAGGCCATTGCCAAAGAGCAGCTCTGAGAGAACACGGCTTTCCAAGGGGCCCCCGCTTTCAAAGGCATGGCATGCATTTTTGGAAAGTCAAGCTTTGGCGTGCTTATTAAAAAAGATATTCGTGGTGCTTGCAGCAGCTCTGCAAGCTGAGCTTTTCTGGCCTCCTCAGCCCAGTTTCAGGAACCAGGACAGAATCTAATGCTTGCTTGTTCTCTTTGAGCCCCGCTTCCCTTTATCCACCCCTGATGTCTGAAAGGTTGCTCTTCTTCACTCAGATATGAAGTGGCGGGTTTGGTGGCAGCCCTGTGATTGTTGAAAACACACCCTCTGGAAACTGCAGTCGCTTCCTCTGTAAGATGAGGAAAGGAATCCATGCTCCACAGAGTGATAAGCAGAGATGATGTTGTACCTGTTCGAGGCCTGGCATACTGGAGGCCCTGGCAAGTGTATGTAAGTTATTACTAATACTAAGCAATTAAACAATATTTACTGATGTGTTTGTAAATTGCTTTTATTCCACAATGGCTTACCTGGTTCCCTCTGACCTTCCCAGGATATCTATGGACAGCATCAGATTCCCCATTCCCTGTTACAAAGGAATCTGGGTCTTTTGGAAAATACAGTCCTGGGATGATTTTCCCAGCAGGCTCTGGGAGATGCATTAATCCCAGAAGGCTTGATGTGGGAAGTTTTTACAGGTACTGATCATCTGGCAGGCAGATGGAGCTTTGTTGCAAGATACACTTCTGTCTTCCAGATGGGAGCGTGCCTGGGAGTCCAGAGCTGGGACTAGCTATCTCTTCTTGGAGCCAGTATGGGAATATACATGAATCCATAGTCTCCTTCTGGCCTTGCATCCTTGAGTCAACTTACAGCTGGCTGTGCCTTTGACCCCTGGAACTTGCAACTATTTGATAATTTCCTTATAACCTCCACATTCTCCCCAAATATTCCCCCCTTCCTCCCTCCCTCCTTCCTTCCCTCCCTCCCTTTCTTCCTCCCTCTCTCTGTCTTCCAGGAAGAGAACAATGCTAATTATAGTAAGGGTCGTACTGGCTATTTCCCCACCAGATATGTGTTTCCTTCATTACAATGTTTATCAGGGAGCTGACTCGTGACACAGAGAGCTTCTAAAAATGGAGTTACCCCACCATATTTGAGCATTTTTTCCTGAAGGAAGATGGAGTTAATGAGCAATTATTAGTGGCTGCACTGTCTTCCCCTGGTAACATCACACTGGATAGCATCAGTTCATAATTCTCTACCCTAGAGGTCTCATCTCTACCTTAGCAGAGCAGGAACATGCCTTCTCCTTCCCTGGAGTCACCCATCCTTTTTTGAGTGGGACTTCTTTGGAGTCCTGTGCTAAAGAGTTCCTTCTCTCATCACTTCTGGTCAAAGTGCTTTTGTCTACAGGGGGCAGAAACCCATTCCCAAGAGCACATATGGAATGTGATCACTGCAACAATAATGTCAAGAATAATGAAGCGCCAAGCTTCGGAATGGCTTTAAGTTAAGTCCTTATTGATCGTGGAAGTTTAATTTAACTCCCAAGAACTCAATGACTACAGATTTTGTGTTTTTATTATTTCAAATTCTTAAGAGAGAAAAATGGAATCGTTGTTTCTGAGCAGCACGTTGTCTGGCCTTGAGTAGGCTCCTAGTTGGAATATCTGTGGCTCAGGAGTGAAATACAAGGTAAAGGTGTGTTGAAAGGGCCAAAGAGATGGCTCAGTGGGTAGAGGGCCTTACTGTTAAACCTCCCAACATGAGTCTGATCTACAGAACCCATGGGGTAGAAAGAGAAAAACAACTCCCACAAGTTGTTTTCTTATCTCCATTTAGGCATGGGACATGTCTTCCTCCAACACACATGTATATACACATATACACACACACAATAAATAAATAAATAAATAAATAAATAAATAAATAAATACGGAAAAAAAAAACATGTTTAAGGGGCCGAAGAGCTAGCTCAACAGATAAAAGCACTGGCTGCTCTTCCAGAGGACCCAGGTTTGATTCCCAGCATCTACATGGTGGCTCACAGCCATCTATAACTCCAATTCCAGAGTATCTAACACCCTTTCCTGTTCTCCAAGGATCCCAGAAATACATGTGGTACAAAGACATACATGTAGGCAAAACACCCACACTCATAAAATAAAATGAAAATGAAAAATTGTTAGAAACAAAACACGTTTAAGATGGAAGAGGCCGCCAGCATCTCAGTGGCACACAAGTGTGACCCCAGCTCTTGGGAAGTGGATGCAGAAGGACCAGGAAAGGAAAGACATGCATCTTTATAGAGAGTTTGAAGTCAGCCTGGCTTCCATTAGACCTTGTCTCAAAAATACCCAAACCTAAACCGTACAAACAAAACAGCAGGCCCAGCAAGTGAGAGTGATAAATACTCCAGGAAACAGCCAGCGGCGGTACCCTTCCACAGGCTTGTCTAGTACACCACTATGCAGTCTGGGGTTCAAATAAGCGGATTCACCTTCAATGAACAACCCATCTCAGTGGACACTGGGTTGGAGCTCTGGGAACACACAGCATGACTGAAGCAGCTGCTGTCTCAAAGCCCTCTGGGAAAATGGTGATATTTCTCAAAAGAGTATTCACAAAAAATGCTCTATGAATCAAAGCTTGGAGTCAGAAGTCGAGGTTCTGATCCAGCTCTGGCCTTCACTCTCAGAACCATCCCAGGAGTTCACTCTTCTTCTTCGAGGTCTCAGGGTTTCTTCATAATATTAGAAATAAAAATAATCATGTCATGGTGAGAATAATAAGTAGCAAAAGTTTTCCTAAGCTTGCATCTTTGTCCTTTCTTACCCTGCTTCATACTTCATGATGTCCCAGGCATATGTTAGATGGGAGGTGTTGGTTCTTTGTTGAGGTCTCTGACAGATGCCTCTCTCCTGTGACAACCCACCCAGCCCCCACAGTCAGTCCCTGGCAGAGGCTTTCTAGCCATCTGAGAGGGGGAGAGGGAAATCAGGGTCTCTCTGGGGGATGAGAATAGATCCAAACCCTTTCTCTCCAGTCACACCAGTGAGGGTAGGCTGGACCAAGGGTTCATCTAACTGGAGGGTATCCAGGTAAACTAGGAAGAGCAATGGAGATACAAAGCAAAAGCCCTGGGCAGGTGAGGACAGTCTGTGGAGCTGGAAGGGGACACTGGGGAATGTTATGGGTTCCATAACATTCATAACAGGGGAGGTGGCAGAGGAAATGGTTTGTGCCACTTGGCACGAAATGAATAACATTCAAGGACTGTGCAAAATGCCATACTAATCGGCACCTGTTCCTTTTGGATCCAGCCACTAGAGCCCATGGCATCTAAGGTTGAATCTGGTTTTGGGGCTTGCCAGGAGAGGAAGTGTCATGCATTAAGATCCACTCTAGTGCTGAAAGATGCACTGGTCCTAAGTGGGTTGTGGCAGAGGAAGGTGACCTCAGCCTCTGTTGCCCTTTCCTGGCCTCAGATGCTGTCACACATCTCCAGCCCAACCCGAGGCAGATGGCTGAGAAGTCTGCAGGGGCCTCTGAGTATCCCCTTGGCTAATAGCCACATTCCAGAGCAGCATATGTTTCATCTCAGGCCCACAAGGTTTGTACTTCCAAGTGGAGCCAAAAAGAAAACCTTGGCCAGAGCTGCAGATTTCTTAGGAGAGGTGGGGGTCAGGGAGGCCCTCCAGGAGGCTGAAGCTCTTTTGTTGGACATATTTATGCATTTATGAGAAGCAAGAAGCAAGGTCTCAGATCAGCGATACCCTGATTTCCTAATGCATACATCCTAAGTCCTTAAAGAATCTACACACCTATGTGTGAGCAGAGTTGTTTGCCCTTGCTCTTATCCAAAGGCCTCTCTTGCTCCCAGTCCCTAAGTTCCTGTGGTCCCCTTGGTTTCTCCTCACCTTGGCCTGAATTTCTGACCCTTACGAAATCAATGACACACAGCCCAAGGACTTCATGGAATAACCTGGAACTCACTGCACATGCTCTAGACTCCCTGTCCTCCGAGAAGCTCTTCTCCGTCCCAGTGCCAAGTCTTCATAGATCAGGGTTGAACTGAACAGAGAGCAGAGGTAAGAAAAGGCAAGGACAGAAAAGAACAAGTGTCACAGGTATGCTGGAGAGGACAGAGATACAGAAGGGACAGGGTAGAGCCTAGGCTGGAAGACTGGGTCTCTTCAGAGGGTAGAGATGCGGAGCAGGAATGGTGGGAGCCTTCATCCTCTGGGGTTCTGCTCTGTGGCAAGCTCGGGGATTTCTGACAGCAAAGTAAACTGTGGTGTGCTGAGTTTACCCAGCTCCAATAAGCAGCATTTAGAGTGTTTAATGTTTCCTTCCCACTGGACTGGTTGACAGGCCCTGAGCTGCAGCCCGCCCCTGTCTGTCTTTTGGGAAAGCAGGGGACAAGGCAGTAGGTAGAGAGCTGCCAGGAGAGCAGGCGGCACTGACCCCAGTTTGGATGCCAGCTAAGAAGGTCTGCCCTTGTAGGCCAGAACTTTGTGAAAAAGGAAGAACAGCCCGAAAGGCAGGCTGATGCCTTCTTCATTCCACTCACCCTGGCTGGGCCTGGGCACCTGTGATAGTATTGACCCTGCGTGGAGCACAGCCCAGCGCACGGATCCTTCTTGTGTTCTGCTGAAATGCTGCCTCCGTACAGTGTGTTTCGGTGGATTGATGCAGGGGACAGTCAGACCACAAAACAAATCAGGAGGACCCCAGAGCTCAGCACGAAATCACAAAATAAACTCCGTCTGGCAGGATGCCCAGTCCGATGTACTGCTGGGTTTTATGCTAAGTGGAGATGAATAAGTGGAGATATGAGAGAAGGTAACTACTCCGCTTCTCTCTGGGAAGACAACTTCTCCCCACGCACCCCACACACACCACACACCTCACGGACCCCATGCACCCCACACACCCCACAACCCACACACCCCACGCACCCCACAACCCACACACCCCACACATACCCCACACACCTCACACACTCCACGGACCCCACGCACCCCACAACCCACACACACCACACACACCACACACACCACACACACACACACCACACACCCCACACACACACCCCACACACCCCACACACCCCACACACCCCACACATCCCGGGAAGGAGCTGTTGCTTTTTGATGAAACAGACACCGGAGCTGAGATGGAAAGGCCATGCAGTGAACACAGAAGAGAAAGAGGAAGACCCACGAGGAGCAGGTGATGTTCAGACAGCAAGGACAGAGAAAAGCAGCAGACAGCAGCTTAGGAGAGGAAGGAGAACGAGGAGGCGTCGAGGATGAGGAGGATGAGAGGGAGGGAAGAGCTGGGCCAAGGCTGTGTCTCTGGGCAACTGTTGCCTATCCTTGTTGCATATATAAAAAATCCGAGAGTATTTGGAGTCACAATACAAGAGCAAGCAACCCTGAGATGAGGAACAGAAGGGGTAGTAGCAATGATGCCAGGCAGCAGTGAGGCCAATGACCAAAAGGTGCAATCCCTACACAGTGATTGGCATGAAGAGGGGAGGGAAGGATGATAATATGATCAAGATGTTCCTCTCCAGACCTGGGAGCAATAAGGTGAAGGGAAAGGGCCTTGGGGTGTAGCCTAGATTGGCCAGGAACTCACAGCTATCCTCCTGCCTCAGCCTCTTAGGTGCCGGGATCACAAGTATGTACTACCATGCTCAGTTCAAAAACCTATTTTTTAATCAAAAAATTTAAAACTCGAGTGTTGGGGCTGAAAGAGGTGGCTCAGCCATCGAGAGGGCTTACTGCTCTTGCAGAGGAATTGGGTTTACAGAACCCATATGGTGGCTCACAAAGACCTGTTACTCTAGTTTCAGGAAACCCAATGCTCTCTTCTGTCCTCCATGGACTTCTGCACATACAGAGTACACATAGACTCATAAAGGCAAACGCACATATACATTAAAAACACAAAAATAGGAGTCGTTCACTGTCCAGAATTATGCTGTAAACTTGAGGCCCAGCCTGGGCTACAGAGTGAGATCTTTTAAATAAGAAAATAACAATAAAAATAGCCAAGGAATTAACATAGATTAGTAGCTTTAATAAGTCCCATGGAGCACCAGAGGTTGCCAGATGCCAGCAGGGTACAGAGAGACGGCAAAGGGAAGGGTGGGAGACAGAAAGCTCACAGCATCCAGGGCCCTTGTGCCCACCCCCACCTTAACCACAGCTGTTTTGTTGTTGGCAGTCGTGTTTGAGTGTGCACCTGTGCAACAGCTGCTTGAAGGAAAGGCTCACAACTGTAGGCCCATAAAAGGATTGGTTGAAAACCACAAAGGTATGGATGGTTTCTCCTGGGAGTCTCCACCAGCCAGGAGAACCATGCTCCTCAAGAGGGGTCCCACAGAGAACATATGGAACACTTTTGGGGCCCAGGTCCCAAGTACACACACACACACACACACACACACACACACACACACAGAGCACAAGAATTTGCTGTTCTGATTTGGGTGAGGAATGGAATAAACTGTACAGAGAGTGCAGACCGATTTGCCTGGGGCTAGGCCTGCCCACATCTGGCACCATGAGTCAATAATAACACTTGGAATAATAAATAACAAACACCAGCCACAGGCTCGGGATCTTTCAAAACAGCACACAGCTATCCACGATAGAGGAGCTTTGGTACACAAGCTAAAACCTCCTAGGCTAACCCAGATTCTGTTAGTTATCCCTAAAAATAAAACCCCACCTTCACCACCCACCTTGGTATCCTTCCAGGGTCCTGGGAGATCAGGACCTAGTTTCAGCAGACAAGTAGACCTGGCCTGCAAAAGATGAGACCATCAGCTTCGTCCTTAGCTGGAGAAAAAGACATGTAGCCCGGAGAGCACGTGGCTATTTCCCACACCTTGCAATCTACTCAAGGTTCAGGGACTGTTGACATACAGAGCTTTGAGCTCCAGCTTTCTGTCTTTAGACTGTTCCCACCTGTTTATTCTCTACAGTTGTGGAGAAAGAGAGTTTTCGGGAAAGCTGTAAAGGACTTTGAACTTGTTTAAAGGGGAAGCATTGATCTGTGCTCCAAATGCAGGGTTGCCCAGGGAGGGAACACACGCTCTGCTGGAGGTGTCCAAAGAGAGGTGCAGGTAGCCCTTGGAGCAGTTCTGGGGGTGACAGGATAAGTGAAACAAGATTGTGTGTGTGTGTGTGTGTGTGTGTGTGAGAGAGAGAGAGAGAGAGAGAGAGAGAGAGAGAGAGAGAGAGAGAGAACATGTGCCATGCCACTATTTTGGAGATCCAAGAAAAACTTTGTAGAGCTGAGTTTCTGTTTCAACCTTTACTTGAGCTCCAGTGATCAAACTCAGGTTGTCAGGTTTGCAAGAACCTTTACTCACTGAGTCATCACACCTTTTAACTTTTTAAACAAACAGAACTATCCCTTGAGAAGAAATTGTCCGCAGAGTCCCAAGGGAAGTAGCTGGCAGGGCTCTGCTGCTTCTCCAGGCCCCAGTCACCTGGCAAGTAGGAGACTCCTCAGGGAAGCTAACATATGTTGGTACCATGGAGTAGTCATACATGCAGGTCTCTGCGACCTGTCAATAACAACATGGATCCACTCCTTGGCTGACCACTGTCTGTCCAGTATGTAGCAGGGTGTCCTGACACACAGAATGCCCTAGGAAATATTCGTGGGAGACGGAGCCTATAACTACATTGACTCTAAGCCACGGGGTTTACAAGCATGCTCCTGTGCTGGCTGGCCATGTTTAGCCCACTGTTGGTGGGGACATGGTATCCATGCAGACTTACCCTCAGAAGATAGGGAAGGTACTGCCAAGAGTTGGGAGTGGGAGGCATCTGGTGCCTTATGCTGTGTTGGAATCACAGCTTGTGTCCCGACAGACCACACCAGGCCAATGTAGTTTCACATGAGAGGGGATATTGGGGGGGGGGCAAAAAAGGGGTGACGGAAACAAAAGGATAAAAGAGAGAAGAAGAGAAGCTCAAGAGAGTCTACCTTTTATTTAGGCTATGACGCAAATGTGGAAGGTAAACCAAATGGATGCTGGGAATGTATGGTGGTTGCCATGGCAACAGATACACAGGTCTCTGTTGCCTATGGGTGACTGCACCATCATTGCTGGGTTCGGAGGTGATTTGTAACTGTAAAGCTAGTTCCTAATACCATCTCTCAGGAACTTTCAGGCTTAGAAACCCAAGGCTTGCCCTGCTCTGCTTCATCCCTGCCCTTACTTGCTCACTGAGCTGCAGTGTAGCCTAGAGACTCTTGGTGTCTTCCCTTCCTCTCCCCTCTGTGCCTTGAGCAAACACTAAGAGAGCTAATAAAGAGAGTCCCTGCAGGAAATGGAGATGTCTTGAGTGACCCAGGGAGAGAGGGCTCTGTTCATTTGTGGAAGTGGCTAGTCTCTGCCCCCATGTTCCTTGGAAAAGATGACAGTATCTACCCTAGGTCTTTGGGATCCTACTTCCAATCCTCTCATCCCCCAGCACAAACCTGCCAAGTTTAGGACAAGAGAACAGGCTAGGTCCCCTCTGGGAAGCCCAGGGGGGTGGAGCCGGGCCTGGCTGGGCCTCCAGGTTGGCCTGCCCTAGCCCCAGGGTTTAATAAACTCTGAGAGGGGTTTTCAAAGGCCACTTGATCTTCCCCATCAGGCAGCTCCTGTCTCCCTTTCAGAGCCGCAGGACTGGAAAGAAAAAAAACGCTCAATGAACAAGGAGGCAGAGAAAGCTGAGCCGCGGGGCACCTTCTATGAATTTCTGATGAGCACAAGGCCCTGACTCCTGGGTCCCAGCCCAGTGCAGTCAGGGATGTTAGTTTAAGTCATTTCGCACGGTTCACTGGCTCTCTGAGAGCAGCTTGTCTCCAGCCTGGGCCTCACTAACAAGCTCTTTTTACTCAGGGTTTCTCTGAGCAGAGACCTCAAACAATAGCAGCTTTCAAAGGGCAGGGCCCTCCTCTGGCAGCTTCCCTTCTAGCCCCAGCCTCCTTCCACTAGCTTGCTGGCCCACCTGATAGTCCAGAGCCAAGGCCTGACCAGCAGAAAGGGTCCTGCTTCTCCTTCTCCCTCTTTCCCCAAACCTTTCCTCTCCTTTCTTTCTCCCTCCCATTATCCTTCCTTCCTTGCTTCCTCCCTCCTTCCCTTCCTCCCTCTCTCCCTTTCTCCTTCCCTCCCTTCCTCTTCTCCTCCCACCTTCCCTTCCCTCCTTCTCTTCTTCCCCAGTGTGCCCTTTCTTCCTGTGAATGTGCAGAATGAGTGTCCGGACTCTCCAGAACTGGCGTCTACTTTCGTACAACACTGCAAGGAGGGCGCGCGCGCTCGCACTGCTCCTGAGGTGTGTGCAGTGTAGCGCCAGTCAAGAGCAGCTGAGTCTGACACTCTGAACCTATTAAATTCTTCATCAGCTCTCCTGAATCCTGAGCAGTTCCTCCCTCTCTTAGCCAGAGTAGGGCTCGGGCTTCCTCCACAGAGAGTTCTCCAAGCCTGGTCAGATGGATGGAGGAGAGGGAAGCTGGTCTGGAGCATTGGCCATAGGGTCTCCTGACACAGGCAATAACCTCATGCTTCTTCAGTTAGTGAGGAGACAGTGTCTATTCTCTTTCCTACCTCTGCTTTCTCACCTGAGCCACTCTCGAGGATCCTCAAAAGAGACTCCGAGCCGAGCAGCTAATTACCCAGCATGTGGCAGTTATCCCCGTGTAGTCTACAACAATGGCCAAAAGCAAACAAGGTTCATACAGAGATAGAGCCAATGCTTCCACGTACTGAGAGTCCATCTTTAACATTTTCATCTTTTGACAGTGTACTTTTGATCTAGGGAGCTCTGAGCTGCCATTCCGTGGGCATTCCAGCGAGGGGTTCTAGCCCCCTCCTAAGGCACCTGTCAGTAATTAAAGGTGCCCTGGCCAGCAACCAAGACCTCACTCCAGGGCCATGGGTTTTTCACCCTTCAGAGGCCAAGCTACCCTCTGTTGGACTTAAGTATTCCAACCCAAATCCTCCCCCTCCCCACCACACCCCACCAGACTTTAAGCTAAAGCAGGATGTCTGGGGTAACACACTGCCTGATGGCAGAGAGCAGGTGTCCCAGTCATTCAAGGGTACAGCAGTAACTGGCCATCTGCCTGTGTGCTCATTTCAAAATTGATTTAGCTTCTTTCTGGGTTGGGTCACCCAGGAAGCTACTGGAACCTATACAGGCTTCTAGCAAGTATCTGAGATCGGTCCTGCCAACTTGAGGTTCACACAGTGAATTCTTTTAGTGTACTGCTAATCACTTCCCACTGCCACTGTCATAGTCTAAGAACTCGAGCCTCAAAGCCTGGCCAGGTGGGAAGGTGATATGTCACAGAGTTGAAGCCCTTTGCCACCCCTGAACATCTCCAAGGCTGTGCTGCTCCTCTGTTTCTCCATCTCTTGCACAGTCAAATATTTGCATAATACCAGCAGTCACGTTAGCTCTCACAATAACCGATCATCCCTGGGACCAAATTTCAATGACCTGTTGTGACCAGCAGTAGAGCCAGTTCTAGAACCACCGTATGTCCCAGGCTGGCTGATGCGGACAAAACTCAGTCTCTATTTGGGAAGAGGTTAGTTCCCAGGTGTCAGACTGTAGGTCATACTAGGCTCCCAGGTATTCTGTACATCAAACTAGATTTGGGTTCAATTCTTTACTTGGCCTGCTAGGGAAGCCTCTGACTCCTCTGCCACGAAGAAACAATGTAATTTTCCTGGGCAGTGGCAAAAGTGAGAGTCAAGGCACAGTTTAAGATGTTGCTGGCTGGACAATATGGAGGCAGAGGCAACTTGACAGACATGGTCGGAGTTTGAGCTGCCTAGTGTCCACGGGTCATGCGCAGACGACATCAAGACCTTCCAAGGCAGCGCTGTGCAGAACAAGCACCCTTGACCTCCAGGCTTTTGGGGGGATTTGTTTTCCATCTAGTAACACCCAACTGCTGGCACTAAATAGATGCTCCACCACGCACTGCCGTCCCTCGCTCCTTGGTCAGGGAAGCAGAGGGAAAGAACAGGATGTGTGTGAGTGGAGGGCCTCTCCTCTTCCTCACCCCCTGCAGCCCTGGGCAACTCAGGGGGAGGAGGAGGAAGAGAAGGAAGAAGCCACATCTGGTCTGAGTGAGGCTCCCAGCAGGGAGTGCAGGGTCTTGGACTGGCCCCCTTGTTGGGGGAGGGAAGCCGAGGGTACTGGTACAGGCCCTTGGCTGGCCCAAGAAAAGCAGAGGGGAAAGTGGTTGGGGTTTGAGGGGAAAAAGCAAATAAACAGAGTGGCTAAAGCGATAATAATAAAGAGAAAGCGCCATTAAAATGAAGAATGGAGATTGTGTCATCCCCAAGACAAACAGAAAACAAACGGCCAGTAGATCACTGTACAGATGTTTTACGGAGTGAAGACAGAGGAAAGATGTGTGGAAGATGCCAGAATCCGCCAAGGCGCCACCAGCAGCAGCTGGAGAGCAGGTGGACAAGGACCTCAGCCAGAAAGCCCTTCATAGTCGAAGGGAGCCAGCCGCAGAGACCATTACAGCCTCAAGCAAGCAGGACTTAACTGCTGTGGGGGACACCTGTACAAATGGGGTCATGGAAAGAGAGGAAGTGCTCTCCCTGGATAAGGCTGGGTCTCTGTGTTTGTGCAGACTGACACAAGCAGGACCTGGGGCATCCCAGAGCTGGGTGAAGCTCTTCAAGGGCATACATAAGTCATCACTGTCTCTTCGCTGGTTGGTTAATGGTTCTTGACTGTGTCCATTTCAATGATTCTCCAGGGACTCAGTCTTTCTTCTTGACATCTGTTTCCGGTCTGATCATGTTTTCTACCAGCGTGAGAGGCAGGGAAGCTCAATGCCTAGGGTCTCATCTACAAATCTGCTTACTTTGTGTGTCAGATACCGCAGTATACTCCTTTGGTGTCACAAAGATGAACAAGATACCTTTCCTCCCCCCACAAAATAAGAACTTCAAGCTGTGCTCTGCAGTGTCTTCAAGCTGTACGCCTTACAGATTACCCACGGGAACCCTGA
The DNA here is from genome assembly GCA_030674055.1 of Rhabdomys pumilio. NCBI lineage: Eukaryota > Metazoa > Chordata > Mammalia > Rodentia > Muridae > Rhabdomys > Rhabdomys pumilio. The sequence continues at coordinate 15,368,959 of JANHMN010000024.1, forward strand.
TCAGTAGGAATACCCTTCTTGTTCTTACGGATTGGAAAGAAGAGGAAATTTGGTGCTTTTTCTTTGTTTCAGAGTGGTGTGAGCATGTGTATGTATGTGTGTCTCCTCTCTCTATCTGTGTGTGTGTGTGTGTGTGTGTGTGTGTGTGTGTGTGTGTGTGGTGTGTATGTGTGTATGTGTGTCTGTGTGTGGTGTATGTATGTGTGTCTGTGTGTGTGTGTCTGTGTGTGGGGGGTGTATGTGTGTATGTGTGTGTCTGTGTATGTGTCTGTGTGTGTGGTGTGTGTCTGTGTGTCTGTGTGTCTGTGTGTCTGTGTGTCTGAGTGTGTGTATGTGTGTATGTGTATATATGTGTGTGTGGTGTGTGTGTGTCTGTGTGTGTGCCTGTGTGTGTGAGTGTGTATGTGTGTGTGTGTGAGTGTGTCTGTGTGTGTGAGTGTGTCTGTGTGTGTGTGAGTGTGTATGTGTGTGTATGTGTGTGTGTGAGTGTGTATGTGTGTATGTGTGTGTGTCTGTCTGTGTATGTGTCTGTGTGTATGTGTGTCTGTGTGTCTGTGTGGTGTGTGTGTGTCTGTGTATGTGTCTGTGTGTGTATATGTGTGTGTGTGTGTGGTGTGTATGTGTGTGTGTGTGTGTGTGTGTGTGTGTGCGCGTGCGCGTGCGCGCGCGTGTTTGGAGGCCAGAAGACATTGAACGTCTACCTCTATCACTCTTTGCCGTTTTACTTTGAGACAGGATGGTTCACTACATCTGGAGCTTCCTGTTTTAATCCACATTAGTGGCCAGCAAGCCCCAGTGATCTTCCTGTCTGTGCCCCTGCCCCCTGCACTGGGATTACATGTACAGAGATCACGCACAACGTTTTATGTGGACCTGGAAAGACCTGAACTCAGGTCCTTGTGCTCTCGCGCGGCAAGCTCTCTCACCCACTGAGCCATCTCCTCAGCTCCCTGGTGTGTTTTCCCTAGGCAGAAAATAATCCAACCCTGAGGTAGTCAGATTCTAAGCTCAGTGCTGTTTTCCCAATACCACAACCACAAGGTGAAGCAGCTTTTGACAACTCCCCCCCACCCCCCCGCAAAAGAATTATGTGCTCTTAAAAGACTCAAGAAACTGTTCCTGTCTCACACCCACCCCGGCTCCCTGCCCCCCTTAATTAGAACCAAACTTCAGCTTTCTTTTCTCCAGCAGGGAGGAGCTAGTACATCCCATGGCCAGCCAAGTGCCTACAGGTGCTTGACGAATGCTAATGGTCTGAGCTGGGGGAGGGCACCCAGAGATCTTTCTAACGCATTTGCTTCCCATTAAGCCTTCTGCTCTCTAGACCCTCCTGCCCCCTCCAGCAAACTTGCAGCTTTCATGGGCCAATTATCGTGCCCAGGTTTCTCTGTCCTTCTAGAGTCACTGACACTGCTAACAAGACACAAATGCTGTAAGCCAGGGCCCTTGATATTCATTGCAGGGGGTGGGGGTGGTTTCTGTGCCCTAAAGGGCTATAGGTAGAGAAAAGCAAGGTTGGGTAGTCCTCGTTTAGCTTGGCTTCTGGGAGAGTGTGGCCCCGAGGAGTGCTTACGGATGGATTTATGAGTGGTCTTGGATTGGCTAGCTGGCTTGTACAGTAATGAGCAGGGCAGAGGGTCCAAATATGAGGAGCAAAAAGACTCAGTATGAAGTAAAGGGTCAGAAGAGGGTCCCCCAAACATTTATTAACACACAAGCATCTGGAGTTGAGGTAACTGAGTTCAAAACAAATTGTGTTAAAAACCAGCTTAGACTGGAACCTTATATTTCTTAGGCCTTCCATCTGCTTTACCATACTCTCTGACTATTAAATTTTTTACTTGACTTTCAAGTCTGTTTTCTATGAATTTTCCAGGATGTTCCTCGACAAAATTAATCTCTCCTTTTGCTTTGATCCCTTCAAATAACTAGTTGTGTCTCTTTAAATCCTGATTTTATTCCAGATGTATTCTTATGTACCCACTTCTGATGTTTTATTTCTAGTGTGAACTTCTAATGGGTTTGTTTGTTTGTTTGTTTGTTTGTTTACCTGAGGATAAATGTTTTCCATCAGTTTTGGAAAAATGAATGACTATTCTGCTATTCTCTATAATATTTCCCTTCTGTAGTTATTTGCAAATGTAACTTGGACCCTCTTGGTCTATCTAAAATTCTCTTAGCTTCTCTTTCACACATTTTTTCTATCTTTCTGTGCTGCATTGATATAATTTCTTCTGCTCTGTCTTTCAATTCACTAATTCTCTGCTTGGCTTTATTTTATCTTCTGTCTGATAAATCCAACGAGTGTTTACAGTTGTTAGTCTTTTTTTTTTTTTTTCCCAGAAAGTTAAGTTTGGCTCTCTGAGCCCACAGAGCAAAAATTTATTTCAGTGATTATCATTTTCATTTCTCGAAAGTTCTGTTTGGCTTTTGTTTATTTATTTTTGCACATTTACTTATTATCTTTCAAAACACCCTTCCCTCGGTGTTTCTTTCCTGATCTTTTAAAGTCTTTTTAAGCAGTCATTTTACTTTCTTTATGATTGTTATTTTATGTCATTGGAATATTAAACCAGTCTGATGTTCTTGCTGGCTTTACCTAGCTGCATGCCGTCGCCTTGTGGTTCGTAATGTCGTTGTTATTAGAGCAGCTGCAAAGGGGACTAACTTTTGCTGTGAAAATACTGTTGTTATAAGATACATTCCTTCTGAGTAGCTTTGTATTCCCTTCCTTAATATTCTCTGAGATTTATCGTCCTGGAATCTATTTATACATTGATTTCTCAGCTTGGAACTGACACTATGTTTGGAACAGTCACATATGTTTTAAAGCCTAGAGCCTTTATCTCTCACAGAAGACACTATTTTCTATTCAGAGCCCTACCCTACGTCTATGAGTGTTAGTCCCCAGTCCTGGTTTCTCTGGAAGTATACCCCTCTTAGGGGTCTCAGCTTTTGCAAACCTCTTAACACTAGCCATCTGCTTTGTATGGACGGAAGATCATGTACCCTCCCCATAGTCGCTTGGATCTACAGTCAATGTGACATTCCCAGGGTGCTACCACTGTGGCTTCAACTGTGGAACCAACCATTCAGTCTTCTAGTTTTATGCCTGTCTGCTGGCACTTCATTGTGCTTTAAATTCTAGTTCATGTGCTTGTAAACGCAGATCAAAAGGCCTGTCTAAATCATTTTCACTTCTCTCACAGTGCTTAGCAGAGTCCTGTGTCATTGGCCACTTCATATATCTGCTCAAACACAAGACATCCACAGATACCCACAGTAACCCTTGGATATCTGCAGAATCCTGCAACGGAGGCATCGTAGGAGGCTGTGGGTGGAAGGGAGAGGAGGAATGGGAAGAAGCTCCTCACCAAGGAGTAGCCTCCTTGCGTTTTTTTTTGTTTTGTTTTGTTTTGTTTTGTTTTTTTCATATCATGCTCTCTTAAGAGCCATGGAGATTGCCGCAGGTCATAGGAAATGTTTGGGCTGAGAGCTATTCTTACCTCTAGTCTCATCTCAGGTGAACTGGGTGAACTTGGAAAAGAAATTTCACTTTTCTCAGGCATCAGATGATGGGTCTATAAAATGGAGGCAGCATTGACCTGTGACCTGTGCAAGATCTCTCCCAAGTCAAACAGACCTCAGTGCTGCTACTCAAGAACATAAACTGGATATCATTAGCCAGACTCTCTGATCCAGGTTTCTGCCATCTTTTCCCACTGCAAACCGTCCAGTGGAGTTTCTTGCTGTTTCTTATCCTTTCTCTGTCACCTTTGCCTCTCCTTTTTGACATGTCCTTCTGCCCGGCCTCAGTCTTTTCTCCTTAGTGCTCTGTTCTGCTAAGGCCTTGGTCCTGTGAGTCTGTCTTAGGAAAAAGTGATGAGGGCCAAGTGAGTAGTTTGTATTTCCTCCAGCCAGCAGACAGAGTGATCCAGCGCCTAGGTGCAGAGACCCAACCCCCAACTGCCTTCAGCTTTGGGGTCTGGACTGGAGACCTCGCATCATAAGGAGCCTCTTGAGCCAGATTCAGAAACGATGAATCAAAACCAGCTGGAAGCTGCCCTCCGACCCAGCTAATGACTTGTTTATGGTCAGAGCAGCAGTGTGTCATATAAGGGAATTTCAAAGTGTCACTAATTGGCAGAGGGCCAGTAAATAGCACCATATAAATCTGAAAGTGCTATCCACTGGATCTGAGGATTGTGGGTCAGATAAGAGCTGGACACATGGAAGAGGGGATCCGTGGGCATGCACCGTGTGCCAAATGTCACGCCCTATCATTGGCTGCCACCTTTATTCTGTGTCTTTTCTATCCCATGGCACACCAGTGTCTGCCCCAGGTCTCTAGAAGAAAGGCAGAACATTTCACATGCACAGTATCATTAACCTACATAGAAATGGGTACTCCCCAGAGGCCTTGTATATCGCTCCAAAACTATCTCCAGGTACATCCTTCTGAATGTTCCCAGGCATGGCCAGCACAGGGAATCTTTGCCTTAGGGTTCACATCACATAGAAGTCAGCACATACATCCGGAATGGGTTTGCAGCCTAGCAAAGGAGGTCAGGTGCAGCCTAGCTGATCTCTCACTGGTGGGTTCTCATTATTTCAACCCCCATTTTACAGATGGAAAACTGAGGTTCAAAGGAGCAGGGGATACCAGTTCCTTTTTTAGGAGGTTTTAGGATCTGAAAAACATCCTCCTCACTTGCAAATGATGGAGAGTGTGTGACGTGCTGGATGCTGCATGTATCCAGCACCAGTAGTAATACACATACTAGAGCTCCAGTTCATGTGGACGTTCACGAACAGCTGTCTTGGCCCTAGGTCTTCAGAGCTACAAGTAGGAAACAGCATCCAAACAGATAAGAACACTATAGAGCAAGCTGTAGAAAAGAGGTGGAGCAGAAGGATGACCAGCAGCGATGTGAGCAGACAGCTGAGTGACAGGGTGAGCTCTGGCTTGCTAGGAACAGAGGTTCACAAGAGGGTGGGAGGAGAGCCAGGGCCTGTAGGAAAAGACACATTTTTTCTGTTGTTTATTTTTTGGGGGTGGGGGGGGAGGGCACTCACAATCCCCCTGTCTCCTGGATGCTGGGATTACCACACCCAGCAAAAACAACAAGCAAGAAATGCCCACTGCAACAGCAATAGCAGCCTGAAGGCTCCCTTGCCTGGGTGGCTGCTGAGCCGAGACCACGCTTGCCTGCTGCGTTTAGAGCACACAGTTGTTGGCGGCTCGTGTTTGAACAAGACAGTGAGATAAGACACTTAGACAGAAAGTAGCCATCTGTAGAAATTACTTCAAGGAGATATACAGGACTCCCCCTGACTTTGGGCCCCGACGTCCCAGATCACCTACCTTTTCTCCTCTGGGGAGCCTTCCTAATCCGTCTTATGTAGCTGAGAGCCATGAGGGCGACCATTAAGCTTGGAGGAAAGCTTTAAATGCTTTTATTTTATGAGTTTTGTTTCTGAGCTAAAGAATATTTTATTAGGAGGTTTCCCTCTATACACAGTCACCTGAGTGTCCCACTGTGCCACCACCGAGGTCATCAGTGATGTCACAAGAGTGGGGTAGTCTGCTGGCTTCAGTCCCCAGTATCTCCTTAATGGTCCCAGAGAGTTCTCTGTCTAAAACCTGGCTGTTGTAGCCATAAAGCAATGTTGACAACTTTGCCAAGTGATATTCTGGCTATGTGTGATGGTTTTCCGTCTCTGTTTGCCTTCCACGATGAAGGCAGAGGCAGAAGTTTTCGGGACCTGCCCACTCTGAGCTTGCCTTGGCAGTGTCACTGGAAACCTTTTTTGGAGACAGGCCAGGGAAGAAGACGTAGCACCAACCTCACCACTGGGGCAGCTCAGGTGTACACATGACATCACTCTTACAGGTATTAGACTTGGGTAGCATTATAGATGTGGCAGCTGTCTGATGAATCCCAACTCAGAATGACTGACAATGACATACATATGTTGGCTCCCTTCCAGCCAAAAACCCATTAATTATGTTAATTATGTTAATTAATCAGTTAATTATGATTAACTAAAATCATAATCATTTTATTATATTTTCATTTTATGTGTTTTGCCTTCTGTAACTGTATCTGTAATGCATTCACTCAGCTCCCACAGAGGCCAGAAGAAGAAATCAGATGCCCTGGAGTAAGAGTTATATCCTGTTTGGAGCAGCCATGTGGGTGCTAGGAATCGAACTCCAGTCCTCTGGAAGACTAGCCACTTTCCAGCCCCGTAATCTTATTTTTTGAGACAAGATCTCACTGGGTAGTCTATCCTGGTCTCTGAGGTGAAATCCTCTTGCCTTGAGCTCCTGAGTTACAGGAGCTCCTAGGGTTACAGGCCTGGACTACTATGCCTAGCTTAAAATTGGTTTGGTGTGATGTCAAAAGAGTATATAAAAAGCATTCTTCTTATCTCCATACACACTCCTACAACTTTCTACATTTCATTTTGCTTTGTTTTGCTTTTTTTTTTTTTTTTTTGAGACAAGGACTCCTGTAACCCAGGCTGGCATCATATTTACTGTGTAACTGAGGATTGTCAGGTCCCAGAGAAACTCAGGACAAATGCCTAACTGTGGTGCCTAGTAACACACCAAAGCACAAGCTGGCTGCCAGTCTCACTCAGTACCTGTGGTACCTCTCAGCTCTTCTCACTGTGCCCATACCCTAAACTGCTCCAGTCCAGGGGCTTTGCTTCTTTTCCTCCAGCTTCTGATTCCTATAAAACCTGCTGTTTTGGCCACATGCTCTTCTTGTCCTCATTCTCTTGGGTTTGTTGTTGTTGTTTGTTTGTTTGTTTGTTTTTGTTTTGATTTGGTTTTTTGCTTTCTTGGTCTCTTTCCTGTCTCTTTTCTTTTTCTCTTGCTGCCCCTCTCCCCCCATCTCATGGCCCAGTTCAGTCTGGACTCTCCCTCATATTCACAATAAAACTCCCTTGGAGCAGTCATGTCCTCATTTTCATTCAAGGAGAACCCTGAATGTCTGATCTTCCTGCTTCTACCGCCTGACTACCCAAATTATAAGTGTGTGCCACTATAACCCATTTAAGTGGTGCTGGAAGATTCAAACTCAGGGCTTCCAGCAAGGATGCTATGAACTGAGCCGTATCCCAAGTCTCCTGCATGTTTTCTTAAAGAAATACCTTTCCCCCACTGAAACCAACTTGCTTGCTCTTTTGCCACTTCCCTGCACGAGAACAAAGGTACATAGTTCTTGACCCATACAGAAAAGCAAACTCTGGCTTCAAACTCTGCATACAAACATGCCACACATAGTCTTGGGTTAGTAACAGCTCACTCTGTGGTGTGTGTTCCAACTCGCTGACTTGAAACATTCTCGCTAACTTTATGGGCAGTACCGCTATCGTCACCCCCATTTTCCAGATGTACAAACCGAGGCTCAAAGGTTTGTGGTCACAAGTTCTGCCTCTCCTCTGGCAGTGTCTGGACACCACAGATACACCAGCTTGGGTAGGACAAGGTGACGTCTGGAATGGGGGGGGGGCTCTGTAGTCCAACTGTCCCTTCAAGGCATCAGATGCTATTGCTCAACAGGCTGGAAAGAGGAAGTGGACATCTAGGAGGAGTGGAATCCCAGTCTGGCTGGGGTTGGGGGTGGGGGGAGAGGGGGAAGGAGAGAGGGCCTTCTTCAAGAATCTCAGTGTTACAGCTCTTTTAGGCAAAGGCCTTCCCGAGTGATCTCTCATGAAGCAGCCCTCTGAGATGGTCTTAGCTTGTTCATATTTCTTTATTGTGGGTGTGTTTGAGCGCGTGTGCTTTATTCAGGATGAAGCAAGGAAGGCTTATATAATTTGGAGGGAGGGTATGAGAATATCCAGGAAGGGAAGGTCATTGACTGAAGGCTATGGCTACTGAGATACTTCATTAGCATATAGAGAGCCTTTCTTGTACTTGACTGACTGCTTTGTGATCACCTTGTTGGAGGGTCGTGGTTGCATGTCCCAGGGCAGGCATGGAAACAGGAAGGGGACGAGTGCTCTTTCTGCTGGTCTCAAATTCTAAGACTTCCAGGGTTTGAGCATGCTCCCCTTCACCAGTCCCATGCCCCGCCCCATTCCTTTGGTGGAATGGTCCCCATGTCCTACAGAGGTTCAGACACTTTCCCTACCACCCAGCTAGTAGAAGACAATGCCAGGATTTGAACCTACGCCTATCTGGCTACACAGCACTGACTCTTAACCACCACACAACTGTTTCTAGAAAGAAGTATAAACCATGCTGAGCTTCACAGATAGAAGTCTACAGGGAGTCTGCACAAAGAAGAACCTAAAACCCAGCCTCCCAGTTGGGCAATGATGGTGCATGCCTTCAATCTCAGCAACTCGGGAGGCAGGGGCAGGCAAACCTCTTAGTTTGAGGCCATCCTGGTCTATAGATCGAGGTCCAGGACAGCCAGAGCTACACAGGGAAGAAAACCCTGTCTCAGAAAACAAAAACAATCAAACTAAATCAAACCAAACAAACACCCAGTCTCATTCATGACATGGAGAAATCTGCCAGCAAAGAACATTCCAAGTCTCTTCAGAGACTTTCCCACCCGGCTCAGACTTCACACTGAGTTTGGGAGGGAGTGGGAAAGCACCACAGCAGGGGACAGAACTCTGTATCCCAGAAACATCTTAGGACAACCTGGGTTTCCACCTCTCCCATCAGCAGATGGTCTGAGGTATCACTGCACAGGGGACTAGAGCTGCCTTTAAAGAGGTAAGATGGAGAGTCTCACCATCCTGGATCTGACCACAGTAGCTCCTGACATACTGCCTTATAAAGACTTGCAAAATACTGCATACCCACAGCCTGTGTGAGGGAGGGAAGGGCCTGTGTGCAGACAGGCTTCCAAGAAGCTTGGCCATCATGCCAGACAGAGATGATTGCTCTAATAAGGGCAGAGGTGACTAGCAGAACCCTGCCTTGGCCCCAAGCCTAGGGTTAATGAGACTTCCCCAAAAGAAAATGTCTCTTGGGAGAGCAGGGTTGGGGGTGATGGGGGGAAAGGGGGGCGACAGATCAGCTGGAAGCTAGCAATGGCCCAGGCTGTTTATTAGGAGACAAAGAAAGAATTTTGGTTCCGGCACTGAGGTCAAACTCCAGGTATCCAGGGAAGGGCAGGGGAATTTATGAAGTGAGGAGGCAGACCGTTTGACAGGCTGTCAGCTTGCCCCACCCCGCCCGCCCCAAAGCTGGTTGCCTCAGCCTCCCTCCTTTCTAGTTTAAGTATTCACCTTGGTGGAGCAAGATTCTCCAAAGGGCTGCTGGGAAATGATGCACACAATCACACTGAAAGGGAGAGGACTGTTAGTTGTTAGAAGTCTGTCCGCAGTTCAGAACAGACCACTCCAGACCACACGGTTCCAAGGGGGAGGAGGTTTATTCAGGAGATAGGGCAAAGGTGGGGAGAAAAAGGTGGAAGGATAAGAGAGAAGGGAAGTAGAGGCTGGACATGACCACGTGGAGAGAGAAAGAGGGGGGAGGGGACAGAAAAGCAAGAGAGTAAGAGAGTAAGGAGGGGGCAAGCAGCCCCTTTTATAGTGGGCCAGGTCTACCTGGCGGTTGCCAGGTAACTGTGGGGAGGAGCATACCTGGCTGTTGCCAGGTAACTGTGGAGGTGGAGTTTAGACAGAATACTAACAAGGACTGTGACGCTTTTTCCAGTAGTCCGACCGGCTTTACACTCACGTCAGTCCACGCAGGTGTTGCCCAGGACTGGTCCCTCCCTGAGATGAGGGAATGACCTCCAAAGACAGAGGGCTAGGTCCCAGTATTGTGACCAGTATTGTGACCAGGAGGACACAGATAAAGAGGCTATTTCAATAGAGGGAGGGATGTGAAACGGTGGGATGTGAAACAGTGTAGCGCAGAGTAAACTTTCCAGGACTCCAAATAAGACGGCGCGCCCAAGCGCTGCATTTTGAAACGGTGAAGAAACAGGTGGGAGAGGACACATTACTTACATCCCCACCCCAGGATAGAAGCAGAGCTTCTCTGGAATCAGGTTTTTTTTTTTTTTTTTTTTTACATATAAAAGGAAGGTGTATGTGCCTGCATATATTTAAGTGTGAATGCATCTGAGGGTGTTTATGGGTGTGGTGTGAACTAGTGTGTGTGTATGAGAAAGTATGCATGTAGTGGGTGTGTACATGCGTACATAAGTGAGGCATGAGTGGATAAGTGTGTTTAGGGTAGGAACTGGGCATTTTAGAAAGAGAAACATGACCAAGATGGCTTCTGGCTATGTCCCTCTCCTACCTGGAGCCTGTTCTTACTCTCCCCTCCCCCAAGCTCCTCAGCCGGGAAAGCCGCTGACACCCTCAGCACATCAAGCTCCCAGGAGCTCTTTGGCCCTTGCCTGACCTCACAGTGCAGAGCCGAGGCTCAGGACTCCAGCAGGGCAACTGAAGCTACTGCCAGGGCCTATCCATCAGGCCTCCCTCCTCTCTACCCCCACCACAGAGAGCTAGTACATGTCTGGGTCCACTGGAAGGGACCCCCATGGTCTATCTGCCGCCACTCCCCCTTGGCTGCCCCTTCTTTGTGACAGCTCCTGAGTGAGGAAAGTGATGGCTCCCCTCCCCACCCTCTGTCTAAGCCTAACAGCCTCCCTCCCGCACAACCTGGTGACCTGCTGGGATCCAGGGAGACCAAAGCATCAGGTCAAAGATGAAAAATGCTGGGCTATTGACTAAGACACAATAATGGGCCAATCTGCATGTTGTTTATATAGCTGCTCAATACTGAGATGAGATGGGCACCAAATCCCATAGCAGTGGCCCTGATCCCTGCTGTCCCTGGGGCTGTCCCAGCTTCCTCAGGCCTTGCCTGAGCGCAGAGCTGCTTCAGTCCTAAGGTGGCACAGGTCTCTATCTGTGGAGAGCAGCACAGGGGAGGAGCATATCTGCCAATGGACCCTGGTGTCTTTAATGTGTTTTCACATCACCCTGAGAAAAGCCAAATCCTAGCCTGCTGCCTCCCCCTTCCTGCCCCCACAACCTGCTGTGTTTGTGCTGAACCCCAGAGGACATAATGAGAGGCCCATGTGGCCGCAGCTGGCTGTGTCTGGGCTCCAGCAAGGGTGAAGGGAGGTCAGCAGGGTAGGTCTGAAGAGCAGAGGGAGGATGGCCAGAGGGCAGAACGCTTGGGGCCTAGAGGTAACAGCTTACATATGGTCCCCTCCCTACAGTGTTCTCCACTCCCAGCTTGTGGCCCTTGAGTCAGAAGCTTCCAGAATGGTAACAAGCTTCAGTTTATACACAAGCAGCTGCATTTTCCTACTACTGTTTGCACAAAAGGAGACCGCCCAGCAGCCTCCCTGCCTACATGGCCTCAGCAGCTGGCTGAAGCTGAGTTCCTAGGAGAACTGGAGAGAGTGTCTATCCAGATTGCATAGGACAAACAGACCCTGACCTCCTGAGTCTGTCACTCAGTACTCTTTGGACTGAAGGGTCACATCTCTCTACTATCTCTCATCATATAAACACAGAGGGACCAGGAGTTTGAGAACGGCCAGGCCAGAGAAAAGTCACTTGTAGCTAAGGTTTTCTAGGGTCTCAGTGACCAGGAGTGATACACTGAAACTAGGCACATTCCTGACCTTCTCGTGTCCCATCTAAGCCACCTCCCGATTCTGCTTTCAGGGAGCCTCTCCTAAGGCAGATAGACTGGAACAGAGTCCCTCCTTGGGGAAGGTATACAAGAAGAGAGACCTAGGGGGGCAGTGGCGGCACACATCTTTAATCCCAGCACTTGAGAAGCAGAAGCAGGCAGATGTCTGCAAGTTCGAGGCCAGTCTGGTATACAGAGTGAGTTCCAGCATAGCCAAGGCTACACAGAGAAACCCTATCTCAAAAACAAGCAAACAAAAATTAAAATAAACAAACAAAATAGTGACCCATGGGAGAGGCAGGGGGACAGAGAAGAGGAGATAATCCAAACAATTGTGACAAAGAGACCACCAGGGTGTGACTTAGCTCAGGACCAAAAGGCAAAATCCCAACCTTGCTCATGTAGGACAGGCCAGACTAAGTCCCTGCTATGATGTGCTAAGGGAAGGCCCAGCCCAGTTCACCTTGCTACTGTCAGGTCCCAAGGCGATCTGGAATAGGAAGGTGACTCCCAAATACAGTAGAACTAAGCATGTGTCTCTTGTGATCTGTGGGGCCAGAGGAAGGGATCATATCCCTTAATTACCCCTCCCAAGTCTCCAGTCCTTGTAAGGTTGGGGAAATAGAGGCAGGAGGGTAGCTGGTACCTGTCCCCTCGGGGGTGGGGGGTGGGGGTACTGGCCAGAAGAAATTACTGAGAACTGGAGCCTGGTATCAGACTCTTTGTGTGAACAAGTCAATTAATACCCTTGTGTGTTTGTGTCTCCTCGTACCGTTGGGATAAAGAACTCATTTCTTGGATATTGAGTTGGCCTATCACCTGGAGTTCATCCCTAGATCCCATAAGCTGACAGGAGAGAACTGACTCTGCAGAATCATCCTCTGACCTCCACATGAGTGTCAAGGCACTTGAGCATGCGTGCGCACACGTGCAAACACACACACACACACACACACACACAGGCATATACGTGCACACTAAAAAAAAATGTAATTTTATTTAGTTAAATATTTTTATTTATTTTTGAGGTTATAATATAATTACATCATTTCTCTTTTCCTTTCTTCTCTCCAAACTCTCCCATATATTCCTTTCTATAACATTATACAGACTGAGCAGGTTACATTTAGAAACACACACACACACACACACACACACACACATATATGTATACATACATATATATATGTGTGTGTATACATTCATATATATATGTATATATACATACATACATATATATAACATATACATATACACATATACACACACACATACACACACACACACATACACACATACACATATACACACATACACATATACACATATACACATATACACATATACACATATACATATATACATATATAATGTACATACCCATATATGTATGTACTAACAATTTTCAAAGGGCCATGGATTGGGAAAATTGAACTTTTAGAAGAAGTCAATTCTTTTAAGTTTTGTAACCCATGTGAAGCGGTTTAAATGGGTCTGACACACATGAGATGCTCAGAAATGGCAGCTTTTGAGAACTCAACAAAGAACGGAGCAGAGTCTCCAGGTGGATGCACCGTCTGCATACTGCGTGACTGACCAGGGTAACCTCACAGCCCTCTTCAGAAGCAAAACCCAGACAAACCCATTTCTCACCACTGCCCGTCCGTCAGACCAGTCCCTCACTCCCTTCATCCTGCTTTCCAGTTCATAGGAAAAAGGTTCAGCTTTGGAGGCCAACAAACTTGGGTTGAAAACAAGTTGTCCTGAAGCAGCTGTCTGTGTGACCCTGAAATGTCTCATGTTCTAATTGTCCTGAATTTTAAAATCCCTGGCTAAAGCACCTCTCCTGGTGGGACTGGGGGACGTGAGTGCACCTGACAGCCAGCAGACACTTAGGTAGCAGGATGCCAACCTGGGCTATCTAGCAAGATTCCGTCTCAACATCTGCCCCACCCCACCCCCAAAATATAGAGGAAAAAAAGAGAAGCAGTAATATCCACGAGGCCTCAGGGTGATGACGAGAGTACTTCATGTTTTACTCTGGGTGACTCTGGAAATCAGACATTCCTGTTCACTCTCCTTAGAGATGGCCAGGCCTCAGAGTGGGGTGGGACAGACAATGCCTTTCATGGAAAAAGACTGGTGGCACTTCAACTTCACACCCATATGGCTAGCTTAGCTACCTAGCAGCAGGTGGGCTCAGCAATCACTAAATCTCCAGACAACAACATTCTCCCATTGGGTGCACAGTTAGCTAAGGGCCTTCCATAGAGGTCCTTATGATCAAGCTCCCATGATTTGATCTGTGCACATGCGTACGCACGCACACATGCACGCACTGTACAGCCATGTCTACCTCTAATGTGGCTGCAGACTGCCTCCCACTGCTGAAATCTAGGTAGAGGCCCAGTGAGCTATAGCTGAGCCAGGGCTCTAAGCCCCTTTGTCCCTAACCCTTTCCCTGCAAGAGCAGCCTGGTGGGAAAACAAGCCAAGGATTCATTATCTGCCCCCACCTTCCAAGGATTCCTGCACAATTAAAGGTTTCTAATCCTGACTGAAAAGCAAACAGGAGCTCTCTCTTGTCAACACACACTCACACTCACACACTAACACACACACACACACACACACACATCTTATCCCCTAATCAGGTCCCTGGGTCTGGTTCCTACTTTTAATACAGATACTCAATTAAAATTTCTTGGAGGGCCCAGTAATTGGGTCCTCAAGACAGTGAGACCCAAGAGGTACAGATGCATCAGGCAAACAGGGAAAGAACAGAGAAGGGTACCCCTTAGAGCACCTTCAGAGCAGTCATCATAATGTGGAAACACTCCCCAATATGTGTGTGTCCACCAACTCTGGCTTCCTCTGACCTCTCCCAAGAAACACATCTTTAAAATCAGACTGTGGCTGCTGCTGAGACCTGATTGTCATTGTCACAGCAACTCCCTCCAGTTTGCAGCTCTGTCACACCAGGCTGGGTTCACTGAGGGCAGCATCCCCTCACAGGCATGTAAGTCAAAACACTAGGTCTGTCTGGGTCACCAAACCAGGCTAGGACTCCTGCGGTGTAAGTGTGAAAGTTCTGCAGAGCATCCAGCTCCCCCTTTCTGCAGCTGCTTCTCAGAACAGCTGGAAAGGCAGTATCTTCTCGCCCCTGCGGGAAGGCCGGGGCTTTGTCCAGGTCACCTGCAAGAGACAACCTGAGCATTGGCAGCTCTCCCAATTATTCCTACTCCATTGCTTCAAATCAAAGGTGGAGAATGGGGCTGTCTAGCCTCCGGGCTCAGCTCCAAGACTAACCTGCTGAAACACAGGGGAAAGAAACGCTGCTCCTCCTCCAGCTCCCAGGGGTCAAGCACATTGCAGCCTCAGAAGCCTTCTCCTACAAACCCCAAGAGAGGAAGAAAATGCAGGGCAAGGGAAAGGTTAAAAGATAGCAGTCTCTTCTTCCTTACCCCTTCCCTTGGTTCCATCTTTAAAGTCAGCTTGTAACTAGGCTTGGGGGAAGCTAGGATGCTAAGGCTTGAAGCCATCTGTCCCTCCTAAAATCCCAAAAGCTCTCTTGACAGATCTTCCTGGAAGTATGGCGTAGATTCCTTCAGCCCAGTATAGACCTCAACTGGAGGTCTCTGTTATGACTTCTAGTCAGAGGACAAAGTTGACTAGAAAGAGAAGATATGAGAAGAAGGGTCAGGAGCCCCCTCATTTAGAGAGAGAGAGAGAGAGAGAGAGAGAGAGAGAGAGAGAGAGAGAG
>JANHMN010000024.1:15390656-15458593 GCA_030674055.1 Rhabdomys pumilio
CTGGAGAGAAACCCTATTTGTGTAATCAGTGTGGTAAAGCCTTTGCACATACCATTTATCTTCAAAGGCATGAAAAAAGTCATCCAGAAAACAAACATTATCAATGTAATCAGTGTGGTAAAGCCTTTGCAAGTCAAAGTAATCTTCAGAAACATGAAAGCAAGCATACTGGAGGGATAACCTATGGATGTAATTGATGCAGTAGAAGCCTTTGCATGTTACAGTCTTCTTCGAAGGCATGAAAGAATTCCTACTGGAGAGAAACACATGAATCTAGTAAATGCAGTAAAGCCTTGTACACCAAACACATTTTTTTCCCATTGAGCCATCTTCCTGGTACTCATGTAAGATTAGTATAATCATTTCATCATTAATGTATCGTTTTATTTTCAAATTGTATATAAATTGTCATCTAAGGATAGAGGTATACCTAACAGTTTGACTAATAAAAACCCTATTTGAAAATGAAAATATTTATACTGCCATACATTTGTATGGGTTATGTTAATTTATTATGAGGAATAAGTACATAAGTACTTGTTCTTAACACGGTGTCAGAAATGCAGACGAATGGCAGAGAATTGTTACAGTGGTTAAAAGTGATCGCTTCTAAGCCTAATGACTGGGTTTATTTTCTGGGAGACCCATAGCACTCATACAAGTTTTTTCTGATTACTATACTTGGGCTGTGACATATGAAACACACACAATCCAAGACTTAGATAAATACTCTTTAAAGTGAAATAAAGGCCACTGCAGTTACTCAGCTGTTTAGGCGCTTGCTCACAAATGTGACTACCTCAGTTTGATTTTTAGTACTGACAGAGGAAATAGAGAATAGACACCTGTAAGCTGTCCTTTCCCTTGCACATGCATATCATGGTATGGTGCTTAAATACCAATAGCATGCTGTGGATAGCCCCAGCCTCGTGTTTTGATGGTAGTTCCACTCCTGGGAGGAGCTGCAGAGGAGGAGTGAATCTTGTGAACCTTCTGTCCAATTGAATTTGTAAAATAAAGGCTAGAGCCAGTGATTGGGCAGTAGAAGGGGAGGTGGAGAAAAAGGCTTAGGGGAGGAGTCGGAAGAGGAGGAGTCGGAAGAGGAAGTTGACGAGAGAGAGGCTACGGAGACTGGAGACTACGGAGGAGCTGGAGGTGGAAGGACAATGGAGGAGAAGAACAACGTGGCCTAGAAAAACCGCAAGTTGTAAGGGATCTCATAGCTGGGGAACAGAGTAGTGAATGGTAAATCCGCCCAATCTAGGCTTGTAGTTTATAATCATAAATATTGAGTTGTGTTTTCCTTGACCGGACTTATTTGGGTTGAAGATTTACCACAGCATCTTATCAATGTTATCAATCTCACCACGTTAACTGAACACGTTATGACCTAGATCATGAGGCCGGGCTCAGGGATTCACACCAAGAAGACAAGGACCCTTTCTCTTGTGCTTTTATTTAAGGAGTTCAACTTATTATCAGAGAGACAAACGTGGAAACTAACAAGTGCAGGTGATGGAAAAAACGCTCTCTGAGAGGTAATGCATATCCCAGACCAAAGAGAAAGAAGGCTGTCCTTGAACTTGGGATCCATCTGCCTCTGCGTCTCCTGTGCTAGATAATACACGTGTCCACAGATCCATCACTGCCTTTCCTTTCTGCTTTCATCGCTACATTCATATATGAGCAAGCTGTGGTCAAGGAACGTGTCTTTTAGTTCTTGGCTGCAGACTTCACATCCCGGAAGTCCAGTGCATGTTTTCATTGGTGAATGTGTAAGAATATGGGGGATCTTGTATTACAGAAAATGACGAATAATTTCATTCCTTGAAGAATCCACAAAACAGGTTGGAACTGAAGAGGAAAGGAATTAGACTAATGCCTTCTGAACCTTCTGACCTGGTTTCTCAACTGGGTCTCCTTTAAAATGCTTCAGGCAAGGCTCAGGAACATAGCTAAGTTGCCAGAGTGCTTATGCAGGACAAAGCTCTAGGTTCCATATCCAGCAATAAGCCATATAAGCCAATACTGAGAGGTAAAGGAAGAACAATCAGAAATTCAGGGTCATCCTGGGCTACATAGTGAATTGAAGGCAAGCCTGGTCTCAAAAATACAAATACATAACAAAAAAATAGAAAAAGTTATCACTGACTACATAATGAGTCAACACTAGTCAGGGCTACATGATACCTATTTGCTATCTCAAGAGCAATAAATAAATAAATGCTTTAAGCATTATTAAAGTCTTGTGTCCACAAAAATTTAGATATGGTGGTCTGTAAGAACAAGAGATTAGAGAAAACCTCCAAGAGCCTTGGTGTGAGAAGGCAATGTCAAGATGCTGTGAGAAGGGAGTCATGGGCTTAAGGAGTGGTACCCTTAAGATCCGAGTCCTTGCCCCATGAGAGGAACAACAATACCAACCAACCAGAGCTCCCAGGGTCTAAACCACCAGCCTGGGAGCACATAGGGAGGGACCCATGGCTCCAGCTGTATATGTAAGGGAGGATGGCCTTGTCAGGCATAGGTGGGAGAGGAGATCCTTTGACCCATGAAGGCTGGATGCCAAGTGTTGGGGGAATTCAAGGGTGGGAAGGTGGGAGTGGGGGGGTTAGGTGGGGGCACATCCTCATAGAAGCAGGAGGAGGGGAGATGGTTTAGGGGGTTCTTGGGCAGGGGGGAGAAATGGGGTAAGGGGATAACATCTGCAATGTAAATAAAATATCCAATAAAAAATATTTGAAAAAAAAATATCTAAGTCCTTGGCTTGGCTTTCACAGGTCTCCTCAGCTAGTACTCTGCTCCCTCCAGCCATATTCCCACAGCACTGGCATGTCTCAGTTGCTGCCATTCCAAACTTTTCACCATTACCTAGACTCAGCAGGCTCTCCACATGTGTGTTTTAGATGCCCATCTCCCTTCAACTGAGAGCTTCTGTCCATCCTTTAAGTCCAGAGCCATTTCAGGAAAGTGTCTCAACATTTCCCAGTAGATCCAGGCACGCAGTCCTCTTGGCAACTCTGGGTTTCACGTCTATCAATGTGGTGACACTAGTCAACTTGCGTTGCAAACATATTAATTAAGCTGTTTGGGCAATAAGAAGAAAAGCCACTGGGATTTTTAATAACCTGGAAAATCTTCAGGGCCTGACTGAGCTCACATATCAGACGGGAAGGACAATAGAAACACCAACATACCAGTCCCTCCTGACAGCCTGTTGCTGAATGCCCCTCCTAAGCTTCTCCACTGGCATCCCTCACTCTTGCATCCCACATCTCCCTATCCACCCTGCAACAGTGATTCTCAACCTTTCTAATGTTACTACCCTTAATACAGTTGGTCATGTTGTGGTGACCCTCAAGCATAAAACTATTTCATTGCTACTTCATAACTGTGATTATGCCACCGTTATGAATTTTAATGTAAATATCTGATAGTAAGGATATCTGATATGTGACCCCTAAAGGGGCCGTGACCCACAGGTTGAGAACGTCTGTGATAAACTAAAACCTATGGTTTTTTTCCTCCTGTTTGCCCACCACCACCTTAGTCAGTGGTTCTCAGCTTGGGGTTTACAACAGATTCACCTAGAGAGTGGCTAAACTATGTCTCCTTATCCTCTTGAGTTAAGGCCACCGCTCTACCATGGGGCCAAGGCCCTGTCAGTCTGGGCCTCGCCAGCCTCACCTCTGGCTTCTTTTTTATCCTCCACTGTACTGTGTGTCCCTGCCATGATTTGGATGTGGCTTGAATGTGTCCTTTAAAAGTTCATGCGCTGGAAACTCATGTATTAGGGTGGTGATGTTCGGACGTTGTAGACAGAATCTTTAAGAGAAAAGGCCATAGCTGGACACATGCAGTCCAGCATTTTAGAGGCTAAAGTTGAAGAATATTGAGTCCTGTGACATCCTTAGACATACAGTGAGATGAGAGGGAGGGAGGGAGGGAGGGAGGGAGAGAGAGAGAGAGAGAGAGAGAGAGAGAGAGAGAGAATGAGAATCATTGTTCTCATAGTGGTTCACCATAATGTCACCTGTCATGCTGTGATCCAGCCAAAAGATGTTCACACTAGGGGCCAAGCACACAGGGTTAGGCTTGGACTTAGCTTCTGTCTCAGCTACTTTTCTATTGCTGTAAAGAGATATCATGTCCAGTGCAATTTATATAAAGAGTTTATTAGAATCTTGCTCAGAGTTTCAGAGGGTTAATCCATGATAAAGGGAAACATGGTAAGCAGGCATGGCGCTCAACAACAACTATAAGGCAAAGAGAGGGGAGAGTACTAACAGGAAATGGCATGGGCTTTAGAAACTCAACACCCTCCCAGGTGGCATACCTCTACTAAAAAGGTCACACCTCTTCCAGTAAAGCCACACCTCTTCCAACAAAGCCACACCTCTTCCAACAAAGCCAAGCCTCTTCCAACAAAGCCACACCTCCCAAAATAAGGCTATACCTCCTAGTCCTTCTGAAACAGTTTCACCAACTGGGAATCAGACATTCAAATAAATGAGCTTTTTTTGATGACCACTCTCATTCAAACCACCACAGCTTCCAAAACCTGGAGCTAAATAAATCCCTTTTCTTTATAAAGTGCCCAGCATCAGATACCCTGTTATAGGAATAGAAAATGAAATACGCCATGTGCCATGACTTCTTCCCTTTTATGAATTTTCTCAAGCATTCGTTCCTTTCCTCTGTGCAGATTTCTTCCCTTTCTTCCTGCTTAAGCAACTTCTCCTTCCATGCCTCCTCCTCCCCCCTCGTCCTCTTCCTCTTCCTCCTCCTGATCCAGTCAGGGGAGGTTAAGAAAGAAGGGGAATAAAGAACCCATATTCTGATTTTAACTACATGACCATCCATATCTGTTGCATAGGCGGCTCTGAGCCTATTAACTCCTCTAAGGTAAGGTTTCTTGGGTAAGGTTGCTGCTTGGGGTTCAGCTTCAGAGGTGACTGTGGGTCCCTGGTACTGGAACCAACCCTGATTTTTCCAAAACTGGGCAATTTACAGCCAAAGAATCGTGACTTCCCCCTCCCTACCCCATAAAAGAGCAGAAAGCAAGTTGAACATCAAAAGCCTCTTTAAAACCAACATTTTGATGACTTAAGAGTATATGAATGAGAAACATACGGCTTGAATTTCCTCTACGATACACAAGGGCTCTTTCTGGACTCACTTTCCATCGCTGCCAAGCTAATGATGAGAGTGGAAGTTGCCCAATTCTCACATCATCAACAGATGGCTCTCCATATTTGGAAAATTTTCACGTGGCACAGGAAGAAAACTGCCAGCTCCTTCAAGTAGTCTCATGCCTGGTGGTGACCTCTTTTGCATATCCCATCCGGGGTCAAGCGGAAACTCCAATCCCAGCATCCCTGAGGCCTGAGGAGGTAGGACCTGCCTTTCAAGGGCTGGCAGTGGGTAAGCAAAAGGATCATGGGAGCGGGCAATGATCCTAGTCCAGGATCTAGTCCAAGCTTTCCCACTAACGAAGCCACATAAGCTTTAGCTTCCTTACTGGCAAGGTGGCCTTGCTCTGTCTCTGCTAAAAATGTGAGGATAAATGAGGTGGGCACCATACAGAATCCAGCTCAAGACACAGCCAATAATTGTCGGCTCTGAAAGGGACAGAAATAGAGGGAAACAGCCACACACTGTGAGGGACAAAGCAACAGCTGGCTTCTTCTGTCCCTCCTGGTTTGGGAGGTTTAGACTATTTTAGTCTGATGGCAGGACAATCCAAGATGTTTGGTCCTTGATTTTGGTACTGTAGGGAGGAACCCCTGCCACAGGAACAATGTTTGACTGTAGAGCCCAGGACACGTTTATTGTCAATGCAGTGGAAGTCCCCATTTTTGCAAGGCCAGACCTCACTTTCAAAGTCATTGAGGGTTGGATGACATCTTTGTTTTTGTTTTTGATTTTTGGCTTTTCGAGACAGGGTTTCTCTGTGTAGCCCTGGCTGTCCTGGAACTCACTCTGTAGACCAGGCTGGCCTCGAACTCAGAAATCCGCCTGCCTCTGCCTCCCAAGTGCTGGGTCTAAAGGCGTGCGCCACCACTGCCCGGCGGATGACATCTTTACAATTGTTTATTACACCTGCCTCTGTGTGTATGTGTGTGTATGTGTGTGTGTGTGTGTATGCATGTGTGTGCACAAGCACGTGTATAAATATAGGTGTTCAGTGGGACACAAGTGTCATAGTGCCTGTGTAATGGGCAGAGAATACTTGAAGGAGTTGGCTCTCTTTTCTACAATGTCAATTCTAGGGTTCAAACTGAGGTCATCAGGTTTAGCAGCAAGGGCTCTTACCTGCCTAGCCACCTTGAAGGCCCAGAGTGACATCTTTAACATGTTTCCAACACCCACTTTCATTGACAGACAAACATACCTCCAAGTCCCAGCAAGATCATGCAGGCAAGGCCTGTAACAGGAAGTGCCTCCCATCCCCAAGCAAGCAGCAAATGAAGTCTGTCTGGGCTTCTGTGGCAGAACCAGGCCTGGTGGACACACAGCTGACCACTGCGGGTCCAGCTTCCCCACTAATATTTCTTTATGATGAATGGGGCCGGCAAGGTGCTCACCCAACAAAGAAAAGTGCTGCCAGACCTGACAACCTGAGTTCAATCTCTAGAACCCACATGATGGAAGAAAAGAACCATCTATTGTCCTCTGACTTCCACATACATGCTGTGGTACATGTGGACACACACGCACACACACACACACACACACACACAAATAAATACATAAATAAATAAATGTAATAAAAAATTTTAAAGATGTCACATCAACTCAGCCATTCACTGTTGACTTTGAAAGTGAGGGACGGCCTTGGGAAATATATAGTATATATTTAATATACATTTTCTATTAATATAATATATAATTTATGATGACTGAACATTGAGCAAGGACATGAGGGTCCCTGTTACCAACAAGGTAACCTAGAAAAAGGAATCTTAAACTCTGGGGAGCTGTTAAGGGCAATCAGATATAGGAAACTGCACATTCAATGGCCTGGGTTGATACATACCTTAGTTAGGGTTTTAGTGCTGTGAACAGACACCATGTACTCATCTGCAAATGGATGAGTAGCTTCTGGATGATACATTGGCATTTTCTTTCTTTCTTTCTTTCTTTCTTTCTTTCTTTCTTTTTTTAAGAATTATTTTATGTATATGAATACACTGTAGCTGTCTTCAGACACACCAGAAGAGGGCATCGGATCCCATTACAGATGGTTGTGAGCCACCATGTGGTTGCTGGGAATTGAACTCAGAACCTCTGGAAGAGCAGTCAGTGCTCTTAACCTCAGGGCCATCTCTCCAGCCTTCTGGATGATACATAAAGGCTGCTCACCGTCACTGCAAGGAAGGAATGAGAATTGCTGTTCCACGTAGAGCTTTCGAGGTCTGTGCATAGACTATTAGGAACCTAGCCTCAGCTGGATGGAGCCCGCGCGCAGAAAATAGAACAGACAAGAACCGTGTCTTCAAGGGGTGTATGATGCAGAAGATACTGCAGTTGTGACAAGCATGTGGAAGGAGATGCGGATACTCCAGAAACAGGTGGCACCTGGTCTCAGAGACCTTGGTACTCAAGGAGGACTCACAGAGGAAAGTGGGATATAAACTGAGACTGAGCACCAACGGGGTAACCTAGGAAAAGGAGTCTTAAACTCTGGGGAGCTGTTAAGGGCAATCAGATATAGGAAACTGCACATTCAATAGCCTGGGTTGATACATGCCTTAGTTAGGGTTTTAGTGCTGTGAACAGGCACCGTGACCAAAGCAACTCTTATAAAAGACAACATTTAATTGGGGCTGGCTTACAGGTTCAGAAGTTCAGTCTATTATCATCCAGGCGGGAGCATGGCAGCATCCAGGCAGGCATGGTGCAGGTGGAGCTGAGAGTTCTACATTTTCATGTGAAGGCTGCTAGCAGAATACTGGCTTCCAGGCAGCTAGGATAAGGGTCTTATAGCCCAAACCCACAGTGACACACCTACTCCCACAGGGCCACACCTTCTAACAGTGCCCCTCCCTGGGCCAAGCATATACATACAATAACAATACATTTACTTGGAGAAAAATCTTTTGTTGGGTTTCTGGGCTTCTTCAAAGTTATAGTGTATGACAAGCTATATTTAGGAAGACCATGTTGTTAGTGGTGCAGTGAGAGTCTGACGTTTGCATTTTTAATGTCTATTTCTTTATCAGTATCGTCTCTGAAGCTCTGCTTCCCATCCTTCGCTGATTGGATGAGGACACAGGACTATATATCCTAGCAGTTAAGAGCATGCATTGGAACTAGGCTTGGGTTCAGATCGCTTCTAAGCTTGGGAAAATTCGTCCCTCATCCTACTCCTTAACCTGTATAAAGAAGTTCATATAAACGCCTGCCTTGAATGGAGAGGATCAAAGGAAGGCAGACGACTGTGATCACGGTGAGGTCAGCACTAGAGAATGCTGAGTATATATAACACAGGCTGGTGATGAGAGTAACTCCAAATGCCATTGGTTTGCTGGTCTCAGTGGGCTGGATCCGTGGCCAAGTTAGTTGAGATGAAATTAAATAAACTGTAACGTGCTAGGCCCTGTACTTAGATTGCCCCTTTCTGTCATCATCTCATGCACATGAGTATGTGTATGCACACAGGTGTGTTTGTGTGTGTGTATATATATATACATACACACACACACACACACACACATATACACACACATATATATACATGTACACACACAGAGTTTTCAGAGAAGGTGAGGGAAGACAAAATGGAGTTTCTGAGAGAAAGACCTGGATTTTTAGTAAATTATAAGCACGAGAGGTTACTAATTTCCTTTAACTGCTGACCCCTCAGGTTACTGTATGTATAGGAAAGTAGATTCTATGAGCCGTGACTCAAACCACTCTGGAAAATTGCATTATGTTCTGGTGTCACATTTTGAGAGGAAGAAACTGAAAGCAGCTAAGGCAGGAGAGCGCCAGCAAAGAAAAACCAGGTTGCACAGGGAATGCCTGGAGGACCTGGTATTTGCAGCCCTGAGGAGCCACCTCACCCCCCACCCCCACCCCTGCAAACGTTGTCTTTCATTACAAATGGAACCCCAAGTCAGTGTCAGGTCACATTTGATGCATTGCCATAACAACCAGAAGCCCTCTGAGTCAGGTTATACAGCCCTAAGGTAGAGTGCTTTGTTTAATGACCACTGGTCCTGGGTTCAATTCTCCAGCACTCAGAAAAGAAAGAACTGTTTTGTTTTGTTTTTTTGTTTGTTTGTTTTTGTTTTTATTTTTAGAAGAAGAAGAAGGAGGAGGAGGAGGAAGAGGAGGAGGAGAAGGAGGAGGAGGGGGAGGGGAGGGAAGAGGGGGAGGGAGGAGAGGGAGAAACTGTTTCAAGGTGTTGGTGGGTGCTGAGGTTATCCACCTGGCCTGAGACAGTCTCATTTTCCAGTTACTGGAAAGTTCAGTTGGTGGCTCATACAGGACCTTTCCAGGAATGCCCTTACCTCAAGCGGTGCTTCCATCTATGTGAAAGAAATGAGAGGCCCAAGCTCCCCGACACAAACTGACACCCAGCTCAGGATGCCTTGGGGATCATATTTACAACCATGGTGGAATCTATTTCTCCTCTGCCAAATTCCACTATTGTTCTCCTTCTTTTTTTTAAAGTAAGGATGTCTCATTCATCAGTCAGTCTAGAGACATGAGCACATGAGCAGGCAGCCTCAGCCAGATGGTAGGGCCAGGGATGGGGAGCACAGAGTGATATAGGTGCACCCAGGAAAGACTCCGAATCCACAAATTTGTTCCAAACAAACAAACAAACATAGCGAAGGCAGCTGAAGAGATGGTCTAACACTGGCTATCCTTCCAGAGGACCAGGTTCAACACTCAGTACCAACACAGTGACTCACGGCTGCCTGTAACTGCAGTTCCAGGGGATCTCATACTCTCTTTGGCCTCAGTGGACACCAGGCAAGCATATGGTACACAGACACACATGAAGAAATAAAACCAACCATACACATTGTGTGTGTGTGAGAGAGAGAGACAGAGAGAGAGACAGAGAGACAGAGAGAGATGCTTATGGAAGCTGGAAAAAACATAGGGTCAGCTTCAGCTGCTCCTAGTCAGGGCTAGATGCCAGCTTAGGTCTCTGTCTCTCTCTGTCTCTCTCTGTCTCTCTCTCTCTCTCTCTCTCTCTCTCTCTTATTGGTTTGGGATGGTTTGTGAATTTCTAATGCCGTTGTATATCCTTTTGGACTAATCTGTTTATTTTCCAAAGGCCCTGACTCCACACACACTAACATATGAACTTGGGAATTATTGTTCGGATACATGAACTTGGGAGGGCACATTCAAAACACATCACATTCCAAAAACCAAAAACCAAACAAACAAACAAACAAAAAAATCCATCACATTCAAAACAAGGGGACATCTTAGAGGAGGTGAACTGTTATGAGTCTCAATATGGGGATCAGGGAGGGGATCAAAGCTTATGTTTAAGACTGAGATCTAGCCGGGTGGTGGCGGCGCACGCTTTTGATCCCAGCACTTGGGAGGCAGAGGCAGGTGTATTTCTGAGTTTGAGGCCAGTCTGGTCTACAGAGTGAGTTCCAGGACAGCCAGGGCTACTCAGAGAAACCCTGTCTCGAGAAAAAAAAAAAAAAAAAAAAAAAGACTGAGATCATACCACACTAAAAGTGCCATTGTCTTCATTGAGAGCCCAAAGCTGTGCTCACAGGACCTCAGGGAAGGAGTCTGGCTCTGCCTGGCCCCTTGCTGTCCCTTGGATCTCTGCTCAAGGCTGCTCGAGGCTACAGGGACAGAATCCCTAGTTGTTCAATGCTCGACACATTAGAGGTATATCAGAAGAAGCAATTTCCTTTGCAGGGATTCAGTTTTCTTACATCCCATCTAAAGTGGATTTGAGCTCAGAGATTAAAAACTTATTCTTTTACAGGAAACCAAGAGTTCTGCCAGGACCGCCCAGTTGAGAAAATCGGAACAAGATGCCTCATGCTGTTGATGGACTCCCAACTCTTAGAGCCTCGAGGGAAGGCAGGAAGATGGGCCAGTATCCCAGGCACTCCCATGTTTGTTCTCAGCTGGGCTTCACCTCCAGAATGTGGGAAGTTCCTGGCTGCTATGGCATCCACTGCTAGAAACTGTCCTGGGTCCTGTGACTACAAGTTGTCTCGGTCAAGAGGCAGAAGCACGGGAGTGGTACAGAAAGGGTACTGTTCTACTCTATCTTGCAACCAACTGTGACTGTGGGTGAGACACTCAACTTGTTCTTGTTGTTGTTACTTTGTGGATGTTCTTTACTTTTATTTTTTCCTGGTGTTGGAGATCAAATCCAGGGCTTCACACATAACCTACCACTTATACCGTTAGCTATGGAGCTTGAGGTTTTCCTATGTTTGTTTAAATGGTTTGGTTTGTCATTTCATCCATGCAACGAGATTATTGGGTTTATGATCTAGACTGGATAGGTTTTTTTCTTTTTTTTGAAGGAAATAAGAGAAGTTTACCTATGAGCAGACTCTCATGTGGCTGCTGGGAATTGAACTCAGGACCTCTGGAAGAGCAGACAGTGCTCTTAACCATTGAGCCACACCTCCAGCTCCTGTTCTTTCTTTATTGAGGCAGTCCATGACCTGTTTTTATTGTGTTGCAACAGAATGCCCCCATGTAGAGTATGATAAGAGATATACAAGTGTGTAACAGAGGGGTTAATGCATAGACACAAGACCACTTGATTGTTTGCTTTAAATGAACATGTCAACACAACCTGGGTCTTACATGAGTCTGGACTTGAGGTCTGCATGGTAAAACTGCCTTGCCTATGGACTCACAATGATGCCATGAACTCCCCATCCCAGTAATCAACTCATGAAAGTGAGGTACCACTGGTTAAATATGATCACTGTAAGCTCTTTCCATAAGGTCTTCCCCATCCCTTTATAGACATGTTCTGGACAGAACCAAGATGGTTAAACTTCCTCCAAGGTCAATAGTCCATAACAGTTAAGAACACTGGGGCTGGAGAGATGGCTCAGTGGTTAAAAACATTAGCCGCTCTCCCAGAGGTCCTGAGTTCAATTCCCAGCACCCAGATTGCAGCTCACAGTTGTCTGTGGGATCCGATGCCCTCTTCTGAGGTGCAGATGTGCCTGCAAACAAAACATAGATAAAATACATAAAATAAATGAATCTTTTAATAAATAGTTAAGTTTCTACTGATTTCCTTGTTTCCTTGTATACTCCTGCAGATAACAACTTACTACCATCAAAGTCACAATATCTAGAAACACTCCATCTTTCCATAAAGGGCATCCCTTTTGACAAATGATATGGCATTAGGAAAGACTGTCTTAGTCTGTTTTCTGGCCTAGAACAAAACATCGGAGGCTGAAAAAAAGAAAGATGTCCATTTTCTTCATAGTAAGAGCATGGTGATGGGTGGTATCTGGTCCTCTTTGACATACTGAGAGTACACATGAAAGGGGGCCATGAAAGTGAGGGTAGAGGGTGAGGAAGAAGAAAGCCACATGGAGCTATAGGGGACCAGGGAACAATGTGACCAGAATGCTGGGGCAGGCTTGAAACAAGAGTGGGATTGAGGGATGTCCAAACCCCAGAAATCTTATCCTGAGATCAACAGAAGTAGGATCCCCCAGCCACTGATGCCTAGGCCTTCATGCCCTGGCATATGTCACCCTGAGCCCCACACCTTTGTCTCACCAAAGGAGGTCACATAGCCAACAACCAAGTTAAACCTCTTTTCTCCTTATAAAAGCATGTACAACAGTACCTGGAATTCCTTGTGCAAGAGGCACCAGCCACACTCTGATCCCAGTCAATGATATTCATTCAACCCAATGGCCCCTATTCACCCTCTGAAGGTTTAAAAACCCTTTATTTCCTCCAATTAAACAAGCTGTCTCACTGGAAGCCTTCCCCCACCCCCCCCCCCTGCCAAGAGTCTGTTCTCATCGCCATTTCCCTAGACATTTCTCTCCTTGTTCCCCACCCTCAGGATCTACCAGCTGTGACCTCCAGCAGCCCCACCTTTACAGGCAGGGAAGTGAGGATGAGAAGGTAAAAGAGATTCAGAGGAAGAACCAATGTATTACAACTATATACAATGTATAACAACTCAATCTCTGGGGGGAGAGAGACAAAGAATAGAGACAGAGACACAGAGAGAGGAGGAAACGAAAAAAACGTTAATTCCTTTGTTTTATCTAGAATTTCTATTGCTGTGATAACAACATGACCAAAAACAGCTTGGGAAGGAAAAGGTTTATTTTACTAACTTGTACACATCACAATTCATCATCCAGGGAAGTCAGGGCAGGGAGCAAGAGGTAGGTGCAGATGCAGAGATCACGGAGGAGAACTGCTTAGTGGTTTATCCAGTGACTTGCTCTGTCTTCTTTCTTATGTACCCGAGGACCACTAGCTCAGGAATGGAACCACCTGTAGGTAAAAATGGCTGGGGAACCACAGGGTTCCCTACGTCATGCTGTGTGTAGTTGGCTGGGAACGCTCTGGGTTCCTCCAACTGGAAGTTAGGCCCGGCTGCTCACTAAAGGTGTCTCCACGGTTCCTCACGGCATGGCCCCAGCACACGAGAAAGTCCTTGGGTTTTTACAGGCTTTAATGTCATGGCAGATGTAGATGGATCTGGATGCAATCCGCCCCCAAAACCAGGGCAGACCTGAGTTAAATAGGGAGAGGGAGAGGGGGGAGGGGCTGGGGAGGAATGCTTAATTGACTCCACCCTCTGGCCTTCAGGTACCTCATTAGTATGTAAATCTCTCTAGGGCCTGAGGCCTGTTTATCCTGTGTATATGACTGAAGGGTGCAGGTTGAATGGAGATTAGACCTCTGTCAGGAGCCTGGGTTCTGGAGGCGTGGCTAAACCCACAACCCAAGAACCAGGATACTCTTCCACGCCCGACAACCACCCACAATAGACTGGAACCTCATCAATCAATAAAATCTGGTGGGGGCATTTTCTCAGTTGAGATTTCCTTTTCCAAAATGATTCTAGATTGTGTCAAGTTGATCTAAAAACTAGCCAGCACACCCTCTTAAATATCTAATAACCACCCCCCCATCAGACCCTACCTTTTAAAAACCCCACAACATCTGAACATTACTATGTTGGAGACCAAGCTTTCAGAACACAAACTGTTCAGGGACATGCTCAAACAATGTGGACTAATATAGGAACTGGCTGCCTACTGTTGTACATGTGGCTCAAAGCAATATGTGTTTATCTTGTCCCAGCCTATCTTGGTCAGGAAGTTAGGCACAACACAGTTGTGACTCAGGCTTCTCACAAGGATACAATTAAATTTTGGCCAGGGTTAGGGTCTCATCTGAGGCTCAAGTGAGGAAAGATTGTTAGCAGGATTCAATCCCTGAAGACAGTCCGAGACAACTCTCACTGTGTCTTGTCAAAATGTCAAATTCCTCAAAAATGCTCACTTGCTCCACCAAAGTGTAAAAACCAAGAGGGTAGTAGAAAGTCAGCCAGCAAGAGATAAGCCACAAGCTCGTGTGTCTTGGGCTTTCTATTGCTGTGAAGAGACACCATGACCGTTACAACACTTAGGAAGAAAAACATTTAATTGGGGCCAGCTTGCAGTTCAGAGATTTAGTCCATTATCCTCATGGTGGGAAGCATGGCGGCATGCAGGAAGACACAGTGCTAGAGAGGTATCTGAGAGTTCTACATCTGGATCCACAGGCAGCAGGAAGAGACACTGAAACACTGGCTTAAGTATCCAAGACCTCAAAGTTCACCCTCAGTGACACACTTTCTCTCCAAAGACCACACCCACTCCAACAAGGCCACACCTCTTAATAGTGCCACTCCCTATGAGCCTATGGGGGCCATTTTCATTCAAGCCACTCCTTGGCCTCCGTAGGCTTATGGCCATATCATAATGCAGAAATGCATTCAGTCCAACTTCAAAAGTCTTTATAGTCTATCAGTCTGAACCTTATTTAAAAGGCAGAATTCAAAAAAATCTCTTTTGAGACTCCATCAATCTCTTAACTGCAATGTGTTGTAAAATCAAAATTCAAAGCCAGATCATGTACTTCCAACATACAATGACACAGAATATACATTACTATTTTAAAAGGCAGGAAAGGAATCACAGTGAAAAAATACTGGACCAAAACAAGACCAAAACCAAAAAAACAAGGACAAACGCCAAATTCTACATTTCTATGTCTGATATCAAAATGCTCTTCATATCTCCAACTCCTTTCATCTTTGTTGACTGCAATATACTTCTTTCTCGTGGGCTGGTTCTACTCCCTGTTAGCGGCTTTCATCTGAAGGTCTCCCATGGCTCTGGCATCCCCAATATTTTGGGGTCTCCAAGGCAATCCAGGCTTCCTCTTCACAACTTTACACAATGACTTCTCTAGGCCTTTATGGAGGGATACTCCTGATACATGCCTGGCCTCAGCAGCTTTCCTTAGTCACAGAGGGAGATTCCATAACCCCTGTCTTATATCCTTGACTCTAAAGCCAAAACCACACAGTCAAAGATGCCAAGTTCTACTACTTTGGGGCTAGATATGGTTCCTTCATTCAACTGCATTTCCATTAGCTTTCTGGTTTTGATGGCTTTATTCACTGCCTAAGATTGGCTATTCTGAAACTCACTCTATAGACCAGGCTAGCCTTGAACTCAGTGATCCTCCAGCCTCTGCCTTCCCAGTACTGGAATTAAAGACACGTATCACCATGCCTGGCCCTAAGCTTTTCTTTCATTCCTTTTCACAAGCTGGAAGCTTAGCTGGGTGGGTTCTTGCCCTGAGGTCACCACTCTCTTTATTCCACTTACAACCAGGCTTTCTTTAATCTATTTACACTTCCTGGTGCCCCCTTTTCTTTACAAACTGTACATTTTGTATTTTTTCCCATGCCGAGCTTGCTCCTTTTTATTGTAGATCTACATAAGACTGTCTACTAATAGCCACACACCAGAGTAGTGTGTGGTACCATTGTGGTACAATGGTAGGTTGTTTTGAAATATCTTCTGCTAAAGATATTAATCCCTAATTCTCCAATTTAGCTTTAGGAAGATTTTTGGACAAGAGCAGAAAGCAGCTACATTCTTCACCAAAATATCACAGTATCACTAAGCCACATTCTTTTCTTCTGAAAGCTTTTGAACCAGGTCACCACAGTTCAAATCACCCTCAGCATCACTGTCTTCCATGCTCCTACTAGTATTGATAATTGAGCATTCTTCTGCTTTCCTAACCTAAAGTACCAAAGTTCACACTTCTCTTAACAAAAACATGGTCTGGCTTATCATACCAATACCCCACTCCTGGTACCAACTTGTATCTTAGTTGGGGTTTCTATTGCTGTGAAGAGACACTGTAACCATGGCAGGTCTTAAAAAGGAAAACATTTAATTGGGGCTGGCTTACAGTTCAGAGGTTTAGTCCATCATCAGCATGGCAGGAAGCATGGTGGCATGCAGGCAGACATGGAGCTGAAGAGGTGATGAGAGTTCTTCATCCTGATTGGCAGGCCAGAAGAAAGAGACAGTGAGACAGCTTGAGCATCTGAGACCTCAAAGCCTGCCCCCAATGACACACTTCCTCCAATAAGACCACATCTACCCCAACAAGGCCATACTTCCTAATAGTGTCACTCCCTATGGGCCTATGGAAGCCATTGTTTTTTCAAACCACCACATCATGTAAGCAAAGAAATGAAAGGCCATCATCTTGATAAAAGTGAGGTCCGAGGCCTCACCTATACTCAAGAAGGCAAGTATGCAAATGTGAATACCAGTAAGTGGGGACCACTGAGGGGGTCACCAAAGAGACTGTCTGCCATAGGAAAGGAAACAGAAGGTATCCACTGAGCCTCTGAAGAATGACACAGGCAAGCACAAATGTCCCCTGCCAGACTGAGCTGGGTGTGTTGTATGCTACAGTTGAGGTCCAAAGTGAATATCTGCTTTTCTTTCTTTCTTTCTTTCTTTCTTTCTTTCTTTCTTTCTTCCTTCCTTCCTTCCTTCCTTTCTTCCTTTCTTTCTTTCTCTCTCTCTCTTCCTTCCTTCCTTTCTTCCTTTCTTTCTTTCCAACTTGATATAAGCTACCATTATCTGGGAAAAGAAACCTCAGTGTCAATGGCAAACATCTCATAAGACACAAATTATGTCTTAGTCCACCAAAGGAACTCTTGAGCCTAGAATGATCCCAACACATTAGAGATGCTTAAGAAACAAAAGCAAAGAGCTGCCTACCCTCACACCACTCAGAATATTAAAAAAGGAGCTGGTTTATAAAGGAAGGCTCCAAAAGAGATCCAGTGGAAGGGCTTATACCTCCAAGGTGTGCACAGCAAATGCTCAAGGGAAGAATGACAGAGAACGTACCAAGCAAAAGGTATGAGAGCAAGGAACACTTACATGTTTACCCATGGTCTCCTCCATCATGTGGCATGCCCCTCACAGAATGTTGTATCAGAGAACAGCTCTAGACACATCTGTTTTATATCTACAATGAAAACTGAAGAGTCTTGAGCATAGTTAACTTGGACAAAGTTACATAGCTTAGGCAATGTTCTGAAGTGGGGATATGAACAGGAAAAGAGAAAGAAGGTATTAAGACAAAAGATGTTTCCCAACAAATGGCACTGGGACAGCTGGATATCCACTGGCAAACATATAGCATTACTCACTATTTCATGCCATATACAAAAATCAGTGCCAACTGATCAAAGTCCTAAATGCAACAGTGAAGCCTACGTGGCTCTTCAATGAAATCATTCTTAGAGGTAAGCAGAAGTGTTTGTGGGGCCTTCCTCATGGATAGAATAGAAGCCAGGGCCTCACACATGCCAGGTAAGCATTGTATGTCTGACTACACACCCTCGTTCCCTTCGTGATTTTGAGCTAAACATTTTCTTTTCTTTTTATTGGATATTTTATTTATATTTCAGATGTAATCCCCTTTCCCCGTTTCCCCCTGTAGAGTGAAAATTATAAAGACCATTTTATAAAATATATATAGGCTTTTCTTTAGACTTTTCTTTAAAGGGAATGAAAAATATAGAAAGTTTTTATGACTCCTAGACCTGAGCAAAAGAATGCAGGTTCACTAGTTCAAGGAAGTGAATATAAGATTTTAGGTCTTCATTGCCCCGGGATACATTCCAGGAGGGGTACATTATCCCTGAGTCAGAGGACACTTGCTAGATTAACATTCCTTAGACCTCAGGGAAGAGAACCCACCTGTGGATGGGGAAGGCCCAAAGCAGAAAGACACATTCCTGACCACAAAGAAAAATGCAAGTCATCTAGGTGGGGCTGAGAAACTAGTAACCATTTTTGAGAAGAATGAGTATACAGAGTGTTTTCCACATGACCCTGATTCACTTAGGATGCGTTCCTCTGGAATCCTCCTCTATTTTTATGTTATATTCCCTTAGCAACACCTCACGCCCTCCTCACTCCCCTGGTTTGTGGTTTTCCCCTTTTAAAAAGTCCCTCAGCCAGCAGCCTATCTTGTCAATTCAGCTCCTGCGTGAGCAAACGAATTGACCTTGGCTGGCCAACTCTCCCTAATAAAACCTCTGCTGATTGCATCCAGGTACGGTGTCTTGTGATTTTTGGGTGGTCGTGACTTCCCGAGACTTGAGTAAGGGTCTCCCAAGTTTGGGAGTCTTCACCCCCACCCACCCAGGAACCCCCTATCCCATCCCCCTCCTTCTGCTTCTATGAGAATGTGCTTCCATCCACCCTCCCACTCTTACCTCCCCATCCATGATTTTCCCCACACTGGGGCGTCCAGCCTTCATTGGACCCAGGACTTCCTCACCCACCTATGCTTGACACTGTTATCCTCCCCTACATATATAGCTTAAACACTGAAAGCACCAGCAACAAAAGGAAATGCAGATAAAGTGACCATCACAAACATTTAAACCTTTGGTTGCTTATGTCAGCAACCAAAGTTAGAATCCTGGTACTTAGAAACCTGAAGGAGGAAGATTTTGAGTTTGAGGCCAGGGTGACATAGCAATACCCTGACTGAAAAACACAAAATAACAACAACAAGAAATATTAATAATGATTTTATATATTATATAACATATTATATATCATATATTATATACTTATATTTGTATCATATATCTTGTATATTATACTTTTATATGGTATATATAATTATATGTAGTATATGTATATAATAATATTATCTTTTTATGCATCAAGGAATACTAGCAAAAAAGTTCTGGAAAATACAAGTAACATTATGGGGAAAACGTTGCAATTCATGTCCCTGTGGGACTTCCATATAAAGAATTCTTATAACCCAATAATAAAAAGATAAATGATGCAATTCAGAAATGAGTTAAGGATCACATGAACATTTCTCCAGAGGACGAACACACGGCCAGCAAGCACACCCAAATATTTGCAGCATCACTGGCAACCGTGAAAATTCAAATTATATCTACAACAAAATAGTATTTCGTTCTGCAAGAGTGTCTAAAAAGAAGAAGAGGAAGAGGAGGAGGTGTTGATGTTGTGTGTAAAAAAAAAAAAATAGAGCTGACATAAACCTGCTGGCAGGCATATAAAACGGTGCAACTTCTCTGAAACAACCAGGCAGTTTTCCAAAGGCCAAACCAACGTATCACGTGACTTATATCCAAGACATGAGAGTCTTGCTCCACAAGAAAAAAAAAATTGTGCGCCAGTGTTCAAAGCACCATTACTCACTCATAAAGGCCCCAAAGTAGAGCCTTTCCAACATCTGTTCGTTTGTCCATCTCAAATGAATGACTAGAATCAGACATATCCATTCCATGGGGGACTATTCAAAAGACATGAAGTAAGTTCTTACAGGTGTGACAACATGGATGGGCTTTGAAAACATCATGCTATAACTAAACCATGGAAGCAGACGATACTGTTTGTATGAAATGTCTAAAATAGTTTGATCTTTAAGCCTAAAAAAAAACCAAACTGAAGAAAATGGGAGGATTAAAGGTGATAGTTGCAGAAATCTGTGGCTATACTAGCATCCACAAGAGGTTTTCAGAGGAAGAAGAAAGAGAAGAGGTCAGACTTACCTTCCTAGGACATCGATAATTAACTTGAGGTCCTGGACCCCCTAAAAGCACCGTATGAGAGGATTTATGTAAAGTTTTGTCTGTTTTCTTTTTAGATCTACCATTTTCCTCACGTCTTCCAGAGAGTCAAACCACAATCCCTGCCTTCAAGCTGTCTCAGAAGGACTCTGAAGATTGTGGAGACATCCCTGATGAAGACCCTCTGAATTGCCCTCCTGGTTTGCTGTGGGAGGGGCAGACTTCCTTTCACCTCCTCTTCAAGGTCAGATTTCATTTCCTGTGTGTTTGTTTAATCTCTACTCAGCTGTGTGGAGTTGGGTTAGCCAACAGCTGCTCCAATCACAACCCAGAGCCCCCAGGCTCTCACTGGTCCCAGCCCCTTCCCCTCTGTGACATTCGTCCAGTCATCCTTCTCTCTGCATAAACCTGCCTGCCAGACACCCCAGAAATGGATAGCTGTTCTCTTTCAAGCATTAAAGGGGAGTGTAAGCAGCTGGCTCTAGGGCCCTGTTCTCTAATGTTGGAGTGACCTAAAAGTACAGTCACAGATCTGGTCACCTGAAGACAGTCTTGCTTTTAAGGCATGGTCAGGGACTCCAGCCTCTATTCTCCATGGTACAAAACGTACCATGGTCTAAAGCTCATTTAATTGTCTCCTCAACCAAAGGGAAATGACCATGGCTGCCTGGGAGCAAGCTTTCAGCTGTCCCCTAGACTCACCTTTCTCAGTGACAGGCTTCATTCTCTTATAAACACCAGAAGAATTGTGCGTCTCTCTAGGCCTCACTTCCCACCTCAACAAAGATCCTCAGAGAGTAGGGTCCTCAGGCTCCCACCAAGCAATGTGATTCTATTTAAGGACTATGGTTACATCTCTCAGTAGTCTGGGCACACCGTAGTCTTCTCTCCCTGAGGCTGAAAAGTCCTGCCTAAATCCTCAACGCTTTTTCCTCCACTCCACATAAGGCCTCTCTCCCCTTTAAGATCACAAACCACATCTTTAACATTTTATAATGTAAGCCAGGCATAGGAACACACACCTGTAATACCAACACTCTGGAGGGCAAGAGAATCAATGCAAGCTTACCAGTTTGGGCTACAGAGTAAAAACTTATCTCTAAAACATACAATTCCCCAAAAAGAAAAAGGAAACACTCTATTTTATATTTCTAGTGTCTGCTAAAGAGTGGGTGGCCTTGCTTTGGCTTTTTTTTTTTTTTTTTTTTCTCCTTATGTTTTCAAAACAGTGTCTTGCTATGTAGCCTTGGATGGCCTGGAACTTGATATGCAGACCTGATTAGCTTTGAATTTTCAATGATCCCTTGCCTCTGCCTCCCAAGTTGTAGATTAAAGGAGAACCACCAGGTCCAGCTAAGAAGCCCTGGCATGGTTAATCTAAAGGTGCCAACTTATTGTATAAGATGATGACTCCTACAGCGCTTGGACCTCTGGGTGTGGGTGGCCTGAAGCCACCTTCTCCACAGAAGCAGGACTAAGGAGGCAGACCTCACTGAAACCTCCATGGAGGGTCAGGCAAGAACTTGCAAGGCAGAGGGAAGAGACATCACTCTCTGTTTATTCTCAGAGCATCTTATCTGTCCCATGTACAGAAAAACCCCTTCAGGAACCCTGTTTTGTTGGTTCCTATCAAAAAAAAAAGTGCTCTTTTCTGCAGAGGTAAACAGCAAAGGCGGGGCTGCCTGACTTCACGGCAAGCACCGTTTTTATTTTAACACGCCACTGTGAACATCACAGACAACTTCAGTCACGGAGCATTATCTTTAATCCCAGTGTCCCTGGCTGGCCCCAGGACCACAGCTAGACTAGAATGAGACAATGATCTCTTGGTTCAAAAACACTGGATCCCTGGATGCTAATGGCTCCTATTACACAGTGTGTGTGTGTGTGTGTGTGTGTGTGTGTGTGTGTGTGTGTGTCAGGGTGGTGGTGGGGATCTATGACATTGTTTGGCAGGAGAACTTCCAGAGTCACGTGGAACCGTTTGCAGATCTCAGTTCTGTTTCCTCTTGGGAAGCTGTTGACTCTCCATCTCATTTTGCAATACTGATAAAACTGTTATCACTCAGGGTTATTTGGCGGGCCTGATAGGGACGTGTGGTATAGAGTCAGGCACCAGAATGCTCAAGAGGCAAGGGCTGGGTTTTTACACCCCCAGTTTACCAGTTAGCCCGAGGCCAGTTGGTCTCACTTTAGGACCTAAGACCGAAATTGCTAAACATAGTTGGTTGAAGAATCTCCATAGAGCTTTTAAAAAAATTTTTCTGAGCTAGGGAGTTGGCTCAATGGATAATGTGCACTTGGTACACGAGCATAAGGGCCTAAGTTAAGATTCCCCAGCACCCACATGAAAAGGCTGGCATGACAGTGAGAATCTAATCTCTGTGCTTGGAGAGGTCAGAGAGATGCTGATCCCAGAGGTTCACCTGCTCAGTATAGCTAGTATCTAGCTAGTATAGCTAGTATAGCTAACTGGTAAGCTTAACGTCCAATGAGAGATTTTGGGTCAAACAAGGTGGAGAGTGGTAAAGGAAGATACCAGAGGTTGACCTCAGATCTCCACGGGGCACATGCTTGGACACTTATCCATACCTCCCACCCACATGAACACATATTACACACTCATGCAAATAAAAAAATTAAATTTCTAAGATTCGACCCCAACCTTTGGACAAGAGGCCTGGGAACTTCGGTTTTTGGGAGTTTCCAGGTTTGTGGTCATATCTCCTCTTCAAACCCAAAGCAGCTATTTATCTACCAAAAATCCTGTGAGGGACAACAGAGAGTCAGGTCAGGAGATCCACTAACCGCTAGCCCATACCCTCTCCCCACACTCTTTCTCTCCACTCCAGCTCTGGCATTCTGGCCCAGACTGTGGTGGGTCTTTTCTGAGGGAGCCACCACTCTTAATGAAAGGCTAGACAGACAGGAGGGGTCGAAGTTCACACAAGCTGCACCGCCTTCTGTTTCATTTACAAGTGGCAGTCACCTCATTAAACCCGGTCTCCCTTCGCCCTACCCACCCTCACTCCATAGCTCACCCCTCACATCCTACACCCAGGCCCCTCCTTCTTCAGCTCGGCTTGGGCAGCAACACAGAACTGGATTAGATATTTTGGGGCCCAGAGGCAGACAGAAGAACTCACAGAGACATCTGCCCACATTTTCTTCGGCAAGCTTGCCCCCATCTCCAAACGTTCCCAACATCTGGCATAAAGAATCCATCCAACAGATGTTTGTTAAGCTCAAGTATTTATGAATGTATATAAGTTGCAGAGTGGTGGCCATGGCACAGCCTAAACTTGAGAATCAGCAAAGATTCCTTCAGATAAAGTACTTTAGAGCAAGAACAGCACACATACCTGGAGGGGGCTAGACCCTGGCAATCTGCTATGTGCCTGTGCCTACTTTTCATTTCTTTGACCCTTTTGGTCTATGAAGGCAAGGTACTGTGATGATTAATAGCTCACAAGAAAGAACCCAGCTTAGCATGGCACACTGTAGCAAGTAGGTGAACACTGTTCCCCTGAATTCCCAGCATTTGATGGGGACAGAGCATCACACAGAATGGGCTTCAGTTCTGGGACTGCATGAAGGCCCTTGTGGCTGGGGAATAATATAGAAAAACCAAAGAAGCCTAAATTGAGACTAGAAGGAGGGATGTTAGCCAGGTCAGGCAATGGCCGGGCTGTTGCAAAGAAGCCATTAGTGAGGCCTGGGTCAGGACATTGGCTGGCATGCTCAATGCAGTCTCGAGGAAGGCATACCTGGTATCTTCTGTGACAGGTGAGTGACTGGACCTGAACCAGAGAAAGTCTAAGAGAGGCCAGCTGGTTGTAGCCACCCCAGGACCTAAGGAAGAACTCCAGGTTGCAGTTAGGGAGCAGAGGAAGCTGCAGAGTCACATGAAGGTGGGGGGTGGGGGGGAGGACAAATGGTTCCATTTAGTCTCCATAGCAATTCCTGAGCCAACCAAGAGCTCCATATCGGCCTTACTTGTCTTCTGATCCTTGGGTAAAGAAATGCCTTCTCCCCTTAAGCCTCCTCACACACCAGTGGCAGGAAAACATCATCTCGGCTCTGCCTCCTGGGGTTCAGTATTGGGCTGATGTCAAACTTGAGAGAGACAGTGACCCCTTGCATGCAGGAGGTCCCAGCTGAGGGGCTGCTCAGTGGAAAGACAGGTTTAGTCTATCCTTAGAGTTTGTTTGTTTGGGGAGGGTGGACTAGATTAGGAGCTAATGCGCACTCAAGCCCATAGGGTGTACCTGAAGCATTCTGGAGAAGACGATGCCATCGTTTCTACAAAGGATATTCTTTGGGCTTTGGTCAGTGGAGCAAACGATTCTCCAAGAGTCCACAATCAAAACTCAGCCACACCCCATCACCCATACAGGTTCTGTACACACTGTGGGCCACCTTGTCACTAGCCTTGAGCTGTGTAGGCTACAGTGGGACCTCTCCTAAGATGGGCTCTCCCCGGTGAAGGGGAGGATGGAGAGGGGATAGGGCTAGAGCTGCCACCCAGAGTAGGGGAGGGAGCCAACATTAAGAACATGGCCACATGTGAATGTACTCAACTAAGACAAACAGAAAAGATGAAGAGGAGAGCCGTAAGAGGAAGGAGGGGGCTCTCAGTAGGAAGAAGGTGCCAGAGTAGCAGAAGGGAAAGGAGGGACACTGCTACACCTTCAGACAGCAGTGGAGGTAGGAGTTTGGGGAGGGGAAAGAACAGAAGACGGGGGAAAGGGAGAAGGAAGGGAAGGAGGGAAAGAGGGAGGGGGAGGAGCAGGTAGGGGGAAGAGGGAAATGAGAGAAGAGATTATAAGAGGCCAGTGAACACAAAGAGGATTGTTACTAGGAGGCTTCGGAGCTCATCCTGCTGTAGTCAGACATGACATCTACGGGCCCTGGAATCAAAATGGAGGAGTGTGCCTCCTTTCTCTCCTTCCCAACAGGAATAGCTCCAAGCCTTCCCCACTTTTTCTGAGGTTCTGAATCTGGGCAAATACCCCCTTGACATAGGCTGTCTGGATCACAGGTCTGAGAGGGGCCCACAAAGAGCCAGTCTCGTAGGACAGACGGTTGACAGCAGGACAATGAGACTCCCTGGAAATTATAAGAAGGGCCCTAAGGGCTGCCAGCCAAACTCTTTCCAGGACTACAGGGGACCCAGTTGTGAGGATGGGAGACCTTCTAGCCAAAAAGGTCACTGGGATTCTTGTCCAGCAGTCCATTCCTGCCCAGACTCCGCACTGCAGTAACATCAAACCACACGCAGACCCACTATGCTGCTCATTAACTTCTACCTAGAAAACCTTGAATTCTCCCCTCCCATACTGAACTGCTCATTCTTTGATGTCTCAGTGTCCTGTGTGTACCACCTGGGACATACCTGAAGCAGACTCACTTGCTGGTGCTCCTAGGATACCCAACATAGCCCACAGGGAGTTGGACCCTAGGTGACTTTAACAGAGAGTTAGTCAATAAGACAGTAAGCCACACTTGATTGGTTAGTTCTCTACTTTACTTCTGTCTAATGGACTGATACAGGGACTGCGTTGCTCGCTCCTTTTATCTCTCTTTATTCGTATAATTACTGCAGAGGGATCAAGGTTGTGCGGCAATCAAGGTAAGCCTCTGAATTCTTCAGATACTCCCAGTATCCTGAGCTTCACGCACCAGGGAAGTAAGTGCCAGGTCTATTGGGGCTTCAGCCTGTTCAAGGGACTGCAAAGCTGGAGACATGCTCCCCCCCCCCCAACCCTTTTCTAGTACCCAAGAGTCTGGCCTGGGGTCCCTTCGGATTTCAGAACAGACAGAGAGAGGAAAGCAGATAAAACTGGAGAGGTGACGATGAACTTTTTCTGAAAATACTAAGGCCATCGGAGGAGACTTAAACAGGAACCTCTGAGGGTGTGGGTTTTTTTCTTCCACAGTGAGGTGGTGCATCATACAGCTGTTAACTCCATACTCTGGGGAGAGGGCTGCCTGCAGCTGTCTGACCCTCACCTTAGCCCCATCCTAAGGTGGCTACCTGGCCAGATGGTTTAGAAAAGAACTGGACTAGGATGGAACTTGGAGCTCCCAGTGCCCAGAACTTTCTAGGAAAGCAGCAGGGATGGGAAATTCCATGAGGGGCCCACTTGATCCAGGTTATTAGGTATATGGCATAGAAGGACATAGAAGCAGGACCCATGCTCCTCTCTGGTTGGGAAAAGGTAGCAACAAGTGTCCCGCCC
The DNA here is from genome assembly GCA_030674055.1 of Rhabdomys pumilio. Lineage (NCBI taxonomy): Eukaryota > Metazoa > Chordata > Mammalia > Rodentia > Muridae > Rhabdomys > Rhabdomys pumilio. The sequence goes on from JANHMN010000024.1 coordinate 15,417,069, forward strand.
AATGCTCAGATATGTATTCCAACTAGTCTGTGTGTGTATGCATGTGCGTGTGCATATGCATGTGTGTATAAATCATCAGGCTTGATGCAAAGAGCTTTTTACCCAGTGAGCCATTCTCACTGGCTACACCAGTGAGATTGGTGTCACCTGCTTAACCTCGAAGCCTGCTTTTGTCATCTCTGTTTGTCATCTTCCTTCAATGGAAGAAGGAAGACTGCCCCCCCCCCAATCTCCAGGGTGAGCTTCCATAGAAGCTCAGACTCTGGTTCTGATGAGCACTGGGGTTAATACTCAACGTGCAGTCAAGTGCGGTCCAGGGCTAGAGTCTCACAGCATCACACAGGGCAGGCAGGACAGGGATGGAGTCCCTTGCTGAAGAGGTGCACAAAGGTGGCTGTGTTCCTCTCCACCCCTCCTCCCAGTGGTCCTTCCCAGGCATATTGAACTATGTGTATGGCATTTTCAGTGATTACCGGGACAAGATAGAAGCACTGACAGCTCTTGTCAAAGCCCACCCCTGCTTTATTCATATTGAAGAAGGGAGGACAGCTTAATTCCATGGCTCAGATATAGGGCTGCCTACCAGACATTGTGAGGCCAACTGTGACCCTTGTCCCTCCCCCACCCAGGAACTGGGCAAGGAGAACAAAGGCCCTGGTGTCCCTTCTCCTCTCCTTAATGTGGCCCTTTCTTTCCCTCTTCCAAATAGATACCGATAACAGCTAAATTGTCCAGGGATGAGTGATGTTAGGTGCTTAGGAGGATGGGAAGAAAAACATCACATGTTTGGCATAGCAACTTCAACCCTCCCCCACCCCACCATTCAGAGAAAAGGAGAGAAACTGATGTCAAGTCTCAGGGTAGGGGTTCCCTTAGCTCTAGTATTCTGGGCTCTGAATATGAAGACAAAACCACAGTGTCTGCTTTGTGTACTCATTTCAAACTACCTTCTTGGTCTCAAATACACAACTCAAGGAACTTCTGGACAGTTGGAGAAACTGTGTAATTTCATTACATTGCCTGCTCCCAGAGTGGGGGCCTCAGTTGGATGTCACCCATGCCCTCTGCATCCTCAACTTTATCTTGGGTGGGAGATGCTTATTCTCAGGTCTACTTCTCAAGCAAGCTTGAGTGTTCATCACACTTGGTCCCAAATAAAGGATATTACATGCCAGCTTGAACTTAGGCACCACATTCACTAGGGATGGGGTAAAGAGCCCCTTCCTTTTCCTTTGTTCTTCTTCTGATCCTCCCTTAAACTATTAGGGCTGCTCTACATTCTCCTCAAGACTCTAGAAAAACAGAAGACTGACTCCCACCCTGAAGAACCTAACCCCGATACCCCTGTCCTTTCTAGAAAAGTTGTTGGGAATCACAGAACACCTTTCAAGATGCGTGACAATACAATGTCTTGGGACACAAGCTCCCATCACATCCTCCTCACTGCCTAGATGCAACCCAGGTGGCAATTTGCCCAACCTGATTTTCCCATCTTCAAAACTTTTTCTTTTTGGAATATGGTAAAGATTTAATGCCATCTCACAGATATGGCACACACCACCTGCTATGGCATTTTGTTGTTAACAGCCCCAAGTGTCATCCGCAGTGTGAACCCACAGGGCTGAGAATGGAGGGGCATCCAGGAATGACATAGAATGGTCAGGACCTTGTATGTGGGGCCCACTTTAGAAACCAAATATACAAGCAGTCAGGATTCTAAGCTGAGTTTGAATATCAAGTTCAGCTCTGTTCTCTGAGATGCTAGAATTATGAACTCCAGGCAAATAGCCTGGAGGTATCAGTCCTTCTTCCAAATAAATAATTTCAACTACCAAACTCATGGACTTGGAAATAGAAGGGACCTCAGAGACATTGTCTATTATCTAGAGACACAGATCATAACCTCTGTGTCATCTTCCTGTTTGATAGACAAGGACCTTGAGGCCAAGAGAGACTGTGGCACAGCCAGTTAGCAGCAGAATGGATATAGAGACATGACTGGCTTGTTTCGATGATAGACATGATTCTCCCAGCTCTAGCTACATACCTCCATCTTTGCTCAGGGCTCTCCATAGCCAGCACCAAGCTGGGATCTGGGAAGATGGGGAAGAAATTACAAGAAACCTGTGTTAGCTCCTACATCTCCTTCATCAGGACAACACAGGTTGAGAACAAGGATTCCAAAGTGAGTCCAAACCTAGTTTTTCTGCATACAGACGTGGCTTTAAGACATCATTTGGCCCCTCTTGGGTTTTGTGTTTTCCTCTCAATGAAATAGTATATTCCTTGAACAACTAACTATTATTGAGAGCCTTAAGTATGCTAATACATTTAGGATATTCTGAACAGGTAAGGAATGCCAAACACTGAAATTCAATTTCTACTCATTTTCAGGCCTTAGCGAGTGGGGAAGGCCAGGCTCCACTGAGATCACAGACCCTATGAGCTTTCTTCCCTTCTTGGTTTTTCTTCCTAAGTCATGGAAGGGGGAGACAGGGGAAATCTAGTTTAAACTCAAGGAGGGGGCAGGGAGATACTAGAGAGTTGGCTCAGCAGTTAAAAGCATTTTCTGCTCTTCTAGAAGATTCAAGTTAGGTCCCTAGTACTCTGGTCAGACAGCTTGGGACTAAGGTCTCTCTCCAGGAGATCTTAAACCTGGCCCCTATGAGCACCCATACTCATGAGACACATACTTGAAAACACACACACACACACACACACACACACACACACTAAAAATCAGAGAAACTTCTATAAACTTAAGAGAGAGAAAGGGCTGACTCCCAGTGGTAACCCCATCACCACAACCATATCTGTCCTTCCATCTCTGTCCCTACTGCTTTCCTCTTTCTACCAGTGAGGGTGGAGGTTCTCTCTAGTTGGTGAGTTCCTTGCGACAGCTGGTGTGCACTCAGGCCTAGTAGGTGCCATTAGAAGTAAAGGTGAAGAATCCAAGAGAGCACCCCCTCCATACACTGGGATGTTCCACTTCCCAGGGGAGACTGTCTTCTCTGCTTCTAAGACTTGGGTATTTTCTGCATAAAACGCTCACTGTGTACACTTATGCCCACTGTAAATGAAACAGCCAGGTGGGTCTGGCTGCCATGCACAGCCACGTACTGATATTAGAACCAGGAGTCCCACGATGCTGCCTAGATGGGGGAGGAGGAATCTGCGTCACAGAGAATCAAGAGATGAAAGGGGTGATGAAGACAGACTGGCGTCTTCAACAGAAGCAACCCCCCCTCACCTCCTGCTCCTTCCCTGACCTTGTGGCTTACTTCAAAGTGGGGACCTCTTCCCACAGTCTGAACTGTCCAGGTCATCGTTCCTGGCTCCTTGATGCTGCTGATGGACAGGTGGTAATAGCTCCCAGAGTGCTGAAAGGGGATGCAGACTTCAGGTCTGAGTCAGCCTCTGCCTGGCTGTGTGTTGGGGGAAGCTGCTATCCCACTCTGGATTTCCGGTGCATTCTCTGGGTGCCCTCGGGCCATCTGACCAGCTGCAGAAGAGAGTGTATGGTAGCACTGAACCCAGGGGTCAAAGGTCTGCAGATGCAGAAGTTGTGAGGTATAAAGACCCGAAGAGGGAGGATCCCTAAGTTTCTGTCAGACTGGCATTTGGAGCAACAAAGAGCCTGTGGGGAGAAACACAGTGAGGCCTGACTGGAAGACGTTCCTTACCCAGCGAGCAATGCAAAAGGAGGGAGCAGCCAAAACCCATCCTTAGATCAGGAGCTTCCAAACTGGTCACCTTTATTTTCCCCTCAGCTGTTTACTAGATGATAAACTAATAATTTGTCTGCATGATATTACTGAGTGAAAATCATGAAAATCATACCTATCTATCAACTAGTACATGTGATCGACGGAGAAGGCAACTTGTTGAACACTGAGCCCTGGTTAACTAGCCAAGAGCTAGAGAGACTCCATCAATCTCTGACATAAGCTGCTGTATCCCCAAGGCACACATTCCTGCTAGGCCTCTTGTTAGTTGAGACCAGCTGGATCAAACTCTTCATATTTTCATATCGTGAGCCTCTTATCACCGAGTCCGAATCAAATTCTATTTCACATCCTCTCCAGCAACCCAAAGCATGGCCTCTCCCTATGAATTTCACCTCTTCACAGTGGAATAGAAAAATCAGGTTCAAGCTAGCCAAAAAACAGTAACAGAGGAACAAGATTCAGAGCACTGGAGTAGCCAAAGTCAAGTTCATCAAGAGGGCAAGAAAGACAAAGAATGATTTGTGGAGAATATTTGGTATTTGGTTAAAACCTATTCCCAGTTTTGGGGAGGTGGAAATACAAAATAGGCAAAATATGGGGCACTACCGCCATCTGGTGACAATATCAGGCAATTCATGTAACAGTGTTAAGTGAAATCTTTCCTATGCTATTGTTGATAACTCAATCCACTGTAACCTTCAAACAAAACTAAAGAAAATTTGCCACACTATGAGGTAATAAGATTCTGTCCACAAGTGGCTTTGGGAAGATCAGCTGCCTAGTCACACTCCTTTTTTTACCCCATACGTGAGCTCAAAAGGGCTGAGAGACTTAAATGTGCTGAAGGTAAGCAGACTTAAAGCAAGAAGAGCAAGTATCTATGTTTCGTGTTCGCCAGTAGTTGCTGAGAAAAAGCAGAGTTGACAAAAGACAAAATGAACTCATCCACACAGGAACACTTTCATTTTACAAGGTGTGGTGGTTTGAATATGCTTGGCCCAGGGAGTGGCACTATTAGTGTTGCCTTATTGGAGTGGGTGTGGCCTTGTTGGACGAAATGTGTCAGTGTGGGGGTGAACTTTGAGACCCTCGTCCTTGCTGCTCGGAAGACAGTCTGCTGCTGGATTCCTTTGGGTGAAGATGTAGAACTCTCAGCTCCTCCAGCACCATGCCTGCTTCTTGCCATAATGATACTGGACTCAACCTCAGAACCTGTAAGCCAGCCCCAATTAAAGGTTGTCTTTTATAAGAGTTGCCTCAGGCATAGGCAGGCGGATTTCTGAGTTCGAGGCCAGCCTGGTCTACAGAGTGAGTTCCAGGACAGCCAGGACTACACAGAGAAACCCTGTCTCGAAAAACAAAAAACAAAAAACAAACAAAAAAAAAGGAGTTGCTTTGGTCATGATGTCTCTTCACAGCAATGGAAACCCTAACTAAGACATAATGTATCAGTGGGAAAGGAAAGACAAGCTACAGAAGATCAGGAAATGTTTGCAAGTTATATAAGAAACATATTAATAATCAGAAGGCAGACCACCTCAAATAAGCAAAAGGTTTAAGTAGACATTCCAAATAAAATATTTAAGTGGATAATGAATGCACAAAAGATACTCAGTGTTATTGATCATTGGTGAAATGTGAATTGTTTATTTTTTAAAAAATGACATGAAAATCATTAGTGCATGGTTGATATCCCTGGAAGCCTGCCCTTCTCTGAAGAGGAATGGAGGAAGAGTGGATCGGGAGGAGAGGAGAGGTGGGGTGAGGGCCTGGGAGGAGAGGAGGAAGGGGAAACCGCGGCTGGGATGTAATATATGAGAGAAGAGTAAATAAGAAAAAAAGACATGAAAGCGGAGGGGGGGGGAAACTATTGGGAGTGGGAAGTAAATAAAAGAAGAAGATGCTGGGAGAACACGACCAAAATACCTTATATTCGTGCATGAAATAAAGAATAAATTTAAAATAGTTTAAAATAAAAGAAAGGATGAAAAAAACGGGGGGGGGGCGGAGAACGCAGGGCTGGAGAGATGGCTCAGTGGTTAAGAGCACTAACTGCTCTTCCAGAGGTCCTGAGTTCAATTCCCAGCAACCACATGGTGGCTCACAACAATCTGTAATGGGATCTGCATGAAGACATAACACACACACACACTCACACACACACACACACACACACACACACACACAGATGAATAAATATAAAAAGGGGGGAGGAGCCTTCCCATTGCTGGTTACAATGTATATTAGTGGATTCAGAGTGGAAATCAACATGGAGGTTCCTCAAAAAAAAGGGGGGGGGGGGAAGGGGGCTGAAAGATACCCAGAGGTTAAGAGCGTTGACTGATCTTCTACAGGACCTGGGTTCAATTCCCCAGCACTCACGTGGCAGTTCACAGCCCACAACCATCTGTAACTCCAGTCTCAGGGATCCTAGGCCCTCTTCTGGCCTCTGTGGGAACTACATGCACACGGTATGCAGACACAAAATTAAAATCTCAAAAATTTTTAAATGAAAAATAGAACTACCTTGAATCCAGTTCTACCACTCTTGGGAATAAACCTGAAGAAATCCAGTAAGCAAATCACAGAAGTACCTGTGCGATCGTGTTTACAGCTGTACCGTTAAAAGCCGTGATATGGAATCAGCTTCGACGCCCATCAGCAGATGAATACAGAAAAAGATGTAATATATTGTTATAGCCATAAGGGAGTTTTATTCTGTCATAAAGAATAATGAATTCACTCTCGTTTACAGTAGATCTGAACTCAGATGGTCCCATGATAGCTGAGTTCATCTATCTGGAGCCCCCAATTACCTAATCATGGAGATGCCTGAAAATCAACAAGAATGAAGACCCTAAATCCCTGTTTGCCTAATGTCAGCCAGAAGCAGCTGAATAGATATCAGTTTTCCAAGTGAGTTTATAGTCTCAACTTTTAAGGGGAAAATGTTAACTGGACAGATATTCACAGGCTAAGAAGTCATTGGGGAAGGACTCCTCTTTCATATTTTCCTCCTCCAAAGTTTCTGACACTAGAGTCTTCCTGGGGACCACCTGATAAGAATGCCCCTCGCCTTCACTTAGCTGGGATAAGAGTGATAAGGAACGCGCGCACACACACACACACACACACACACACACACACACACACACACACACCTAACAGAAACAAGTTAGGAAGTTAGCCAAGGCTGCATTGCTTTGTAAAGCTCCTCCGTTCTGGTTTAACAGTGGCCATTCCAGCAACTACAGAAATTTGGTTTTCAGAACTATAGAAACATGTTTCTTAGATCCTTGAGTGTGATGTACTTTTGATCAGATTCACACCCATCTCCCAACCTTTCCCTATTTTATCTCCCTTTTCTCTTCCTGGCGTCCTCATTCATGTCTTCTATTTTCCTCCTAGATTCCACAAGAAAGAAAACATCTGTCAGTCCAATTTTAGCCTAGTTTCATTCTGACTCTGTGATAAAATACCTTGATCTAAAGCATCTTAGAGGAGGAAAGGGTCTACATGGTTTACAATCCCTGGTTACAGTCCAGTTTGAAGAGAAGTTAAAGCAGAAACTCAAGCAGCCAGCCACTTCACTCTCAGAATCAAGAGCAGAGAGAGAACCCATGCTGCCTGCTTGTTTCATTTAGCTTTATCCTGTCCTTATAATTCAAGACACCCTGCCTAAGGAATGGTGCCGCCCACAAAGACGGTATCTTCCTATGTCAATTAACAGTCAAAACAATCCCCTCACAGATGCACCCACGGGCCAACCTGATCTAGGTAACCCCTCAGCTGAGGCTCCCTTCTCAGGTGGATTAGGTTGTGGCAAGTTGGCAACTAAAAACTGTCACAGAGGCTACTTCTAGTCCACTATGCCCTCCAGTTCTACAGAGCTGTCCTGTCATAGATAAAGGGTAGGAAAAGTGAAGATGGTACTCTGCCGGGGTTGTAGAGTGAAAGAGAGAAGTCCATTTTAATTGATGAAATTAGAGAGAGCCAGCAATGAACTTAGCAATCGTGTTAGGTTTTGTTGTCATGATAAAACATCTGATCAAAAGAATTCAAAGGAAAAGGATTGACTTTACTTCATCATTTCAATCCACAGTCACTTGACCCCACAGTTTCTGAGACAAAGCATCGTGGCAGAGAATGTGTGGTGGAGCAACGCTGCTGACTTCATGGAGTCAGTAGGAGGAGAGGCTAGGTACGTGAAAGAACCTTCAAAAATCAGGGCTGGAGAAATGGCTCAGTGATTAACATGGACTGCTCTTCCAAAGGCCCTGAGTTCAATTCCCAGCAACCACATGGTGGCTCACAACCATTTGTAATAGGATCTGATGTGATGCCCTCTTCTGGTATGCTTAGAAATAAAAAGAACCTTCAAAATCATGCTCCCAAGTGACCTACTGCCCCATCAAGACCTTGTCCCCTCCTAATAGCCCATTTGACTATGAACTCATTGGTGGATTAACCCATTGGTGAAGTTAGATCTCTCCTAATCTAATAATCATCTCGCAGTAACTGTATCAGTTGGGACCAAGCTTTTAAGACATGAGCGTTTGGGGAAGGAGATATACTGAACATCCAAATGACAACACAGACAAACTGGATCTGGGGACAGGTATAAAGAAGGAGATGTCTCTAGTGACAATACTTAACTATGCCAGTGGTAGGGGAGGAAGAGCAGGCCTGGGATGAGGTCAGTCTTCATGTGAGAGGCCAACTCTTTTGGGTTCAGACTCCATCTTAGAGAACCTGACCTAAGGTTGAACTCAAGTTAACTAACAAAATGGCACCTAGCACCAGTTTCCAGGTTATCCCCAACAAGATCTGTGCCTAGCACGAGTTTCCAGGTTACTCCCAACAGATCTGCACCTCCAGGTTACAAGCCTGCCCCTGACACCTCACTTCCTAACAACCACCAGTCAAAAGGAAAACAGAAGTTAGGTTTATGGTTTGGCTCCCTGTACCACCCAGTTGTTAACTGGTCCCCCGATCCGATGTGTATCAGGCTAGATACCCACTTCTTGTCACTATCAATGCTTGCCAAGGTTCAAGGATCCACCTTCCTGCTGTGTCAGGGTTATCGGGGAGCCCAAGCTCGAGTTTGAATAAAGAGACCCTAATGCGATTGACTGCATTGGATTCGGCTCCTTGGTGATCTTTTGAGGTTCACAAATGTTTCTTGGCACAAGACATGATATGAGAGAGAGCTATTGCAGAGCTCCACAAGCATCAGGGCCATGGCAGATAACGTGGAGATCTAGAGCTCAAGAGAGACCAAGGAAAGGCAGACTGTGCCATCAGCACACAAGAGGACAGTGCCAAGCTCACCTGTATCTGCAGGAGAAAGTGGAGCCCAGGAGGGTGTCTGCCTAGAACCTTTCCAAAAGCCTGGATGCAAGTCAAATGAGAAGGCACAGCACAAGTTCTTGAATCAAAGCAAGACAGGAGCCCTGAGCAGGAGATCCAGTTATCACATGTAAAGACACATGTCGTTTGAAGGCTGAAAAAGGATTTATGGGCTTAGATGTAGCATTCCCAGGCTGTAAAAATCCCAAATACCCAAGAGGCAAGATACTGCTCTCAGAGTGGGCACTGGGTAAGCCACCTACCCCTCCAGACTCTGGAGAATGAGTACTTCTCAGAGGCACAGATACATATGTCACAGACAGCTAAAAAACCTAAGCTGCGCTTGGACAATGAGCTGGCATTTCTCATCACAATTTCTCATTTTTTAATTATGTGCATATAGAACTTTAAGGGGAAAGAAAAGAAGGAAACCCCATCTTCACACACTAATTACATGATTCAACTGCTATTTTTTAAAAGACTTATTCATTTATTTATTTATTTATTTAATGTATACAAGCACATTGTAGCTGTTTTCAGACACACCAAAAAAGGGTATCAGATCCCATTACAGGTGGTTGTGAGCCACCATGTGGTTGCTGGGAATTGAACTCCGGACCTCTGGAAAAGCAGTCAATGCTCCTAACCACTGAGCCATCTCTCCAACCTGATTTGACTGCTGTTAATCAACATTGAATCTGAGCAGGTGACGTTCATGTTAGGCATGTCACAGGTTCCTCTGCTCTTTAACTCCAGTTTCTCAAACCACACTAACAGGTCCTCTTACTGTATCTGCGGCAATTACAGATGTCATCTTATACAGCAAGACTCACTGCTTAAGCAGGCCAGCCCAGCAAGGATCAGATACATATTTAAACCCTTTCTCAGGTATAAGAGAACACAGAAAAAGAAGAACTTTGTTGTTTTACCTGCCCCAAACACTGCAGTGAGAAGATCCAACAGGGAAGTCCAACTCTCCCTAGACGATAGGTACAACCTTGGTATGCCCTACACCCAGGCTGGTCCTTGGGCTGCTGCCTGGGTCCTGGGAGGTAGTGCCTGAGAGTTCTCCAAACACCTACCAGACCAGGGTTCATGCCATCTGTCTCTGAATCAAAGCCAATCAGTGGTATTTTCTAGGTGTCATATTCTTGTCCGTGTATCTTGAGAGGCACGGACAGCAATGACAGACAATGTGTGTAGCCCGCGGCCACACTTAGACACCATGATTTTAGATGATCAAGTGTTACTGAACCCTTTTTTCTTCGCCAATAGATAACGTAGTCTAATGAGCTGAAGACAGGGACAAGGAGGAAGATTTATTCAAAATGCCAGCCAAAGGAGACAATGCCAGGCTGTCTCCAATAAAGATCATCTTAGTTTATTATGGTTTGGGCCCTTTTATCCTTAAGCAAGAGGCAAGAACTGGGGCTTACGTTGAGAAACTTCTAGTTGCCATTCCAGTGATCTTCAACGGGACTATCCCGACAGTTGCTACACACGTAACCACAAGCTTGTGCTGTCTTCATAAATACTGAAAACATCTTAAGGACTCTTATTTTGGATAGGATAGAAGTAATCCATTGGCCTTAGGAGCCAAAAGTTTCCTGCCCTTCAAGACAAGAAAGAGAAAAGTTTAGGACCTCAGTCCTGGACAAACACTTCCTTAAGTGATGTATGTGTCTGCATGCTGAGTAGAGCAGACATCAAAAGCAAGCAAGATTCAGTATGAAGAAAGAGATGGCAAGCCTTTAATCACCCTAGTCATCCATAGACACATGTCTAAATGGGCATTGCTGTCAGCAAAAAAAAAAAACCCTTCAACTCTCTGAAAGGTAACTTAAGCAACCACTGTCATAACCCACATCAAGGTGACACCTACGTCAAAGCTAGCACCAGACTAACATATTGCTCAGCTGTGTGACCGAAACATTTAGTGATTTTTTTTACAACCAACTAAAACCAAGTCTGAGAGGCATTTCCTTGATTAATAATTGATGTGGGAGAGCTCAAGCTTCTGTAGGCAAGCTTTGTCATCCCTGAGCAAGAGGTCCTGGATTGCACAAGCAAGCAAGTTGAGCAAAGCCGTGGGAAGGAGCCCTGTAAGAATTGTTTCTCTGCTTCAGTTTCTGCCTCTGGGTTCCAGCCTTCGTTTTCCTCAATGATACACTGTAAGCTATAGGATGAAATAAACCCTTTCCTCCCCAAGTTGTTGCCTTGGGTCATAATGTTTATCGTAACAAAAAGCAAACTAAGACACACTCTGAGTGAAGACTAGTTTTCAGATATTTAAATAATTTTTTAAAAATATAAGAGTAACTCTTAATGTTGTACAACAGAATCATGCTCTCTGCCTCCAAATTCATGTATTAAAACCCTGTGGTGTTCTGAATGAGAAATGTCCCGGATGGGATAGGCTTGTGTGTCTGAACACTTGTCTCCCAGTGGACGACACTCTTTGGGGAGATGGTGTAGCCTTGCTGTAGGAAAGCACATTGCCAGGAGCAGGTTTGCAGTGTTCATGGTCTCAACCCACTTTCAGTTCCTTTCTCTGCTTCATGCTTACGTGATTTTCAGCTTCCTGCTCCAGCTGCCTGCAAGCGGAGGAGGAAAGGGTTTCTTCAGCCTACGCTTCCATGCACTGCTGTTCATCACTGACAGAAGTCAGCATAGGAACAGAGCAGGATCCTGGAGTCAGAAGTTGTTGCAGGGCAATGGAGGAATGCTGCCTTACTGGCTTGCTCCCCATGGCTTCCCAGCCTGCTTTCTTTTAGAACCCGGGGGTGGCCTCACCCACTGTAGCTGCCTGCGGCCATGAGTCAACAGGGTTCACCTGAAAGGGGGGCTAGGAATGAAAGGGGACGGAGGGCGAGAAGAGATGAAGCCAAGACAAAGTTCTCTGATCAAGGTTCAAAGCTTTAATGTTCAGCTCTCAATTTAAAGGGGAAGACCCAATCCACAACCCCTCCTAGTTTCAGCCGGAGATGGAAGGGATAATCCATAATCCGTTCTAGGTCACGGCCAGAGATGTCTCCAGGCAAGCCCAGAGTCAGTTCTGCTTCTTGAGTTCTGTGCAGCCAAGGTGGGTAACTCCACCTAGATCCTTATCACTTGGTCTGTTGTGGTAAACAAGGTCTCTCAGGCCTGCTCAAGGCTGGGGGGAAGGACACAACCCACGATAAGTGTTTTCCTCCGTCACTCACTAATTAAGAAAATATCTTACAGCTGGATCTTATGGAGGCATTTTCTCAACTGAGTGCTGTGAGACCCTGTATCAGAAATTAAAAATGAAAATTTGAAAGCTAACAGACAATAGCAGTGTAGCCTTCATGGTGACACTTCACGGTGACGCTGAGCAGGAGAGCCAAGCAGCAAGTTCTCAAGCCAGCTCTGAGGCTGTACCAGTCCAGGAGAGGATCTTCCTCTGAACATCGGGGAGCTAATCACATTTTCCTGTACCTTGAGAAAGTTCTTGAGAACTGTAAGCATTCCTGGGTACTCTCAGAATACTAAATATTCAGTTTGCCACTAAAGAATGAAGTTTCCTTCAAGAAGACACCCAGTGGGGTAGATGAGGACACACATCCAGTCGCTTTTCTCTTGTGCCCGGACTATTTCACTCCCTCTTCTTTCCACACTTTCCAATGAACTTTTACTTCTCGACAGGTTTTTTAAGGACATTCCTGTTCAAATGATTCCTCAAACTCATCAATCAATAGTTCCCAAGTGTCACATTCTTATCCCTTTATTTTGAGAAACACAGGACAAAATAACCCAAATATCTAAGCTTTATATAACATAATATAGTCATTTCACCTGGGTGGGCCAGTACATTCATTGTGCAGAGTAATGGATAGCAAAAAAACAGGGAAGGAGATTGGAAAGTTGCATCTTCAATCCAGAATTCCTCTGTCCCTGAGAGATATATTCCAAGACTGTGTAGATGATTACAATCAGATATTGGGGCCAGAGATGGATCAGCAAGTAAGGGTGCTTAATACCAAGCCTGACGACCTGAGTTCAACCCCCAGATCCCAAGTGGTGAAAGGAGAGAACTGACTCACGCGAGTTGTCCTCTGACCTCAGATAATGCACGTGGTATGGCACACACATGTGAAGGACATGTACCACACCCACACCACACCTTTTTTTTTTTTTTTTTTTTTTGAGATAGGGTCTCTCTATGTAGCCTTGGCTGTCCTGGAACTCACTTGGTAGGTCAGGTTGGCTTCAAACTCACAGAGATCTGCCTGCCTGCCTCTGCCTCCTGAGTGTTGGAATTAAAAGTGTGTGCCACCATGCCCAGCTTCAGAATTCTTTATGTTAAAACAACCGATTATAACAATATAATAAAACAAGCATGCTTTTTTTTATTTTTCAGAAATGTTTCTGGAACATTCTGTGATAGTCAGACAACTGTTCTGATAACACAGCTACTAAGCGACCAAAGCAACCTCTGCAGAGTGGTATTATTTACAACAAGAATGTGCAGGACAAAGGGCACGTCTACCGCCCAGGTTGCGTAAGCAGGACAGTAAAAGATTCCATCACACTGCTCAGAATGGAGTATATGATAAAACTTAGCTATGGTTTACTTCTAGGAGTTTCCTCTTAATGTCTTCAGATTGCAGTTAAACATAGGTAAAAAACATAACTAAAGCCATGGAGGAAGAAACCACAGCTAAGGTGGGGCTCCTCCATGTAGAGCATATGGAAGCTGCCCTGAAGCCTTTTTCAGCTGTACTGTCACTCCAACTTTCTTCAACTCAGCCCAAACTATGAGTTGTATCTGTGTAAAAGATCATTTACAAAGACCAGGATAAGAGCTAGACGGATCAATCGACAGGGAGGTAATTTTCCTTTGCATGGGTGCTCAGCATGACCATCTCCTTCCTGAGAAACCAGGGCAAGAGGCTGCTCCCAAACCAAGGACTTATTAAATAGCAGCACTGGTATCATCACAGTCATGAATTACCCAAAGCCATCCCTAGAAAAGTCAAACACAACTTTCGAGAAGTCTCTCCCTAAACATCCAAATCACTCATTTAAACAGATTCAAACTAGTAATCAAGACCAAATTCAACCTACAAATGTGTGCTTAGCTGCCTAAGTGTGTGTGCAAGTGCATGTGCACATCTATGCGTGTGTACTGTGGGTACATGTGTGTGAGTGTCCTCTGGCCCCAGGGATCCTTGCCTCCGCCTCCTCAGCAGTGCATGTTACTGTGCCTGGTATTTAAATGAGCACTGGGGATCGAACTCCAGGGCCTTAGATTTGCAGAGCAAGCACATGTGCCTTTTCGGGGCCTCGCTTCATGTTTTAAATTTGTTGTTTGGCCACTTTATTAAACCAGCATACATCCCTGCTACATCCTAAATATTTGTCTCTATATTCACAGATAAATGTTCTTACCCCTCATCAAGGAAACGTCTCATTTCAACAGATGAATATCATTTCAGAAAACCACAACGGATCAAAAGTAGAATTGTGGTTCCAGTCCCAACTGATACATCTTACAACACAACTCCTATTCTTAAGGTTCAGGGATCATTGTAGAAGACGCAGAGGAAAGATTGTAAAGGCAAGAGGATCAGGGAGTTCACTGTAAGGTCGTGTCTCCTAGAAATGTCAGAAGCTACATGCATGACTTACCATCATGGCTGCCAAGTATGACCTGAACATGGACGACACCAACAGCCATGCTAATGTGGAAGGGAGAAAGCTCAGGAGGCCTTAACCCCACCCAGACAACAACAGGCAATTAAACAATGCTGGAGGGGTAGAGAAGGGAAAGAGCATACCAACTGGTTATCCAATACCAATGGTTGGCCCTGAAAACATGTACAAGTAGCATTATATAGACTTAGCAGGCTGTATTTACGTATTTAGGAATGCACAAGAGAAACAGACACAGACACACTGATATACCAACTAAAGAAAAAGAGGCCATGGATGTTAATGACCGGGAGGAAGGGCAGGGTATATGGGAGGGTCTGGAGGGAAAAGAGAATGATGGAATAATAATCTCAAAAAATTAAAAACACATATTTTAAAATGTTTTTATTTAGATAGCAATATATTGGGAGATTTCACAGAAATATCTGGATTTCCTGGTTCTCTAAAAAAAAAAATAGTAAATTTGCCCACAGGGCAACAATCAACTGGGGCTAATAACCCTTAGACAGTTTGTGTGTTTGGTCTGTTGTCCCATCTGCTGCCATCCACCCTGCCAGCTTCACTCACTCATGTTAGCTGCCTGTCATTTACCTCACCCAAACAACCCTTTCACAGGTTCACTGCTAGGGCAGTACAGCACCCATGTTCTAGTTGATAAAATCCCTGGGTCCTTGATACATATTTATCCAAGACATGTTTCCAAGAGTGTTGGGAGTCGACTTTTAACAGAAAGCGGCTAGAAAGCAGCTATCCATGCCTGTAAGGCGCACGTGGTATCCACGCCTGCAAGGCTTATGTCATATCCATGAGCCTACAAGGGGCGTGGCAAAAGTGTATAAATACCCCAGATTTCCCTTCAATAAAAGAGACTGGATCAGAACCTCTGTCTTGTCTCCATTCCTAGCGTCTCTTCCCCTTATCCCCACTCTCTCTCCCTCTAGACCCTGACCCGAAGACTGGAGCGGCAGTTTGGGCCGGGCCGTGGTGGCATATGCCTTTAATTCCAGACCTTGAGAGGCCAAGCCAGGCAGAGCAGAGCAAGCCGCAACATTTTTTGTTATAGTAACTATTAAGTCTTTTGTCTCAAGCCAGGTAG
Source organism: Rhabdomys pumilio (assembly GCA_030674055.1). Classification (NCBI taxonomy): domain Eukaryota; kingdom Metazoa; phylum Chordata; class Mammalia; order Rodentia; family Muridae; genus Rhabdomys; species Rhabdomys pumilio. The sequence goes on from JANHMN010000024.1 coordinate 15,432,918, forward strand.
AGCAGAGCCGGTTGCAACACAAGAGAGCACTCCTGATAACTCAGCTTTCCTTCCTGTCCGATGAAGACAGTTCCTGAACACAGATTCCATCCTTCAGTTCTCCTTTACTGGTCCAATCTGCTGCCTCCTAGGCTCTCCTCCATCTTGGCAAAGAAACTTATGGAGGAGACTTCCAGCAGGCTTTCCCACAGTACAGCCCGACTGCCATAAGATTCACTCTCCATTAAAAATCCTGACGTGGCCAAGCTTGTTCAACTTATCCGCCTGGCTCTTGTCATCTGTTCCAAGTGAGAAGGCGCAGAATCCATGAAATAAATACAGCAGAGCTCTGGGTCCAAACTGCCCAACAGTCTTCACTGGGCTTCTCCATGCCTGGCCTCATGGCCGCAGCTTTGATCCTGATTTGGCATATCTAAACCCAGGCGGAGCAGAGAACGGGCAAAGAAGTGAGGAAGCTTGCAGGCCAGGAGGAGGTCCTCAGTCCTGGAGCCCAGAGCAGGCAGGACGAGCTGCCTGGCGTGCAGGTGAAGGGGGATGTAGCGGGTCTTTGACTGCTGTAGCCCCAGCTTCTTCAGTGTGCCAGCAGAAAGTTTCTACATAGAGCAAAGGCAAAGGCTTATGAGCATATCCAGCGACTGCCTGTCTTTAACTAGCAAAGCGCTCACTGCTGAAAGACCCAGTAATGGCTACCCTCCTACAGGGGTATGTCTAGAAAGGGCTTAGAATAGAACCTAGGCAAGAAAAATCCAACCGTACCAGAGAAACTTTTATTGATGAGTTTTCTGGTCTTTTTAAGAAATGGGTGCTAATATCAACTAAAGGAAAAAAAAAATCTCCCCATGGTTCCTTAGATAGCATGAAAGGTAGCCTTTACCTTATCACAGGTTCCCAACGGTATCTAAGGTTCTGACAACATAGCCCACGGCTCTATGACAATAGTAACTACATTGATGCACTTTAAAGTTAGAAATATGTTCCCATGTCTAGAGACAATACTTCTTTGTCATGACCGACTTCAGGGTTTTAACAAATGAAAAGAATAAAAAGTAAATTTACCAAAACGTTTTTAAAAAAAAAAAAATTCTAAATGCTTTGAATAATCATTTCAGAAGCATCAAAAATCACATTTACTGCTATTGTTAAGACACTTAGATGTCACATTTCTTCTTGAGAACCCTCAATTACTCTACGGATTGTCCTCCACCTAATCTCTTAATGCCCATGTTTGTATCTATAGTAAAAACCACTTATTAATAATTAATTCCAATGTTGCTTCAAAACAGAGGAAAGAAAGAAGTTCTTGCTGCATATGGCGGCCCAATCCTGGGTTTAACCAGTACTTGGGAGATGGAGGCAGGTAGATCTCTGGGAGCTCAAGGCCAACCAGGCCTATACAATGAGACCCTGCCTCAAAAAGACCAAGGGGGCTCCAGATTGACACACTGAGGGCAAGGCCATTCATTTGTTTACTACCTCAATAAATATTTTCTTCAAAACCATAAAAACCAAGGGTTGGGGGAGTTCCCTCTCTTATTTTGTTAAACAGGACACCGAGTTAAACCAACGGTGGTTGGAAAGAGAAACGTCTGCCTACACACAGTCTTGGGGCTTTGAACACTTGGTCCATAACTGGTGGTACTGTTTGGAGAGATTTGTGCTACGACAGTGGTTCTCAGCCTTCCTAGTGCTGGCACTCTTTACTACAGCTCCCCATGTTGTGGTGGCCCCAGCCATAAGGTTATTTTTGTTACTGCTTCATTCTATAATTGCTACTGAGTGTTATCTTAGTTCCTAAGACCATCGGAGATATGTGTTTTCTGACGGTCATTATGATCCACAGGCTGAGAAGTGCTGTGCTAGAGAAAGTGTGTCACTGGGGGCAGGCTTTGGGAGCGGAAGGCTTTGCCTCACTCCCAGTTTGCTCTCTTCCTGCTTTGTGCTTGCATTTGAGGCATGAGATCCGTGCACCATGCTGGCTGCTTGCTGCCATACTTCCCTACCATGATGGGCTCTAATCCCTCTGGGACAGTTGCCAAAATAAACTCTTTCATATACAAATTGCATTGGTCATGGTGTTTTATCACAGCATCAGAGAGATAATACAACCAGTATTACCTGAGGGGCCAACTTATTCCAGTCTGAGTACTTGTGATCACCAAGGATTGGGCAATCCAACCCAAAGGACAGGTGAACCCGGAGCTGATGTTTTACTCCTTGGGAGAAAAAGGAAAGAACCCTTGTGAGCGGTAATAGAAATGATGCCACTACTGACATCTGCTTCAAGTCATATTAAATCAAATGCAGTAAACTAGCAGCACCAATTACAATAAGGAATTATGGAGGAAGCTATAAGCTGTGATGTACCATTGTACATGAGTTTAGGAAATAGACATATGTACTCTGGACATTCTTCCACTCATGACCTTACTGTCTACTTTTTAATAATTTTACTACATAGTTTTAAACTATTATTTTGCACATTTCTTCCTTTTTTTTCAGAGCTCAGGATTGAACCAGGGGTCTTGTATATGGTATATGCTAGGCAAGTGTTCTACTACTGGGCTAAGTCCCCAGCCCCACATTCTCTAATTACAGCAAAGTAATTAGAAATTATAAGTTACCGCCTGAGCCACTGAAAGTACTCAGTTCAGCAGCATCAGTGACATCACACTGTTTCGTAACCACCACCATTACCCATCACTAGAAAGTTCCTAGCTTCCCAGACTAAAACCACGGACTAAAACAATGGCTACCCATTTGTCCCTCTGGTCCCCATCATTCTATGTTCTCTATAAATCTCTACTCTAAGTACATTGTGTGAGAGATATCACACGGAATCTGGCCTTTGTGTCTAGCTTAATTCACTTAGCATAATGTTTTCCAGGTTCATCCGTGTAGCACACATCCACATTTCATAATTCTCCTAAGTCTGTGTTATTTCTCCATTCTTCCATCCTGGCCTATTACTATGAAGATAGGGAATATACCTTTATATACCCAGGAATAGAATTACTGGATCAAATTTAAGAAATGCTTCATATGTTTTTAAATAAAGCTATCCAAATTGTGTTCTCTTGAAGCTGGGCACAGCTTCCTATAATTCCAGGACTTGTAAGACTAAGGCAGGAGGATCACAGTTTCAGTGTAAGATACAAAATATATTCCATCTGTTCTTCTACTTCCCACAGTCATCCCCACAGAAACCCTGGTTCCAGATCTGCACCGGAAGCCCAGGGTCACACACGTTAACTATACCCACAGCCTATATACAATATCCGTGGCTCAGAGCAGGGAAGGATCCAGCACAAGGCCCTGGACAAAGCATGGTGGTCCTTACCAGTGACAGGCTGCAGCTCCACAAGGGCAGAGGAGGGAGTGCTGCTGAGCACCTGGTACTGAGTTACAGCAACGTGCGCATCCCGGCTGGCCCGGACCTTAACCATTTTCCCATCGTCCAGGCGGTAGCTTGGGGACAGCGTCATCTGAAGCCAAAGAGACAAGATATGATTCCCAGGAAAAGACAGAAACCCAGGCCTCAGGAGGCAGTGAACCTACCTTGTGGTGTTGTTGATGCCCAGACACTTCCTTCTCCCTGATGGGGATATCCACGACTCCTGCCGAGGGCAAGGGAACACGCACAGTGATGGCCCTGAGGGTAACACACAGATCACTGCTTGAGCCACAAAAGCCAGGTAGGGCTGCTGGGAGTTGTGGGCTTAGGTCCTTTCTCAATGGACGATCTTTGCTACACTTTTACAGCTTCTGTCTGTTAAGAACAGGTCACTCAATTATGGCTGTAGTTTCTCTGACTAACACATAGGTAGGGACAGTCCTGTGAGTTTTTTATTATATCATTCTGATGGTCAGTCATGTTTAGTCACCTAATATGTGAATGGTCTAATCGTAGATTAGATTATTAGTAATCTAATAGATTAGAACCCACTACCATTTATAATCCAAAGGGAAACAATATTAAATCCTAGAATCTTAATTTTCTCTTTATTGTGCGTATCTCTGAATGATCATTTAATTTTTTTTCCCCCAAAGAATTCTACAATCAGACTGCATGACGTCAGCTTAGAAGTATCTAGCTCTTGGGCTAGGCACTACGTCATGAAAATCATGTGAAGACGACCCCCCCCCACCGCCATTATTCCAGCAGCTCTTAAATTTGATTGTGTATTTCAATTACTTATGGAACTAGTTATACTTTCACACGAGGATCAAACTCAGGGCTTCATGCATGCTAGGTGCCCTAGCTCCATCGTTAATCCCTGAAAACTTTAAGACATAGCGCTAAACCCACAGATATCAGACCCACAGTGGATGAGACATAGACATGTAGATTCTCCCCCAAAATGTATTATTTTTATTTCTGTATACATATATCTGTATCTATCATAAGAATGCAGGTGCCCACAGAGGCCAGAGGTGGGTAACGGATCCCCTGAAGGTGGAATTCTGAGTTATGGGTGTTTCGATCCAAACTCAGAATATCTGAAAGGGCAGCCAGTGGTCTTAACCCCTGAGTCCTCTCTCTAGATCCCATATCAATTTTTAAAGGGCTTCCTTGATTACAAGGTTTATGTATGCACAATTTCTGAAACAAAAATGAGGATATTCAAAGAATAGAATAAAACTATAAATCAAATGTAAAATCATAATCTAACAGGAAAATAGCCAAGGAGAAATAGTCTCTTCTCAGAAAGGGCAATTCAAACAGAAAATAAACACAAAAACCTATCTAAGCGGCTTTTAAAAAATACTCTGCCTAGCATAGGGGAGTGTGTATTTGCCACTGCTGGTGAGAGGTGAAACTGACATGATGTTTTTGGAGAGCAGTTTAGATACTGTTAAAATTGTAAACATGAGGCTGGAGAGAGAGCTCAGGATAAGAGCACTGAAGGCACTTTGAGAGGCTTTCAATTCCCAGCACCCATATGGCAGTTAACAACCATCAAGTTCAGTTCCAGGAATCCAGTGCCCTCTTCTGGCAAGCATGTAGTGCATGGACCAACCCCCCACATACACATGAAACAGAAATAAATTTCAGGAGAATACTAAAAAAATGTAACATGCATACCACTCAAATCTGCAAGTCTGTTTTTTAAAGACCATACTCTAAAAACACTGCTATAGAACAGGATATGGTGCTGTGCACCTGTGAGTCCAGTACTCAGAAGATAAAGGCCTGAAGATCAAAGTTCAAGTTCAGGTCAAAGTTCAAGGTCAGACTGAGCCACATGAAACCTGTCTCAAAAAACAAGTCAGTAGCTATCAAGATGGCTCAGCAGGTAAAGACGCTTGCTGCTAAGCCTGACATTCTCAGTCTGATCCTGGAACCTACATAATGGAAGGAGAGAACAGACTACATGTGTAGTGGCAAGCATGTGCCCAAGTATGACAGACACACAGACAGACAGACAGACAGACAAACACAAATAATAACTGTTTAAAAAGCAGCACTAGGTACAGTGGTGCAGGCCTTTCTACCCAGCATTTGGGAGGCAGAGGCAGGTATATCTCTGGGAGTTCAAGTCCATCCTGGTCTACATAACAAGTTCCAGGCCAACCAAAGGTACAAAGTAAGACTTTTTTTTTTTTTAAATCAAAATCCACCAACCAATCAAACAAACTAACAAAAGGGGTTGAGGAGATGGCCGAGTGGGTAAAGTGCTTGGTGTACAGGCATGATGATGAGCTTGGAATCCTAGCATCCACGTAAAGCCGGGGTATTCACACCTGTAACCCCGGTGTTCAAGGAAACAGACACTAGCAGATCCTGGAGGCTAGCTAGTTAATCAGTGAGTTTCAGGTTCAGTGAGACACCCTATCTCAATAAAATAAGGAGTGACAGAAAAAGAACCCTGACTGCAGAATGTACACATACGTGCACACACATAACCATTGTTTTATCACTCAACATTCTAAGTACCATGCTGTTTCATATACTTTCTATCATCATGAGTTCTAGTACAGTGCCTTTTGTTAACAGTTCTGTAGTACAGTGGTCAGAAAAGGGATGCCCTTCTTCATTCCACCCCTACTGACAATAACAGGCCTCATACCAGTACTTCTTTTCCACCTGGCGGGTTCTAAACAGCTCCTGGACTCGATATGCCGTGTCCTTCTCCCAAGCCAAAACCATTACACCTGTGGTTTCTTTGTCCAGACGGTGGCACAGATGCAAAGGTTCTGCCTTGTGGCCACGAAGCATCTTTGCCAAGATGGGCAGTACATCACTGATGCAGAGCTGGACTCCAGGGCCACCTATGAAGGAAAGAGCCAGAGGCTGAAGAACTCTTCTTGAGAGAACAATCTCTCAGTCTCGAGATAATAATCACCTTTCTTTTTTGTTTGTTTGTTTGTTTTTTGAGACAGGGTTTCTCTATGTAGTCCTGGCTGTCCTGGAACTCACTCTGTAGACCAGGCTGGCCTTGAACTCAGAAATCCACCTGCCTCTGCCTCCCAAGTGCTGGGATTAAAGGCGTGCGCCACCAACGCCCGGCAATAACCACCTTTCAATCTTGACAGAACAAACAACTGTCCCCATTTTCTACAGTTGTGTTACAAACACATGGTGAGGATTATTAATATTAATAGGCCCAGAGGTCTCAGCTAGAAACGTAGGCCAACCATTTCCAGACTACAAATTCCATTTTAACGAGCACCCCAAGGGCTCTCAGGTAATAAGTCTGGGAAACACTGTGGCTGTCTCTTCAGATTCTGTGGGACTGAAAAGCTCCTGTGAAGTATTTGGGAGAAGGGAGGCTAAGAAGATAGGCTCCAACTGGGTGATGGTGGTGCACGCCTTTGATCCTAGCACTCCGAAGGTAGACAGGGGAATCTTTGTGAGTTCAAAGCCTACAGAGCTAGTTACAGGACAGTCAGGGCTACACAAAGACCCTGTCTCAAAACAAAACAAACAAAAAAAGATGACAGGCTAAGATCAGACATCCTGGGATTTTTACTATTTGTACTCGTGATCTGACCTTTCCAACTCTGCTTTGTTACCTATAAAACATAAATATCTAAAACAAATTAACAACTAAAAACCTAAGCAGAGAATAACAGTAAGGCAAGAAAGAACCTGTTAGGAGATCAAGCAGGAACTGCCACCAAAGGAGTGATTTATTCCAACTAAAATATTTTTTTTTTTTTTGCTAAAATACTTACTTTCCTCCTGCAGTTCTTTGACAAATGTATTCTTTTTTTTCCCTTTTAATTCTGACTCACTTAAGCTGTCCCCCATCACTACATCCAGAGGCAACAGAACATCTACTAAGTTACAGCCACTCTGGGGTGCCATGCTAGGCAGAGTCCAACACACAAATACACATTACTCCACCCTCCCCCGACCTTGTGTATTATCTTCTCTTTCCCAGTTTTGTTTGTTCTTGCTTCTCTAGCTCTCTCATTTTAAAATGAGGTTTTGCTATTGCTGAGACTGATCTGAACACCGACCGGATCCTCTCCTACACCCGGGATGGCAGCTGCACACTGGCTCCCAGCCATTTTTTTTTAAAAACCATTTTGATGGAAAATAACCATTAGACTGTCAGCAAACAACTTTCTGTATTTCTCTGTGACAATTCCTGTGGGCGGCTGCACACAGCTCACAGTTCAGAACTCAGCTTTTGTATTTCTCTGCAGTAATCCCTGTGTGAGGCTGCATACAGATATTTGGACGTGGGGACTAGACACTAGTTTGTGTTACCAGTAGTCACATACATGGGATAATAAGGTTTAATTAACTAGAATCCAAGAGCGAGCGTCTCATAAACAAGGCTTCAGAGGTGACCCTAGATGGAAGAGGAAGCAGCAGCAGGTTTCTCTCCTTTGCCCACATGGTTCTTACCATGGACAGGGAGACCATAGGGTTTATTGACGACCACAAGGTCGTTGTCCTGGTGGAGAATCCTTCGGCTCAGTTCCTTGGCAAGCACATTGGGGTGAACTCGCTGTAGCTGCTGTGTGAATCGCACTAGTTCCTGCACCCTCCGCTGAACGGGGTTTGTAGGCACCTAAGGAGAGAGAAGGGTGGAAAAAGCTTAATGAAGAAGTGAAGAGCTGGGGATGGCCTTAATGGGTGAAAATTCGTGCGGGGGAATGTCTGTGTTGTACAATTTGACTCCTGTTTCCTGTGGGACCCTACACAGCCAACTGTCTCACCTGCATACCCACGCGGTGTTTGGGTCTAAATCTGGCAGTAGGGAAAGTGAGGTATTCAGACTACTCTACAGATTATTCTCGACACTGATTTACTCGCTGTTTCAGAACCTGCCCACCATACCCCACGCCTAAGAAAGCCGCGAGAGCATTGCCTCTAGGGAGTTGAGTCTCTCTCCAGACTCACCCGCACTCCCTTCGCCTTTTGCTCTTGTTTCTGGGCTCGGAGCTTCTCCGCCAATCTCTGAGCCTTCAGGGGCCTTGAGGAAGTAGCGCTAGAACAAAACGACCTGGAGACCGGAGTGAACAATCTCCCGGGACGCCAACTCCTACTCAAGACCTGGAGACCAGGCGTACCCAGCCAGGGCGCGGCCATCTTGCCGGGGGCGGGGCCGGACAGGAGGAAGAGGGTGGGGTGGGCGCTGCTGATCACGTGGGTAGAGAGCCCGCCGGTCACGTGGGGCGGGGCGCGCTCAGTGCGGCTGCGCCGGCCGGTAGCTGCAGCTGGAGCGGTGGCGTTTGGAGCAGACGCGGTGAGTGTGTGGGGAAAGCCAGGCTAGGGCTGGGAAATGCCGGTGCCCCAACGGTTTTCGCATGACCCGGATCTCCATTCTTGGAGAGCACTGCCCTGGCAAGCGTGTCTCGCTTCGGGGCACGACTCCACTCAAAAGACACTTCCCCGCCCCCGCGTCCTTTAGAAGTGAAGCTGGCTGCTTCTCAGTCTTTACCGGCACCTGTCTCGTCCCTCTTAGCAACCACGTCCTCGGCGGGTCCTCAGAGGGACGTGTCGTGTTCTTTCTCATTTTCTTGCCGCTCGCCCTCCGGAGATCCCTGGATCTCTCATATGCCAACCTCCCGCTTTGCGACTGCCAACCCCTTTGTTTCGCGTTGTTTGTAACCAGTCCTTCTCCCGAGGATGACGGTTCTTTCCACTTCATCCAGGACCCCCCACCCCATATGTCCTACCTATCTCGAGAGAGCTACGGGTTTATTCTGACCTTCTTCTAGAGTTCGTTTCTTGGGGTCTCCTCTTCCCTTCTCTACTCTTCCCAAAGAAAGTAAAGAGCACAGACCTTTTCCCCTTTTTGCCTCCTTTAGTTTTTCCTTCCATAGCTTGAAACTGTCGAACCCTCTCTCTGTCTCCCTTTCCTACAAGAGACTCCCGAAGTGCAAACGACGACTCTATCACCAAAGGGCAGCTGGGAGTATGAACAGCTGTTTTGGAATGGTAATTTCGAAAACACCTTGGGATGCGAATGCCGTTTGTTGGGGGAGCTGATACTCCAGGGATATCATGAGCACTAGTGACTCTTCCCTCAAGATAACCGGATTGCATTTCAGTTAGAGAATAAGTAGTTGAATTAGGCTTGGGTCTTTTCTCCCTCCAAAAAGGATTAGCAGAAGGAAACCACGTTCCGTGTGAAACAGTTGAACAGGTGAATAGCCTCAGAAGGCTAGAAGTTGACGAATTTTGACTTCATGTGATAGTTGGGTTTTTGAAACTTCTTAAGAAATCCCTTGCAAGTGATATTGTAGAGAGGAATCCGGTAATACAAAAGCAGGGCAGATCAGAAAGGAAAGTATATCCGGGAAACAAACTAGGCTGCTATAATGTCGATGATCGTTAATGAAGTCATGTCCCATTCCGTGGTCTTTTTCTCCCTGCTAAGTACTGTCCTTGGAATGTGAATTACCAATTATGCAGTCAAGGTGTGCCATTGGCAGCAGTTGTTTCGAATTGAGGATTTTTTTTTTTTTTAATCCCCGAACCTGTTAATATAGTAAGCTCACAAATATTTATGTGGCTGCCGTGTTTCTGAGTTAGGTTGGTTTGAGTTTTTGTTGTTTTTTTGTTTTTCTGTCTGTCTTAAAGGTCTCACATTGTAGACCAGGCTAGCCTCGAATTACAGAGCTTTGTCTGTCTCTGCTTCTTTAGTGCTAGGATTAAAGACTGCACCCTCACAGTCTGCCTGTTCGAGAGCATTTTGAACAGTCATAGTTCTGTCAGGGTTTTGACGTGAAGAATGAAGGCAGGGAACGGTTGGAAGACATGTCTGTGCTTCTGTAATGAGTTCAGTGATCCGGGTATAGAGGTCCGTGGGGGCGAACAGTCTGGGAAACACCGTTTCTTCTATTAGTGGCTCTCTCCCCTCTCAGTAATAAAGTCACAAGTAGAACACCGCTACAGAAGTTGAGAAACTCCACTCTAAAAGAATTGTCCTTTCTGATAAGCTCCAGTTCCCTGTTCAGATATCATTAAACTGTTGTATCCGTTAGTCACATGAAAGCCCCTTTTCCAAGACATGGACATCAGGACTTAAAATTACATCATTACATTAATTACACTCCTACATTAGGTACAGGACCTTTATGGTTAGGAAGAGGGTTCAAAAAAAAATGTTTATACCCTCACCTTTCCTGCACTGTTCAAGAATTAACACTTGTTTTTACAGAATTTACCTTCTGTGGCAGGAAACAGAGCAAAGAAACAACTCAGATGTCATTGTTAGCGACACAAAGCTGTGTTCTTAGTTTTAGGCACATTCTGTAATGCCTGAAAATAAAGATACCAGTCACTGAGAGGAAAAGACTTAGGTTTTTCTTTCTGAGATTTTCTAGGAAGAATTTAAAGGTTTCAGCTTTGCTGTTTATCTCCACATGTGATTACAAAAGTCACGATTTCCTTAATGCTTCTCCCATGAATCATGACATTTCACAACTTAAAATAGAGTTAGAGCCTGGTGTGGCAGTGAATGCCTTTAGTCCCAGGCCTCAGGGACAGAGGCAGGGGGATCTTTGTGAGTGAGTTAAGCCTGGTCTATATACCAAGTTCCAATACAGCCTGGACTACATAGAGAGACTGTCAAACCAAACCAAAACAGTTTGTATACCTACATCCTTCTTTCCTTCAAATCTGCATTCTCTTCCTCTTCCTCATTTGAAAAATTCCAGCCAGAGGCATTGTCTTCTCTACTTCCTCACCAATTTCATGTTGTCTTTTTGACTAGAGATACCTCTTGTCCAAAAGGTCTTTTCAGCCCAAGGAAGGAAACATTGTTACTGGGTCATCATTTTTACAGAGTACAGATCTATTCAAACATAGCTTATTTATGTAACTACATAAAGAACTTGATTGTTGGCTCAGCTTGTAAAGGTACTTGCCACCAAGCCTGACAGCCTGAGTCACACGCAAGAGAGCTGATGTCTCTCCAGTTGTCTTCTTACCTCATGTGTTCGTATGCACTGAGCACATGCAGGCACACAGACACATACAATAAATAAATGTAATAGAATTTTAAACAATTTTTAAAAAGAACGTTTAAAAATGTTTGCTCCCCTACAGAAAAGCACAAACACTGCCTTAGTATTTCATAAACACAGACAATAACTGATTAAGAAGGAACCTTAAGCACCGCACATGGAAGACTGGCTAGTTGCAGAATGCTAAGTTGTGCTCCTAAAACAACGATTTGCCAGTTTTAGACTAACTGGGGATTCCATTTGCCTTCGAGCAGGAAGTACTTGGGCATTGTTTTATGATTTTAGATTAAGAGAAGCGATTAGCAAGAACTCACTGGTGGTTTCCTGGAAAGTGTGATCTTGGGAGCTAGGCGATACCGGGCTAGTCCCCATAAAGTTGCTATGAACTTGGCAGGTAATTTAGGTTTTTTTATCATTTGACAGTTGATCTTTTTTATACAACTCTAACACAACCTCTCTTTTGACCTTAACAAATGTTTATTTCAAACTTGAGTGTAGTTAACACCAACACAAAGAATCTAGAGTTTGTTCCTCGTAGCATCTCCTCCCCCATTCCAGTCTCCTGAGCTGATGTTTGTGTTTGGAGTTTACCTTTTACCTAATGAATGGTATTAGGACGATGCTTAAGGCTTCCTAAGTGGGGGTTGCTGAGGTGGCTCAGCATGCCAAGGTGTTTGGTCCCTCAAATTCCATAAAGGTGGAAGGAGAAAACCTACTTCATAAAGTTGCCTTCTGACCTCTATGTGCTTTCTGTGGCACACATGCCACCCCACCACACACAAATATTTTTTTAAAAAAGACCTCCTAGGCCAGTGTGGGGGCACACGCCTTTAATTCCAGCACTCGGGAGGCAGAGTCAGGTGTATCTCTGTGAGTTTGAGGCCAGCCTGGTTTACATAGTGAACTCCAGGCCAGCATAGTGGGACCCTGTTTCCATAAAAGAAGAGAAGCCTATATCTTTATAAAGTATGTTGTGGATATGGATGGTAATTATTTTTTTCAAAGCACCTTTTTTCTTCCCTCCCTCCCTCCCTTTCTTCCTTTAAAAAAAAAAAAAAAAAAAAGGAAAGGATACCTACCACTATGAAGTCCATGTTATCCTAGAACTTACCAGACTAGCCTTGAAGTCTTGGTCTTCTGAATCAGTCTTCTGAGTGCTGGAATTACAGGCCTGCTGCCACACCCAGCTACAGACCAGCACTTCCAAGAAACTCCCTTGTTCTTCTGTTGCCTCATACTTTTATCTAGCGTTTGACCAGTGATCCGGAAGGTGTAGCTTAAGCTAGTGCTTCCTGGATTTTGTCATTTCTGAAGCATGGAGGTAGTAGCTACGTCACTAGAGAATGCTAGAGGTGGACCATATGAAGCTCCTAGCCTAGGAGTTCAGTCTGTCCATGGTCTCCAGCCCAGCAGCATCAAAGGCTGAGGAGGTACATCCCTACCCTGGGAGAATGACCACATTGCACACTCAAGGTCCTTACTGAAACCTATGAAGAAGATGTTTTTCTCAGCTTGGTCTCTTGTTTGCTATGCTTATGCCCCTACTACTTACTCTTGGCTAGTTTCTACTTACAGGCCGTATGTTTTCTAGTACAGTGGCTTTCTAAAAGTGTGTCCGTAGCAGGTAAGGGATTAAAAAGATGAAAAAAAAATTTTTTTTTTCTGTTGTGTGAGACTATGCACAGTTTTGGCCTGCCTATTTAGAAAAAGTAAAACCTAAAATCAAAGGCGATATACTAGGAATGAGTGTTTCTTTAATTTTATCTTATGCTTTCTATTATAAAAATAATAGCCATAGAATGGAAACTACAACAATGAAAACAGGGACCATTCATAGTTCTTTCAAACTATGTTATTATCATGCTTTTCTCCAGTTTTTTGTGTACTTTTTTTCTTTAAATATGAAGATTTAAATGAGCAAATAGAAACAAAGTTGGGGGCTGGAGAAATGGCTCAACTGACTGTTCTTCCAGAGGTCACGAGTTCAACTCCCAGCAACCACATGGTGGCTCACAACCATCTGTAACAGGATCTGACACCCTTTTCTGGTGTGTCTGAAGAAAGTGACAGTGTACTAAGTACTCACAAACCTACAATAGATAAATAAATCTTAAAAAAAATAATATTCAGAAATTTTTTAAAAGCAGTTTTTAAAAAAAGAAACAAAGTTTGTATGATATAGGGCTTGCTATTATTCTCATCTCCTATCACCAGAGGCAGGATGTAAGAGGTCACCTTCAGCTACACAGTGAAAACACGGCCAACCTAAGTAAGCTACATAAGATACTCTCAAAAAAGCAAGCAACAAAACAACCCTACAGCTGTGGAGGGGAGCAAGCGCCAGACTCCCGTCTATGGATCAACTAGTTTCAACAATTAACCTACACCCAGGGTCTCTTCCACCCCCACCATCCCAGATGGTTCTGGCTCAAATCCCACAGATAGTTTATTTGAACTGTTGTTATCCATTTGTAAAAAGTAAGATCTTGTTTTTAACACAACCATAATACCATTACCATACTTAAAAAGAAAAACAATTGTTAATGTTGCCAAGCAGGAAATTTAGCTCTTTTTAGCAGTTGAATGGACTAGATGCATCCAAGAAGGAGCCACGGCATAGCTTGTATACACTTGTTTTGTTGATGATATGAATCACATTCAGAGATTTATGCATGTTAGCCAGTGCCTTATGCTCATATGCTTTTAATTAGGGAAACAATATATTTTTATTAGAAAAATAATTCAGAATGGTGATCCCGAAGAGACTTGTGGTCTGTGAGTCTTGTAGGTTATAGAACGCAAGGTGGCTAAGACAACCTGGTTTCAGTGTATGCATCTTTATATAATTTAATTTGCCACTTTTTTTTTCTTTTGGGGTAGTTTATTGGTGTTTCGAGATAAGGGTCTTGCTGTTAGCCATGGATTGGCCTCACAGTCACTATGTAATGGGCTAGCGTCAAACTTGAGTTGATTCTCTTGCCCATCTGTTTTTCACTGTTGTTGTTTTAGAGAAGGTCTCATTGCATATAGCCCAGGCTGTTCTCAAAGGCAAGATCCTCCTGGCTTAGCCTCTTCAGTGCCAGCAGTACAGGAGTATGCCATCCTGCCCAAATGAGTTTTTTATACCACTTTGTCTTTACACAAGCTAAACATACATTGGTCCATTAAGTTGTATCTGTAACTTACTTTAGTGTGTTTGAAACTATAACTGTTAGCTGCTTTTGGGCCACCTGGGGCTTAACTTAATGCATATTAAAGCACTTTTGTAAAGCCTATCACATTGACAGTATATAAAGAATATCAGCTAGTCTCAGCCTGCTCTATAGGAACAGGTGCATAGACACTTGTTGGATTGTAAGCGAGCTAGGAATCAAGAAATACAGAATGTAGAATTTTGTCTCCTCGGTGATTTACTTCAAAGTTTTGTGCCTTGAATTTGTCACCCAGAAAGTAGGATCATATAAACGACTATATGTTACTGAAATTCCTGTGCTTCAAGTAAACAGAATGATATTTAGAAGTAAGGAGCTTTGAAAATAGATGGGGAGGGCTCAGTGGTTTAGAGAACCTGTTGCTCTTACAGTGGACCTGGGTCAGTTTCCAGCACCCACCAGGTGCTGTTCCAGGGAGCCCATCGCCTTCTGACATCTGCAAGCAGCAGGCGCCGCTCAGGTGATACACGTACATATACTCTGTCAAAACACACACACACACACACACAAACACACAAATAGATTTTGGTTAGAGATTTAATCATTAAATGAGCATTTAAGTTCAGACCCTCAGTCTTCATTTGTAAAATGAATTAATAATACCTACCTAGTAAGATTGTTGTAATAGGCAACAAGATAAATTTATGTAGTGTCTAACATGCATTAGGTACTCCAATTATTAGTCTCAAATTAAATTAGACTTTTGTGACACTGTGACCAAGTCCCGAAGAACAGTAGCTTAAAGGAGGAAAGATTTGTTTTGTCTCATGGGGTCCAGTGTTAAGTCTACCATAATGGAGGGAGCCTGGTGGAACAGTTATGTTGGCCAGGAAATAAGAAGAGTCCAGAGTCAGTTCAAACAGAATTTATGATTTATTGGGAAGCAGCTCTCAGGCGAGTTCACTGGTCCCAAGGAGGGGGTCAGTGAAGTGCTCCTGCCATGGGGAGGGAAACAGAGGGAAGGGGAAGAGAGAGAGAAAGCTTGAGTGCAGAGAGAGATGCAGAGGAAGTGGAGAGACCAAAATGTCTGCATTATATAAGGAGTACCTTCTTGGGGTGGGAAGTGCAACCCCTAGGCTGGAAAGTTCAGGGCAGAAGGTAGGGTATCCCCTGAAACAGGGACTGAGGAATGATGCGAGAACCTGGAGGGCAGGTCTGCTTTGGTATGTAAAATATATACCTCATCTGTTTCTGAATTCCAACACCCCAGCCTTTTATTGATTATTGATAATAAATGAATAAGAGGCAACATAATCATCTATGACTACTTCCTGCTGACATTGGGGCGCCATTATTTGGGGAGATATGTTAGTATTACCAGTGGACTCTTTGAAGCTTATAAAACTCTTTTTAGGTCTACAAAAGATACAAATTTTAGATATGTTAGTATTACCACTGTTTAATTTTAAAGCTCTGAGCTTTGAAGCCTCTACAACAGTAGCACAGCCAGAAGATATCTGAAGGATTTTTTATTGCTCCCGTGCGCCTCAACTTACCTTCCTATCACCATTCAAGTTTTCACATCCTCCAACCTTCATCACATGCATTTACCAACCTCAGAACACCTTTCTAGACCCTCGCTCTCATCCTCAGACCTCACACTCCTCCCAAGGGCGTGCTCCCAGTGATGAGCTCCTCCTCATAGTTCCACTTCTCTCCTTGCTCCATTTGCATCCCATTAATTCTTTGTACTGTGATTCTGTCAAAGGATTGGCTCCGTGATTAGGTTGGAACACTTAAGATCCAGTTGTCTGTGGAAACTCCTGCACAGACATACTCAGAAGTGTACTGACTTGATACTCAGGACTAACCATCATGCATCGCTTCTCACCTGGGGCCGGCATGGGCTGGCACATGCTCCACTGTGAAGCTACATCCCTAGCCCATTATTTGCATGTTCAAAACTATTAAAAAAAAAATGTATTTTAAGGTATAATGTAAAGATCAAAGTATTCTTCTGGGGAAATGAGCATAACCCAGAAAGGTAGGCATATTTTCTAGACTATCAACAGAGAAAAGTTAAGGACTTTTAAAAGCACATGGTAGATAAAAAGCAGATGTTAAGATTCTAAGAAAGTTAAATTGTGTTTTGAGCAGCATTTTTCTATCTGTAGGAAACTTGAGTAGGAACAAATTAAAGAGATGTATGCCGTCATTGTATGGCTAGCACAGGCTTTTAAGCTTGTCCTGGTACCATTGCTGTATGTAGTGTATGTTTCACTGGGTGGTGATAGCACAGTTAAACTATTAACTCATTTAGAAAAATTGATCCACTCAAAGTTTACCAATCTCAATATATTGGTCCCTGCATTTCTGAAATGTGGTAAGAGTTACTCAGGGGCACTGGGCTTGGTGGTTCATGCCTGTCATTCTAGCTCTTGGGAGGTTGAGATAGGAGGCTTGCTTTGACTTCATGGCCAGGCTGAGCTACACAGTAAGACTGTTTTAAGCAAGGAATCATTCACCAGATCTCTGCTGTAGAGATTCTGATTTGGTGACTTGGAGTCCAGGAATTAGTTTCCTTCCCTTCTGCTTGCCCAAGCTAACATTTTGTTTATGGATGTACCAGACAAAGGTCAAGCTCCTAAAACAATGTAAGAAAAGTAATGGCCAGTTTTAAATATTGCTACTTTATGTTCTCTGTTGAGCCAGGCAGTGTCTTCCGCCTGTGTGTCTCTGTGTTTAGTTTGGACTACACCTCAGTTTTCACCTGCCTGCTGTTAATTTTTCCCTGCAAGTGTGCCAGCATGCTTCTCACATACTTATGAGTTACATTGTGAGCTCAGCTGTGTCACGCCTGTCTGTTGGAGCCCTGCCTTCCTCCTACCTTTACTGTTTTTAGGAGCATGCCCAACTGCTGGCCTGGACCTGCTTTTCATTCACCTCCTTCCTGTGCGGAACCATGTCCTCTTCTGGCTTATCTCCTTGTTTTATTGAAGCACACGCCCCAGTAATTTCCTGAGAAGTATTGGATGACTTGGTTTTGCCTGCCTACTTAATGATTCAGCAACGTGTAGAAATGAAGGTTTGAAGTAATTCTCACACAGAACTTTGAGACATTGCTATGCTGTCTTCTGGAGAAGGTTACTGCTCTAGAGACACCATTTCACATCCTTTTTATATGACCCTTCTCTCCTTGGAAGCTATGAGGATACTCCTTGTCCTGACATTATGTAGTTTCATGGTGTATCCAATGAGGTGGGCTTTCCTCTATGTTCTTGTCATGTTACAGCGGGCCCATTCAGTCCTTCAGTTCTAAGGACTCTGTCAACTTTTCTCCTGTCGGTTCTTTGTTGCTTTCTCTCTCTTCCTTGTCCTTCCCTCTCCCCCTTCTCTCCCCTTTTCTGTTTTTCCTCTCTTATGCTTTCTCTTACTACTCCACACTCCTGTTCTCTGTCCTCCCTTTCTCTTCACCCCTTATCCCTCTCACCCTCTCTCCTCTCTATATATTGTAAGCTGGCCTTGAACTCACTAACTAGCGGGTCCTTGAGCTTTTGATCCTCCTACTTTTACCTCCTAAGTGCTGGGAGTTACAAGCCTGTGCTACCAGGCCAGAGTTGACTTTAGGATTTGTTTATATATATTAGTTTCTCTGTAGCTGTCTTCAGACACACCGGAAGAGGGCACTACAGATGGTTGTGAGCTACCCTGTGGTTGCTGGCCATTGAACTCAGGACATCTGAATTTTATTCTTTTTACAATGTATGGATGTGATAGGCTGCAGGTGGAAGCATTGCAATCTTAGATTTTTCTTAAATCTGTGTAACCGCTTCACTTCCCACAAGTGACTGGAGGGCTTTCCCTGGAAACTCTGCCTGGATGTATCTTGCCTCTGACGTGCAGTGACGTGTTCTTCAGGTTGGTTTCAGAACACGTGAATGAGGTGGTCTCTCTGTAAAAGTCAGGCACACCATCTCCCTTTCCTGTCTCTGTTCCGAGGAGCATTTCTTACCTGGTTTACCCTCACCAGGGCTTGGGGGTTGGGTTGGGTTGGGTTTGGTTTGGTTTGGTTTGGTTTGGTTTGGTTTGGTTTGTTCTGGTTTGTTCTGGTTTGTTCTGTTCTATTTACTATCTTCGAGAGAAGGGCCTTGCACTTAGTAGACTCTTAGTAGACACTTAGTAATTTGAGAAACAAATGAACTCTTTT
Organism: Rhabdomys pumilio; assembly: GCA_030674055.1. NCBI lineage: Eukaryota > Metazoa > Chordata > Mammalia > Rodentia > Muridae > Rhabdomys > Rhabdomys pumilio. The sequence goes on from JANHMN010000024.1 coordinate 15,451,707, forward strand.
ATGATTTCTTTGGAGGTCTAATGATCCTGGCTGTCATTGACTCAAGTAATTTCAGGTTTCATTTTGGTTTCTCTAAACCTTTGAATTGGGAGGTAGAGAAAATGAGATTGTTTTCTGGCTTAGCAGAGAATTGTGCAGTGAATAGACTTCAGCCATATATATCTTTAGGTCTGCATGTAAAGTTCTCTTTTCCATCTCTAAAAAAGTCATTGAAAGTCTTCAGCTTTTTATAGTTTACAAAATTATTCTCTTATTTTAATGGGAGTACTTGTAAAGAGAGTATTAATTATTACATAAGGACCAAAGTCAACTTTTATGAAGTGTTATGGAAGTGGGCACAGTGATATCTGTGTGTAGCAAAGAGAAACCAAATTACCCATAAATTTCCTTAACTTTTTCAGATGCATATGCTTCATTTTTTACCTACCTTCAGGTTCTTTGAGGTCAGTCAGCCTTTTAAATTCTGGCTGAAAAGCTTGATATCAGAAGTCATAAGTTAGTTCTCCGTTATAGTGTTACAGAATCCATGGGCATCTCATCCATGGGATGGAGCCGGAGAGTTCCTGGTCCTCAGCTGCCTTCTCCCTGGGTTCCCTCTCATCCTGGTGCCTCACATCCACAGCCAGCTGTAGAAATGTACTGCTGCCCTGTCTTGCCATTGCTTGATTTTGTTCTTGTAGTTATGGAGAGCATTCTAGGTAAGTTCTCTACTGCTGGGCCATATAGATCTTTTCCCCTTTATCTTATAGAAATAAGATTCTTGCTAAGTTGCCCAGATTGGCCTTGAACTTCCTGCTTCTGCTTCTATAGCTGGGATTATAAGTAGGTACCACCACAACTTGCTCTATTTAAATCATATGTGTTTACTTAAGACAGGGTTTCTGTATAAAGCAAACTGGCCTCCACCCTTAAAAACATTAGTTACTTTTATGTATTTGAATGTTTTGCCTGCACCCGTGGACATATATCCACCATGCTTGCCAAAGGAGGTCAGAAGAGGGTATCAGAACCCCTGGTACTAGGGTTACAGACATTTGTAAGCTGCCATGTGAGTGCCAGGAGTCAGTCTTGTGTCCTCTGGAAGAGCAGCCAGTGTTCTTAAAGTTAATTTGCTGAGATACTGATGTTGGTGGGAGAGGAAGAACTGGCAGGAAAATACTACAGAAGGGCTTGTAAGAATAGGACAAAGCAGAGCACTCTAAGGAAAAAAGTGTTTGCATGGATGTGAACATGGGGCCATGATTATAGGTGCTCTAAGTGCCTCTAAGATCTTTTGGCTAATAAACAGGGTCTGCAGTAGTTTTCTCCTGCAGGTGGAAGGGGTGGTGAAAGGGGGTTTCCCTTTTGCTCTCCTTTTTTAAAAGAATTATTTTATGTTTGTGAGTACTTTGCCTGTGTGTTTTTTTGCGCCATGCTCTTGCTGCATGCCCTTACAAATCAAAAGAGGACATCAAATCTCCTAGAACTGGAGTTATGGCTGTGAAGCAAGAGGGCAGTGCTGGGATCCAAACCTGGGTCTACAGGAGCGACAAGGACTCTTAGCAGTGTGAGAGCCAGCTCTCCAGCACGCTTGCTTTTTTACATAACTGTTTCAATATAACTTTTCCCCTGCAATGTACATGGGATCCATTCTCCAAAGAGTAGAAGAGGCGCCAGCTCCCCACAGCGGCTGCTTCCTGCCTGGGAGCCCTCCCTTGTCCTCACTGACCTTCTGGGCTCTTTAATAAACAGTGTGCTTTTAGGTTTCTCTAACTTGCTTTTCTCTGGTAGTTTTTCCCCTTTGGTTATTTTCTCAGGCCATTTTGACATTGCTGTTGGCTGCTCAACAGAGCAATGCTTCTGGAGCTTTTCTCCCAGTTCAAACTTGGTGGGCTCTACGGAGGCAATACTCTGTTTTTGTGCCACTTTCAAATTCTTTTTTCTAGTCTAAATAACGCTTTTGACTCTCGGCTTATTTATATTTGATATAAAATACTGTTGCTTTTTTTGAGTTGATTTTCTGTCAGAACAGCAAGTTCTGCAGAGATTACCATGACAGCTGAAGGTGTGTCTTTAGTCACATCTCAGGTGATCTTTGGTTCATCTCTCTTCTGTTCTTAAAGAATTGTTAAAATGGTGTTTACAAAATCAATATATTAACTTGGTAATTGCCCATAATTTTAGCATGCAAATATCATCTCTGTCATCCAGAGGTCTGTGGTACACTGTAATTGTTAAACTATTTTGACCTTTAGTTTGAAATACTGTCTATCTCAAAAAACCACATGTGCTTAGTTGCAGTCTCGCTGAACTTGGAAGTTGTATCTCGTGGGCCTGAAGCACGCAGAGACGTGAGCCAGGACTCTGTCAGTCACTTGGTACTTTAGACCATGTGAATACTGTGGTTAGGAGGGAAAGAGTTGTGTGGAGTTGGGGGGGGGGGGTCCTTTGGACCTTCTACTTTGGAGGCTAAAGAGAGAGTGATTGATCTTTTGCTAGGGGGATAGAAGGGAAACTAGGAAAAAATAAGAATGGAATTAAGTGTTAGATTAATTAAATGTTAGATATATTAAAGGAAGTAAAGGAAAATAAACAACAACAGTTTTAATGGATTTTGTCTCCAGGATTTCATTTCCCATAAAGAGTTCCATGGTATCACATGTCATTGAGTCATAGTAAGGTTGACTTTGAAGTCAGTACAATATCATTATCCATTTGTGTCTTTACAGAGCTGACTCTACAGTTAATCTCCCGACTACTGCATAATAGGTGACTTAAGCAAGCTGCTTAGTCAGTTGTATTATCTAGGGTCTTTGTGATACATAGTGATAACAGAATCTTCCTCAGAGGAGAGTGGTATGGAGGGAAATAGAAATGCTGGGCAGTGTTTTGGGGGAGGCAGGCTGGGTGCAATGATGGTAGTCTTAATGCTGTACCTGACGTTCAGTATATGTTTGAACATGAAAATTCAACAGCTTGTGACTAATAAAATTATTGTGTTAAACTCTATATAGGCATATGAGAATATGATCGAACTAGAAATGGGCTGAGTTGAGTGTGTGTATAGCTCTGGTTCATAAACACACTGGCAGATGTGGCTGGTTTTGCTACTTTGTGGGTTCTTTTTTCTCATCCTTTATTCTCCTGGTTTTACCCCTTTATTAGATAGGAGAGAAAGGATAGAGGAGAGGGAGAGGGAGGGAGGGAGGGAGGGAGGGACAGACAGACGGACCCTGAATCTAATCTCTTTCCTTTTGTTTCTACTAACACACCACAACCAACCCCCCTGAATGACTCAAAAACCACCAACCCTGCCTCTTAGGGCTGTAACATTTATAAACGCTCTGAAAAGTTTCCAGAATTCCAGATGTCCACCATCACAGAAACCGTGCAGCTGGCAAAACCATGCCTCTGCTAGAGCCTGAGGTAAATCATAGTCTGCTGCTATGGACAGTCCAAAGCAGCCCCATCTCCCCACACTCAGGATTAAAATGAAAGCACATTACAGACATGCTGTCCTGTGTCTGACTTACATGGGCTCTGGGGATCCTAACACTGGTTCCCATGCTTGCACAGCAAACACTTTGTCCACCAAGCCATTATCACAGCCAGGGGGAGATTCTTAAGAGAAGAATTCATTCTATCAGGAGATTCAGGGGCATTAGTATTTGGGGGCAAAAAACTAGTATTTCTTTTCTCAAAACAAATTGGGTTAAATAAAAGCATTCCATGACTTCTCATCTGTGATTGACAAAATTAAATTCCTCATCATGGATATATACATGTGTGCATGTGCATGTATGTATATTCTCCCCCCAATCCATCATCACCTGGCTCTACCCACCATCAGCTACTTACTGATTACTTACTGTCTGCTTACTGAGCCCCTCTCATTTCACTCCTACCTGTTCACCCACCTTCTCTAAGTACCTCTGCTATATTTTAACCCCTTAGTAGTACCTTTTAACACTTGTAATTATTGGCCTCTCCCACAAGAGTAGCTCTTCTTTTAGCATAAGGAGAAGTTCCATCATCCACTTCCCAAGTGAGTTTCTAATACACCGTGTTTTCAGCAACACAATAAATGTTCAAATATTTGCTGCTTCAATGATTGTGCACCTACTATGAGTTAAATTTGTCTAGGAGATAAATTGGTAATTTTAAATGTTCTAAACTGTAAAATTCCAAGATGAATAGATAAAGTTACAGTACTTTCTTTCACATCAACCAATTACCTCCAGAGACTGACACAACCAGTCACCAGTTTAACGCTTCTCTAACTTTCATTTTCTCCTTCCCAACTACATGAAAAGAAAATAAGGTCACATAGTCTACCTGTAGTGATAGTTTTGAGAATTTTGGAATTTTGGGTTGTTTAAAAAAAAAAACACAGAAATATTCTAAGATAGATGTATGTATGTATGTATCTCCATGACGAAGAATTTAATTTCGTCAATCGCAGATGAGAAGTCATGGAATGCTTTTATTTAACCCAATTTGTTTTGAGAAAAGAAATACTAGTTTCTTGCCCCCAAATACTAATGCCCCTGAATCTCCTGATAGAATGAGTTCTTCTCTTAAGAATCTCCCATTGACTGTGGTGATGGCTCGGTAGACAAAGTGTTTGCTGTGCAAGCATGGGAACTAGTGTTAGAATCTCCAGAGCCCATGTAAGTCAGACACAGGATAGCGTGTCTGTAGTCCTGCCGTACCCACAGCAAGATGGAAGGCGGAGAATCACAGAAAGCTCTGCCATTGTAGCAGTAAATGGGTGACCCTGTCAAAGCAAGGTAGAAAGTGAGGCAGACACTTGAGGTTGCCCTTTGACCCCCAAACCCACACCAGGATACATGCTTGGCCTTACTCTCACACTCATACTCACACATAACAGAATTATAAATTTTCCTTTGAGCTTGGTGGCTTGTGCCTGTGATCCCAGCCCTTGGGAGGCTGAGGCAGGTGAACCGTTCAAGACTAGTGTGGTTTGAATATAGAAACCATATCTAAAACACAACAAAAAAGAATCCACCTTTAAAAATGTGTTTGCATCTTGGATATTCGACTAGCAAAAAAGTAAGGTTATTTGGGGTTATAGTGAGAACTCAGTTGGTAAAATGATTGCCATGCAAGCATAAAGGCCGGAGTTCAATTCTTATTAACCACATAAAAAGCACATTTAAAATCCCAGCACTATTGCGGCAGAGATGGATTATTGAGCCAGTCAGCCCAGCCTAATTACTGAGCCCCAGGTCCTGCTGGGAGGAGACTTTATCTGAAAAAACATGGCAGAGAGATTGAGGAACACCACCTGAGGGCTGACTTCTGACCTCCAGGCGAGCACACGAGCACCTGCACATAAGTAACAAGTAAGGCGACTTAGATGTACAGTGTTTATTTAATGCCGGGTGATGTTCTTCAAACCTTCAATTTGCCACTTTGTCTGCTGAATCAGATTATCTTAACTCCTGTGACCATTTAGGGAGTCTGAAAATGATTGTGTGGGTATTGATTTGCTTGTGTACATAATTATTTGTTCCACTTAAAAATGAAAATAGCTGCCGGGCAGTGGTGGCGCACGCCTTTAATCCCAGCACTTGGGAGGCAGAGGCAGGCCGATTTCTGAGTTCAAGGCCAGCCTGGTCTACAGAGTGAGTTCCAGGACAGCCAGGGCTACACAGGGAAACCCTGTCTCAAAAAAAAAAGCCAAAAAAATTAAAATAGCCTTTTGTGATTTTACTACATTAAAATTAGTAATAGATTTTTTTTGTCTGCCCCCTTTTGGGATGGGGGAAGATCTCTCTTTTCTGTAGGTTGATATTAAACCCCTGTTTTTAAGTGATCCTCCCTAGCTCCTGTTCCTCTAGACAGCTGTTAGTGTGCCTGTTTAGAGAGGAAATCTCTGATTCATCCCATGTCTCTCCAGCCATGAGCACCTTTGTTCATCTGGTTCTTTTGATAAACATGTGAATGCCTTCTGTGCACAGGCACTATTCCACAATTTATTTACGAACTAAACAGGCACGAGGTCCCATGAAATGAAAAGCTAAGGACTGAGTGTGGAGGGTGAGCGGGTCCATCATCAGCTCTAAGCAGGATAGCTAGGGTAGCTCAGATCATCAGGTATGATTTGAATAGAAGTTTGGTGACCTATGCATATGGACAGAGAAGAACATTCTGAGCAACGACAGACCTCGAGGCTTCTAGCACAAGCCTATTTGAGGAATTTTATAGAGGATGCAGGAAGGAACTGACTGTGTCAGACTTCTAGAAATGAGTTTCTTCTGAGTTAGTTTCAAAAATGTTCATAAGCCAAACTAAATCAGTAGTTAGGCATGGAACTTCCACAAATATCTGCAGACACAAGTATTAAATACCTACATTCATGTCTTAACTTGAAATCAGGCAGTTCCGAGGTAAAGCAGTGTCTTCAGTTTACTTCACTGCTGAACAACCAGGTTGGTATTGCTGTAACAGGTGAAATTGGATTACATGCTTATAAATCCAGCAGTTAAAGAACAAGCAAGAGCCTGCAAAACTAAAGATTCTATCATTCAAAATGGGGATGTCGTTTGGTGGTAGAGTACATGCTAGCTAGTGTGTGTGGTTTTCATCTCATAACTAAGAGGGAGAAGGGTGGCTTTCATCATTTCCTCTTATGATTGCCTGTTCCTGCCTCCCTGGCTCTAGGGTTACAAGTGTGTATCACTGTTGCTGGCCTTTTTATGTGGGTTCTGGGGTCAGATTCATGTCGTCTTGCTTATGCGGCAGGCACTTTATTGTAAACTAAGCTGTCTCCCAGTGTGTGTGCCTGCCAAGTAATGCTACAGAATGTTTCTTTTCCTTAGTTAGTTCTAAGAATGATGGTAAAGCAGATGAGCTCTATATCTCTGCTACGCTTCCGTCTTTGC
>JANHMN010000024.1:15464120-15540780 GCA_030674055.1 Rhabdomys pumilio
TTGTTTGTTTTTTATCACTGGTTCTCCATAAAACACAGACATTAGGCAGAAAATGACTTCTATTATATAAATTAGAACTTGGTGAAAATATTTCCGAGATGGTCAAACCTGACTGTCAGCAAATAGAAAGCTCTGAGACTCCAAGAAATGAAAGACCCTGAAGAGAAGGAAGGCGGTGTGCCTCCTGTGTACCCAACATTCACACACTGTCTAAGGTCTAGAAAAGTCAAGTTTGATTTTATTTAGCTTTCCCCCAGAGATTCTGTTCTCAGGAATCATGTACTTTTGTTTAAGATTGACTTTATTTTTAAGAGTTTACAGTATCCTTTTCACAGTCACACCAGATAATTAAGTTAAGGCAAAAATTTCCAACTTCAGTTATTGACCTGTGTCCCCAGGGCTTTGCTTTCTGGAGATCAGAATCAAAGATTTGACCAGAAAGGCAATCTGGGTCGTAACTCTTGTGGTTTTATGACTTCTAGTTCCCTAATGACTATAATATCAAAGAAAAGGTCATTATGTGAGATGGAATATGGGGTTAAGAAACTTAGCCTCCAACACACGGCTTTAATAAATCCTGAAGCTTTCTAATAGTAAGTCCTGCTATTGACATAATAATATATTATTATGCCCAATAGCATAGGGCATAATAACATATCCAGAGCTCTACTTTTATTATCGTCTACATTGTCAGTGGTGAGAGATGACTGCTGGGCCAGTGAGAGGGCTCAGCAGCTAGAGGCACATACTGCCAAGCCTGACAACCTGAGTTTGATCTCTGGGACCCACATGGTGGAAGAGACCAGACCTTGAAAGTTATCTTCTGACCGATACACATATGCTGAGAGACACTAACATATGCATATTCGAATGCAAATATGCACACAGGAGCGCGCGTGCGCACACACACACGTTGTTGATATTAGACTTTAAATGTCAACAGCTTACTAAAGTTTCCAGCTAAAACTTCCATTGTAGTTCTTAATTCTAATCCTTGTGGCTCTTGAGCTGGTTTTCCTGCAACTGGTGTTTGCTGTCTTTCACATATCTTTGCTTAGTATTGCTGCTGTTTATCACAGTGGCATGATTAAAATCTCTTCCTTGTTTAGAGAGACATGTCTACAACCTGTGAGGACAGCTGTTAACCACAGAGAATGTCTAACAGTGAGCAAGTTGTATGCTTGTGTTGCTAAGTGTAATGGGTAATTAAGCACCATTAGCCCACTCAGGTGTGGGTGGTTTTATGTCCTCAGTGGTTGTTCCCAGACCTCCTTGTGTAAATCCCAGAGTGATGACCAGCGGTTTCACATGAGTTGACAACTCTGGATTTGGGTGGGAGATGGGAGGAAGGGTTTCTGAGGAACAGAAGCAGTATGACAGTGTGGAAGTATGACACTGACGAAGCCAGAGCTGTAATTTCAAGATGACTTCCCTTAGGCTAATTTCATTCCTTAATCACGGTGTGCTTTGTTAACTAATAGACTACTGCTAAGCAGAGGACATCCCACAGTACCGTTAACTGGATATATGGCTTATTAAAATGCTTAATGTATGTGCTGTTGTAAATGATGTGCTTTACAGATCTAATCCTGGTACATGATGTTTAATCTATTTTAGAAACTGGATGGCTTCTACAGGGAGCCAGGCCTCTGATATAGACAAGATTTTTGGATTCTTCAATGATGGCGAACCCCCCACCAAAAAGCCCAGGTAAACAAGAGGAAGGGAATCAAAGGAGTAGAAAGTTACCATTAGTGGGAGGTGCTTACCCTGTATCACAGGTCTATCACTAGTTAGTAAGTCCTTCATTTAAAAGACTGCATTATTTTTACTCTAGATTTAACTTATTAAGGTGATTATGTACATAGTTTTCAAATTTGTTGTGTTAAAGCTCATAATATCCTACTCCTCAGTGATAATCAACTTCCAGTTTTTCTAATCTTGACATCTTGTTTTGCTTTGTTTTTGACTGTGAAATGAGGTCTTGCTGTATAGCCCAGGCTGGCCTAGAACTCTTGCCTCAGGCTCCCAGATGCTGAGATTACAGGCAAGCGTCTGACAGCACACATTTTAAATATTATGTGTGCTGCTATATGTTCTCTCTGGTAATAGAAAATAAGGATTTCATTTGCTTTCCTGGTTCTTGTCCCTGTATTGCTGCCCCACAGGCTTCACTCTTATCTTCCCACATGTTTATCTCAGCATTTGATCAACCAATTCTCAATATTTACAATATTGTATCTTTATAAGTAGTATTAATAAGCCCAGTGCTCAGGAGACAGAGGCAGAGTCAGGCAGATCCCTGTGAGTTTGAGGCCAGCCTGGTCTACATAGCAAGTTCCAGGACAGCCAGAGCTGTATAATGAGACCCTGTCTTGAAAAACAAAACAAAATAAGCCATAAATAGTATTAGTAGCGAAGCCTAAAGTGTTATGATTATATTTTTGCCTTTATGCCTTTTTTTAAACTTCCACATTACCAAACGTTATATTGGATTTTTTTGTTTGTTTGTTTTGTTTTCTGTGTTCCTTTCCTTTTCAAACACTGACAGAAGAATTAGTCTATCATGCTGGGAATGTTTAGAAACTTGATAATTTATTGATTCTGTGGATTCGTACCTCTGGCTGTTGGAGTCAGCTTCTTACTCTGCTCTTTGTCTTATTGTGCACTCCGTTTTACTGAAGCTTTCAGGTACCTTCCCCAGTAAGAGTGCACTCTTGGAGATTAGTAAATGTCTTTGTCATGTACATACGTGCACTTAATGTTATGGTTGAGAATAGAAGTTTTAGTTAGGAAAATGTTATTTCTTAGACTGTTGCTAATATCTCTGATTTCTCTGGTGACAGAAAAGAGTATTCTAAACCAGGGTGGACACTGCTCTGATTAGCAGTTGTTTCAGAAATCAACTAAAAAGAGGAAGTGATAGTTTGGTCACAGTTTCTGAGACTTCGGTTTATGGTCTGTTGGCTCTGCTGCTGCTTTGAGAGGACTGTGAGGTAGAGCGTTGCTCAGGGACATGTGGAATAGAGTTGCCCACCGTTTGACTGCTGGGAATCAGAGAGCCAGGGAAGAAGGGTCCAGAAACCAGATACCATTCTCTCAGATCCCATCTTTGTGATTGCCTCCAAGTGGGCCTTGTGACTTAGAGTCTTGCCTAATCTCAGTAATGCTCTCTAATTATGAACCCAGCAGTGATTAACCATTGATAAGGTAAGAATCCTTGATCCAGTCACCTTCCAGAAAACCCTCCCTGAACATTAGTACATGGGGAACCAAACCTGCGCTTGAGCCGTGACAGTGAGGGTTCCAGATCATATTGTAACAATATGATCTCTCTTGCCTTTGCTCACTAGAACTTACAGACGTCACATTCTTCTCATTAACACACGGATTGTACAGTGCCGTTCTTGTGGAACTAAAAGTACCTTCAAGCTGCTTCTTTTCTTAGTAACTTCATTTTGTGTTAATCTGATATTAACTTTCCATTAAACATGTCTCTGCCTTTGTATATAATTATATATAATTCTTGTTCAGATGTTGAACCTTCTGTCATTAGTGTGTTCTGTTTTCTCTCTTGCTCCAATCTCTCACTGTTGGTGATAGGGTCTCTGGATGTGGCCTGTCCTGCAGCTGCCGCTCTACCCTCCTGCATCAGCTCCTGAGTGCTTTCATTACTGGATCGTGCCTCTCTGCTTGGCTCTGGTTGGGTTGTTGTTTTGTTCTGTTTTGTTTATTTCAGTTTTACTTTCTTAAAGTTTTTCTCAGTTTTTGTAAATTTTTAAAAATTTGTTACATTTTAAATTTTCTTCAATTTTGTTGTTACTGTTTTTTGAAGAGGAGCCATCTTCCTAATGCAGTCTTCCTCTCCTTCCTGCCTTAACCTCCTGAGTGATCCCTTTCTACCTACTAGGTTGTCCGTATGTGCCTCTTATCATGTGGGCCGTGTGCAAATTGAGTGACCATAGTTTGTCTGTTCATATTTAAGCCACTGAGAAGCAGTTAGGAGTCTATGTGACTGTGGAGAGTAGTCAGAATTCTCTAGAGAGGCTGAGAACCCAGCAGTTATTTTTCTGCAGTCACAGTCTTGTGTTGAAGGCCTGAGGAAGGGATTCCTGACAAGCCCTTGGTCTTGAGTCCAGAAGAGGGCAGAAGAGAGACTCTGGTCACTGAGAGCTGCAGCAGTGACAGTGGATGAACTTGTCAAACTCCTTTCTGTTGTCAGGCTGCCACCATAAGGTGCCACCCACATTTGGGGTGGGTCTTTCCACCTGTTGAAGGAGATGCCTTATAGGTGTGCCCAGGGGGCTTTTCTCTTAGTTGATTCCAGATTCTGTCACACTGGCAGCAGTATTCACCATCACAGAATAATAGTGAGCTTTCCTCCGAATCGTAAGCCTGGAGCAAGCTCAGCAGTTGAGGACCTCTAACTTGTCTAAAACTGTGGGTCTTTTCTGACATAATGACCATTTCCCCAAAGAAATTTCTTCCATCTCTTGAATGCATGGAGACTGAGTCCCGAGAAAAGGTTGAAGAATCTTAGTGCCAGAGGCTTGCCCCAAGGGAGACTGCTTGGAGAAGTCTTAGATTTCATCCAGAGATTCTTTCTTTATCCCTCCCACTGGCACTGTGCACAGTGTTCTCAAATGCAGTCCTCTGGCTGACTTTCTGAAGACAGACCTGCTGCTGAGTTTGTGTCACCCACCTACCCACCTGAACATGTACCTAACATTCCTGAGCTTCTACAAAGGAAACTGGGCTTTCTTATGGAATTTCTAAAGTTATGTCGCCTTTGAGTGTCTGCTCTGCTGTCATCCTGTCTTACCCTACTCTTTATGCATGCTGACAGAGTTCCAGCCCAGCACTGCCACCAGGAGCTGAGGACTTACTCTGTAGAGACCTCTGTACAGGCAAAGCTGCAGGGAAGAATTTCAGGACAAGCAAAGCTTTTACATTTTAACAGTGAGACGGGGGATGTTACATGGTTTTAGTTTAGTATGGGCAGTTATGGGAAGAGGCTGCTCAGGGAAAGGACAGTACTCGGTACGGCTCCTCAAGAATTGTACTGAGGTGTCTTTATAATGGCTACACTTAATGATTCTGTGGCTGTTTGTTATGTTTCTCAGTATAACTTACAGCAGGGATTAAAGATCACGTAAAGATTAAAAATGAGTAAACTTGGAGCAGAGTGAGATGATGTAACGTGCAGTTCCCACACTGGTGAGATAGAGCAGGAGGATCAGGAGTTAGGAACTTCCAAGCTACCCAAGATACTGTCTTAAAGGGCACACACGCACACACACGCGTGTGCACACACAGGCACACGTGCACACACATACTTTGATTTAGAAAAATGAGCTGGTTGTACTTACTTTTCTTCTCTTATTGACCTTCCTTTTTAAAGATTTGTTTGTTTTTTGTGCAGTAATGTTTCGCCTGCATTGTGTATCCGTGTGAGAGTTCCCGATCTCTCAAACTGGAGCTACAGACAGTGATGAGCTACCATGTGGGTGCTGGGAATTGAACCTGGGTCTTTTGGAAGAGCAGCCAGTGCTCTTAACCACTAAGCTATCTCTCCAGCCCCTGGCTTTCCCTTTTTAAATGAACCTGCAAGGTAGTTTTATAAGGTCATTTGTCTATATTTAGGTATGGAAGGGGCATATTACTCTCTAAAGTCAAGATTAAAACCCCTAATCTTAAATAAGTGTGTACTTAGTTCATTTGCTGTTTTGTTTGTTTGTTTGTTTGTTTGTTTTGGTTTTTCGGGACAGGGTTTCTCTGTGTAGCCCTGGCTGTCCTGGAACTCACTCTGTAGACCAGGCTGGCCTCGAACTCAGAATTCGCCTGCCTCTGCCTCCCAAGTGCTGGGATCAAAGGCGTGCACCACCACTGCCCGGCTCATTTGTTGTTTTTAACATCCTTGTTGACTTAACTCTTAGAAAAGAGAATATGGTCTCTATGGGGAAACTTTATGATGACTAAGTTTCTGACACCCAGTCAGATTCTCAAGTGAAAGGTTTGTTTTCCCTTCCCATGTCCCCTTGATTTTCCCTCTCTATCTTGTCTTAATATTTTATTTAAAAATGACTATCAGGGCCATCGTGATGGCTCTGCGGGTAGCACAAAGCCAGATGTCCTGAGTTTAGTCCCTGGGATCAACATGTCAAGAAGAGCAAACAACTGCCTGAAGTTGTCCGTGATTTCCACGCTTGTACTGTGGCATGTGCCCACACACAGACACACAAAATAAATAATGCACGGTTGGGTGTTATCATCATCATCATTTAGTGGGTTAGGTAGGGATCATAAGGCACATTTTTTCTTTCTTTTCTTTCTTTTTTCTTTTTCTTTCTTTCTTTTTTTTTTTCTTGCTGAAAAGTCTTTGATGGGTGTGTATATTTGCATGTGTATTTATGTACCATTTGCTATTTTTTTGTTTTGTTTTTTGAGACGGGCTTTCCTTTAACTGGCCATAAATTTCTGATCCTGCTGTCTCTGCCTCCTAAGTTCTGGGATTGGAGACTTTGGCCATCACATCCACCTGTCATTCATCATCTTGATTCCTCGTTTCAAACACACTATATTGTGTGCTTCTAATAGCTTTTGACAGTTTTTCCCAGTGGATGAACTGTTTTATATATGGTCATCCCTAGTGTCTCTGTGTGTACAGGCCTTTCTACTTACTAAATGAGTGAGTGTAGGGACGGAGAGTGGGCCGGGCAGTTCTGGGGGCTGTTTCCCACGGCTTCAACACCGATCAGGTTTCTGTTTGTCGTTCTATTTGGAAAGGGGGGTCAGGCAAGTCACGATTTTAGTGTAGTCAGAGAGGGAAGGGGATGAAGCATGCTTGTCCATGTTGTCTCACAACAGGGCTCTGCTCTGTGTGTGCCGTGAGAAAGGGCTGTGTGTTGTGACAAATAACAGGAGGCTCCCATCTTCTCAGAAGCCTGCTGAGCACTCTTTCCAAGTGACATAGAGAACAAAGCCAGGCTCCGATTCGTCTCCTGATTTGGCTTTCATGCTGAGTTTTATCTTTGCTTACAAAATTTGGCATCAACGTTTCATTGTCTTCATTGTTTCGCATTTCTCAACAAACAAAATCAACTTGATTTGTATGAAAATATTTTTTTAAATAAATCAAACATGTCCTTTTGAAATAACTATTGACTTACAGTATAATTTAGTTGGCATAACTTCAGCTGTAATACACTTGAATGTATTGTGACATTGGTGGTTTTCTTAGCTGGAGAAGACTTTGAAGGAGAAAGTTGATTTTAAGATTGTTTTTTAGGATTCCTGAAATAGTTCATTACTTTGTTTTCCAACAAAAACTGGAATAATATTGTAGTCTTTATTTAATCTACCGGAGAAGTCTCAGAAACTGGAAACCTCATCTTTACAGCTAAAAATTATAAAGTGCGTGCCTTCAATCCCAGCACTGGGGAGGCAGAGGCAAACAGGTCTTTGTGAGTTGAAGGCCAGCGTGGTCCACATAGAAAGTTCCAGGCCAGCTAAGACTGACACAGTGAGATCCTGACTCAAGAAGCAAACAGCAGGAGTTACAGCTATTGAATAGTGAGAGCCAGCTACGTCTTTCTCAGATGTCTTCACATGTGTCCCAGGTCTACTGGACGCTCCAATCTTTTGACTTTTCCTTTTTTTAGGAAGCTGCTTCCAAGTTTGAAGACCAAAAAGCCTCGAGAACTCGTGCTGGTGATTGGAACAGGCATTAGTGCTGCCGTTGCACCGCAGGTCCCAGCCCTGAAATCCTGGAAGGGCTTAATTCAGGCCTTACTGGATGCCGCGATTGATTTTGATCTTCTAGAAGACGAGGAAAGCAAAAAGTTTCAGAAGTGTCTTCATGAAGACAAGAACCTCGTCCATGTTGCCCATGACCTCATTCAGAAACTCTCCCCTGTGAGTAGTCTGCTGTATGGCATGGCATGTGACATTTCCTGATACTGGGATTAGTGTGCTTACTTAGCAGGAATATTTGTTTATTGCTGTGTATTTATAACATCTGGCTCTTCTGAAAAGTAACTATTTTTAGAGCCTGCTCAGGGTACTCATCCTGACCCCATTTTACTGTGATGTGCTGAGAACTTACGTATATGGAGACAAGGCTACTGATACACTTTTGCTTTTTTCCATTTACTTTTTCTATTCTCACTATAAATGATGTCCTGACATCCATGACTTTAAGGAAATATTAGAAAGATTTAAGTTTGGATTTTGTGTTTGAGAAAGCATCTTGTACATCAAATACTGGCCACAAACCTGGGTGGTTCCTGGGTGTTAGGAGGAGTATAGGCATGTGCCCTGCCAAGCTGGAAATAATTCTTACTGTGTGATGGGTAAAGTAAAACCACTTCTTGGTGTTCTTTTTAGAGGCTGTAACTCAAAATAGCCACAGTGAATTTTATCAAGCTAAATTATCTAACTTTCCAAAGAACCTAATTGTCTTTCTTGCTTCACCTTAAAAATTTCTTGAAATTAGGATTCACTTATGCTAGGACTAGTTATATATGCTTGAAACATTAACGTCAGTGAAAGCAAAGGGGTTGTGATTTCCAGGCTAGCCTGTTATGCATAACAATGCTGTCTCTCATGCTCTCTCTCTCTCTCTCTCTCTCTCTCTCACACACACACACACACACACACACACACACACACACACACCATGGGCAGTGGGTGTAGTTCAATTGTTAGTACTTACCTAGGATGTATATAAATGTACAAAGGCCCTAGGTTTGACTCTCAGCATCATTTCACTCAAAATTTAGAATATGTTTTGGCTACTATATTATTCCCAAATATATCATAAATAGAGCTGCATGCAGTTTGTTGTTTTAAACAGTCTCATGTAACCATGATCATCCTCAAGCTCAATGTGAGGCCAAGGACAACCTGACCTAAAAGGCCTCACCCTCCAGTCGAGATTACAGGCTGTGTGTTGGTAGGATGGGATTAACTGCACCTTGGGAAAAAGGGAAGGGCACTTACTCCTTAAAAGTTAGCTATCAGGAACCAGGTGGTGGTGGCACACACCTTAATCCTAGCCCTCATAGGGTTAGGGAAGTTGAGGGCAAAACTTCAAATCAAGTACTTAAAACACCCAGCAGAAATTGACTGAGGGAAACAGCTTTTAATGCAGCCAGTTGGAGTTTCCAATAGAGGGAATCCTGGGCAGAACAGAGTGTCTCCTCAGGTGAGGCTTCCAAGGAAAAGAACAAATAGCAGCAGCAGATAGCAGCAGATACAGAGAACATTATCATATCAGGCATTGATGCTCATGACATGCAGAGGAAACAGACTGGGAAGTTGAGGGAGCCCACGCAGACTCTCAGTTGAGCTCGCTTTCTGTGGCTGAGCTTTCCATAACTGGACTTCCAGCTGCTCTTTCTTTCCCACTGTAGATGCTCTTATGGGATCTACAAAATAAAACAGTAGTAACTCCTGTTGGAAGTTGCTGCCTCACTGTTCTCAGAGCATGGTGTTTTATTCTTGGGCTGTTTTACTGCTCTTTCCTATCACAGAAGTTTAGAATTAGCCTGTCCAGCCCAGACTTGGAGGACACTTTAAAACAGTGTGCTTGGGTCTGAAGCAGTGGAGCAGCTCGGTGAGTTTCAACAACGTATGACAGTTTACCCATCCTGCACATTATACCTCCCACTGCCTCTTAGGAGTATCAATGCAAGGACCTTTACAAGGTTATATCCTAACTTAGTGTAGAATATAAAAAAGAATTCTACGTCGTGAGCGAGTGGTTCTTAGGAATGCAAAGTTGATTTAACCTGTAAATGTCAGTATAATGTACAAAGCTCTATAGGCGGCAGGTGAGAGGTCAGATGCGTACATCTAAGGGATCTTTTTTTTTTTAAAGATTTATTTCATGTATGTGAGTACACTGTTGCTGTATTCAGACACACCAGAAGAGGGCATCAGATCCCATTGCAGATGGTTGTGAGCCACCATGTGGTTGGTAGGAATTGAACTCAGGACCTCTGGAAGAGCAGTCAGTGCTCTTAACTGCTGAGCCGTCTCTCCAGCTCAGGGATCTTTTTTAAAAGAAGACTTATCTTTACTTTTTGTACACGAATATATTGTCTGCATCTGTGTAATGTGTCTATATGTCTGGTGCCTGTGGAGGCCAGAGGAGGGTCTTAGTTCCCCTGGAACTGAAGTTACAGATGGTTGTGAGCCATCATGTGAGTGCTGGGAATCAAACCTGGATCCTCTAGAAAAATAACATGTGCTCCCAACAACTGAGCCATCTTTCCAGCCCAGGGGTCTTTATCTTTTAGGAAACACAAGAAAGTATCTATAAGTGAGATTATTTAATACTTTGATATTGGCTCCCAACAGCTCAGTGAAGTTAGGAAAAAGTCATGATGCATGGTAGTTTAGGTTAAAGTAGATTGGCCATGTCATGACTGTTCAGATTGGGTGATTGGTACATGGTGGGGAGGGGGTGCTCATTTATTTGTTTGTTTGTTTTTTTATTGCTGTGCTGTGGATTGAACTTTTCACATGTTAGGCAGGTGTTCTGCTTCTTTTTACTTTTGTGTATTTGGGGAAATATCAGTATCAGAAAAAAATGTTAGATTTCTTGATAGTAACACAACATGGTTAATTGGCCCCAGCTATTGATCCAGCTTCATGTAATAAAGAAGTGGCATTGTAAAATCAAGGCAGAGAGCTTGGCAGTCAGAATCGGCAAGACCTTGCCATTTACACGCCCTGGAATTCTCTGCAAATCAACTGACCTCTTGCCATTTGCTTTTGTACAGTAGACCTGGAGCCAGACTCCTGGGGTCACACACTGCCTAGAGCAAGATTGAGAGGCTGGATCCTCCATACCAAAGAAGCAAAAACCAAACAGCTGTGGTCTTATTTATTCATGTGGTTTTGTGAAGAATAGGTGGCGTTAGCAATGCTTGCGTGACTGTTGGAATTGAAATTGGAGGGTAGAGTGGCCTAGCCACCCTTTCTCATCAAGCATCAGTTTTACTTGAAAGAATGGGACTAGTGCTCAAAGTAAATGCAGTAGAGATGTCAGTGACCCTGAGGGAGATGGGGTCAGGGATGCTGGGGTTTGCTTTTCCTGTATGTGGGACTAGAAAGATGAAGTACAGGGTAAAGTAAATGAAATAGTATCGTATCTACTGTGCTGTTTTGAGTGAAGGGGAAAATTCTTAGGGCCTGAGTGGGAGTCTGACACTTCCTTTTGACTTCTAAACTCTGTTTAGAAATTTCCTGTTACGAAATTTTAAATGAAAATTTCTTTGAGTCAGCTTAAGAGAGGACACTGGTGGGAAATTTAGTTCTATGGTTACCTGCTCTAAGACAAAAGCTTTGATTTCAAATCTAAGGAAATAATACAATGACAAAAGCATCTTCAATTCCCAGCAACCACATGGCGACTCACAACCATAGGATTTGATGTCCTCTTCTGGTGTGTCTAAAGACAACAACAGTGTGCTCATAAATAAATCTTTTAAAAAAATTTTCAAACATTTAATTTACGAAATGAAGACTTGGGAGCCAGACACTGTGGTGAAAGCCTGCTAGCTCAGAGAGACAGAGAAAGCACCCAGCTGACCTTCCTCTTCAACCATCGTCACAGAAAAAAAAAGATGTTCTCCTTTTCTATGCTGTCTTAACTACCTTTCAACTCAAAGACCCTCCTTCTCTTTCCTGGATTTTCTTATGTTCACCCCCTGTCAGCTGCTTGCTCTGCCTCTTGACCTGTCATTGACTTTAGCTCTTGTTTACAGAAAGCTCTTGGGTTAAAGGTTTTTGCGAGGGCTGAGCCACACCACAAGAAACACATTTTTCCAGTTCACAGTCTCAGGGTTCACAATGTGATCAAATATCCTGCAACAACACATCCTTCCAAGCCCAGTGTGGTGGTTTACACCTGACAGGCTAGGGGATCACAAGTTCAATGTTACCCCGGGCTAGAATGTGAGGCCACATCTTAAAAGAGAACAAACAAACATAAATCTTCACTCTTTTTAATATTGCTATACAAGATTTGATAACTCACAGAAGTGGGACTAAAAGATGTGTAGCTAAAGCAAGTGACTGGAGGAATTTCCGAGTTCCAGTCTTTTCCTGGAAACAGAACAACGACAACAGAACAGCTGATGTTCCTCACCCGTGACGGACTCAGGGTCCACCCATGCCCTTCTCCTTGTGCTCATAGTAACAGAGCTGCTATGGGAACAGAGTGTGTGTGATTGTATGTCTGCATGGGCCAAGTACAGTATGGAGTTAGAAAACACAACAAGAACTTCTTAGTAAGCAGTCGCTGTATTTATCAAATGTGAAACCTAAGTATTGTTATATACATTACAAAAATCAAAAGGATGTGTAGCTATTGATACCTACTGACATATCTTGTTTCTGTTGACATCTTTGTCTTATCTGCCCTCTGCCCTGAGCCTTCTTCATTCACAGAGTTCTCTTACCCAGCTTTGTGAGTGTTGGCAGAGATGTGTGCATCCTTCCTCACTGTTGCCATCTCTCAGTTAACACATACTATCCTCTAGTATGTTTTACCTGACAGTGTACTGTAGAGATCTTTCCATACCATATCCTGTATATAGTCTGTAAGTCAGTGTTGTCACCACAGCCAAATTCCTAGTCGGCTTGTAAAAAGAAGGGGGTGGGGTGGAAGGAGGTTCCACGCTGTGCTTAGTTACCCCATTGTTTTGTGCTTGTGGTGAGATGGAACATCATGACAGGAACATGCAGTATAACAAAATACTTAAAAGCTGAAGGAAAGGGCCAGGGCCCCAGAGTCACCTTCTAGATGTGCCCCCAGTGACCCAAGGACTTCTCACTTGGTTCTACGTTTTCTTAATGGCACTTTTGTTTTCACATCTTTGATTCTTTGGGCCTTGGGGTTACGTTAAAGATCCAAATGATAGACTATGGTCCTGGGCAGTACCAGTCTTCCATCTATGGATCTGTAGTCTGCTGCTATTGGAGAAGCAGTGATAGGCTTGTGTATGTCATTTTATCTGATTTCAGTTATATCTTCAGGACTCCAAGAAATGGAATAGCTGCTGCATGTTAGGTTGGGTAAATAGACTTGTGAACTTGGTAAAGTAAGAGAGCTTTGTTTCCTTAATAGTAATCTGGTACTAGCATTTAGTAGTAGTTGACTGTTGTGTGTAGTGACTAAGTAACTAGAGTTAATACACTCATCAATGTTTTGGTAGGGGTAGATATTTAAAATTCAGTATGCATTTTACTTACATGTGTATATATACACTTTGTGTGTGCCTGGGGCCCATGGAAGTCAGAAGAGGGCATCAGATTCCTTGGAACTGGAGTTACAGACGATTATGAACTACCATTTGGATGATAGAAGTCTAACCTGCAACCTCTGGAAGAGCAGCAAGTGTTCTTAATAACTGAGCTGTCTAGCCCCCTCTTCACTGTTTTTGATCAGGGTTTTAATTTAATTAAGTAGTACTAGAGTCGCCTGTTGGCTGCCTGTGTGCCACAGTGTGATATAATTGTTATTGTGTAATGAAACTAGATAAACCTTGAAGTCTATGACCTACACTCTCAGCCAAGTAAGTTATAGATCCCTCCACCTGTTTATACACTAGGAAAGAGTCCCTTTAGCTGCTGACAGCAGGAGTCAGTGAGAAGCCTGTGCTGTGTGGTTAGAGCAGTGTAGAACCATAATGGATGGAGCCCATTAAACTGTGGCCTGTTTCCAGCAGGGCAAGGCGTAATTTTAACTGTGTTCTAATGTTTTCACTGAGGAAATAGCACTATTTGGTAAGTAATTTTATAAAATGCTATGTCACATTAGGAAAGGAACATCGACATGTGTGTATGTATCTGCTTAAGTGATTCCATGGAAACTTGCACATTTCAGTATTTATAGACAAGGAAACCTGGAAAGTATTGGAGACTACTTTGAGGGAACCTAGAAGGAGCTGTCTATTCCAGGGAGTTTGAAACTTACTCCCTGGTAGCAGAATGCAGTATCTCACAGCTTCAGTGGGAACCGTGCGTGCTGGCTTGCACCAGTTGCCCTAGCTTCTCCAGATGCTGAGGGAAGATCATTTGAGTCTAGGGGTTCAAGGACAGCTTGAGCAGTTCTTCCTCTGAGCTTATGGAATGGTATAACACCAGGAATAGAGTAGGAATCGGATGTTTGTTAAGACGCCTCACCTCGCTACTTTCTTGTGTCAAATTTCTTTTGTCCCGGGGTCACTGTGTCCTTGGTTATAAAATGAACTTCTCACCTGAAGTTAGCATTTCCCAGTCCTTGGGGATATATATTCATTCGTTATTTAACAATGGTATACATTCTGAGAACACATAGGCCATTTTGCTGCTGTGCAAGCTTATAGAGTGTACTTACGCAAATCAAGATAGCTGTGATGTCACTTAGATGATAAGTTGTACATGTGCCATTGTTATGCAGCAGAAATCTTATTTTTATACACCTTGAATGAAGCTAGAGAGGTAATTAAACCCATATGTTAAATGAATTATTTCAAATTGATTAATGGTTATTATTTATTATTATTTTAGATTTTTCTTTTTTTGAGATAGGGTTGCTATATGTAGCACTGGCAATCCTAGAACTCACTATACAGACCAATCTGGCTTCAAACTCACAGAAATGTGCCTCTTGAATGCTGAGGTTGAAAGTGTGAACCACTACACCTGGTTCTTTCTCTCTTTTCTTTCCTTTTTTTTTAATTTTTATTTTTTTTAATTTTATATGTTTGAGTGTTTTGCCTGCTTGTATGTATGTATACTACATGTATGCCTGGTGTCGGCAGAGGGCATTGGATCCCCTAGAGCTAGAGTTACTGGCAGTTCCAAGCCACCTGATGTGGCTTCTGGGAACTGAACTCAGGTTCTCTGGAAGAGCATCAAATGCTCTTAACCAGTTAGCTCTAGTCCAGTTCATATTTATTTTTAACTGTGTATATGTGGCCGTGAGTGCCTGTGGAGTCCAGAATAAGGTGCGGAATTCCTTGGAACTAGAGCTACAGGCAGTTCTAAGCCACCTGGCCTGGGTACTGAAAACCAAACTTAGTTCCTCTGCAAGAGTAGTACACAAGCTTAACCTTGGAGCCATCTCTCCAGTCCCTGAGTTTAGTGCTTGTAGTAACTGATAGCCATGGGTGTCACGCAGCAGTGCACACCCGGGGCTCTGGGTTCCATCCCCAGCACTGTAGAACAAAACAACTGCAAAATGCAAGTTTTTAATTATGAAATTATTTTAAATCCATTCATAATTTTGTCATGTGATAGGTATTCTTTATAGCAGACCTATAAACAAGGTTGCTGAAGTAGGTCTGGGCAGAACACTACAAGGAAATATTAAATGTTTTTTTGTTTTTGTTTTTGTTTTTTTTTTTTTTAATTAAGCAGCTGTAAGCAGCCAAGTGTCTTGAATTAGAAAAAGATGCCAATGGATGAACAAGCAGTTCAGGTGCCTGTAACCTAGCACTTGGGACTAAAGCCGGAGGGAGGGCCATGCCTTTGAGACCAGTGTCAGTTAACTGTGTAATGAGTTCAAGCTAGCATGGACTGCACATGTTCCCTGGGTTCCCTGTCTTCCCTCTGTCTCTGGTAGGTTTTCTGTTGCTGTGATTAAAATACCATGACCAAAAGTAATTTGGGGAGGAAAAGGGTTTATTTTAGCATACAATCCATTTGTCCACATAAGTTAGGGCAAAAACTTAGAACAGGGCAGGAGCCGAGGCAGAGGCATAGACAAGTGCTGCTTTCTGGTTTGTGTCTCGTGGCTTTATTAGACTGCTTTTCCTTCCTTCTTTCCTTCTTTTTTCTTTCTTTCATTTATTTACTTTTTGTTTTGTTTTGTTTTGGGGTTTTGTTGTTGTTGTTTTGTTTTGAGACAGTCTCTCTGTGTAGTTTTGACTATAGAAGACCAAGCTAGCCTTGAGTATCACTGTACCCCCTGACCCCCAATATGGGGCGAGCCATATCAGTCATTAATTAAGAAAATGCCCCACAGATTTGCCTATAGACAATCTGATGGAGGTTTTTTTTTAGTTGAGATCTGTCTTCCCAAACAAGTCTAACTGTGTCAAGTTGCCAAAAACCAACTAGCAAACCATCCTCTTAACGATAAAGGAAGAAGGGGAGGAGAGGAAGAATATTAAAACACAGTAAGTCTGAGTGTTGCCTTCTTGGCAGAGGCCTAATTTGAGGGCAATTGTTTCTTTCTACCTCATCCTTTAGTCACGATCTCTTGTCCATTCGCTTCTCTTTAGAAAACGACAGATTAGGAGGCAGGCATGATGACACGTGTAACCCCAGCCCTTGGGAGGCAGAGACAGGAAGATCACTGGGAGAGTGAGGCCAGCCTGGCCTACAAAGTGAATCCTAGGCCAGCCAGAAATCTACTGCAAGACCCTTTCTCCAGTTCTAAATACCTAATTAAAAGGCTTGTGCTCATTTGCATCTGATGTGGTAGTATTGATCACTACTGTTTGCTAGGCATTGCACTTGGCATGTGCCATTCTATTTTCCTTATTACAATGAGAGTGATGATGTTTTAAGTATAAAGTATTCAAGATGTGTAATTCTGCAACTGAAAGCAATTTGAATTGGGTTTTGTTTGTTTTGTTTTGTCTTTCAAATCTCCCACACCTGCAGCGTACCAGTAATGTTCGATCCACATTTTTCAAAGACTGTTTATATGAAGTATTTGATGACCTGGAATCAAAGATGGAAGATTCTGGAAAACAGCTTCTTCAGTCTGTTCTCCATCTGATGGAAAATGGAGCCCTAGTATTAACTACAAATTTTGATAATCTCCTAGAACTATATGCAGCTGACCAGGGAAAACAGCTTGAATCCCTTGACCTTACTGATGAGAAAAAGGTAAAATGTTCACCAGTAACTTCAGGGTAGTGGATTGTATCTTCTTCAGAAAAGCTGCCTTCTGGTCAGTGTGTTAGTATTTATGTAGCAGCGGTGTTTTTAGTTACTCTTCACATTGCTGTAACCAAAATACCCAACAGAAACAACCTAAAGGAGGGAAGACTTATTTGAGCTATTTCATAGAGTTTTAGGCCTTACAGTAAAAGGAGCACAGTGGAGAGGCTCCCTTTCGTGGTGGTGGGAGCTAGAAAGTGGACCAGATTATAACTTCATAAATCTCTTCCCTAGTGGTCTATTTTTACTGGCAAGGCCCCACTTCCCAAAATTGCATCATGAATTGGGGACAACATTCAAACCATAAGTCTATGGCAGATATTTCTAGTTAAAACAGTAATAATGAGAAACAAGAAGCTTCTTTTCCCAGCTTGTACTTTTGAGGTTGGTTGTGTTTTGACATAAAATCAGTATACAGTAAAATACAAAGATTTTTAGTTTTAAGTATTGACAGTTTTTCCTGATCTTAGGATGGGATTAGTTGTTTGAAAGACTAGAGTAGTGGTTGAGTTGGTGATATGCTTGGCATAGGGAAAAAACACTATTAGGAGGTATGGCCTTGGAGGAAGTGTGCCACTGTGGGGGTAGGCAGTGAGACCCTCCTCCTAACCACATAAGAGCCAGTCTTTTCCTAGCAGAAGATGTAGAACTTTCAGCTACTCCTGAACCATGCCTGCCTGGACGTTGCCATGTTCCTGCCTTGATAATAATTGACTGAATCTCTGAACCTGTAAGCCAGCCCCAGTTAAATCTTCTCCTTATAAGAGTTGCTTTGGTCATGGTGTGTGTTCACAGCAGTAAAACCCTAACTAAGACAGAAATTAGTACCAGGGACTGGGGTATTGCTGTGATAGGTCTGACCATGTTTTTGTTTGAAAGAATGTGGATTGGGGACTTTGAATTTGGAAAGCCATGGAATGCTTTAAGTGGGGCTTAATGAGCCATCCTACTAGGAATCTGGAAGATGATGGAGCTGAGGGTGACTTGTAGGCCTGCTGGCCCCAGAGGTTTCAATGGAGAAGAATGTTAGTATGTAGCCTACAAACTGTTTTTGTGGTATTTTGATGAAGAACATGGCTGCCTTTTGCCATGGTCTGTTGTCTGAAGAGTCTGCCTGAGGCTAAGGTAAAGAGGTTAGATTAATTGCTTTAACAAAGGAAGTCTCAAAACAGCCTGGTATAAATTCTGTTGTATGGTTACTAAAGTTCACTCTTATGAAGAGAGTTTTAATGAAAAGGTGCAAGCTGAGAACAAAGAAATATAAAATGTATGGTTCAAGTAATAAATGGGCACCAGGAAGTGAAATGGAGCTGAATCCTCTATTCAAGGAGAAAAACAGATGAAGGGAATGGTGACTTTAGGGCAAGATCCTACCCAACTAAGTTTTGGCCCAGGGATCTCTGACAAAGTCTACTAGATCTTTGAGTTCAAGGCAAGCCTGGGCAAGTTCTAGGTGAAGAAAAGCTTAAGTACCTTGAATTCCAGCATTCAGGAGACAGCCATGCAGATCTCTGAGTTCAAGATCCATCCACAGAGCAAGTTCCAGAATAGCCAACCTTAGGCAGTGAGGAAGTTGGAAAGCATAAAGGTGGTAATAGAATAAGGTGTTGGGGGGGCATGGTCATCCCCAGCAAGCAGCAGAACTTGGCAGCCTTGGCCACGTGGCCCTGGCTTTAGAGTCAAGAATAGAAGAGACTACTGGGACCATTGATGCTGGTTAGCTAGAACTAAGAAATTAGCAGTGATTAAAGAGAGCAGGATCACTGAGGTGAAATCTTCTGGGAAGTATTTTCTGAGATCACAAAGAAGCTGTGTTCCAGAGATAGCCAAGGTTGTACCTCATTCTGCAGCTGCACTTGGTAATGTCTAAGAGTCACCCAGGTGGTATTGTTTTTGAAGGTGTGACGGGGTCATGGAGAGCAGCTGAGGCTTGGCACTGTGAGGCTAGGGAAGGCCATGGGTGAAGGTGCAGCCTTAGTTGCAGTTGATGGCCCAGAACTGAAGGGGTGTCAAGCAAAGAAGCTGAGGTTTGGCACCATGAAGAGAGCCTTCGGGAGGCTTTTGGTAAAGGCTCATTGCAGCAGAAGATCCCGGAGTATTGGAGATGCTGCTGCCGTGGGATGACCAGCAGGAGCAGCAGCAGTGGAGTGGAGCCCGCCAGAGCCTACAGTGCTACAGAGGGCAGAGCTGGAGATGTGACCCAAGCCCAGATGATGATGTGTGGGTCCCTGACACTGGGACAAGAAGCTGTCAAGTTGAAGTTGACTTGAGACCCCAAGGTGTTAAAGACGCCAGAGCTGTGGGATGCCTGCTGAGGAAAGCTGCTAACGAGTGGAACCAGCCTAGAAGAAAGTTTGTTGCAGTCAACAAAGATGAAAAAGAAGTTGGAGATCTGAAGAGCACTTTGACATCAGACATTGAGATGTAGAGTTTGGAGTTTGCCCAGCTGGTTTCCTGTTTTGCTTTGGGGATTACAGTTACGTGATTGGATGAATTTCAGAAGAGACTTTGAACTTTTAACATTGTTGAGACTGCTGAGGCTATGGGGACTTTGGAGGCTGGACTAAATGTATTTTTTATTATGCTGTGGCTATGTATGGCCCCCATAGACTCATGTGTTTGAACAAGCCTATGGGGGCCAGGGAGTGGAATGTGGTTGTTTGAATGTACTTAGCACAGGGAGTGGCACTATTTGGATGTGTGGTCTTGTTGGAGGAAGTATGTCACTGTGGGAGTGGGCAGTGAGACCCTCCTCCTAATCACAGAGGAACCAGTCTTCTTCTTGCAGCCTTCAGAAGAAGATGTAGAACTCTCAGCTCCTCCTGCACCATACCTGCCTGAATGTTGCCATGATGATAATGGACTGAACCTCTGAACTTGTAAGCAAGTCCCAATTAAATCTCCTTATAAGAGTTGCCATGGTTATAGTGTCTGTTCTCAGCAGTAAAATCCTAACTAAGATAGTTGGTAAAGTGTGTGTCTTACAAGCACAAGGTCCCTGGGCTTGCAGGTCAGTTATCTACTAAGCAAACTTTGGGAGCTCCAAGCCAGTGAGACAAAGAAGAGAGAAATCCTATCTCAAAAATTTAAAAAGAAAAATGAGGAGAGCTATGAGATGGTTCAGTACTTGGTACTTAACCACCAAGCCCAATGACCTCAGTTCAGTCCCTAGGACCTACATGGTGGACAGAGAGAACTGAGTTTTGCAAGTTGTCCTCTGACCTCTACTTGTGTATCATGGTTCACCACTCCCAAACACACACACACACACACACACACACACACACACACACACACACACAAATACACACAAATAAATAAATGTGAAAGATGTTGATGAAAAGATGGCTATTTTAAATTCATTTCCCCTGCTCTGTGATGATGTAGTTTCCATTGTTTTGTCTCCTTGGAACCTGCCTTTGTAAGTGTAGTTGGTGCTCAGCTGAATAGTCTGTAAGTGGTTCCTCCAATGCCACAGGCCTGCCTTTGCTAGGGTAGTAGCTGGAATACTACAGATTGGGGCTTGAGCCAGGGGTGCTGGTGTACTGCTGTGATCTCAGGTGAGAAGATTTAAAAGTTGCAGGCTAGCCTGGATGAAATAATGAGCAACAAAGAATGAGAACAGCTAGGCGTACTGGTGCACACTTAGTCCCAGCACTCAGGGGGCAGAGGCAGGTGGATGGCCTGCGCTTGAGGCCAGCCTGGTCTACATAAGAGCTCCAAGACAGCTGGAGCTTTAATAGAAAGATTCTATGGTGGTTGGGGAAGAAGAGAAAGAGAGGGAAGATGGCAGAGGGTTGTACCAGGGCTTGGACCATCACCAGTGAAAATTATCATTATTCTTCAAATGGTGTCAGACTCTAGTTTCTGATAGGGACTTTCAAAGAGAAGTCAATAAATTTGCTGCCATCATTCCTGACAGTCATAACAGGAAACTGGACACATCAGGTTTTCGAATTTTTGTCCTGTGATTCCTTGAAGCTGTAGTTATGTCCTCAGGCAGCCTCTTACACACTGACTTTGAAGCCAGTGCCACCCTGGTCAGGCTGTGATGTCCATGCAGGTCCTGGAATGGGCACAGGAGAAGCGGAAGCTCAGCGTCCTGCACATCCATGGGGTCTACACCAACCCTAGCGGCATTGTCCTGCACCCCGCTGGGTACCAGAACGTACTCAGGAACACTGAAGTCATGGTGAGTAGTGCTGCTGCTACGTCTTGCTGCATATCCACGGGGTCTACACCAACCCTAGCGGTATTGTCCTCTACCCCACTGGGTCCCAGAATGTGCTCAGGAACACTGAAGTCATGGTGAGTAGTGCTGCTGCTGCGCCTGGCTTTGGAGGTCACTCCGAAAGATGGTCTTAAGCAAATTCTAAGTATTAACAAGACATTTGCTTTTCAAAACAACTAGAGAGTCAGACCTCATTCCCTTGTCTCTGAGCACTTGAATGTGCATATCATCCTGGGGAATGTAGAAACTTAGGTGTCAGATTACAGAATGGGTGTTTATTTATCTGTACTTGATAAACAAACAGCAGATGGCACTCCCTCATTGGCATTACCTTCACATACCAAGAATGCATTAGTCTCCTTCATCATTTGACTTCTTAATAAGTCTATGCCCAAAATAATTTAGGCAGCTTTTTTAAAATTCGTTACAGTTGGATCATAGATTGTAAAAAGACAGTTTACTTCCTCACCTGACTGTACTTGGAAAACTTGAAAACAATTTGATTAGGATGACAAACTAGAGATTTTCTTCTTTGGGTTTGCTGACCTTTGGGGTTCAAGTTTTGGACTTGTTCACGTACATGTTTAAACCAGAAACACTTCTTTGGTTCAGCTCAGTGGTAGATGTTTTAACTATGACCATCATCGATTCTGAGGCAAAATCATTTATGTTTGCGTGCGTGCGTGCGTGCGTGCGTGTGTGCATGCGTACGTACTATATACACAGCACACACAAATGTATGTACACACTGATATTTTTAAGTAATCAGACTTCCTTTGACCATATCTAATAATAGAATTATGTTTTCTGATAATCATTGGTTATGTTTTAAGGCCAATAAAGAACAAGTTTGAGAACTGGCAAGATTGCCCAGTGGGTATAACACTTACCACACATGTAAGGAGCTCAGTTCTAGCCCTAGCACTGACATGAATACCAAGAACAGTGGCATACATCTGTAACCGCAACACTTGGAAGGTGGAGACGAGAGGAGATCCTCCAGGTCAGCTGTCTAGTTAGGCTAGATGAGTCTACAACTTAGGGTTCAAATAAGATACCTGCTTCAATATATAGAGTGGAGAGCAAATCTTAGACCCAGCATCACATTGTAATAATAACTAGGAAATGACACCTTGTAATGTCTTTCCCTCTTAAGTCTTGATCAGTAGGTCACTGCAGTCGGCTAACTGACAACTGTTGACTTTTGCTTAAGCTGAATCATGTGTCTGTCTCCTGAGTCATTAACATGTTGTTTTCTTTTTCTTAAAGAGAGAGATTCAGAAACTCTATGAAAACAAGTCCTTTCTTTTCTTGGGTTGTGGCTGGACGGTGGACGACACCACTTTCCAGGCCCTGTTCCTAGAGGCTGTGAAGCATAAATCTGACCTGGAACATTTCATGTTGGTTCGGAGAGGAGATGTAGATGAATTCAAGAAGCTTCGGGAGAACATGCTGGACAAGGGGATTAAGGTCATCTCCTATGGGAACGACTATGCGGATCTTCCAGAGTACCTCAAGCGACTGACGTGTGAGATCTCCACAAGAGGCAGAGCAGGTGAGGAAAGGCCAACAACTCTTTTTTTTGTGATGAATAAAACCACTACCAAGATGGGGAATATGTAGGGTATGATCAGTTTGGGAAGGGGTGAAAGTGCCATTTGATAATGGGGAAAGAAAAACGCGTAAGGATTCTTACCTTCAGGTCAGCTTTCTTCAGCAGGTAGAAGAGCAGTTGGACTAAGCCCACTACCGAGTTCAGTCTCTTAACCTACTTTGGAAAGTAGTCCTTTGACTACCATACACATGCTGTGGTACATGCATGCCCCACACTCACACATGCATCACACATACACACACACACACACACACACACACACACACACAATCACAGAAGGGCTGGAGAGATGGTTTGTTGTTAAGAACACTTGTTGTTCTTCCAGAAGACCCAAGTTCAGTTCCAGCAACCACATCAGGAGGTTCACATCTTCTCACACACACTTTTGAAGATGCTTAGTTCAAATGAGATGCAATTAAAATTTATAGATTTCAAAATGGAGATAAATGACCATTCAGCCTTGGCTAAGTTTATCATGAAATTTTCTTCATGTATATTTCAAAAATTTCAAAATCTTTTGTTTCAGAAATTCTACTGCTATAATTATAATCCTGTAAGAAACTTTTCCTACAGAAATTTGTTTGCCCGTGCTGTTTAAGACATCAAGTCTAACCAGCCATGGCGAGACATTCCTCATGGTGTAGTCTCAGCACTTAGAAGACGTTAAGGCTGGAGGATGAACATGTCAAGGCCAGGCTGGGCACCGTAGAACAATCCCAGCTTGGTGAGGGGGCGGGGTGGGTGTAGTCATTCTGACTCAACAACCCAGTTCTAAAGAAATGTTCCTGTTATATACTGCTGTTGTTAAAGAGCCTGGTTTGCTGGGTTGGTGGGGGAGTTGGGTAGGAGGATGTTTTTCTTGTTGGTTTTGTTTAATACAGGGACTCACAATGTAGCTTTGTTGGCCTAGAACTTGGCTGTGTAGACCAAGCTGTCCTCAGAGATCTACCTGCCTCTGCCTCCGCCTCCTGAGTGCAGGCTTTGAAATCACTATGTAGTCCAGGTTGGCCTCAAACTTTGAATCCTCCTGTCTCAGCTGTACAAATATAGTGATTATAAACATATACCCACTATGCCTCACCTGCTTCAAGGTTTTTTATATAACTTATTTTATGGTCATTGGTGCTTTGCCTACACGTATGTCTGTGTGAAGGTATCAAAAGTCCTGGAACTGGACTTTACAGACAGGTGTGAGCTGCTATGTGGGTGCTAGGAATTGAACCCAGGTCCTCTGAAGAGCAACCAGTGCCTGCTGAGCCATCTCTCCAGCCCTGCTTTAAACATCTAATGAATATTTTTATTATCACTTTGAACATTTCTTAGACAACACATTACGATACAGGTAACCTAGTGTGTAATATCCTTAAGTCTAGTTCCAGATTTCTTTTCTGAATCAGATGACTCCAAGGAGAATCCTAATTTAGTATAATTTATTTTGAGTTCTGTCACAGCAATGCTTTGATGGAGTAAGATTTTTTAAAGCCATTGTTATCTTTATGGTGGCTCGTCCCTGTAATCCCAGAATTTAGGAGGCTGAAACAGGTTTGTTGAGAATTCTGGGCTACAGGTGGGAAATTTGTAGTTTAGTTAAAACGCTGTCACTGTAAAGGCTTCATGTACTCGTCCCACTTCTCTCCAAAATAAAAAAGCAATACTTCAAGCTTGTCTCGTTCATGAAATCATCTGCTATCTTTTTCTTGAAGACAGTTTTTCTGGTGTCCCTCAGCATAACAGACCTTTAGGCTGGTATTTGCAACACTGACTTAGGTTGAATTTTTCTGTTGCATAAGCTCTGATTATTTTAAACTAGGGACACACACTCAAGCTCTGCACAGTTGATCCACACTGAGACCCTCTACCAGGAAAAAGTACTATAGGAAAACAAAATCCGGACAACAGTGCCTTCTGTTGCACTCAGTTTTAGGTTGACATACTGAGTGTTGTGGAATGGTACGGAGAGTTATTGCTATCAGGTCTCCAGAGTGGCTTTCCACAGCTGCCAGTCAAGCCGTCCTATTTTTAAATCAAGGGGTTTCCATATGGCCATTGGGGCTAAAGCTTATTTGTTATTTAATAAGTAACTTATTTAACCAGTAACCAACTTAACCAAGTAACTGATTTCTGATTTAACCAGTACTTTTTTTTTCAGTTATGAACAAAGCTTAGTCTTGTGTACCTTTTAAAAAAAAACAAAAACACAAGGTTTTATTCTATACTCTATATTTTTATGAAAATAGCTCTGTAGCTCAGGGTGGACTTGAACTCATGATCTTTCGTCCTCACTCTTCTAAGACCTGAGTTTATAGACACTCATCGCCATGCCTTGCTTTGCATTTATTAGTACATACATATTGACCACATGAAATACAGCTAGAGAAATGGAAATATGTAATTTTTAGTTCAAATTAGCTATATGTGTGAGCCTGTTGTGAATAGAGTTAGCAGCCATGTTTTACCTATGGAAAATGATTTAGGGGCTGGAGACATCTCATTTGGTAAAAGCACTAAATGCTCTGGAAGACCTGTATTTAAATCCCAGTAACCGTATGGTGGTTCACAACTGTCTATAACTCCAGTTCCAGGAATTCTGACACCTTCTTCTGGCCTTCCTCAGGCACCAGCCAGGCACATGGTACAGAAACATATATGCAAGCAAAATATTCATATATGTAAAAAAAATTACTCTAAAAAATGGAAACAAGTTTTTTGTTTTGTTTTTTTCTTTTACAAGCAGTCTTGCTAGATGTCCAGCTACCAGGAAGGCTGGAGCTTTAGAGGATCTGGGACTGTAGCCTAACATGGCAACAGAGTGAGATCCATTCAAACAAAAACCAACTTTAGTGCAATAAGGAGCCTCTTGTTCCTGTTTTATGATAGTCTTAGGGTTACTCGTAACCTCATCTTGTGTCATTCCTAAGTGTCTTTTTAGTTATATGCTGTGCCCTGAGCTCCACTTAGTTTCCATTTCTGCCATTAATAGTTTTAGCTTTCCCAGGGGCTGCCAAGATAGCTATGGGTAAAGGCGTTCACTGCCAAGCTTGACGACCTGAATTCTATTCCTGCAACCCACATAGTGGAGAAAACAAACACCCAAAAGTTGTCCTGATTTTAACACATATGTATTGATGTTTTATGAAAAAGTTTCAGCTTCTTCATCTAATACCTATACCAATATTCTGTTTTTAGCAGGGATGGCAAGAGAAGGCCAGCTAAATGGTTCATCTGCAGCACATGGTGAAATAAGAGGTATACTATTTCCTATTCTATCAGTCACAGAAAAATTTCCTAAAACTTTTAGATTGTAGGAAACCTTAATTTGCCTCTCTTGAGATTCTCTGAATCTGCTTTCTAAAGAGTTAGGACTGAGTGACACCTGCAGCTTCAGATGTGTGGACTTGCTGTGGAACTTTATTGTCTTTTGTTTCTCCATAGGCTGTAGTACTTGAGCAAGCTGGTGAAATCACCATTAGACCATGCTGTGGGGCCTTCCTGTGGATGTGTTAACAAGCAAACTTGCAAAAACTCAGCACAGCTCCCAGGAAGTACCAATACCCAGAAGTTGAAGCTTGGGGTAGAATAGGGGTGGCAGTGTTGCACCTTCCCTTCATGCTGGCTGTTTCTCGATACTCTGCTGCCTGGTCCAGTTTAATACCCAATGACATCAGGACCCAATGCAGCTCCTACCTACCCCAAGGCTGTGACAGGCTTATCAACACAGCAGACCAATGTGATGTCTCCCGGCTACGGCTGCAGCTCTGCAGGACTTGAGGAGCAAGACGTCATGGAGTCAGTGGGCTCCTGTTGCAGTTTTGTACTCTACTTGGTTTTTCAATTGAGCTTATGGCTTTTTTAAAACATGACTCGAAGCTCTAGTTTTCTAGCCCTTTTACAGTGTACAGTATTTTACACAACTGAGCTGTATTAAAGCTTGTTCGTTCACATGCGGGCTCTGGCTCTACTTGAGAAGCTACTGTTAACCTGAGACTTGCCTTTTATTTTCACCACAGCTAGGGGATCTTCCTCAGGACAAGCTAGTTCCTTAGAGCACTAGGAGTTCCTGTCATGCCCTGTCAAAAGGAAACCCAAGAACTATCGCTAGTATGAGTTAGCATTTTAATTTTAAATCCCATATAAAATAATATAAACCTAAGAGGCAATTTCTTTATGAAATTTATTTTCTTATATAAATGACATATTTCTCTGGGCAGACAGCCTTCACCTTATTGCACTAGTAGCACATCTGTAATACAACTACAGGACAAGTCTTAACAGGAGGTTTGTGTTCTTCAGTGTAGCACTTGTCTACCAGGCACTGTAGAGAATGAGGAAAAGCCAGAACCTGCTCAGGAGGCTAAGGGTGGGGTGGGGTGTGGGACAACAATAACCCCTCAACAACTGGTTTTCTCCCAGGAAGGTAAACATGCAAAGCTTCCATCTGGATTTTGGGAGCAGGGACAGGTTGGAAGGCAACTCTGCTCCCTTTTGTTTCTGAGAGAAGTGGGCACTCGCCTTTCACTCATTTGTAACAAGGCCTAACTGATGCTTTGGGGCGACAATCGGGTGTGGAGTTCATCACCAGATTTATAATTAGCAGCAATTAAGAATGGGCCACCATCACTGCCACAGTGAGGTGGCTGTCATCCTGGCACCAGGGACCCAGAAGCTGTATTCTAGATAGGTGCCATTAAGATCCAGAGCTGACTCCAGAAGTAACCCATTAGAGCTGGGACCTCAAACTGCTCCTTATTTCACCATGGCTCTGCCATCACACTAGTTAGCAACACTCCAGCTGTTGGGTTTTCCAACCATTGGTCAAAGCTATGATATGGAGTCTGTAGGCA
Source organism: Rhabdomys pumilio (assembly GCA_030674055.1). NCBI lineage: Eukaryota > Metazoa > Chordata > Mammalia > Rodentia > Muridae > Rhabdomys > Rhabdomys pumilio. Next base: position 15,491,755 of record JANHMN010000024.1, read on the forward strand.
GAGTGAAGAGGACGCCTGAGTAGGAAGAGGGAGGGTCATTGGGCAGTGATTGTAACATGATTAGGCCCTCCTTGCAGGAGGAGGTAGGGCTGAACAAAGGGTTGGGTTAGAAGGAGCAGCAAGTCTCCAAAGCTCCCCCACTCCGCCTTTGCACTACACTGAAGACAAGTTGCTCACATACTCTAAAGCACATTCTTGATATAGGAATAGGGACTTGGAGCAAGCGGCGATTTGGTATTAGGCAAGAGCCACATTAAGCTTTCATGAGGGCAGCCACCACAGCCTTGGCATTGAGACTGCGTAGGTCACAGTAGGTCTGGCCAGTACCCACAAAGACGATGGGTTTGCTCGTGATGTATGTCATAGAAATAGCAGCTCCCACCTGAAGAAGAGAAAAAAGATGGCCAATCAACTCAAGCCCAGTGTCACTCAACGCCTCCGTCTCCTTTAAAGCCAGCCAGTCCTCTTTCCCAGTCTCATTATCCACCCAGTCATCCACTTTTACCTTGTCATCAATGGTGTCAAATTTGGTAAGAACAATGCCGTCGATGAGCCGAGGTGTCTGAGCCATGGAATGGTCAGCCAAGGCTCTGTTGAACTTGACCAGCTGATCCACAGCTTCATTGCCCACTAAGGCCTCCCCCACAAACAGCACCAGGTCAGGTGTATTGACAGTAATAAGTTTGGCCAGGGCAGTCATCAGAGGGGCATTGTCTTGCATGCGGCCAGCAGTGTCCACCAGCACCACATCAAAGCCTTGGTTACGAGCTAGAGAGAGAAAAAGTCAACTCCGAGCATGTAACTCGCTCCTGCTCACTGCCAACTTGTCAAGATTTCCTACCCTGGCTATGTGAAAAGTCACCCAACTGTCACTCATGTCACGGACAGCTTCCTAAGATGTCCAAGTGTGGCTTATTGGAAAAGCCTACTCTGTTTACTTACCCAGACTTTGGATTTGGTTGCAAGGTAATGTAAGGAAAAACCACCACCAAAACCATTCAGGGAAAGGACAGAAGTAGCAAAAATACCATTCAGGTCTGCAGTCAGGATACACTAGCTTGTCCTTTAACTACACACATTACCAACCCAGAACCACCCAGACAAGTAATTTACCATGACCTCTCTAGTCATATGGTTACATGGTAAGTTTATAACAGCCTAAGTCTGTGCAAATTCCCAGGGACGAGGACACCACAAGCCCCCTTGGTCCCCACACTGTACCAAAGGCGATGGCTTCCATGGCAATGCCAGCAGCGTCCTTGCCATAGCCTTTTTCAAACAACTGCACCATCGTCCGGCCACCATGCTTCTCTGGAGGATGGAGGGCGGTCAGGCGCCGGGTGTGTGTACGAAGCTGCTCTACAGCCCCAGCCCGAAACGTATCACAGGCAGCAATGAGGACACGAAAGCCATTCTCTAAAAGCCAGAAGGAAATCTGCCAAGAAGAAGTTAAAGACAACTGTCACACAGGACCAAGCCTCTGAAGCACGGAGTAGAGCAGGCTGTGGAGCTGAGCTGACCTTGGCAAGATTAGTAGACTTCCCCACTCCATTGACACCACAGAAGGTGACAACATAAGGGCGCTGGCGACGCTGGGCGTCCATGATGTCCCGGAGCATGTCTACTCGACGCTGTGGCTGCAGGATCTGCACCAGAGACTCTTGAAGAGCTTGCTTGACTGTTGAAGTCACAGCTTAAACGGGAGACGGAGGGATTCAGTCATAAAATCAAATATACTTGATACCCAACATTTTTCTGATCTAACAAAACTAAGACCATACTAAGTTTCTTCCCAGAATTCAGATCACGCTGTTCTATTACTTTATTATCTCAATTAACTGTCCTGTTAAATCCTAAAGGCTATTCTGTCATAGAGGTTCAGAAATTAAAGATATTTGCCAAAAGGCACATAACCCACGCTGTCTGATTCTGTCACCTCTGAAATGCATGAGCACTTTGTGACTTGTGGAGATACTCACTGCTAAATGTCCCCATCACTTTCCCTTCTAACTTGTTGGCAACAGATTCACAGAGTTGGACAGCAATGTCAGCAGCCACATTCTTAGCTGAGAAGAGAGGGGGACAGCTGTGAGTTCTGTGTTAACAATGATCAGATCTCAAGAGCACAGCTTAGAAAATGGTTCTATTCCTAATGAACTATGCCACTTAAGTCAAGCCAGTCCTCCAGACTTACCAATGAGATGATCACGCATCTTGTCTAGCACAGACTCCATGTCTTCTCGACTCAAGCTCTTGGAACCCACCAGACCCTTCAGCATCCCAAACATGCCACCCAGAGTTCCCTTGGCAGCACTACAATTACAGAAGGTCACAAATATGCATGAGGTCAGCAGGCAGGAGGTGTGGACCATCAATCCTGCATCCACACCACTCCCACCTGAAGTCCTTCTACCTAGGTTTGGAATTTTGAGTGGCCCCTTCATCATCTGAGCTGCTGCAATCCAGATCTTGAAGCTGCCCCCCAGGCCCAGTTCCTCGAATCTGGAGAACATGGGCAAAGAAAAGAGAGATGATCAGGAACACTAACAGCTGAGGGAAAGAGCCCAGGATATATACCCTGTCAACATTATTTGAGACATTGGAGAAACTCCAAATGTAGTTCACTCCTCTCCCAAATCCAAATTACCCTCCAACGGTTTCCTTCCCAATTTCTGACCAATGGTAACTTTCACTCTGACCTGTATGCATCTTACCAAGTTGATATCTTCAGAAAGGGCTGCCTCTGGAGTTCCGTTGGTGGTGGGAGTACTGTAATCCAAGACTTCCTTGTTAGCACAACCACCTAGTTCCCACACCCGGGGTGCTTTTTTGCCCTTCTCCTTTGGAATATCTGACTTTGTAGATTTACTGCAAAGGATCACAGGAGAAAAGTTACAGGAGAAAAGTAGAAAAGAGTTCCCTGGTCCCTACCACAGCTGAGTAGCAGTCAACAGAGACTGGTTAACATTGCTCACCTGGATTTGTCCAGACCCTTCCCATGCTTCTGAATGAACTCCTCTCTCTTCCTACGTATCAACTCCTCTTTGGAAAGTTCTCCATTCTCGGGTCCCACTGGGAGACCCGGCTTTTCTGCAGGGGCTGTTTTGCTGGTAACCAAAGGGCCATCAGAACCTGTTAAGGAAAACATTACTGGAGGGAGGAAAAAACACAAATCCCAACCACCTAAGTAATAGCTACAGTTCTTCCAAATCCCTAAGAGCAAACTTGAACCAAACACTTTGGGGAATCCAATGCCATAAGGGGATGACAGGATGGTGAGCATGAAGTTAAAGGAGGCCAGCAATGTCAGAAGGAGTACCACAGACCTTCGTAGCACTATCCTAACACCTTCATGCCCTAGCACATTCAGGAAGCTCAAACACACCTTCCTTTTTGGCCCCCTTTTTTTTGTTGTTTTTTGCTTTTTCCTTGGTCTTTTCCCCCCGTGTTTCAATCATGGACCTCACAGGTTTCTTAGCTTTTTCAGAATCTTCAAATTTCTTCATGGTAGTGGGAGCACGGATCTTACTGCTCTCCTCTGCCTCACTGGAGAGAAAAGACACTGGTTGGTCTTTCTACCCACATAAGAGGAAGAACTCTGACTTAAGAAAAAGGTCCCACATAGCAAAAGGACGATCAGAAACAAGCTACAGAACGTGACTGGTTTGAACCCATGTTAACATTGATGAGCCACCTACAGGCAGGGCACTCTCAAATCATGAAAATTTTCCCTTCAAAGATGGAAAGCCTCTCACCGAAGAAGCCGCAGGAAGTCATTTTGGAAATCAAAAGTGCCATTCAATAGACTTAAAGCACTCTGTTGTTGGATCTCTGTGCGGTACTTATCCCGGAACAGCCGGTGCACATCGTCTATCAACTTGTCTACATAGGTCAGTGTGAGGATCTTCTGAAAGCCAACCTGTTGACAGAAGGAAACGGGGCCAACAGATCTCCTTACACGCCAGCCCAGAATGGAAAGAAGCCAACTCAACCCAGGCCTCCGGAGATAGGTTTCCTGTCCTGAAAGAGAACCAAGCTTCCCACCTTACCCAGAAGCTGCTTTCTCCCCTCGACATTCCTAATTTTTTTTTTCTTTATCACATACACAATACCCACAATTAATTGGCTTGATCGATTGGGATTCTGTTGAGAACATAACTTGTCTTTCTAACATATCCCCACTTACCACAAACACCAGCTCAAACTGGTTGTCCAGTTTATACTTGAGTGTGAGGGCCTCATGAGTGAAAGAGTTGTTACCTCCCCGTTCCTGGAAAAAAGAGAGTTTCAGCATTCAAGCTATCCACAGCTTCTGGTTATCCACAGCAAAACCAGATGTTGGACTATGTTTAGGAAATAACCAGAAATTATCCTGGCCTCAACAAGGGACTACTGACACATTTCTCTCTAGCATCCCGACAGAAAAAGAGAAAGACAGACAGACAGACACCAAGTAGGGACAGGGGATAAAGCGGGGAGAGGAGACACGACACGTGAGAGCCAGAAAGTAAACAGTCATATATAAACAAACAGATCTTCTAGCAGCTGTGAACCACTTAGTGTTCCTGAAAGGTGTTCTCACATCCACAGTCTCACCCAACCGCAAAAGAACAGAAAACCAAGCTGCCCGGATGAGTGGAGAGAGAGCTCAAGTCCATTAGGACGCCAGAACATGGCTAGAGCCCCGGAAACGGGAGGTGGGGGGCGTCGCAAAGTTTCAGGATCCTGTGATCCAAGCAAGGAAATCGATCCTGGGTGGCCGGTAAGGGACCAATCTGAGGAGGTCAGGACGGAAAACGCGGAGTGATTACTGGAAGGGGGACCACAGTCTGAGTCTAAGGGACGAGAGCCCGGAGTTCTGCCCCGCGGGGGTGGTACCTGCAGCAGCACAGAACGAATCAACGCGTTCACGGGCCCCGTGCACGAGTCGCTCACGCCCTGGAAACACCAGAGCACAAGCCCGCCCTTCGAGAAGATGGTGAAGAAGTCAAGCATGACGGAAGCGGGAGAAGACTTGGGGCCGAGACCGGCGCCGGGAACTCGGGCCGCGTCCGCCGCCGCTTCCTGCTGCGCCAAGCGCGGGACACGTCACACCAGCAGTCCCCGGAAACCGGTTCAGCCGCACTTCCGCTACGAGCTGCCGGCGTCCCGCCCCTTCCCCCAGCTCAGGACGCGCGGGATGACGTAGCGCAAAACTAGCCAATAGCAGACATGGATGGGACTCCCGAGGCGCTAGCTCCCTATAGCGCGGAGGGGTGGAGCCTGAAGAGCACTGTCGGCTAATCCGTGTGGCGCGGACCGATGACTGGAGGGACAGAGTGAGCAGCAGGCACCTCAAGCCGAAAGAAGCCGGGCTCTGTAAGGCCATGATTCGCAGAGTGCTGCGTCTTGCCTTGGGCCCAGGCCTCCCAAACCGGGGGCTGCGCACACGCAGAGGAGGCTTTACTCTGGGTAAAGCTGAGGGCAGCAGCAGAGAGAATCTTACAGTGGTTCTGGGGAGCCCCAAACCTCCATATAGGTGACCTTCAAGGTTCAACCCCCTACCTCGTGCTGGCGGGACATCGAGTTAGATGGGGAAAGGGGTAGGCTTGCCTTCTACAGGTTAAAGAGCCAAGGCAGGTGTATGGATCTCAAGGAGGCACGTCCCAGTGGACACCGCCATATAAATGGAAGCTTGGTGGGGGCGATGTATAAGGATAAGAGACCACATAGAGGTGCTCAGCTTTAGAAGGCTGTGCAGTATGAAGTATACTAGCGACTCGTGCTCCCTAGGTCTGGGATACCTGAGTGGAGATAACTGTGCAGTTGAGTATCTGAGAATGGGGCCCGGAGGGAGAGAGGTCTGCAAGAGCGAAATAATGTGAGTCACACCTAGCTTGACAGGGGAAATAAAAAGTGTAACTTTAGGAAGTTGAATCTTTCATTGCTAGAGGAGATGCATGATAATTGAGACTGGTGGGACAAAGACCAAACAGCAAAGTTGTAATAATACTGCTGAGTATGAGTTGGTCGTGTGAGAAAGGATGACATTGGAGATGTGCCAACCCAGATGTCTATTTCAGCTCACCTTTTCCTGTGCCCATCCTCCAACCCCCAACCATGTAGAAAAGAACATAAGTCCATCTAACTGTAACGATGTTCTGCAGACTGGGATGCAAAGGTGTTTGACTTTAAGAAGATTGAGTCCATCATGCCTGGAAAACAATGTGAAATGCCGTATGACACCAGCCACCTGCCCCCAGAATGGTCGGATGTGGTCATCATAGGAGGTGGGATTCTTGGTCTGTCTGTGGCCTATTGGCTGAAGAAGCTGGAGAGTAGACGAGATGCCATTCGGGTGCTGGTGGTGGAACAAGACCACACGGTGAGGACAGGGAGTAGGGTAGTCAGCTTACTGAGGACACAGCCTGTAGAAGTCCAAAGGGGACAAGGACTGTGCTTTGGACTTTAGAGCTTAATAAATAGTTCCAGGTCTTTCCTCCCTCAAAAAAGACCTTTGGCAATAACATTGTTTTGTTGGGGGAGGGGAAGAGGCTTTGTTGCTGTTGTTTAATCTCTTTGGAGACAGGGTCTCAATATATAGTGGAAGCTGGCCCTGAACTCAACATCTTCTATCCAAGACAGCTTGTCCTCTGGCTACTTACTTATTCATGCAAACAACTGCCTCTGCCTTCGTTTAGGCCCCACTATTTATGAAGTCTTGGTTGTTCTTGTTTGCTATTGGCAGTTAGGTGCAAATCTCATGTTTGTCTTTATTATATCCTTCCAGTCCTGTAAATTACTTGTTGAAGGTTAACTTCTAACCCTTGGGCTTCCTGGCCTTTACCATTGTGTCCCAATACGTCCAGCCCTATGAAGACAATTGACCTCTGCTCAGCTTGTCTGCCTCTGATGATTTAAAACACTATATCTTTGAGCTGTGGGTTAACTTCTATACATGTTCACCCATACTCGCTCCTTCAGAAATGATTCCCCTTTGCATTTAGATGTATAACTGACAGCTTCCATTGCAGGATTCCATTACATATGACACCGTAACAGTCTACCTCAGTTTTTCTTTTCACAGTATTCACGGGCTTCCTCCATAGGGCCTTCTGTGGGCGGGATCTGGCAGCAGTTTTCCATGCCTGAGAATGTCCAACTCTCACTCTTTTCAATCGACTTTCTACGGAACATCAATGTATGTACAATAAGATTTGAAGGCTGGGGTGGGAGCCCCTTCTTTAGCCTAAAGATCAGTAGCCTGCCTAGCAAGGGGAACCAAAGAAAATTGTGTGTTGGAGGCAACGAGGCTTTGGGATTCTTGACTGTCTTCCAGTGTTGGTGCCTAGAGAAGGGTGTGTCAGCCTCTTTGGAGAGCAGGTCTTTTTCTCTGCACACAGGAGTACCTGGCTGTGGTGGATGCTCCTCCTGTGGAACTAAAGTTCAACCCCTCAGGCTGTCTCTTGTTAGCTTCAGAAAAGGATGCTGCCACCTTGGAAAACAATGTGAAAATGCAAAGGTGGGTGCCCAGCACTGCCCTGAGCCACTGCCTGGCTTCCTATACCAAGTTAGGAATGGGGAAGCTGAAGGTAATTTCATGGCCCTCTCCTCGTCAGTAGCTTTTATCAGGAAAAAATGGGCCTATTCAGACTTTCAAGGCCCCATGAGGAGGGCTATAACCCAGTTGTGGAGTGGACACTTACCAGATCATAGACCCATGTAAGATACTTCCCAAGCCTAACAAACCAGAATCTCTAGGGAACGGCCAGGGGACTGGGTTTCTAACAAGAATTCTGGTTTAGGGATCAACAAACCATATAAAGGGCCAGACAGAGCCGGGCAGTGGTGGCGCACGCCTTTAATCCCAGCACTTGGGAGGCAGAGGCTGGCGGATTTCTGAGTTTGAGGCCAGCCTGGTCTACAGAGTGAGTTCCAGGACAGCCAGGACTACACAGAGAAACCCTGTCTCGAAAAACCAAAAAAAATTAAATAAATAAAATAAAGGGCCAGACAGTAAATATTTTAGGTTTTGCTTGTCATTTTGTCTCTGTTTCAACTTTTCTACTCTGCCATTATAGCACAAAAGTAGCCACAGACAAAAAGTAGAAATAATTGAGTGTGGTCCATAAATAAAAGTGGGCAGCAGGTTGGTCTTAGCATTGTGAGCTCCATATCCATATCGTTATGATATGGTATGCACAGGCTGGCATCGTTATGATATGGTACGCACAGGCTGGCATCGTTATGTTATGGTACGCACAGGCTCTCTTCTGACATACTGTGAATCTCACTAGTGAAACCAGATAAATGTTTTCGAATGCTAATTTAATTAATTTAATCAGAACATCCCATTTTACATGTGGAGAAACTGGGGCAAGATCTAGTAAAGCTGGCATTGAGCCTCAGTTTCAACTGCACACTGGCTCATAGGAGTGTTTCTTGGTACTTTCATTCCCTGGCCAGTAAGTGTTTTAGAGGAGACACTCATTCTAACGGACAGGGCTGTGCTAGGCAGCAGAGAAGAAAGTGTCACAGGAGGCAGTGGAATGTGGCTTCCTAAGTGGCTCCCTACTGTCTTGTGACAGGAGACAGGGTAGGCTGGGAAAGGAAGTTGAGAGTACTCAAGGGAGACAGGAGTAGAGAAAACAAAAAGCGAGCCTTCACATCCAGCAGTCACGAGAAATGGGGCCATTTGGGACAGAGCTATGAGTGAGCTGGACTTCCTCTCCTGGAGTCGGGGTCCACGTTTATCCCCTCAGAATACTCTCCCTAACATCTTAACTGAGATGCACACATTTCTCTTAGGCGGGAAGGAGCCAAAGTCTGTCTGATGTCTCCTGAGCAGCTCCAGAACAAGTTTCCCTGGATAAACATAGAAGGAGTGGCTCTGGCATCTTATGGTGAGGCTCACCTGCAGAGCACATAGCTTTCTTTCCCTGAAGATGGGGACTGAAGGGCTCCTTGGGTTGGAAGTCTCAGTGTGCCATGTCCACACTGAAGGAGGACTACCTTCCTCCTGAGCAACAGGGCCTGCCCCAAACCATGCTACTCCTCTGGCCTTGAGCATGACTGAACTCGGGTAGAGTTGGCCAAGATGACCTTCCCTGCTTCTAAAACCCTAAGGAAGTGTATGGGGCGTACAGTGGGACAAGGAGGGTCCCAGTGCTTTATGAGTTTTCTTTTTCCTTACGTCAGGGTTGGAGGATGAAGGTTGGTTTGATGCCAGGTCTTTGCTCCAGGGTCTTCGTCGAAAGGTCCAGTCGATGGGAGTCTTTTTCTGCCAGGGAGAGGTGACACGTAAGTCCAAAGTCTCCTTCCCTCTGCTTATGTCTTACACCCAGGACAAGGCCTAGCCTGGGCTGTGCCTTTCTGCTCACAGGCTCATACAGGGTTAGTATGAGAGGCCATCTTCTGCTAAGCAGTTCAGCTTTCTCATCACTACACTGCCCTGTTCCTGGGTAGCCAAGTTTATTTTGGTCTCTTGATGTCTGTTGAGTGTCCGTGGGAAAGCACTCACCCTTCCCATTTTTTTTTTTTCCTTGAAAAAGCAGTGCTGGTTGTAGAGCCAGGAATGTGGCTGTTGGTGGAGTGCTTGCCTAGCATGCATGAAACCCTAAGATCCATCCCTAGGTTATATCCCCATCAACTGGGCACAATGCTGCACGCCTGTAACCCCAGAACTCTGCAGGTACGGGCAGGAAAACAAGTTGAGGGTCATCCTCCACTACATAGGAGGTCTGAGACTAGTCTGTGATACTGAGGCCCTTTCTCCCGTTCTCAAAAGAAACCAGCATGACCCCCTATTTCCCTCAAGGGCTGTGTGTGTGTGTTTATGCCTGCTCTATTGCTTTGACAAGATCCCATGACCAAGGCAACTCTTACAAAAGAAAGAATTTAATTAGGGGATGCTTGGAGCTTCGATCATCATCATCACCACCATCATGGTAGGGGTGTGATGGCAGGCAGAAACGGTGCAGGAGAAGTAGCTGTGAGCTATATCCTGATCCTCAGGCAGCGGGCAGAGAGAAGCAGACAGACACTGGGCCTAGTACGGGCTTTAAAAACTCAAAACCTATTCCCAGTGACACACCTCCAACAAGGACACGCCTCCTGATCCTTCCCAAACAGTTCACCAGCTGGGGACTACGCATACAAATATGAGCCTACAGGGCCATTTTCATTCAAACCACCATTTGTGTGTTTTTGTTTATTTTTATGTCTATGTTTATCCAGGGAAACTTGTTCTGTAGCTGCTCAGGAGACATCAGACAGACTTTGGCTCCTTCCTGCCTAAGAGAAATGTGTGCATCTCAGTTTATTTGTTAGGGAGAGTATTCTGAGGGGAGAAACATGGCTCCCGACTCCAGGAGAGGAAATACAGTCACTCATAGCTCTGCTCTGCCCCAAATGGCCCATCAACACTAGAGCTAGAACCCAAGGTCTCAATGCATGCCAGGTATATGCTCAACCCCTGAGCTAACCCTTCCTGAAGTGCTTATTTTTTCATTTCTCCCCTACAGGTTTCATCACTTCATCTAACCAGATGGAGACCCCAACTGGGGAGCAGGTAGTCTTCAGAAGGATCAACAACGTCCATGTAAGTCCCGAGTTGCAGTTGCTCCTTACTAGAGTGGAGGGCAAGAAGGGTGATCATCTACTCAGATGTCGGTCTACCTGCTTCTCGGTACTGATCAAGTTAGACTCCAGGGGAAATAAACCTGTCAGGATCCTTGTGTGCTCTTATCCCCTCACACATAGCCCGGCTTCCTTCCTCTCACCCTCTGGTGCCTACAGGTGAAAATGGACAAGAGCCTGGAGTACCAGCCAGTGGAATGTGCTGTAGTGATCAATGCCGCAGGAGCCTGGTCTGGGAAAATTGCAGAGCTGGCTGGTATTGGGAAGGGACTTCCTGGCACCCTCCAGGGCACCAAGCTACCTGTGGAGCCAAGGAAAAGGTAGCTACCCTCAAGACAGCTAAGGATGAAGAAGAAATGTTACACAAGTTTAGGATGTCTTTGTGTGTGTACCTGTGTGGTCTGGGCAGAGGGTTGGTGAGTGTTACTCCTGCGATGTCATAACTCTCCTGATCATCACAGGTATGTGCACTTATGGCACTGCCCACAGGGACCAGGTCTGGAGACACCGTTGGTTGCAGACATCGGTGGAGTCTATTTCCGACGGGAAGGATTGGGCAGTAACTACCTAGGTGGCTGTAGCCCTACTGAGGTAAATTTAGTTTCGAGGAGACATAAACAAGATGCCATTAAAGAGACAAGCCATTGGGGAGGGACGGGGAGGCTTTGCTGTCATTGGTGTTAGAATTGGAGTCCTCTGAAGGGATTGATTATAGGAATCGGATCTTGGCTTGCCCTCATATTCCAAGCAATATAGGAACCTTGTTTCTACCTCTTACTTAGGAGGAAGAACCAGACCCAACAAATCTGGAAGTGGACCATGACTTCTTCCAGAACAAAGTGTGGCCCCATTTGGTCCAGAGGGTGCCATCTTTTAAGACTCTGGAGGTAACTAAAGGGGAGTAATTGTCTGTTAGGATTTGGCTATCAGACAGCCTATCTTAGTCCCTTTGACCTGTTGTGTTCTCTCCAACTAACAACTGCTAAGGAACCTGTTGGATCTGCCCATCACATGAGCCCTGTAGCAGGCAGCCCTGAACAAGGGTGTGGGCTGAGCTGATCTGCTTTACCAAGAACCTGAGCACCTTTTGCACCTGCAGGTACAGCGTGCCTGGGCTGGCTATTATGACTACAATACTTTCGACCAGAATGGCGTGGTGGGCCCCCACCCACTAGTTGTCAACATGTACTTTGCTACGGGCTTCAGTGGTCGCGGACTTCAGCATGCGCCGGGCATCGGTCGTGCTGTGGCAGAAGTGATACTAGAGGGCCACTTTAAGACCATCGACATGAGCCCCTTCCTCTTCACCCGCTTTTACTTAGGAGAGAAGTTACAGGAGTACAATATCCTCTGAGCGAGAACCTCTTCTCTGGGCCTCACCAGCCCAGGCATCATCCTGTCTCACGTTGGCTTTGGTCTCTGCCCGAGTCTCCCCAGGACTATTATAGGGGTACATCCCTTTCCTCACCATTTTTTAAACCAGGCCTCTTCCCCAGTGTCTCTGGAATGGAATAAGCATGGCACAGAGACCCAGGCCAATGGAAAGTGATGAAGTAGGACCCTAGGTCTGACTGTAGCCTAGGCTAATTCACCACCCAAACAGTTCAGCTGGCATCCTGGGCATGGTGCCCAGGACTGGCCTCCTTCCTGGTGCTGATGCAGAGAAATCTGACCAGAGCTAAGGCACAGAGCATTTTAGGATAGCCAGGCCCAAATTTATTGACTTGTCTATTAACCTATTCTTTAATCAACATATGTATGTGATTAACCCCCTCCCTCTGGCCTTATGTTCTTCTCATGGAAGAAGCTTTTGAAGTATCGTTAAAAACGATACTTCATTGGATACTGCCATTAAAAAGGCAGCTCCAGGGGCTGGAGAGATGGTTAAGGGCACTGGCTGCTCTCCCAGAGGTTCTGAGTTCAATTCCTAGCAAGCACATGGGAGCTCACAACCAACCATCTGTAATGGGATCTGATGCCCACTTCCAGTCTGTCCAAAGACAGTGACAGTGTACTCACATACATAAAATAATTAAATTGTTAAAAAAAAAAAAAAAAAAAACAGCCTCATCTCAGGAATGTTTCTTAGATCTTCTGTGGGCTACATCTTGTTTGTAAGCTAGTATCCTCTGTTACCTGAGTTCTAAAGAAATGGGACCATTCATCTAGTCAACTTCTATAAAAGACCCAGCTTCTCGCTACCAACATTCAGTCTATAGCAGGATTCAAAGTGGCTTTCTAAGTGGATCATGGAGCTTTGGGGGGCCGGGGTGGGGGTGGGGGAGCCAGGATCTGAAGAGCTATGCTGAGAAGCTTGGATTTCATCTCGGCAGAAACCCAAAAGACTTTTAAATATGGAAGCAACATGATCAGGTTTTCCTTTTTAAAATCTCCCTCTGGCTAGGGGTTTAGCCCTGTGGTAGAGTGCTCTCTTAGCATGTGGACGGCCCTGGGTTTGGTCCTCAGCACCTGCACTGACACAACAGAGGATCTGGGGGAAGTCACTGGTTCCCTTGGAGAGAACAGAGTCAGATAGCAAAGCAGGAAGCAGGCTCTAGACAAAGGCTGTTTCAGTCTACTTAGCAGAAAACAGTCATGGCGGGAAGCGCATAGAGCAACGTGACCATGGCAACATGAAATGGAGTCACTGTTACCCAGCTTTCATGACTAAACAGTCAAATGGGTAAATGACAGAAGGAAGAACAGCACAATGAGTGGTCTGGTGTGGGACAAACTGAAAGGAAAGTGCCTGTGGGAGGTGTGGTGGGTGACTGGACTAATTGGGTGGGCAGTCTGAGTGTAGACAGGTGACAGAACAGCATTAGCAAAGGAGAGCTGATGTTAAAGTATTAGGAACAACACAGAAAAGCTGGGGTACCCACTGACATTTAGAGAAAACGGATGAATGCTGAAGGACTGACCCATGAGGCAGGAGAAAATCCAGTAATACGGAATCATGAAGACCAAGAAGTAGGCACCAGAATGAAATGTCACATGTCAGCTGGGTTCAGCACCTAGCAGGTCAGTGGTGACCAGGGACTGCAGTCTAAGGCACAGATAGAGAAGTTACAGAAGAGAGTGAACTAGAGTAGAGCCTCCTGGGAAAATGGCTCCTTCATCAGAAGTCCTGTGGAGTGAATTGTTGGGAGCCGACTTTTAACAGTGCTAGAAAGCAGCTATCCATGCCTGTAAGGTGCACGTGCTAGCCACGCCTCCAAGGCTTACCTCATATCCACGTGCCTACAAGGGGCGTGGCAAAAGTTTATAAATACCCCAGATTTCCCTTCAATAAAAGTCTAGACTTGAGACTGGATCAGAACCTCTGTCTTGTCTCCATTCCTAGCGTCTCTTCCCCTTATCCCCATTCCTCTCTCCCTTTAGACTCTGACCGGAAGACTGGAGCAAGCTGCTACATTTTTTGTTAAGTCTTTTGTCTCAAGCCAGGTAGAGCGGAGCCGGTTGCAACAGTGAACAAAAAGTAAAATAGGGAAGGGGGCAGGAGAGGAGATGGGCCAGCTGGGAGTATGAAGCCTGAGTGTGGTCTGAAGAGAGCCAGGAGTGAGGCAGTAAGCAAAAGAAAAGTCCGAAGGTAGTGCTGAAATAGTGGAAGGGTCTTGTCAGGAACAGGGTGGACAGGCTTTAGGCTAAAGAAATAGGTCAGAGAATTGCTTAGCCCTGGATTATAGAGGTACCCTGTAGCAGAATTTTGACAGAACCTTTGCATCTGCCATGATGGCACCTAAGCTTTGAAGTAGCCTTTTGTCAGTGATTGTTATCTGAGATTTGTATGGGGTTATTCCTTTGAAGGTTTCCCAGAGCTTTTGCATATCATAGTCAGGAGATAGGGCTGGCAAACCAGGACATGGCCCATGGCTGAGAATTGCTTAGGCAATAGTTCTTTCAAGATAGCCCCTAAATCAGATAAGAAGTTTCAGCATGCGGAAATTGACTTGCTAAAGGTGCCTTTTATGTGACAATAAAAAGAGCTTCAAGGCGGCTGTTGGGGTCAGTCCCACAGAGACTTCCGCCTGCTGCTAAGCAGCCTGACTTCATCCTGTAGTGTCTCTTTTCGATTGATCAGTCCATGTAACCCATCAACACAGTGTCCCAATGGGACTTAACCACAGCATCAGTCTAAGGCTTCAAAGAAATAGATGCTGTAATCATTAATGCTTAAGGAACCCTCTACTTCTGTAGGACTTTAATCTTGTCTCATAGGAAAGCCTTTATGGGCATGTGATTGCATCTGCATCGCCCTTTCAACTATGTGAGGGGCTGGGCCAAGCCCTCATCTTTGCCCCCAAAGCCAGCAACCCCACACCTTGTCTTATACTCTGAGTGCCCATCTAAGCATTCCTGCTGAACCCTGAAGGTCCTTCCTGGCCCCAGGGACTTTATACTGCAATGAGAGGTAGGGCAGAGGGATTTGTGTGTAGAGCAGATGAAAAAAGGCTTTCCTCGGGCAAGCAAGATGGCTCAAAATGCCATTTAGGCCTGACAACTTAGTTTCAATCCCCAGAACCCAAGGTAAAATGCATGATATGGTTGCATATGTGTGCAGTCCCGGGGTTCAATGTGTCAGGTAAAGTAGAGACAGGAGAATTGCCTGGAACCTCAAGAGCCAGCCAGCCTGGAGTATATAAGGGTGGTGGAAACAAGAGATATCCTACCCCAACAAGGTGGAAGGAGAGAACCAGCTCCCACCAGCTGCCCTCTGACCTGTACACATGCAATAATAATGTTTAAAATCCTCATTTTGTTTGTTATTATTATTCTGGGGGAAGGGAGGAGGCCAGACGACAAGGGAGTCCTTCCTTCAAGCTGACATGAGCCATGCACCTGTGACCCACTGGATATGGGTGCTGGGAATCAACTCAGGTCCTCTGGGTGAGCAGCAGATGGTCTTGAAAGACCCTCTCTCAAATCCGGACCGGCGCTCACCCAAGGACACATGAGAGACCTCCTTGATATAATTGCATAAGGTAGTTTAATGGCAAGGGCCCTTGGGTCGAAACCCGTCCCACGCAGGAGACAAGGGATTTCGACCCCCAACCCCAGAGGCTTGGGCTATTTATGGGTAGGGGTAGGGAAAGGTGGGAAAGTTTGGCGCGGTTACACACAATTGGTTATTTCAAATATCAGCAGCTTGCAGAGGCGGCTACATGTGAGCTGGCAGGATGGCTAGTTATCCCAGACCTCCAAGAAAGGGAGGGAGAGAGAAGTAAATACTGGATGGCCCATTACTCACTTGGGCTAGTTGTCTGGGGCATGCCTTTTTATTTTTCTTTTGGTCACCTTGCCCCTGGAGGGGGCATGTCTGTTTTAAGCTGTTTTCAAATTTTATTTTCACAGTCTTAACCACTCCAGCCTCAATTTCTTGGCCAGGTAGAGTGGCCTAAACCTGTAATCCCAGAACTTAGAGGCAAGAAGATCAAAAAAGTTCAGTCATTTTAATTACAAGTTTGATGCTAGCCTAGGCTATTGGAGACCCTATCTTTACAAAAAGAGAAAAAACAAAAACAAAAACCAGAGAGAAAATGCTTTCCTAACAGGATACAGAAATGAGCCTGGCTGGAAGAGGGGCCAGTTTTCACAAGCACAGCTGGGCAAAGGCCGAAGGGAGAGCAGAAATGCCCCCCCTCTCCCAGGAGCTATCCACTAAGCGTGAGCAACTTCTGGGTGTCCAGCTGCTGGGGGTAGGGATGGGGGTGAGCTCCATCCCTAAAGCTTTTATCCCTAACAGAATAAGAAATGATTTAGTCTTAAGCCATCCTTGAGTGACCATGGCCCAGGAATATAGATTTAGGTTACCCCAAGCTACATGTTCCAATGTGGACGTAGCTTCGCAAAGTTTTAAATTTCTTACAGAACAAAGTCATAAATCAAGCCAAGTTTGTAATACATTGGTGGGTACATGGCAGAGGCGGTTACAGCAAGATGGGGGAAGCTCTTGCTATAGGACTCAGGTGCTATCTGATGATAGCTTTGGGGCTGGGCAGCTAGGGGTCTGCTCAAGGAATGGCTGGCTATCCATGGGGCTTTAGAGCTAGCTGAGCTAAGGTGAGCCTCTGGCCAGGCAATATTCTAATCTCCCCATCTCACTGCAGTTCTAATCAGTAAATCAGTCTTTGCAGACACAGTTGCTTTCCAGGAATTCTTATGAATATTCATCTCTCACCACACCAGCCACCAGAGAATGCAATTTTGATGAGTAAACCTAGGAAGATCCTGCACGAACAGCCCCACACAGCACCAAATGCCTCCCTCAGAACAGGTTATAGTTTTGGTCGGCTGGAGAGAAAAAGAAATCAGAGAGGGCTAATAAGGCCTTACGCCAGCCCATTAATACTCCTGCCACCTGCAGCATTCATTCCATGTGAGTGTTTTTAGGTTGGTATTTTAGTATCACTTGGAAAGCTGAGTGTTGTATTATTCCCTTGGCGTTTTCACAAAGCTCACAGAAAGAACTCTAGGAAGTGGAGGCAGAGGACCGTATTTCATCAGGACTTGACAACATTTTGCCCAGTCACCCTTTTTTTGGCAGTTATTTTGTGGTACCATCAGAAATGCAATTGAAATCCCTGCTCTGAGGGCAAGCACAGATTTTGGCCAGATTCCAGCCTATGGGCGGCAACATTCATAGGACCCACCTCCCAAAGGTACCGACCTCCCAGGGGCTGGCAGGGCATCTTTGACCATGTAACCTCCCTTACATGGGGCAGGGGGAAAGCCTCATTTTCCCCTACCGTGCGAAAGAAGGTAAGATCTGCGCCTCCCCTTTCTGGAGTTTTCTCCTCACCTCCTTGCCCTCACACAGGACAAACTGGGGCTCAGGGCTTCACAGCGACCTCAGGGAGCTCTGGTGTCCGGGTTCAGCCGCCGGTCGTGGTCAGGCAGCTGGGAATCCTGAGCGACGGGGACCGGCGAGCGCCCCCTAGGGTCCGGCCGGTGGGCGTGGGCCGGAGAGTGGCTGGTGCGGGCGGGAGGGCCGTGACCAAGGAGCTTCCGGGAGCCGGGGCCCGGGCACTTCCCGGCCGAGCCTGCAGCCCGCAGCGCGGGGCCACGCAGGTGAGCGGGATGCGGGGACGTGGGAACGCGGGGCGGTGGGTGGACGGGCCCTGTGGAGTCAGCCCTTTCCCCGGGACACCCGCTCCCCCGCCCCGCCCCTTCCAATCCGGGGTCCAGCACTCCCCCGAAAGCCACCACCTTTCCGTGGCACCGATGCCAGCGCGGAGCTGTTAGTCGGGCTGGGCTTCAAGCAGCCGGGTCACGTCAAGTGGCTCTCCCTGGCTCCCTGCAGTCTCTGCCCTGGTCATAAGCTGGCCCCTCTGGGCTTGACTCTGTGGCTGTGTTCTACAAGAATGTCACTTTATTTAAAGTTAAGAACCCACTGGGCGTTGCTATCACTGTCATTTAATGGACGTCCACCCGGGATTACTACTGTACCGAGTACCAGAGGGACGAGGGGAGTCGGAATAATTCGGTCTTTAGGTCCACTGGGTGGCAGGTAAACTAGAAACCCGAGAGGTTCGACTAGAGAAGGAAGTAGGGAGTTCTCCATCAGACAGACCTACCCAAGGAATGACTCAGAGGGAGCCTTTCTTGCTTTGTTTTCAGACTTTAAGAAACAATATACAACCAGCATACGGAAAAATGCACAGATGAGTTCCGCCAAACCACTTTTCACAGGCTGTCTTGTGTAACCTGCATCCAGATCAGTAAGTCTGTGTTTGCTGCTTGACGGATAACGTTCTGTCAAAAAGGTGGACTGCGGATTGTTGATCCATTTTACTTGAACAGAACCTGATGGATATGGTTGTTTTTCTCAGCTTTGGCCTGTTTTGAGTAGTGTGACCTTTGTGCCTTTGCTCAGTTTGATAGTATGCAGGAATTTTCCAAAATAGTTGTGCTTGGGGGTCAGAGAAAAGGCCCGATGGTCAAGAGCACTGGCGGCTTCGTCAGAGGACCCTGGTTCAGTCTCCTCACCCACACCTTTAACTCTGGTTCCAGACGATCCAATGCCCTTTCTGGCCTCTACAGGCACAGGCATGAAAGTGATACATAGACATTCACACAGGCAAAACATCCATACACATAAATGAACGGGTTTTTTTTTTTTTTTAAGCTAAAATAAAAGTTGTGCTTGCTGGCTAGCTACCGCAGCAGACACCTGTGGTGGACTCTGCTGCACTCTGGTGGAGGTGAGAAGAGGTAAGTTCAGGGCCAGCCTGGGCTATCAGACCCTATCTCAGAACAAAGCAAGCAAGCAAACAGAAGTTACAGCAGTCACAGCCAGCGTGGTGCGAGCTCCCACTCTTCAGAGCCCTTATTAAGCTCCAGCCAGTGTCCCCCTCTCCGGAGCTGTTCTGCTGACTGCACAGCCTTGAAGCCCCGAGGTTTCAATTTGCATTTTTTCTGAGGCCTCAGAAATGGAGCATCTTTTGGTCTGTTGATTATTTGAATATCCTTTCTGTGAAATGACTGTTCAGGTCTACTCTCCGTCCATGTCTCTTAGCAGTTTATAGAGTTCGTGAACTTCTTGGGGTTTGAGGCAGTTGTTAGATACGCGTTTTTAAACATTTTCCCTGTCTCGGTAGATTGCCTCCTCAGTCTCTTAATCATATCTTTGGAACAAAAGTCTTCACATTACTGTTTTCCGATTTATTATTTTCCCCTCCTACAGACTGCATCACGCTTGATTCTCCCTTCCCCCAACATAATGGTTCTCACTTGTTCTCCCAGACCTCAGGGAGTTTGAGACCAGCCTGGCCTACATAGTGAGTTCTAGGCCAGCCTCTGCAGAGTGAAAGACCATGTCTCAAAAAAGCAATTTGTTTTTTGCTTTGTCTACTCCAAAGTCAGAAATTATGCCATATATTTTCCTATAAGATCTTTATTGCTAGTCACAGATAATTCTCATACCCATTTAACATTTAATTTTCTTGGTTTGAGATGCAGATTGAGATTAGTTTTCCCCACAACACCACCTCAGTAGATAGAACGCTTGCCTAGCATGCACAAAGCCTTGGGTTGGGTCCCCACTGTGGCCTAAAACTGGGCTTGGTGGCCCTTGCCAATAATCCCAGTACTACAGAGGTGGAGGTAGAACGATCAGAAAAAGCTCAGCATCATCCTCAGCTAGCTAACAAGCTGAAAGCAAGCCTCAGGTAAAACAAACCTTACCTCAAAGTAAGTAGGAAGAGGAGAGGAGACCTTTTTCTACCCGAGTAAAGTGTCACCCTTAATTGGAGGCGGGAGATTGCACAGGTGCAAGTCTGTTTAGTGACATTGGTTTTCTATTGTCAGGTCTGTTTAGTGACATTGGTTTTCTATTGTCATGTCTGTTTAGTGACATTGGTTTTCTATTGTCAGGTCTGTTTAGTGACATTGGTTTTCTATTATCAGGTCAGTTTAGTGACATTGGTTTTCTATTATCAGGTCTGTTTAGTGACATTGGTTTTCTATTGTCTGCTCCCCCTTCCCTGGCACTCATTCTGCCTTCACCACCGTTGCTTTACAGTAAATCCTTTCAACTCTGGAGGTGTGCAGGTCAGAGGCTGCCTTCAAGATCCCCTAGGTACTTTCTCCAACCTTTTCCCACAAAGCCTTTTAAAAAGTGTATGAGGAGCACTCATTGGGGATTTGATGTGTAGCTTAGTGGTAGAGCCATGTGACACACTAGATTCCATCATCTCCAGTGCTACTTTAAAAAGCAAGGGGTGGGGGAAGGGCTGGAGAGGTGGCTCAGTGGTTGAGAGCATTGTCTGCTCATTCAGAAGTCCTGAGTTCAATTCCCAGCAACCACATGGCGGCTCACAATCATCTGTAATGGGATCTGCTGCCCCCTTCTGATGTCTTAGGATAGCAACAGTGTACTCATGCATAAAATAAAGAAAGGGGGAAAAAAAGAGGGAGAGCCAGTTTTAATTAAGCTCAAGGGGTAACTAATGTCTGAAGACATGCTTTTTGTCATTGTTTTTGTTTTTTAAAGATGGTGTCTCCCTTTAAAACTCTGACTGGCTTGGAACTCACTATGCAGACCAGGCTGGCCTTAACACACAAATACACAGAGACCTGCCTGCCTCTGAACACTGCTGACACAGTCTGTTACATACCCAAATATCCACATTTGGATTTACACAGAATCCACATCGAAATAAATACAAAACAAGTACATTATTTAGTTATAGATGTTTTCAGAACAAAGATAGTATTTTTGAACTAAGAAACTTAAGCATTCCAAGAGCCAATTTGAGAAATAATATGGTAGCATTAAGTTTGCTATGACTCCTCCTTGGCTGGTCGGATATGTTTCTCAATGACTAAAATACACTGAAGTGTTTATATTTTAATGCCTTTGAGGAATTCACAGCTCTCCTTGCTCAAGCTTTCAAATGCTAGGATTACAGGCATGGCCCACAATACCCAGAAAACCTTTTAGTATATGCTTAAGTTTTAAAATAGTGGATGCTTCTATTCATGCAGAGACACACTTTTCGACTTTTTATTCTTCAGAACATACAAAATGTAGTATGGAAAGAAGTTTGGAGTTTATCTCACAGAAACAATCACAAAATTTGATGAGCCGTTTTAATTTATTCACCATTAGCCGGGAGAGGAAGCACATGCCTGTAAGCCCAGCACTTGGCAGGAAGATCTGGAGTTCAAAGTCACTCTGGGCTAATTTTTTTTAAAAAAAAATTAAACAGTATATTAGTGGGGTGGAGAGATGGTTCACCGGTTAAAGAACACTGGCTGCTCTTTCAGGAAACCCAGGTTCAATTCAAAGTATGCATACAGCAGCTCACAACTGCCTCTAACTCCAGTCCCAGGGAATCCAACACCCTCGCACAGACATACATGCAGGCAAAACACCAACGTACATAAAAATAAAGAAATAATTTTTTTTTTTTTGGTTTTTCCAGACAGAGTTTCTCTGTGTAGCCCTGGCTGTCCTGGAACTCACTCTGTAAACCAGGCTGGCCTCGAACTCAGAAATCCGCCTGCCTCTGCCTCCCCAAGTGCTGGGATTAAAGGTGTGCGCCACCACTGCCCAGCAAAATAATATTTTAAAAATTTATTAGTATGTCTGTAGGATGGGGTATGTACACATGTGTGTGGGGTGTGTGTGTGTGTGTGTGTGTGTGTGTGTGTGTGTGTTAAGGGTATGGTATATGTGTGTATTTATTTATTCTGTTTTGTTGTGGAGGGGTTTCAATTTATAGCCCAAGCTGGCCTGAAATTCACTATGTAGACTAGATTGGCCTTGAACTAGAAGTGATTTTCTTTCCTGCCTCTGCTTTCTAAATCCCTAATGGGATTATAGGCATGTGCTACCAACCATACTCAGTTCTCACCCTGGCTTTTTTTTTTTTTTTTTTTGAAGGAATGTCTTGTTAATTTTCTATGAAGTCCCTGTCATTCTCTATAAAGTGGGTTTTTGAAGTACATGTTACTCCTTTATGAATTTTTTTTTTTTAAGAAAAAGTGACTTCTTATGAGCCCCAATGAATCAGAGATTAGACAAAGCCAGCGATCAGGCCTTGGTTTGGAGTCACCATCTAATCTGACTTGATGTGTGGTGATGGGCACGCTGCATCTTGGAAAAGTTAAGTCATGACTGAGTGATGGCTCCCCAGCCTTGGCTACAGAAGGACTAATGGAGAAAAGGGAAGGTGTGTGAGGTTCTGTCCAGGAAGGATGCGGTTACTGGAACTTATCTAGCACCTTGCACAATTATGCTGTCAGAGAAACTGTTACTTCTTAATTTTCCGTAATGACAGTCAAAGGACATATTGCACCCTCAATATCAACCCCGCTCCCAGTGGATGTGCTACTGAACAACCGATTTAAGATTTAATCCTCCTTCCGATCCTCTTTCTTCTCCTCCTTTCCTTCCTGCCTCTCTCTTCTTCCCCTTATCCCATGAGTGCTGGGCTCCATCGCTGCACGCTAAAGCAAGCACCCAGCTGCATCTTTAGCACCCCCCCCCCAAGCAATTAAAAAAGGCAGTTGCCCCAAATCAGGATGCTTTGTCAAAAGGGTGAGTTATTTCACAAACCTTGCTTTCTTTCTCCCCTACTCTTCCTGACCCTCTTCCTTCTTCTCCCCCTCCTCTTTTTGTCTTTACAGTACTTAGGATTGACTCAGGGCTTTGTAAATGCTAAGTGCATGCTCTTTCACTAAGCTACACCTCCCCCAGCCCTGTTTCATAAAGCTTTTACATCTTTATATTCAAGGAGAATGTCATATTACATGAATTGTTTTTGTCTCCATATTAGCTTTTATGCCATTTTAAACTTTAGAATATTATTTTTAAAAATTAAATGAAGGTTGGGGAATCTAGCTCAGTGGTAGAGAGCTTGCCTAGAAATCTCAAGGCCCTGGGTTCGGTCCCCAACTCTCAGGGGAGGGGCAGGGGATGGAACAGAACAAAATAACACAAAAGCTAGGTGTGGTGGCGTGTGTTTTTAATCCCAGTACTCCTGAGACAGAGGCAGGTGGATTTCTTTGAGTTCAAGGCCAGTCTGGTCTGCAAAATGAGTACCGGGAGAGCCAGAGCTGTTACACAGAGAAACCCTTAAAAAACCAAAATGAATGAATGAATGAATGAATGAATGACTTCCCAGATTGTATCAAGGCCATACAATACATTTTATATTAAAACAGAAATCAAGAAAATCTTTAGAGATTTAGGTTGTCAGTGTTGGACTCTCAGTATCCAAAACCAAGGGACGCGCTCTCACAGGGAACCCACAGGCAGGATTCGCTGTAATAACATGAGGTTTATTGTTACTGGTGCACCAGGACTCCCTTGTGTGCAGGCAAAAGAGAGTGTTGAATCAGAGTTGAGGCCGTTTATATACCAATATTCACAAGGCTCATAAAGGCAGTTTTACCTCTTAATAACTACAAAGGCCTGTTCTCAAGCTTGGTTTCCTTCCCAGTCTCTGTCCCTATTTACATCTGTATCTCACTCCGGGAGAATTCTTTTAAGTGACTGTTTACCCAGGTCTTTTATTGCCTCTATCTTGGGTCCTTTGTTCTTTTGAAATGTTAGTTCAAGTCCCTGGGATGCACCCCAGGAACAGCTAACACTTGAGTGTAAATTGAAACTCTGAACCTAAGAATCTTTCATGTTGAGGCCTAAAATTTCATTTTTACAATTTATTTTCACATCAGGAGCCCAGAGAGCAGGCGGAGGCTCCTGCAGACAGGCTCAGTCCACTCTAGGTGTCCTCCTCTGTGATGTGCCTGCTTCTCTCTTTCAAGTATCTCCTCTAACTCTGGCAATCTTCCTTTACTCTATGTTAGTGAGACAGATGCCTTCAGGGATTACTTCAAGGACACAAAGCTACACAGCTCATGGTTTCTGAAGGTTTGATTCAGCATAGCCAGAGGGTGTGGTGGAGCAGTGTAGTTAACACCTTGGTGGCTATAAAGCATTGAGGGAATAAGGGAAGGAGACAGGACAAGATCTAAGCTGCAAGGGCACTCCTCTGGTGACCTGCTTTTCTCTACTATACTTCCAGCCCTCACACCTCCCAGCCACGCTCTCAAATTATGACTCTGTCAAGGGATTTGATGCATTCACTTAATCATCTCTGGGCTCACCCTCCCAAATATCCCCAGGGGAGTACCTTACTAGTCTCCTAGGCATTTCCCATTCTCATCGGGCCAACCATTAAGATCAGTCACCACACGCCTTGGCTGCTGCAGCTGTGTAAGGTTTTGAAAACTGTGGTACTTGTTCATTAATATCTGACAGACTCATGTTTTTTTAAAAATTTTGACACCTCTGATTACAGTGTATCTAATAATCAGATTTGTTTCTCTATGAATTCCCACAGGGAGCTTTTGTTATTTCTGTAGACCCAGCAAAAGGTCAGAAAGCTCCCGAGCCCAGCACCCTATCAGTCCTTCAGCTGGAGAATTGCCTCTAACATGCTAGGGCTCCCTGCATTGGAACAGGTGCTGCCCCCACAGACAGAGTCTTCTCCCTAAAACCAAAGGGAAAAGAGCCTCCAGCATCAGGACCACTCTCTCCTTGCAGTGTAAAGGAAACACATCAAGTCACTCATCTAAGCATTCTCAGTCCTTAGCATTTTCATACAGATTCTGAAGTGATTTGATAACCTCTACCCCAAAATGAAAAATCAAAAAAAAAAAAACCAAACCTTCTGGAATCAGAGAGAGCACATCAGTTTGGGGAAGATTAACATTGAGTCTTACAAACCAAACACTTCCATCTTCTGTCTAGGACAAGATGACTTCAGTGAGTAAAAACGCTTGCTGTACAAAACCTGATGACCTGAGTTTGTCCCCAGAATCTGTGATGGAAAGAGAGAACCAGCTTCCGGAAGCTGCTTTCTGTCTTCCACACTTGTGTTGCAGAATAGCGAGTGTGCGCTCGAGCACACACACACACACACACACACACACACACACACACACACTAAACTCAAGTACTAGGGACTGGGATTTAAAAGCACTATGTTCTCTTCCATAGCTAGTTTATTTGACACAGGGTCTTCCTTTATGTCCCTAGGTAGTCTGAAACTCACTGCGTGGACAAAGCTGGCCTCGAACTTGCAGCCGTCCTCCTGTGGGTACTGAGATTACAGGTGTATGCCACCATACCCAGGTGTTTGTTTTCTTTTTAAAATAGGGTCTCAACAGATTTCTGAGATTTGTCTGAACTCATAAGTGATCCCCCTGCCTCAACCGCCCGTGTACCTGGGATGACAGGTTATGCCATTGAATCTGGATAGATTATTTTAAGGACATACTAACCCTTGATATTTTAACAGGTTTTTACACGTGAGCTACTATTAGCACATTAAATAAACTACTTCGTGTTATTCACATGGCAATGCGGAGTTTCTAGTATTACAGTGTTTCCCATTTCACAGATGGAGACACCAAGACCTAGGAAGACTGTTGAAGGCCATGGTCAGCAGGAGGTGCAAATTCATGCAGTCGACCTGTAGTCAGCAGTCATTGCCATTTTGTGACATTGTTTTCCTAGCTGACAGGTAAGGGCTAGGTGAGTGAACAAATGGGGTTAGGGGGAGACAGACAGAGGAAATATAGCAAGACTCGCTTCACGTGTTGCTACAGCTCAGCTCTTGTCTACCTATCCAAACGGTCAGTCCTTCCTTCTTCCATTTCAGCATGGACCCAGGAAGTCCTTCTGAAGAACTGCCTCTCTACCCTGTGTTTTCCCAGATCCCAAATGCCCTCCTGACCAGGTGAATCTGAGAACAATCACTCTACCAAGTTCATACCTTGTAAGTCTGGTCACGATGCACAAACCTGGTTTATCCCTCTGATTCCATGAACCTGTTAGCGACTGAGCCTTTAGAGACTAAGAGAGAAGCAGAACTTCTGGGTAGGTAACCGCTGCTTTTGTGATTCCCTTGTTCCTGGCAGGATGGCTGCTCCATGAAGTTAAGACTGGATCTCTTCTCTCCTGCCGTTCCCCCAATGTCTGCTCTTCCATGGTTAGTTTGGACGCCTGCACTATGGCTTCATCCTCCTCCATCCCAGCCTCCTCTGCTCAATCCAAGAAACCTCGAGACAAGATAGCTGGTGAGTAGAACCTGCCTGCTAACTAGGAGCTGGTTCCTAAGAGAATCCTCCCTAGCCTGCTGGTGAGGTGGAAGGACTCACTTGTTCAAACTTAGGGAAGAGATGGCAGAAAGGCTGGTGAGAGGGAAAAAGCCGCTGGTGGGACCACCCAAAGCTTCTTGGAGAGGGAGGAGTAAGGCATGCTTAATGGATTCTGCGGGACTGTATTTCAGATTTTTTGGCATCCTGCTTGGCCTGAAAACCATTGTGCTGAGTACTTAACATGGTGTATCTGAATCTTTTTCTAGAACCATTATGAGGAAGGAAACAAGGAAAGACAAAAAACGAGACAGTCCCCAGGACAGCTGAGTTTAAATATTATGGAGTACTTAGAATTTACTAGGCACTGCGTTATCTCTTTTCACCTTCAAGAACAAAACAGACCCATTTTATTAGGTGAGGAAGTTGAGATCTAGGAAGTTGCTTAAGGCCATAGACCACACAGTATGGCAGGTCTACAGTCAGATCTGCTGCCTGTTGGAAGTGTGACCAAGTTCTGTGTTCTTTGGGAGCTCTGACTAATAGCCCTTAGCCTCTGAACAGCAAAACAGATTCCACTAGTTTCTTCTTCATTAGTTATTCGTTTGCGTTGACTCAGGCTGCCTTGAAATTGTCATTGTAGTTGAGACTGACCCTGAACTTCTGGTCCTCCCATGTGCTAGGATTACAGGCACCATATGGTTCATCTTCCCTGGCCCTTTTCATTCATCCCTTCATCTAAATTCACCTCCTCTCAGAGCTGCAGCTGGACCTGATTAATCCTTAAATACAGATGGAGTTCTTTGTCCACTTGCTTAGGCAATTAACTATGGTTGTAGACCTCCTGATTTAACTGGGCTCCAGCTAGCAGATATCAAATGATCTAGAACAGAATAAAGTCACCTATTTCATGTTATAATTAAATCATTAAACTTTAACTCATAATTAGATAAATTGTCTTATTGTAATTTAAATTTTTATTTTATTTTTCAGGCAGGTTCTCACTATGTAGCTCTGGCTGGCTTGGAACTCATTGTGTAGACCGGGCTGGTCTGTACAGAGATCCACCTGCCTCTGCCTCCTAGGTGCTGGAGTTAAAGGCATGGATCAGCATGCACAGCAGATTTTATTTTTAAGAAGCCCTCTCCAGCCTGGCTTAACTATTAACCCCTCACTGTCTCAGCTTCCTGGGTAGCTAGACCACAAAAAACTCTACCTCTCTAAGGTGACTTTACCCCACTAAGATGCCTTTCTTAATTGGACTGGTAAAACCCTATTTGGACAGGATTCAAATTGGGGATTTGAATCTCAGTGTTGGGGAACCTTTAAAGATAGCAGGAACTCTTAGACAAGAGACCTGAGGGCTATGCCAAACAGCAAGGCAGCAGGACCCTGAGGATAAGGTGAAGCTGGCAGAATCTTGCCCATTTTCCTTGGGGAAGGATCTTCAGCTAGCTGGCCACGAGTCTCAGCTCAGTGTTTCTCCCTTGTAGAATGGTTCAGGCAGGCTCTATTGAAGAAGCCCAAAAAGATGCCAGTCTCCCAGGAAAGCCACCTCAATGATGGTTCACAGACAGCCACACAGGATGGTCTCTCACCCAAGAGCCGCAGCTCACCCCCGAGTCACAGTTCACCCGAGAGCCGCAGCTCGACCCGCAGTTCAGGAATGTCACCTACCTCGCCACCAACACACGTGGACAGCAGCAGCAGCAGCGGCCGCTGGAGCAAAGACTACGATGTCTGCGTGTGCCACAGTGAGGAGGACTTAGAGGCGGCCCAGGAGCTGGTCTCTTACTTGGAGGGTAGCAAGGCCAGTCTACGCTGCTTCCTGCAGCTTCGGGATGCAGCCCCAGGTGGCGCAATTGTTTCCGAGCTATGCCAGGCGCTGAGTAGTAGTCACTGCCGCGTGCTGCTCATCACCCCGGGCTTCCTTCGGGACCCATGGTGCAAGTACCAGATGCTGCAGGCCCTGACGGAGGCCCCGGGGGCAGAGGGTTGCACCATACCCCTGCTATCCGGCCTGACCAGAGCCGCCTATCCGCCGGAACTCCGATTCATGTACTATGTGGATGGCCGAAGTCAGGACGGTGGCTTTTACCAAGTCAAGGAGGCTGTTATACACTGTAAGTTACAGGAGGGCTGGGGGGGAGGGGTGGGGGGTGCGGTGGGGGGGAGTCATCCAGTGTTACGTAAGGACTTTAGGAGATAGTCTCTGTAGTACCAGTGATTGAGAGAGCGTAGGAATCAGTTACTGTAGAATGAGCACACGTCGAGAATTCATGGTAGGCAGGGCCCTACCACAAACAGAATCCTCAGTTCACATTAATTAACAATAAGTATTAGTGATCATACTGGGTCTCTCTCTGAGATTGGATTAGAGGTGTGTTCCGAGGGTGGAACAGACGCCAGGAGTGACATCAGTTCAGCAATGCAAAATGATGAAAGGTAACAGAAGCCGGTTGCATCCTGTGGGTATGTTAAAGGGGAGACATTGTAGCGGATGGGGCAGAAAACAGGATGAAAACGGAAGAGGGGAGAAACAGATGTGCTGGGTTTCGGCAGAGTTGACATTCTCTTTGGTCTCTTTCAGATCTGGAGACACTACGTTGACACTTTCAGCTTTCATGAAAAAAAGCTGGAAATAGCTCACAGCAGTCGTTAGTCCAGTAAATATAGCAGGAGGCATCGGGAGCCAGAGCCAGCTGAACTCTGTTCATGACACAGGATCAGAATATCAGCTTCCATTACTTTGGGCTCCACAAGATGGCCAGGCAGAAGATGGGAACCACCCCCCGAAAGGAGTCCAGGAAGATGGGGACTCCCCAGAGACCAGGAAGAAGATGGGGACTCCCCAAGAAGGGCAGAAGACTCCCAGGGACTCCCCCAGGAAGACGACGAGGAAGTCAGAAATTCAAGTTGTCAAGAGACTGTGCTATCAGGAAGGTCAGCAGAGTCTCGTCTGCTGCTTCACTGGATAGGAAGCTGACACATGGCTGTCTCCTTCCCCTGGCATCAGGCACTGGGGGAAATAGGTACCACTCCTCAAGAGGGATGAGCCTGATTGATGAGCCAGAAGTTGCCCAGGGAAACTGGGCAGGGGTGGCAAGTATCCAGTCCTACACACACACACACACACACACACACACACACACACACACACAGACACTACCGAAACTTTCCCAGCAATGTCAGCTCACTTCACAAAGCTGGATGGCACATTCAGCCCTACACTGAATTTAACCTATTGAAAAAAATGTCATTAAAAATGCAACCCTAGGGGCTGGGGAAACAATGGCGCAGTGGTTAAGAACTCCTGCTGCTTTTGCAGAAGACCCAGGTTCAGTTCTCAGGATCCACGTGGTGACTCACAACCTTATGTAACTCTATCTCCTTCCTGGGTATCTGATGCCATCTCTGACCAGGACCTCCTTGTGTACCAGGTGTACACGTAGAGCACCTGTATAGACGCGGGCAAAACAACCATTCACGTAAATCTTTTTTTAAAATTAGAAGTGCAAACCCAGGACTCTAGATGAATCGGTGGTAGAACGCCTGCTTAGCATGCCCGAGGGCTTGGATTCTACCTCCAGCACCAAGACAAAGAAGAAAACTCAAACCTGGAAGCCACTCTGAGTACAGGAACAGGTAGGGGGAGAAGAAAAGCCAGGGTGTGGGCCTCAGTTCCTTCACCTGGATCAAAACCAACAGATCATGTGACACCTGGGACGTCCTCAGACATCTGCGAGAGCCCATGCTTCACGGCACCTGGCTTTATGTTGAACTAAGAGGAACCGGTTCTCAATTTAGCACCAGAGTGTATCCCCAGGGAGAGGCAAGGCGTCACTTATGTTCTCTGGTCAGCTAAATGTCCTTGTCTCCCCTGGTATGTACCTTGATCCTCTCCTCTTCCTTTTGACATATCTTTTTACTGAAAAACAAAAAGTTTTTAAATTACGGGTTTTTTTTTTCTTACCTACAAAATATCTAAAGGATACTATGCCATACTCATGCAGCTACCATATAACTTAAGAAAACTTTATTGCCAACATGCGTGCTTCCTTTGCGTTCTGAATTCCAGGCCCTTCGAGTGTCCTTACATAAATAATCAACTGTTCTGAATCTTTTGAAGTCTCCATGAATGTATCCACCCCAGCAGCATTATTTGATTTTATGACTTTATCTTTTATACAGATTGCATTGTGTTTCCTTTGTTTGACATGTTTGCAAGACGTGTCCATGTTGCTGTGTCACTCGTGGGTTTCCTTTTGTTCATGTAGGGTCAGTAGTCTCCACCTTTTGGGGTGCAACGGCCCTTTCACAAGGGTCACATGTCAGAGATCCTCCATGATTCATAACTACAGAAGTTACCGTTATAAAATAGCAATAGAAGTAGTTTTATGGTTGGGTCGCCACATGAGGAATTATATTAAAGGGTCACAGCGTTAGGAAGGTTGAGAACCACCGCTCTAAGATCACCTTAAAGCAATCCCAGGGACTTCCTCCCCAAATTTTTAGTTACAAATCTCTAAATCACGAGTCGTTTTTGTTAAAAGCGTGAGCTTAGTATCTTTTAAAGTTACGTTTATATCATAACATAAAATACTGCCCACAAAGCTGTCGCCAGGGCTTTCTGTGTCTTACACAGGCCTTCCTGTGTTAGTCCACATTTTCTTCTACGTTCAATCCTGAAAAGAACTTGATCTCATTTTCTGCCAAAGTGTTCCTATTCACATCTCGAACCTTTCCTCCGCTTGGGGTTGTTAATGCTGTCTGTTTTATCTGTTTTCTGTTTTCTGGGTTTTTTTGTTTTGTTTTGTTTTGTTTTGTTTGTTTTTGTTTTTGCTTTTTTTAGTAGTCTGTAGCCCAGACTGACCACAAACTTGACATCCTTCTTCAGCTTCCTGGATGCTGGGCTTTTAGGTATTAAGCTATCACGCCTGGCTTATTCTTAGCTTTCAAGTCAGAAATCTAATTCTTTTCTCTCAGTTTTTCCCCAGCAGTCCAGCCTATCCTCACTGGTATCTGTTTGTAATTTTTCTGTTTATTTAGGATAGGATCTCACTATGTATCCCTGGCTGGCCAAGAATTCACTATGCAAACCAGACTGGCCTCAAACTCAGAGATCTACCTGCCTCTCCTCCCCAGCACAGTGCTGGGATTAAAGGTGTGCACCAGCACAGACAGCTACTGCTGTTGCAACCTGTCATGTGTACGTGTCTATTGTTGGCTCTCTACTCTCTTTCAAGTATACCCTGTGTTAGTGCCATGCCATGCATCTTTTAAAAAAAGCTTTAATGCCCTGTAGGCCAGGTGTCCCCACTCTTCTTGTTCATCTAAATCACTGCCTTTTCATAATTCTTACTTTTCCGTGTTGTTTTATATACTGTCAGGTTCCAGGGGAAAGTATATTTTTATTAGAGTTGTATTCAGATTATGGATTTGACTAAGAAAAACAGGTACTTTCACAGTAAAGTCTTCCTATCCATAACGGAGCATCACCACTTACGTCCTTAAATGTATTTCAATAAATTTGTATAATACTTTTTATGTTTGATAATCTCATCTCTTATTAGATTTATTCTCTCTCACTTCATATTTTGGCTGCTACTATAAAGAGTGTTTTAAAATTATATATACATATGTCTATCGGTGGCATAAAAGATTATATATAATATTTTGGTCTAACGTTAAATTGTGTGCTGAGTTATCTATTATAAATGACTATTTTATTGAGTTTCTGTGCTGCTTAGATCTTCAGTGCAAGCCGGGCAGTGGTGGCGCACGCCTTTAATCCCAGCACTTGGGAGGCAGAGGCAGGCGGATTTCTGAGTTCAAGGCCAGCCTGGTCTACAGAGTGAGTTCCAGGATAGCCAGGGCTACACAGAGAAACCCTGTCTCGAAAAACCAAAAAAAAAAAAAAAAAAAGATCTTCAGTGCAGTTGTGAAAGATCTAAAACAGCAGCCACTTGGGCATTGATGTCCCATTGCTTAAAGAGAATGCTTCGAACATCACACCATTAAAATGTGCCCACTCTAGGTTTTTTGCATGTGTGGGAGGTGGTACAGGATGTATATATGCATTCAAGTACCACTGGGATCTCAGAAGAGATCCACTGGATGCCCTGGAGCCAGAGTAATAGGAACTCGTCCTGTGAGTGATGGGAACTGGACTTGGGTGCTTAGGAAGAGCAGAGGCTCTGAAGCACTCTGAACCTGTGAGCCATGGTCCCAGCCTTGCTGTTTGTCTTCTGGGATGAGGTCTCACTCAGACTTTTATAATTTTATTTTACGCTTCTATTTAATTCTAAAGATCTTTACAGGCTTTTTGAAAAAAATTAAGACAATCTGGGCTGTGAATTCTTTCACTATTACTGAGAGCATTAAAAAAATAGACCGGACTGCCCTTTTGTTGAATAACTATTGATTTTGAAATCAAGTGGTAGCGAAAGCATGTCAGTGGACGTGTCCCCTTTCAATTCCGAGTGTTGGCAATTTAAGGGCATAAGGAAGTTTGAATGAGTGCCTGTGGAACCATCAGCTTCCTCACTTTCTCTTCTTAGGACTGACTCAAGTGTTCCAACTGTACTCAATGTTCCTCTTCCTTGGCTCCTTCCTATCTAGGAGTAACTACCCTTCCTGGGCCTAATAGAAGTGGCTTACAGTTAACTGGCAGCTAGGTGCATCTATGTTCTAGGCAGAAGACCGAGGATTATTCTGAGGAATCAAAACTGCAAGACAAACGTGCTCACAGACTTTGATGCTGGCAACTCCAAAATTATCCAAGGAGAGGTTTAAAGTGGGCTAGCCCAGTGCAATAGTGGCACAAAGCTCGTAGTAGCAACCAGTCAATATCTGATGGGGTTGAAGTCCCACTGCACGAGATGCATAGTTCAGAGACTCTCTGGACTCCAACACATGGTGATCCTCTTACCTCAGCATTCAAATGCCACTATACCAAGCTTAATCTGTTATTTCTTAGAGACAGATTCCCAATTTATCACACATGGTGTGTGATAAAACATGACCAAAGCCAAGCATAGAAGGAAGTGTTTATCTGGGTTTATGGTTCCAGAAGGCCCATCACAGCAGGGAAGCCAGTGGCAAGCAGAAGGCTAAGCAGGATGCTGAAAGCTCACATCTGAAAAGATAGGCAGGTCGCAGAGAGAACTGGGAATAGGTTGAGGCCCGAGGCTCTCAAAGCCTGCCCCATGGTGACATCCTTCCTCCAACATGGCCACACCTCCTAATCTCCCCCCAAACATCTCCATCAACCAAGAATCAAGGATCCAAGTGCTAAGATAATCTTTTCCTTCTCTTCTATTTGGTGAACCAGCCAGGAGATTTGGGGACATATTATTTACTTTGGGACCCACAGATAAAATCCTAGAAGTGCCAGAAGTCAGAAAAGGAAACAAAGCAAAAAGGAAGGAGGGGAGGGAGGGAAAAAAGGAAGGAAGGAAGGAAGGAAGAAAGGAAGAAAAACTATACATTTGTTTGTTTGAGATAGGATCTCACTACCTTGCCCTTAGCTGCCCTGAAACTCCTGATGTAGATCAGGCTAGCCTCAGACTTGTGGTTGATCTTCATGCCTCTGACCCTTGGGTGCTGGGATTACAGGTGTACACCATCATACACAGCTTTGAAAACATGTAAGACTTCTTACCAAATTTCCAGCTGTAGGAATTTGAGACTGCTTGAGAAGAACACATCATGAGGTACAATCAGCACTATAATCAAATACCTGAGCCTAGGTCACTTGTAAGAAACTTTATTTAGTTCGGATTTGGAAACTGAAGTCCCAGCTCGGGTGGCCACACCTGTGCTACTTCTCTGGTACTAGTCTCTTGACGTGGGGGAACACCATATCGGCAAGAATATATGGGTATAAGATCTCATGAAAAGATAGAAAACTAGAGATTTTGGAGGTCAGGCACAGTCTTTTTGTAAAAAAATTGTTCTCATCAAAGCTAATAGCAAAGAGCCGGGCGGTGGTGGTGCACGCCTTTAATCCCAGCACTTGGGAGGCAGAGGCAGGCAGATTTCTGAGTTCGAGGCCAGCCTGGTCTACAGAGTGAGTTCCAGGACAGCCAGGACTACACAGAGAAACCCTGTCTCAAAAAACAAAACAAAACAAAACAAAACAAAAAAACCAAGCAAACAAACAAAAAGCTAATAGCAAAGAGGAGGGTGTAATGTTCTTCATTGCACTGCATTACACTGGCCTGTGTTCTAACCACAACCCCACAAAAGAAAAATACACTAAGTCCTTCCAAGAATAGCACCATGATGACTTAGCAATCTTCCAGGAGTGTGATTGTTTGAATGAGAGTGGCCCCCACAGGATCATATAATTTTTGCAGGTTTATTTATTTTTTTAATCTAATGTATATGAGTATACTGTCACTGACACACCAGAAGAGGGCATCACATCCCATTACAGATGGCTGTGAGCAACCATGTAGTTGCTGGAAATTGAACTCAGGACCTCTGGAAGAGCAGCCAGTCCTCTTAGCCGCCGAGCCATCTCTCCAGCCTATTCATACATTTTAATACTTGGTCTGCAGTTGGTGGAACTGTTTGGAAAGATTTGGAGGTGTGGCCTTTTTGGAGGAGGTGTGTCACTGGGATTGGGCTTTGAGGTTTTAAAAGATTTTCGTCATTCCCAGTGTTTCTTTCTCTCTTACTCTACTTCATAGGTCTCAAGATGTGAGCTCTCAGCTACAGCTCTAGCACTGGGCCTGCCGCCTGCCTGCCTGCCTGCCTGCTGCCCCTGCTGCAAATAGTCACAAACTTTAACCTTTTGAAACTATAGCCCCTAATAAACTTCTAAAAGTTTCCTTGGTCGTAGTATCTTATCACAAGAATAGAAAGTAACTATAGAGTAGTGTGACACCTGGTTTTATATCAAGTTGACACAAGCTAGCGTTATTTTGGAAGAGGGAACTTTAATTGAGAAAATGTCCTTGCTAAATTAGTCATGGGCAAGCCTATAGTACATTTCCTTGATTGATGAGTGATATAGAAGGACCTTAGACCATTATGAGTCATGCCACTTTTGGGCTGGTGGTTTTGAGTGCTATTGGAAAGCAAGCTGAACAAGCCATGAGAAGCAACCCAGTAAGCAGTGCTTCTCCATGGCCTCTGCATCAGCTCCTGCCTCCAGACTGCTGCCCTGCTTGAGTTCCTGCCCTGCTTTCCCTCAGTGATTGATTTACCAGGAAGTATAAAATGAAACAAACCCCTTTCTCTCCAGATTGCTTATGGTCATGTTTTATCACAGCAATAGAAATGCTATGACAGACCAGTTCCGCATGTTAATGTAGGAGGAGCTAAGGTGAGAGGAGTAAGGAGAGGAAGAGGAGGAGTAAGGAGAGGAAGAGGAGGAGCTAGGGGAGAGGGGGGAGAGAGAGAGAGAAGGAGGAGGAGGAGGAAGAGGAGGAAGAGAAGAAGGAGAAGGAGAAGGAGAAGGAGAAGGAGAAGGAGAAGGAGAAGGAGAAGGAGAAGGAGAGAGGAGAGAAACATGGAAGCAGCTGTGTGCCTATCTCTAGCAGTCAAAGGTAGTTGGTATATCTAGGTTGGGTATTGGGTTATACCTCTGATCGTGTGGGCTTCTTGTTATTGAGCATTACCAAACATATAAAGCCTTTGGATAATCTAAGCATTAGAGTCTCATTTGTACCAAGCCCACATGGATGGTGGGATGGTCTGGGCTCAGCCAAGCATTGTGGAGACAGTGAGGTAGATTGACAGAGTCATCTCCCATGCTGGCATCTCATGGGTGGCAGAGCTAGTGTCTCTGACAGCTTGAGGGGTCAGCCCAATCTGAGCAGCAGCAGTAAGGTACGGCCATAGCCACTCCTGACCGCAGGCCTAGGCTAGTCGGGAACATGGCGGCTGATTAAGAAAAGGCAAATTGAATGATGCCATTTTAAATATCCCTCAAAAGATCTTAAAGGCTCCACTACTTCAGTACCATCACATTGGGACCAAACTTTCAACATATGGGCCTTTGGACACTAAAATCATATCCCAGTCAGTCATAGCAGATGAAAAAAAAAAAAACAAAACCTTATTTCTTCTTTTCCACATTGTGAATGGCAGAAGAAAGCATGTGTATGAAGCTGTTCTTTGTAGGCTTCTGATTTTGTCTTATTTTATTTTTCTTGTTTGTCTTTAAAGACAGCATCTTGCTATGTAGCGCTAGCTGGCCTGGTATGTGCTCTGTAGACTACACCTCAAACTTGCAGCAAATCTCCTGCCTCTGCCTCCTGATCGATGAGATAACAATGTGTGCCACTATGCACAGCCCTCTGCATTTTGGCTTATTGATTTAATTTTAAAATTTTGTTTTTTTGTTTGTTTTTGTTTTTCTAGACAGGGTTTCTCCAAGTAGCCCCTGGCTCTCCTGGAACTCTCTGAGGACAAGCTGGTCTTGAAGAGATCCACCTGCCTCTGCCCTCCCCCCCCCCCCTCCCCCACCCCAATGCTTCTGGGATTAAAGGAGTGTGCCACCACTGCCCAGATAATTTTTTTAAAAGTTTTTTTTTGTTGTTGTTTTTTTGGGTGTTTGTTTATTTGTTTGTTTGTTTTTAAAAAAAGTTTTCTCTGGGCAGTGGTGGCGCACGCCTTTGATTCCAGCGCTTGGGAGGCAGAGACAGGCGGATTTCTGAATTTGAGGCTATCCTGGTCTACAGAGTGAGTTCCAGGACAGCCAGGATTATACAGAGAAACCCTGTCTCGAAAAAGCCAAAAAAAAAAAAAAAGTTAAAATAGTTTGAATCCCCAAACTATTTTAAGTTTCCTGTAAGATTAGAAAGTTGTCATTGTCTGTTATGTGTGCACGGTGTGCCTGGGGATGAGAGCACCACAGCAGCCATGTGGACAAGAGGACAAGGTTATAGAACTGTTCTCTTCTTCCTCCTCTACTCCAGTTCTCAGGATTGAACTCAGATCACCAGGTTCCCAGAAAGGTGACCATACCTGCTGAGCCCTCTTGCCAGGCCTTCCCTGAAAAGTGAAAAAGAAAGAAAGAAAGCATTGTATCCTGTTACCTAGGTCTCCCTTTGTCCCTTGGAGGAAGAAACTGTGCTTGAAATGGAAACATCCAGAGACTATAGAAGGGATCAAATTTAAAGTTAAGATTCTTTTAAACATGTCTGTTATTAATATCCCGTGTGTGTGTGTGTGTGTGTGTGTGTGTGTGTGTTCGTGTGCACGTGTGTGTTGGTGTGCATGTGTGCCATACCTCAGCATATATGTGGAGGTCAGAAGACAAGTTTTCCAAGTCACTTCTCCCGTACCATGGGTTCTGGGAATGGAATTCAGATCACCAGGCTCATGTGCCAAGCAAACATTTAACCTTGCTAAGCCACCTCCCCAGTCCAAAGTTCACAGACCACCACAAATGCCTTTCCTCTGTATAGTTTTCCCTTTAGTTCAGGAAAGTGTGTGTGTGTGTGTGTGTGTGTGTGTATGCTCGCATGGTCTGAGATAGGGCCTCTCCATGAATCCTAGGCTGGCCTTCATTCATGGTTCTCCTGCCTCTGCCTCCCATGTGCTAGAATTTCCGGCCCATGCCACCATGCCCAGAAATTTGGCTTGTTTGAATTATTTATAAACTCTGGCTTGACTTTTGGGGCTTTTCCGCTGGGCAGCTTTTGTTTCCCTGTATTGTCTTATCAATGTGTTTCTTCAACTTTTTGACTAGTAGAGACACACAGAGGTTCTTAGGTCCTGGTGTGTAGATGGCCAACCAATGGGTTGTGACCAGTAATGTGGGATAACTTCTTTCTTATACCCACCCTTATTGGATAGCATGGCTTTTGTTTTTGGCTTGAGTATATATAAATAAAATTTGGTGTTGACTGAAAATAAACAAAACAATTTTCAAGAAATGGGTGGTAGAGCTAATCTGTATAAGTTGAATTGATAATGTTTTATCTCATGTACAAAATCATTTTTCTTACAAATAGTTTTTGTCCCCCCTGAGTTGTAAAGGAATGTTTTATATTTATTCACACAAATAATGAATTATAAATAATTCATTATTTTTACACACATAGTAAATGAATGAATGAATACTCCAAACAAAAATTAAGTATTCTAGTGTATGTACTCCTGGTGGGTTCAGTTTGAAGCCAGCCTGTATCAAAGAACCAAAACACAAACACCAACTCGCCACATTTATAATTGTTTCAGATTTAGAATGGTCTCTGAAATAATTTAAGAAACAATAGGGTTTTTTTTCTGAGTAGATCATTTATTCCATGATAATTTAGGAGAAGCAATCTAAAAAACAGCTAAATTCACCAAAGGACACTGTTACTGCTTGCTGTTCAAACAGCAAGATACAATAGCAGCCCCAGGTCAGCACCTTATAAAGTCCCTTTATTTAGGATCTCTACTCCAGCAAGCTGATGGGTAACACGAAGAATCATGGAGAGTAAAGAATGTCACTTTCTGTGAGGACCAGGGGTATCAAGACAGGAATCCACCCAGGCACCTCTGGTGTAGTTCAATAAGCAATTGACTTGGTTTCTGTCTCCAGAAGTTGGAAGCCTACTCAAGGACTTGGGGTGTATTTCTGTGGCAGAGCACATGCTTTTTTTTGGGGGGGGGTTGGTTTTTTTTGAGACAGGGTTTCTCTGTGTAGTCCTGGCTGTCCTGGAACTCACTCTGTAGACCAGGCTGGCCTCAAACTCAGAAATCCGCCTGCCTCTGCCTCCCAAGTGCTGGGATTAAAAGCGTTTGCCACCACCGCCTGGCTTGGCAGAGCACATGCTTAACTGCTCAAGGATCAATGCTCACTGAACACATGTGCACGCACATCTAACACAAAATCCCTCACCAAAGACTCCAGCAAAGCAGATTTAGAACAAAAGAAGTTTATATAACTGATTACTATTCTTGAATTCATATAAAACTATCATTCTAAGTTCAATAAGAATAAACTTATTTAAAGTATGTTGGAGCTGGGTATGGAACTCAGGAGCAGAGGCTGGAAGACCTCGGAGTTCAAGGCCAGCCCAATCACACATATCTAATTCCAGGCCCGGGTAGGTCAGGGCTACTAGTGAGACCTTGTTGACAGAAAGAGAAAGAAAGAGGAAGAGAGCAAACAAGCTGTATCTATTACTAAAGTGCAAACTTCAGTTTTTGACATTACATACCTACAATTTGGAACTTACAGTTTCCTTCCTCATTTGGCTACATATACTCAGTCTAATGTTTCAAGAAACAGGGTCCTGTGTACCTCTGGCAGGAAGTCCGGCAATCTGTTTGTCTCTGCCTTGTGAAGTTCTGGGATTAAACACGTTTTGTCATGCTTGGCCTTTTTCTCTCATTTTTCTGAGTTGGAAAAATGCTCAGAAATGTTCATAAGAACATGTCCTGGAACTGAGTGGGTCTTGTTGCTGCCATTGGCCTTGTGGCCTTGTGGGACATCTCTTTCTGGTCTTGCAAGTAATTGATAACCTCATATTATATATCCCTAGAAGGTCAAGAAACTTGTGGACAAGTGACAGCTTGCAAATAATTATACCAACTTCCAGGTTCCCCAGTAAGTTCCTGTACTTAACAGTCATACCCAACTCGTCTTTCGATCCCAAACTCAATCTATTATTAAAACATAGTGTACTTTGTTGCTAACTAAAAAAAAGGACAGAAAAATTGCATCTTGTCAGTATTAAAAACTGAAAAATAAAACTTGTGTTATATCCATTACATTTGTCTGAAAAATTAAAGCTCATTGACACTGACAAAAAAAAAAAAAATAAAAAACACTCGGCAGACTATCAGTTCTTGATAATATTTGGAGTAGCCAGATTAAAGGGAAGGGAAAATGGGCTAGCCCGTACGAATGGCCACACCAGTCACCTCCAAAATCCAGAAACGCTAAGTTTTATTACTGCTCCTCTACAATAAAAGAATAATGCAAACTGCTTCTCAGGGTAATGGGGAAGGACTACAGGTAAACTGGATTTAGAGAACCAAGCCTCCAGGGCAGGAGTGTAAGAAGAGGTGGAAAGACAGCATAATCTACCTGTTAGCTTACTTTTCTACAAACGAAGAACCCAAAAAGCTAAGCCTACATATAAAGGGGGAAAAAACTGATGTAAAATAACGAAAGTAGGAGAAAATGGAAAATGGTTTAAGTACTCACTTAAAAAAAAAAAAAAAACCAACCAAGCCAGACGGTGGTGACGTAAGCCTTTCATCTTAGCAGTGGAGACAGAGGCAAGTGGATCTCTGTGAGTTTGAGGCCAGCATGGTCTACAGAGTGAGTTCCAGGACAGTTAGGTTCATACAGAAACCCCGTCTGAAAACAACAAAAACCAAGAAATAAACTGCCTTGTAGATTTGTTTTCAAAACATTCCTTCCACGCCTACTCCTGAGTAGGGATGGTAATGTAAAACGTCACTGTTCAACAATTGTGTGTCCATCATACAGAACCCAAAAGTGTTTTCGGTTTCCCATCCCAGGCGCTGGGCTAAGGTGGGCCTTTTCACTAACACACACCTCTACTCCACCTCGTTAGGACCGCCTGCCAGGCAGCAAGAAAATTTGCCCCTCAGGTCATTGCAAAACCCTCACCCGACAGGTGCAAAACCTGCACAAGAAGACTACAACTTAAAGCATGCCGGGAAATGGAGTAGCGGCCGTGCCTGCGCGGAGCATGCCGGGAGTTGAAGTCCAATCCCCCACAGGCTATGAGGAAGGACCGCAAGGGGCGTGGGCAGCGGCTCCTGCGTGGAGGCGGGTACCGTTCTTCTCAGGCAGCATGGCGGATACAGCGCCTCAACTTAAGAGAAAGCGCGAACAGGAGGCAGAGGAGGCAGAAACCCCTGGCACAGAGGAGAAGGAAGCAGGAGTTGGCAATGGTACCTCTGCCCCCGTCCGCTTACCGTTCTCCAGCTTTAGAGTACAAAAAGTGCTGAGGGAGTCTGCGCGGGACAAAATTATTTTCCTGCATGGGAAGGTACCATTAAACACCCCGGGGGACGCGGGAAGGAGGGGACCAGTCTTCGTGTCAGGAGCGGATTTGTTTCTTTTCCGGGAACTACCAGTCACGTTATTCGGGGAAGGTGGAGTGTGCCACCACTATGATACATGGAGCGACAAGCTTGCTGTGTAATGAAAGGAACGCACGTATCTAGGTCTAATTGCCCAATTGCTCCTTCCCTAGAAATAGATGCCCGTTTTAAAATCACGTGTTAAATTCCCCAAGCTATTCATCCTCATTTATTTTACGTATGAAGACTCCAGGAACTCGGCAAATGTTTTGATCTGCGACTTGTCTCTGGAAATATCGAGATAAGTACGGAGATGTGGTCCCTGCTTTATGTGACTTCAGCTTAAAGTTGTTAACCCTTTCCGCGTGCTGTGCGCTCTGGTGTATGAGGGGGACCCAGGCATGCCAATGGCATGTGGAGACGATTGTCCCCGTTCTGGGTCTCCTGGGTTGCAAACTACTGAGGAGTTAGCAGGCTCTACATACATTGTGCTTAGCTGTCTAGCAGGAGCGGAGGGGCGTTGGAGACCATCCTAAACTACTGAGGCAACTATTAGTTAAGGCAGATAGATATAGAGGTTTCTCTAGAATGGCCTGCTTGAAACTTTTCCACTAGTGAATTAATTCTGCTAAGAAAGTTTTACACAACCCTGGGCATATAGGCATATATATATATATATATACACACACACACACACATACATATATATGCACACACACATATATATATACACACATGCATATATAATATATATGCATATATAATATATACTATAAATTATACATATCATTGGTGTACTTATGTTTTTCATTAAAGATGTAAACAAATTTGCATGCTAACAACATGGATGTACTTGCTTATAAAGAATGAGCTCTTGGTTGACTAAATATAGAGCATTTTTGAGCATTTTTCAGAGTTGATCAATATTTTCATTTAATAATAGTGCTGAGAATGCTAATTTGTATTAATATGTAGTACAAAGTGGCAGACTTACAATCACTGCAGTTAGCTATTTGTCTTGTTTTGAGCCTGACAGGTACCATTTCAGAAACTGTTGAAAATTCTCTCCTAATCCCAAGCCATATTCATTTAACAATTTTTAAAAATGAAACTCAGCAACTCAAACAGCACTTTATTTTTGAGGGAGGCACACCATGGCATACATGTGACAGTCTGAGAACAACTTTGTGGAGGTGCCTTTCTTCTTCTACCTGTGCATGGGTTCCAGGGACTTGAACTCAGGTTGTCAGGCTTGTGTGACCAGTACCCTTATATGCTGAAAAATAATTGTAGGGAAATACTGCATTTTTGTTTTCTGCATTAACCCATTTAAGAGCAGAACACTGTATGTTCAGAGAAGGAATTTCAGTTCATAAGGCATGGTAATCTTGGATCTGAGTCAGGGTGTTTCAGGCAGGATTTGTTGGTGCTGTCTGGCTTAATGACATGGACAGTACAAAGTGTGTATATGATATGTGGTTAGATCCAAGACCGTGGTAAATCTACATTGCAGCACAGGTGAGCACTGCCAAAAACACCTCCAACTCATGTATTTGATTGTGTATTAATTTCTAGTCCTTGTGTGCTTGGAAATCATATTTAGTTATGTGATTTGTAACCCACATAAATATATATATGTATATGTATATATATGTGTATATATATATATATATATATATCATATATGTGTGTGTGTATGTGTGTATATATATTCCTAAATACATAAATACAACTTGCTTAATCCAAATAGTTATGTATGTATGTGTGTATGTATATATATATATATATACACACACACACACACACATATACACACATATACACACACATACACACACACACATACATATATACATACAGTTACTTGGTATTGGATAACCAGTTTGGAGATTCTTCCAAGGGGAAGACTATGATGCCTACTGTCAGCATTCATTAGTTGCTGTCCTTAGTCTAGGGTTGAGCCCCCATGAGAGCTCCCCCTTTCATGTCTGTTGATGCCTTCTTTGTTTGGGTCTTGTTTAGGCAGCCATGTTGATGAGACATTCCTAGAGACATAGTCTCACAGAAAACTCTCTGTTCTTCTGGCTCCTAACAGTCTTTCCACTCTGACCCTGGATACCACACAGTCATTTATTTTTGTACTTCGATCTGCTGCAGTTTTCTGTAATGCTTTCTGCCTGTGAAACCCACACAGTTTTAAGAAGTTGTTCCTGGGATGGCAAGGAGATGGCTCAGTCAGTGAAGTGTCTGAAGCACAAGTGTGGAGACCTAAGTGTGGATTCCCAGAACCTATATACAAAGCTGGGTATGATGGTGACTGTTGTAACCCTAGTGTATGTGGGGTGGCCTGGTGGTAAGAGAAATAGGCAGATACCTGGAGCTCACAGACTAGGTGAATTGGTGAGT
This sequence comes from Rhabdomys pumilio, assembly GCA_030674055.1. NCBI lineage: Eukaryota > Metazoa > Chordata > Mammalia > Rodentia > Muridae > Rhabdomys > Rhabdomys pumilio. The sequence goes on from JANHMN010000024.1 coordinate 15,535,399, forward strand.
TCTAGGTTCAGTAACAGATACTACCTCAAATGTAATATATTTGCTAGAGAACAATTGAGGAAGACACTTGGTGTCTTAGTTTGGGTTTTACTGCTATGAACAGACACCATGACCAAGGCAACTTTTTTTGGTTTTTGATTTTCTGAGATAGGGTTTCTCTGTGTAGCCCAGGCTGTTCTGGAATTCACTCTGTAGACCAGGCTGGCCTCAAACTCAGAAATCCACCTGCCTCTGTCTCCCAAGTACTGAGATTAAAGGCATGTGCCACTACTGCCCAGCCCAAGGCAACTCTTATAAAGAACATTTAATTGGGTCTGGCTTACAGGTTCAGAGGTTCAGTCCGTTATCCTCAAGGCAGGAGCATGGCAGCATCTAGGCAGGTATGGTGCTGGAGGAGCTGAGAGTTCTACATCTCCTTTCAAAGGCAAACAGAAGACTGGCTTCCGGGCAGCTAGGATGAGGGTCTTAAAGCCCACCCCCACAGTGACACACCTACTCCAATAAGGCCACACCTCTAAATAGTGCCACTCCACGGGCCAAACATATTCAAAACACCACACACAACCTTGACTTCTGGCCTCCACACACATGCATGCACTGGTATGCACAAGACCACCCTCACAAGCATGTACATCCACTACATACATATACACAAAGCTGTGTCCAAGCGTCACACGCAAGAGCTGACATTCGGGAGGATCAGGGACATAGCTTCCGTGTCTCTCTGTGTCTCTTGTCTTTTGTTAGGTCCTGTCTGGTTTTTTTTTTTAGCTCTTTTGTCTTTGGTATGTATCACTTGCCGAAGACTTTAGGCCTGAGAGATTTCTAGCTAGAAGTTAGTGGGGAGATTTGGCTTCTAATCTCCATACTGATACTGTTCATGTGACCTTGGAGAAGTCACTTAATTTCTCTAGTGTGAATCTTAGTTTCTCTGTCCTTTTTTTCTGAAGAGTTTGGCAGGAGTCTTGTAAACCTAAAATAGATGACAGCTGTGATGGTTTGCATATGCTTGGCCAAGGGAGGGGCGATATTAGGAGGTGTGGCCCTGTTGGAGTAGGTGTGGCCTTGTTGGAGTAGGTGTGGCCCTGTTGGAGTAGGTGTGGCCTTGTTGGAGTAGGTGTGGCCCTGTTGGAGTAGGTGTGGCCTTGTTGGAGTAGGTGTGTCACTTCTGTGGGTATGGGCTTTAAGACCCTCATCCTAGCTGCCTGGAAGTCAGTATTCTATTTGCCTTTGGAAGGAGATATAGAACTCTCAGCTCCTTCTGCATCATGCCTGCCTGGATGCTGCCATGTTCCTGCCTTGATGATAATGGATTGAACCTCTGAACCTGTAAGCCAGCCCCAATTAAATGTTGTCCTTTATAAGAGTTGTCTTGGTCATGGTGTCCGTTCACAGTGGCAAAACCCTAACTAAGACAACAGCTGAGAAACTTTTTTTTTGTAAAGAAAAGTCTGAGAATTTCCAGAAGGATTTGGATTAAGATGCCTTTTCTGGGAGAAGGAAAGTGAGTGTTGTACTTCCTCAGAAGGGAGCCAGCAAATGCAGGGGCTGTGCTTTAACAGACCCTGGAATCACAAGTGCTGGGATTTTTTTTTTTTAATCTTTATGTGTGTTTGTGTGTGTGTGTGTGTGTGTGTGAGAATGTGGTGTACAACCTCAGGTATTGTCTCTGTCTTGTTTATTACTTGTTTGTGTTGTTTTTTGGCACAAGGCCAGCTTGCCCCAGGAGTCCACTTATCTTTGCCTTCCCAGTTCTGGGATTTTAAGTAACAATACCCCAACACCCCTTCCCCTACCACCCCCTCTCCAGGTTTTCCAGACAGGATCTCTCTGACACCCAGCTTTTTCACATGGGTTCTAGTAAATGGACACTCAGGTCCTCATGCTTGCAAGGAATGCATTTTATTAACAAAAGTATTTCCCTGGCCCCAAGTGCTGGGATTTCCGAGGCTCTGGAAGCTTCTACGTGTGCTCTGCAGGCTTTTTCTAGTGGTGCCGTCCTTGCGCCCACTGATGATATCTCTGCCCGCAGGTGAATGAGGACTCTGGGGATACTCATGGAGAAGATGCAGTTGTCATCCTGGAGAAGACACCATTCCAGGTAGAACACGTGGCGCAGCTCCTAACGGGGAGCCCTGAGCTCAAGCTGCAATTCTCCAATGATATCTACAGCACCTATAACCTGCTTCCTCCAAGGCATCTGAGTGGTGAGCACATGGCGGCTGTGGTGGCTGCATGTGGGGAGAAGGGGGTGCTGAGACTAGGGGCTGTGGTGAATAGACTCTTTCAAATCTCAAAATTCTAGTACAGTGGCTCTAAGGGAAAGAGGGAAGCTGTTTCCTTCCAGAGAACCTGGCAATCTCTCAAGACAAGTTTGGTTGTTGGAACTGAATGTGTATGTGCTACTGGCAACCAATATTTAACGGATAGGCTTCGTATGAAACATCCCACAGTGTACAGGAAGGGCTACCATGACAGAATTGCCATGAATGTTAAGGTTGAGAAATCCTTCCAGGCCCAGTATATTTGGGGGAATAAGTGTGATCCATGGGATAGAATAATAAATTCATCTGTTAATGAGCATAACTGATAATTTCCAACACTTTTAAAACCCCTACTATGATACTAACTCAGGATGTAGCGTTTAATACGTTTAATTTATAGAATAGCGCTATTGTGAGAGGATTTTACAGGCGAGGACACTGAGGTTTGGAAAACTAAGTAACCAATTCAAAAATCACGCAGCAGTGGATGGCAGGAAATGGAAGTATTCCAGTGCGCTGAGATCTCACCACACTCCGACACCGTATGCTGTGTCTCGTGTGTCACGTGCTGGGTGCTGTACAGGTCGTTATTCCCTGAAGACTCCCACGTTCTGCTAGAAGAGACAAACAGTATGCTCAAGCAGGATGAATTTGAGTAAGGCAGGAACATATGGCCAAGAGAAATTTGGTTTTGATTGAAAATATTTGTGTGGGCATGTTTTTGTATGACTGTACACCATGTGTATGCAGTGCCCATGGAGCTCAGAAGAGAGTGCTGGGTCCCCCGGGACTGGAGTGACAGAGGCTTAAGAGCTGCTATGTGGGAACTAGGAATTGAACTTGAGTCTTCTGGAAGGGGCAGCCATTGCTTAAATACTGAGCCCTCTCTCTAGCCTTGAAAGTATGTTTTAATTTACCAAAAAGGTAATCATTCCATGCCTCAAGAAAGACACAATATGTCAAGATTTTGTAGGCAATGTACGAGGGAAATGGGTTGACCTTCATGGTTCCCGACCAGGAAATTCTAGAATGTTTTGGATGCAGAGTGATTTGTTCACATCTTTATGTGGTGTATCCTGATTTTCCCCCTCAGCATTTAAGAACAACTTAGCTTTGCAGACATCCTGTTCCATTGTCATTTTTAATCGTATTTTCTACAGCTCTATAACTGAGGGTGATTGTTGTTCTTCCAAAATACATGCGATCGCGTGATGTAAGACAAGCGAACCTTTCAGAGCGGACAGCACAAGATCCTGCTTTTCACTGAAAGATAGCCAGATTTCTCGGCTTAAGTTGATGGAAACGGATAGCCATATTTATTTTCTTAAAGTGCTGACCTTTAAGCAAATGTATTCTTTGACTCGGGGCAGCAGCAGCGTGACAGAAGGCACTGTAGGCAGGCCTGGCTGACAGAAGCCACCAGACTACAGACTTAGGCCATTGCTTATTGTCATCTTATTTCTCTCCTCCCAGTTCTTCCTCTGACATCTTCATTCATAGCCAGAATTCCCAAGGTTCTTCATTCATAGCCAGAATTCCCAAGGTTGGTGCATTCACAAAGCCTTTTCCTTCCCCCCTGACCCCACCATAGCACTTCTGTGACACTGCCCTCTGTCTTTCAGGATGAGTATTGAAAGTGGCAGTTGGTGAGGACTTCTCCCCACCCAGTCCCACTTGTCGCCATAACCCTTTCCCCAGGATCACCCATACCTACCCGAGAGCCTGGGATGGGAGCTCTTTTTTTTTCCTTGCCTCTTTAGCACATGTGCTATGTTTTGAGGGCTTGCCTTCCCTATCTAGTCCTGGTCTGGAGATTTGGAAGTCAAAACAGTTGGGTTCGGGGCCTGATCTGTGTTTCTCCCTTGTTGGATTATTTATCCTGTCCATGGGTGACTTTATAAATCGTAAGTTGGCAGATTCTTTCTATAAAGAACCAAAGTAAATATTCTGGGCTTTGTGAGGCATGGATGGTTTCCTCCTCTTTGTTTTCCTTCCTCTAACCCTCTAATAATGGATGCTCCACTTTCCAGCTTGCTGGCTGTTCACTCAGGTGGTGGGTCACATAGGACCTGCTGGTTGTAGTTTCTCAGTCCGTTTTCCAGGTTTTTGCCATTCAGAATGTGGACTGTGGAACAGTCCTGTGAGTGCCACCTAGGTGCTTCTCAGGCACAGAATCCAGAACTTACTGCAGACTGCAAAACTGAGTCCATGTGCTAGCTGGACTTTCCTACAAGTCGTATGCACGTTATAATTAGAAAGATACTGGTCTTTAAAAGACACTGTTTGCTAGGGATGCCTGCTGTTATTTCTCAATTCTTGACCCTTCCAAAACCTTTCAGGCTGGTATTGAAATAAACGTTTACTTGTGGTTTGCACTTAAAGCTCTCATAGGTTCTACGAAGGTGAAGTTCAAGAATATATTTGTTCATTATTCAGAAGCAGTCAGCACCTATTTGATAGTAGTTACTATGATTATTTTGGTGTGCTGGGTTCAGTGCTAAGTACCATGGCTTCAGAGTCCAGTAAGATGCCTTCTCTGACCTTAGGGTCATATGTTTCTCTGATGTTTAGGGCAGTGGCAAGAGGGCTATGAGTTATTGTGGAGAGACAGAGAGACAAATCCTGTGATTCTTTCTACCTGGATGGAAACTTTGGGTAAGAGTCCAGCTTTGGGCTTAGGCCTGTAGCCCTAGCTCCCGGATAACTGAAGCAAAAGGCTCAAAAGTTTAAGGTCTGTGAGGACCATAGAGGGGGTTCAGGACCGGCCTGAACAATTTAGTATCTCAGAATAAAAAGTGAAAGAACACTGAGGTTGTAGCTAAACAGTAGAATGCTTGCACAAGTCTGAGGCCCTTGGTGTAATCCCCTTTACTACACAAAGGAAGAAAAGAAATCAAGTCATAGGCAGTGGAGGGGAAGCTCTTCATGTGTCGGTCTTTGGCAGCTTTTCTATCTCCCAGTGCTTGACAGCAGTGGTGGCAGGCAGGCAGGCAGGCAGGCAGGCAGGCAGGCAGGCAGGCAGCAGGCAGGAGGCAGGCAGGCAGGCAGGCAGGCAGACACAGACAGACAGACAGGCAGGCAGGCAGGCAGGCAGGCAGGCAGGCAGGCAGGCAGGCAG
>JANHMN010000024.1:15540790-15678217 GCA_030674055.1 Rhabdomys pumilio
CAGGCAGGCAGGCAGGCAGGCAGGCAGGCAGGCAGGCAGGCAGGCAGGCAGGCAGGCAGGCAGGCAGGCAAACAGGCAGCCTGACAGGTAGGCAGGCAGGCAGCAGGCATACAGACTCAGCATTCCAATCCTTGTTCAGCTCTCAGATATCGAGACCCTTAGCTCGAAGAGTGTCCACGCTCTTGTGTAAGTCAGTATTCCATGGCGTCTGATACCAGCCCGTGTTGCAGCTTTTGTCTCAAGGTGTCTGATAGTGTTGGTTTTCATGAGTTGGCAGTTTCTAGTAGCTCTTCTAGCGACCAGAGCCTGTAGTTTCTCTCCTCCGACTCCTCATTGGTCTGTTATCCCTTCTTACCTTCTGCCCCTTCTTGTCTTCTCTCTACTTTAAAAAAAAAGTTATTTATTTTTTTCACACATGTAGGTGTTTGGTTGCATGTGTGTCTGTGCACCATGTGCGATCAGTGCCCTTGGAGCCCAGAAGAGGGCATCAAGATTCCTTGGAACTGGAATTACAGATCGTTGTAGGGATTAAGTGGGAGCTGGGAACAAACCCCAGTCCTCTAGAAGAGCAGCCAGTGTTGTTAACCACTGAGTCAACTTTGCAGTCCCCTTCTCCCTTCTTCTTGTTTTTCTTACCCTCCTTTGCTCTGTCCACTCTTGAACTGTCCGGCCGCTGTCAGGCAGCCAACTGCCATGCTGTTTTTGCAGCTCTGTCTGTGGACTGTTCAGCCGTCCCTGCCATTGCCATTCCACCCCTTCTGTGGTTGCTGCCACTCCGTTGTGTCCTGTCGCTTCTTTCTCTGTGTTGCCGTATCTGGTCTCTGCTGCATTAACAAAAGTAGGTAAGAAAGGGCCACTTACAAGAGGACATTTTTGGGTATAATCGGGCAGAAGAATGTCTCCTAGCCTCTCTGCTTATGTAGCCGAAGACCGGATGGTGCCTCAATCTTGCAAATGAATGTTTGTGTCCCCATGAATCATGGCATTGTTCCTTCTGTACCAGTCACCGCAGTCCTTCTGCATCCATCAGGATGAATGTTCCTTTTCTAGCCTGAATAGACCCGGTTATAGGATATCACAGCCCACTGAGGGTTGTGATGGCAGAAACTCTGATGCAAACTCTTTGAAATGGTTGTGGCTGGAACCACACCTTCAGGAGCTGGCGGTCGTCTCTCGGTTTACTTGAGTAAACTGAATTACTGCTCACAGCCAGAGAGGGAATGGGAAAAAAAAAATCACGGTGCACCCCACATGCAAATGAAGGTTTGTGCTTGTGTCAATCACAAGTATTCCTTTCAATAGGTCATTAGAATAAGTGACCTGCGGCCTCTGGCCTGAGTACTCTAGAGTTCAGTAATATACTAGTGAGAAAAACAACCCAGTTATAAACTCTTTGAAGTAGCCAAAGCTAGCTGAGGCTGCCCATCAGGAACCCAGACAATTGGCTGTAATTGTTGTATAGTCTCCTTGTGTCATCCGTGGAACATTTAGAATGGTCAGTGTTGCCTGGCTATTTGACTGACAGCCCCTTTGGTTAAGGCAGCGGGGAGTCCAGCAACTCACAGTTACGGAGGCAGGTTACCCTGTTACCCAGTAGCCTGGCTTATTTAAAGAAAAATGAACATCAGATGTTTACTATAAGGACTTGCCAAAATTATCATTAGCACTGACATCAGTTTTAACATATTTCAGCAGTACAAGGAGAATAACTGAAATATCCATAGATTCCTTTTTCTGTGGGACAGGCATTCCATAGCCACAAGGTGTCAGTGTTACCAAAGTATTCTGACCGTCAGCTCTCCAGCTTCAGGCATCCTAGTCAGGGCCTACCTAGAGTCTTGTGTGCCCCACCCCACCCCACCACGCTTCTCTGTTCTCAGCTTCTGAATTACAGCTCACTATGACCCACCCCATGCGCCTTAAAGTGAAATTCCTGCAACCTTAGTCCTCTGTGCCCAATACACAGTTGTATCTTTAATTTTTTTTTCCCCCTGATCTCTGACTCTTCTCAGCCTTTTTCCCATAACATCACTTGACTAGGAGAGCCCTTCCTTCTTTCTGAGCTGGCTGCTATCCTGGACTCAGCATAAATCATGTTTGACTGTTTTCTTCTGGTATTTCTTCCATGACTGGTGATGTTTTCCTCTTATTCAAATCTGAGAGTATGTAGTGTCCTCTCCCATTTATTCCCTCTAGATTCTCAGCTCACCAAAGGCAGTAGCCTAAAGAGTCCCTCATGATTCCTTACACCAGTGACAACATGGAGGGAGCATGGGCTTGGGAACTAGGCTTACTAAGGTCCTATCCCAGTGTTAACAGTTACTAATGGTATCGCTCCTTCTGTACCAGTCACCACAGTCCCTCTGCATCATCCATCAGGATGAATGTTCCTTTTCTAGCCTGAATAGACCTGGTTATAGGATGTCACAGCCCACTGAGGGTAGAGAGTAAGTGTGGGTTCAGACAGACTAGGGATGGAGTTCTGGCTCTGACATTGGCCATTGGAAGGGCCCAGGACATTCTTGTTTACATAGCACTGAAGTTCTGAACTGTCTGGATGCTCTAGTAGGTGAGTCCAAACAACATATGTCAGTTGTCTTTAGACTTTGAGGGGAAGACAGACAGCAAACAAGTGAACTGTATCTCAGTGGCCATGGGCTACGAGCTGCCCAGACTGTAGGACCAAGGGGCCGCTGCAAGTGGAGGTCACACAAGCAAAGAGAGACCTGGTGGTTGAGAAGGAGCCAGCTCAAGAAAAATAGGGGGAGAATGTTCTAGGATTTGAGAACGGCAAGTCGTCTGGAGAAGAAAGAGGAACAGAAAAGAGGTTATGTTGGAAATTCAGGTGAGAACAGTGACTGAAACATGGGCACGGTAAATTGGTGAAGTAACTTTAGGTATTTTCTTTGTTAAACTGAGCTAGTAACTGAATACATCTCAATGGGACCATTATGAAATAGATTAAAAAGGAAGTATTTTACAACAGTTTTTAGTCTCTGTCCTCAGTGAGAGGTACATTTTATTTTATGGTTTCACACATACAAATAAATATACATAAATAAAAGTGGACCAGAAATTTCACAAAACAATATGACTTTATGATAGAATCTCCAGTAGTTTTCTATTTATTTTAATCTTGTTTCCTTTTTGAAATGCTGGGTTAACCTCCTAAAGTGATGTCACAGGTTCCAACCCAGTGAGATAAGGTGTACAAAGCTCTTAACAGAAGTAACAGCAGGCGTATGGTACAGAACGAAGAGTGTCACTATTGTGACTATCCTGTTATCCCTTACTGTTTTTATAGCTTTCCCAGTATCTGATCCTTGATGGATAAAATATAGCAAATGTGTCTGGCCCTGACCATGGTACGTGGTTACCATGAAGAGCCCATGAGCCAGTCTGTTGGCATCTCACACGGTTGGTCTTCGTGTGTCATCCTGTTGGGCAGAGCCTGTGTTGACTCCTCCTGCTGCCATGGCTCCCTATTAATGGAGTCTTTCTTTGAGGTCTATGTTTTCTCTCACCCAGAGAAGAGGGGGGGCGGGGGGAGAAAGTGGTGAGAGGTGTGGCTCAGAAATACAGGCTACCTTCTAAAAGGCCAATTGTTTACCTGTTATAAAGCAGGGTGTGGAATCTCAGGTTTACCGGAGGAGACAGGAGTCTATGTGTGAGAGGCCTGGACAGGGAGCAAGGAATGAGATCTTGGGAATCACTGTTTTGATTGTCTAGGACACCCAGTACTTTAGCCACTGGCCTGGATTTTCTACTTCGTGTTCTTTACAGAGGCAAAACTCAAACTCTGGAAAGAGGAGGAAAGATTTATATGGGAGGAACATTTTAAAAGATTAGCTCTTCTCAGAAGTTTCCCTGGCAGAGCTGTTCATGATAGAAAAGACTAGACTTAGTCAAGTGGCGGTAGAGAAGTTCAACAGCCAGGGTATCGTCTCAAAGTGGACTGCCTCTCTCTGGCAATGGAAATGAGCTATAGCTGCCTGTGTTCACGAAGGCTAAGTCATCAGGCGGGGGCAAGAAGGCAAGAAGTCCACATGATGTGATTCTGAGGGACAGGCAGATCTAAACAGTATGGCACTTAGGTATGCACACATCTGTCATAATGCTGAGAGGACAGCAAAGACATGATTAACCCTGAAATCAAAATGGTGGGGACAGAGCCAGGAAACCCAGGTAGTGTTCTGTCTCTTTAACCATGTGTTGTACGTTATGGATATCCTATTTATTTTAGTCTCTAAGTGGTACATGCTACACACACACACACACACACACACACACACACACAGACTCAGAGACAGAGAGAGACTGAGAGACAGAGACTGAGAGAGAGACAGAGACTGAGAGAGAGACAGAGACTGAGAGAGACTGAGAGAGACTGAGACTTGCTTTTTATGGGTACAAATATAATATGTTTCCTAGTTATTAGTTAAGAAAAACTGGCTGTTTTTTTAGATGGATTAAAATATTTTCCCACACATTTGAATGGCTCCATCCTCAGTCTTGCTTGTTTTTTTTAAGTCACTGTTGTTGAAAGTGAAAGTGTTGAATTTCAGCCTTCTAGATTTTGGGCATTATTGGGCTTCCATTTCTGCATCACTCCTCTTCTCTGGGGTGGGGGAGTGACCAGGCTAGATTATTTTGTCTCCTGTGGATAAGGGAGTCCTATGCTGTTTTGGAAGGCACCCCAAGGTGATGCGAGCCCTAATAGAACACAGCAGTGTGGCAGATCCTCCTACCATTGGAAGAAGCCTGAGTACTAGGGTCTGTTGGTGCCTCTCCAGCACAGACTGGCACAAGCCTCTGAACCCATCCGCTGTGATGTCCTCGGCAGCCCTCCCACTGCAGCTGAGCCAAGGGACAAGCCACATGAACAGTGGCCAGCAAGGAATGTCTTGCCAGACAAGTCTCGGCCAAAACAATAACAGCATGCCATGATCATCTAACACGAGAAATACTGTAGGCTTGCAGCCATCGAACCAGAAAAAGTCACTGGATTGCAGAGAATGACAAGGGGGGACTCAGAATGTTGACTTGCCCACCTAAGGAGGTTTCTTTACCATCTGAGATCATAGAATCTCAAGTTGAACGGAGATAAAATAAAATGTCAGGCTTTATTAGTAAATAGTCCTTAACTTGAACTGTTCAGAAGAGTTGTTGAAACCGTTCAGCAGAAAGTCTCCGTGGGAGGGTCGGGCATTTGTCAGAGTCAGATGTTACCTGATCAGATAATCAGATAGCACCAGAAGGCTTATAATGGGCATGAACAGACTCCTGCTGCTGGGCCCCCTTCCCACCCGACTTGTCAGAAGCAACCACACCACGATCAATGTTAAGGAGACCCAAGAAAGGAAGGATGGATGGAAGAAGGGGAAGAAGAAAGAATCAACTCAACTCCTTTTCCTCCTTCTTCACTCTTTACACTTCCAGTTTTTAGACCTGGAGCCTTTGGAAGGCTCAGTGTCTTTAAATTTAGCCTGTCTTTTGTTTTCTGGTTTTGTTGTTTAATGCAAATCGGGCGCAAGTATAGTGTGTCCAGCTTTCCCACTGTCTCTCTGACTTCCACTGCCTCCTTATTTCCAGCACTGTCTTTTTAACTGTCCAGTGTGTTCTGTTACATTGTCTTTTGTGGTTCCTGTAGCACCGGGGATTGAACCTGGGGCCTCAGCATGCTAAGCAATGCTCTACCGCTAACCTGTATCTCCAGCCAGGATGGGTAGTCTTTCACCGCTTTGTCTCAGTGTTGATTCTATGTTAAAAAAAAAAAAATCACTGAACAGCGCTTTTCTTATTTTGGCATGTTAGTATTTGCTGCATACCGAAGAAGAGTGCCAGTATCGTACCTTCTTCTCTACCCTCACGAATATCACCACGCCGTGTAGAGTGCTTGTGATTCCAGGTTCGGTGATTCTCATTTCCTAGGTCCCACCAGGTCCTCTGAATCATACTGCTTTTTAGTGAGTAACATCCAGTCAGTAACCAGTGGGTTTTTTATCAGCTTTTCCTTTTTTTGTGGTGTTTCTGGTTGCCTCTCTTCACTGTGTTTGAAAGAATACAGTGGTTTTCCTCCCTGCTCTTGAAGTGACTCACACACTGGCTTCAGTTTGGCCATTCATTACATGGCATTACCTTTCCGTTTGCAGGAAGACTTCCCTACTCCTCCCGCCTGGACTGCCCATGTCATGGGCATGCTATGTAGCTCTCAACCAGAGACTTCTTTTCACAATTCCCCTAGGTCAGACCGTGTCTTTTTCTTTCTTGCTTTCCTTTCTTGTTTAGCTGAAGCAATATAAAATAATTCCACAGAAAGAATGTGTGGGAGGCAAATCCCGAAACCTTTGTTTTGTTGCTTTTGGTTGATTCGTCTAGCCGAATTAATTTTCCCTTCAAACATTAAAAACATTGGTCTGTTGTAACTTCAAGTCATCTGTGTCACTGTTAAGATATCTGATGCCGGGGCTGGAGAGATTGCTCAGACATTCAAGGCTAGGCTCATAACCGAGAAGACAACATAGCCGATGCCAGCCAGAGTCTCATTGATTTGAAGGTACCATAGGGTGGGTTATTTTCTTTTCGTTACTTTCATTGGATTATATACAATATATTCTACTGATCTTTGATTCTGAGGGTTTTTTATTTTGTTTTGTTTTTGTCTGTATTTACATCGAACTTTCTTATCTATTGCTCTGAGTCATCTGAGGCCATATAGTTTAAAGTCTTCCGTCATTCTTCTGCTCTGTATACATTTTTTCTCCCTACTTCTTGGATGATTTCTTTTCACTCATTCCCTTTTGCTTGACGCCACCCTACCCCCAGTGTTAGACTCAAACTCAGGTTCTTATGTTGTGCTGACAATGACCAGACTTCCAAGATTGAGCTTTTCAGTTGTCTTACCTTCTCCATGTCTTTTCTTACTATAGTTTGATACGTAGTCTTCACTTTGTCTTCTAGGTGTTCTGGTGTAGGTATTACTTTGGCATTGATACTTTAAATTCTCTTTCCTCTGGTTCTCCGGTTTCATTCTCAACAGTATCTTGCTCTTGCTTCAGGAAAGCTAAATTGTGTTGGGTTTCTCTGACACACTAATTAGAGTTGTTGTTTTTAAATTATCTCCTGACCCTGAAACTATTTCATTCCTCTGGGATCTGGTTCCCTTGTTTATCTTGGTCATTCTTCTTCAGGCTTCTGTTTTTCCCTCAGTGTCTGGTGAGGCACAGTAGTTCATTCATACTGAAAAATGAGGCATCGGGTGCATATTCTCGAAAGCAGATGTTTCAGCTGCTAGCACAGCGGTTGACCTCTTTCTATGGTAGGCCTGTGCCCTGAATGGGAAGCTCCCATGGTCCTCTATGGTTGGGAGAGGGGCTTATTGGCTGCCAGACTGGGCTTGAGTGGTACAGTTGGACTGGTACTGTTAGCTCACGCTCTCAACAGAAGAATAATATGAGCTGGAGACCCTCTCAGGCCTACAAAGCTTCAGGCGTTGAGTAGCCGGCTCTTTACAGAAGTTTGTTAACGTCTCTAGGCCATTGGTTTAATATTTTGGAGGCCAGCCCTCCTGTTTTTACCTGACATTAGCTGCTTCCCCTGGGATGTGGCAGCGATGGAGCCAATTAGTGTACTTGTTCTGCAGACGGCCCACAAGTTGATCTCAGTTTTCAGCTTCATTTCTCTTCCCGTCCTCAGTAGCTATTTCTCAGATCCCAGTTTCCCTCCTAGACGGGCTGGGCAGGTCTGGTGATCACCTCCCTGTAGCCTACTGCCTGCCTATGGGGGAGCTTCCCCCTGTGTGTAGCCTACTGACTGCCTGCCTATGGGGGAGCTTCCCCCTGTGTGTAGCCTGCTGACTGCCTATGGGGGAGCTTCCCCCTGTGCTGTTTTGTACATTCACACTCTGCTTTTAGTTTCAAGGAATGGATTGGCTCCATTCCTCCTGACTCCCATCCTCTTCTTGGCATCACTGTGGCTTTATTCATGTTTCTGCCATTGCAGTGGACTTTTTTTTTTTTTAAGGCAGTATCTCACTATGTAGCCTGGATGGCTTGGAATTTACAGATCTTCCTGCCTCTGACCCCTCAGTACTGGGATTAAAGGTGTGGGCCACAACCCGTAGCCTGTGTGGTGAGCTTTTTTAACAACCAAGGAGTCACTATTAAATAGGAGTTGAGTGTCTCCCACATATGTCTACATTTGGTGGCTGAGAGTCCTGTAGATATCTGTAGCATAGAACACAGCAAGTTACATCATTAAGAGCATACAAGAGAGAGAATCCAGACAGATGGAGACCTTAGCATCTCCCTAATTTCCATGCCCAGATTCCTGGGTGCTCTTGTACAGAGTGTGTGTGTGTGTGTGTGTGTGTGTGTGTGTGTGTACACATACACATATATACATACACACGGCCAGATCCATGGACATTCACCTTTGTAAAAAATATATTCCTTTGAGCTGACATTTCTACTTCCTGATATCTGGCTCAGATACATGCTCATGTGTATGAATAAAGGGGTGGAAAGTATTCAGTGCAGCATCATTCGAGATAGACCAAACCAAGAAGAAAACAACTTAAATGACCCTGTGAGGCCAGTGAAGCATAGAACGGACGACTCCACAGTAGTACAGGAAAGAGGGGGATCCACGTGGACCCAGGAGAGCTCAGATGAACACTTGTACTTCAAGAGAACGGAATACGCGTATGCTCATATTGAGATAAACCCATAAAAGGAAAGGCTGGGATGAGGAACATGTGATGACTATTAGTATTGAAAAGACTGGGGCAGGCTGGGTATGGTGGTGTAAGCCTTTGATCCCAGCACTTGGAAACGGAGTGGGTATCTGTGAGTTTGAGGCAAGCTTGGTTTACAGTTCTGAGCCAGCGTAGGATACATAGTGAGACCCTGTCTAAAAAGAAGAAGAAGGAGGAGAAGGAGAAGGAGAAGAAGAAGGAGAAGGAGAAGGAGAGGGAGGGGGAGGGGGAGGGGAGGGGGAGGGGAGGGGAGGGGGAGGAGGAGGTAAAGAAGTGGGCCTAGACTTGTGAGTTCTTCAAGACTAGTCTTGTGATGCTTGAACACATAGACAGTTTTTAAGTTGCTAACTCATTGAGTAAGGCAAGGGGGGTAAATTTTTTTTAAAAAAGGCCCGTCTGAGCCCTCTCTTGCTTCCTTTGCAGCATGCCTTTGACTCTGGTCAGGTGGAACCTATCGGTTGACCACTAAGTTTTACATGGCTCCAAACCATGTGTGTTCCAGCTGTGATGACCCTTCCTCCCCCCCCTCCTTCCTCCCCCCTTTCCCCCCCCCCACCCCCGTCTACCTCTAGCAGTGGTTCTCAACCTTCCTAATGCTGCAACCCTTTAATACGGTTCCTACCATGAAATTATTCTGGTTGCTACTTTGTAACTGTAACTTTGCCCCAGTTATGAATTGTAAAACAAATATCTGATGTGCAGGATATCCGATACGCAACCCCTGTGAGAGGCTCATTACCGGCCCCTCCCCCACCCCAAGGGCTCGTGACCCATATGAGTTAGGGAGCTGAGAATTGCTGCTCTAGGGTACGAGTCCGTGAGGTGCTGAAGAAAGGAGGTGGCTGCAGAGTGGGCAGCCCCGGAGACAGAGCCCTTGGGCTGGCGTGTGCTGCGGAAGTTCCTTTCCTAGGGACAAGTGTGTGCAGCCTTTTCCAGATGGACTGTGTTTAATGGAGGGCTGGAGGTAAACAGGCCGACAATGCTGGCTTGTTGTTGTTTTTTCCCTTTGGTTTTTCTGTGTAACAGTTCTGGCTGTCCTGGAACTCACTTCGTGCAATGCCAGTTTATTAACAGGACTGACTGAAATTGAGTTCTACTGAGCCGGTATCACTGCTTAAAGATGACAGGTTTCTGTCTTTACTCATGTGTTCTTTGCTGGTGTGTTCAGAGCTTCTAACCTGAGTGTGCCAGGGCCCTCCGGCCTTAGAGGGACAGTGAGAGATAGTAAGCAGAATGCTTTCAAGGTGGGAAAAGCCCTGATACCCAATTCAAATTCTTGATCCAGGACCTGTGCTCCTCCTGATGGTTTGTCTCAACGTTTCTCCCACTGACAACAGCAGTGGCCTCTCTACTTAGCACCCACTTTAAAGGCTGGAGGAACTGTTTCATTCAGAGCACTGTAGGAATGAGTAGACGGAGAGTACTGAGGAGTAACCACCACGGCGGGAACCGTGTGCTCTTTCTCTGCCTTCTCAGATGGGGACAAGGTCCCGAGACTCTGAGTTGGCTTACCCAGTGTCAGTGGGTGAAAGCTGATTGCTCACAGCCAGTCCTATCAACACCAGTGATGGTGGCTGTTTCTGTGTCTATTCTCTTGGGGATTTATCCTGTGCCTTGGCCTTCTTTCCCATATCACAGTGTCTAGGGGTGCTATGCTGAGAATTGGCACCCAACATTCCTCTGAGTGTACTAAGCAAAGACTTTGGATAGGAGAGCTAAAAGAAGTGCGGTATTCTGGGGTGTTGGCTCTTGTGGTCTGTTGTATTCAGCACTGTAAATGGTTTCTTCCTACCTGTGGGGAAGCAGGTGGCAGCTCTCAGGCCAGAGCTGCCATTCAGCAGTTCTGCAGTCTCACTGTGGATCAGCTCTCTGCCTTCTGAAGTGGAGCTTTTCAGAGAGCCCTTTGCCCCGCTGCAGCATTCCCTGTCCCCCAAGACCGCTATCCCAGCTACCAGATTTGCCCAGAGACCAGGAGACCTAAGGGCTTTGTTATTAGGTGCTGTCACATGCTTCCTTCGGAACTTCAGATCTGTAGAAGTTGGCTACAATCTTGCTGACGGTCTCGCTGACGGAGTCAGCATCTGCCTCCCCTCCGTCTTCAGCAGCACTCCTGAGTTTTCACAGAGACAGGTCATTAACAGCTGAAGCTTGCCGAAGGATCCGGACCCACCCTCAGCCAAGTTAATCCTTCATGTGGAAGTCTGTTCAGGCCTCCACTGAGTACTTCCATCGGGCCAAAGTGCAGGACAGCGACACCCCACCAAAGCCTGTGACCAACAGCCAGCCTCCACTCCACCCTCTGACTCTCCAGCCAGGGGACGTCCACGGAGGAGGGATGTGAATGCAGATCCAGCAGATGACCCTTCTACCTGCCTCTCCTGAAGGCTTTCTGTAGGAGTCCTGTGAGCCACTGCCTTGCTCGGCCTGTTGGGTTGAGCGTTCCTTCACCTGGCTAGCTTTAGGAGGCTCTTGGAGTGGGAGGGATCACACTCCAGTCATGTTCCCTGCTCTGTTCTCTGTTCTCCCAGGGCCGCATCTGGGTCAAATCAGTGGAAACTGGCTCATCCAAATGAAGGGAAAGCAAAAGCCACAGACAGAGCCATTGAAATGACCTCATCCTGCTCAAGTCCGGGCTTGGCTGGGGAAAGCGGCCTTGTTTGAACACGTGTGTAGGAAGGAGAGCAGACTGTCTGTGGTTTGTGTTTTCATGTTCATGTGTTGCAGCGTTTTCCTGGGGATTTGGCTAAGCTAGCCTTGGCAGTGAGTGGCAGCAGCTGCTCTTAACTTTCTTCTGGAGAGCCTTGCTTCCCACCTCCGGGAGCGGTCGGGTTTCTGTGTCCAGCTTGGGGATAGAGGGGCTTTATTTACTGTAGCAGGCCTTGCAGGAGATCCTCAGGTCTGCTAAAGTCAAGGTGGAACCATCCTAATCAGAGCCTTACTAGCCTGCTCCTGTGAGCCACAGAGAGGACTGTGTGGGCAGCTGTTCAGCTGGAGTGCATCAGTGTGTCCATCCCACTGCTAGAACATTCTTGTGGATAATGAGCTGCTGCCAGAGCCCAAGGGCTGGGAACACAACCACTTGGCTCTTCTTCTGAACCTCTCTACCCCATGCCTCCCTCCTCATGAGCTCATGCTAGTGATGAGGAGTGGGAGCGGGATGGGGAGCACGTGTCACAAATGTTAAGTCACTGCTGTGAACGGTCTGCTCGAGCAGGGGCCTTTCCAGTTCTACTCTGCAGATCCTAGGGCCTGTTTTCCAGCCACAGCAGGCTACAGTCTGTTTACCGTATCCTAGCAAGGAGGGGAGTAGAGTCTGGGTGTTCCACTTCCCAGGCAACATCACGGTGAGACAGGCACGGAGGTCCTGTCCCTGACACTTTGCCACCCTCAGCTTGCAGTCCAGTCACACTGGCATCTCATGCTCCATGGTTTTAGTGACAGCTGTCTTTGTGCTTAGCTGTAGGGTTGGGGCTGTCACGTTTCTCTTATCTGGTAGAACTGCTTTTGGAAGACATGGCCATAGCACACAAGAGTATGGCCCTATGGGTTGAGGAAGACTGCATTGCATAGAAAAGCCAGATCCCCTATATTCTGACCCCAACCTCCACTTGATAGTTTGTGAGTGGCCCTGGGCAAACTGCTTAACCTCTCTAGGACTGTTTCATTTTTGGGACATGTCTCACTATATAGCCTAGCTTACCATGAACCTTGCTGTGCAGAGCAGGCCAGCCTTGAACTTGTAGTCTTGCTTCTACCTCCCAAGTGCTGGATTATAGGTACACACTATCGGACCCTACATTTTTTTTTTTTTTTTTTTTTGGTTTTTTTTCGGCAGGGGTTTTCTTTTTTGACCTCGGGCTTTCGAGACAGGGTTTCTCTATGTAGCCCTGACTGTCCTGGAACTCACTCTGTAGACCAGGCTGGCCTCGAACTCAGAAATCCGCCTGCCTCTGCCTCCCAAGTGCTGGGATTAAATGCGTGTGCCACCACCGCCCGGCTTTTTTTTTTGTTGTTGTTGTTGTTATTACTGTTTCTCTGTTTGCTTGGTTGGTTTTTTTGGTTTCTTTTTGTTGTTGTTTTGAGGCTGAGTCTTGCTGTGTAGCCCAGCTGGCTTTGAATTTGCAATTCTGTGGCTGTTTAAAAGAGTGGCTTATTTTTCTGTTTCTGATGTATTCTTTTTCCTCCAATGTATTTTTATGTAGTGATGCATTCTTGTTTTGGAAAATTGCAACAATAAAAATGACTTTTAAAATTTTGATCCTATAAAAGTCTACTGCCAGCAGGCTCAGGCTCTCTCTCTTTCCCTCCCTCCCTCCCTCCCTCCTTCTCTCTCTCTCTCTCTCTTCATGCTGGAGTATATTCTTCAGACTCTCTGCTATGCATATGCAGTTACATATGCATGTGCACATACTTCAAGTGCTTTGTAATGCATTCTCTCTTCTTTAGGTTGTATCAGTCCAGGTCAGTTCTGTAGGTAGCCTGTGGCCTAGCATACCAAAGCACCTGGATTCAACCTGCTAGCACCTCCACTGGAATGCTAGCACACAGCAACATTGCTGCCTCTGGTGGTGACACACGCCTGTAATCCCAGCACTTAGGAGGCAGAGGCAGGCCATCTCTGAGATGGAGGTCAGCCTAGTCTACAGAATGAGTTCCAGGACAGCCAGGGCTACACGGAGAAACCCTGTTTGGAAAAAAAAAAAAAAAACCAACCAAACAAAAAATTGTCTTATAGAACAAATGAATGAGCTGATCAAGTGACAGTTCTTTCAAAGAAAGATAAAGTATTAGGAGGAAGGCAAGACATGCATAAAGGATTCTAGTTTCAAGGGGCAGTCAGAATGTTCAACCAAACGTGGCATATCAAGTTGCAGTTAAGTCTAGGCACCTCCCCACATATTAAGGGAGATGAGTCAACCTCGTATGAGGAAAAGAGTACCAAAAGCAGGCAAACGACATCCAGAAACAACCCCTGCTCCCACTCTAGGAGTTCCACAAGAAGAACAAGCTGTTCAACTGTAACATATATGTAGAGGGCCGAGGTCAATCCCATGCAGGCTCCCTAGTTGTCGAATCAGTCTCTGTGAAGCACTGTGAGCCCAAGTTGATTTATTCTGTGGGTTCTTCTGGTGTCCTTGACCCCCCATCTGTAGGAACAATCCTTCCTCCCTTCATCCACAGGATCCCCTGAGCTCTGCCTACTGTTTGATGGTGGGCCTCTGCATCTGTTTCCATCAGTTGCTGGTTGAAGCCTGTCTGATGACAACTGGGCTAAATACCCATAGGAATCATTGTCTATTCTAGGTCTCTGGGCTATCCAGCCTCTGGGTCCTAACCCTCCAGGCAGTATTACCGTAGGCTACCTCTCTTAGCATGGGTCTCAAGCTGGACCAGTCATTGGCTGGGCCACTCCCACAATTTCTTCACTGCCTTTACCCCAGCACATCATGTAGGTAGGACAAATTATAGGTTTTGTGGCTAGGTTGGTGTCCCAGTCCCTTCCCAGGAAGTCTTGCCTGGTTATGGGAAATGGCCAGTTGAGGTTCTGTTGCCCTCATTCCCAAGAGTTTTAGCTAGGGTAAAACTCTCCCCACCACCTTTCCCACTTGGAGCTCCGTCCACACTGGATGTCTATTTTATTTCACCTTCCCAGTGAGATTCAAGCATCTTCCCTCGATTCCCTTGTTTAGCTTCTTAGGGTCTGTGGATTATAGTATGGTTATCCTGTATTTTATGACTAATATCAACTTATAAATGAGCACATACTGTGTTTGTCTTTCTGGGTGTGGGTTACCTCACTCAACATGATCTTTTCTAGTTTTCTACATTTGCCTGTCAATCTAATGATGTCATTGTTTTTAACAGCTGAGTAATACTCCGTTGTATAAATGTACCATTTTCTTTATGCATTCTTCTGTTGAAGGACGTCTGGGTTGTTTCCAATTTCTGTCTATTACAAATAAAGCTGCTATGAACGTAGTTGAGCAAGTATCCTTGTGGTTTCGGGTGTATGGCCAGGAATGGCGTGGATGAATCTTGAGATAGATTGATTACTAGTTTTCTGAGAAACCATCATACTGATCTCTAAATGGCTGCACAAGTTTGCAGTCCCACCAGTAATGGAGGAATGTTTCTCTTGCCCCGCATTCTTGCCAGCATGAGCTGTCACTTGTGTTTTTGATCTTAGCAATTCTGACAGGTGTAAGATGGAATCTCAGAGTTGTTTTGATTTTCATTTCTCTGACAGCTAAGGATGTTGAACATTTCTTTAAGTGCTTCTTGGTCATTTGAGATTTCTCTGTTGAGAATTCTGTTTAGATCTATACCCCATTTTAAAATTGGATTATTTGGTTTGCTGATGTCTAGTTTCTTGATTTTTTTTTTATGTAAATTAGAAGTTAACCTTCTGTTAGATGTGGGGTTGGTGAAGATCTTTTCTCATTCTCTAGTCTGCCATTTTTCCTATTGACAATGTCCTTTCCCTTACAGAAGATTTCCTGTTTCGTGAGGTCCCATTTATTAATTGTTGATCTTAGTGTCCACACTATTGGTGTTCTGTTCAGGAAGTTGTCTCCTGTGAAACATGTGCCAGCATGTTTCTCCGTTCCATGTATCTGGTTTTATGTTGAGGCCTTTGATCCATTTGGACTTAGGCTTTGTGCAGGGTGGTAGATTTGAATCTATTTGTATTTTTCTACATGCCGACATCCAGCTAAGCCAGCACCATTTGTTGAAAACGTTTTGTTTTTCCCATTGTATAATTTTGACTTCCTTGTCAAAAATTAAGTGTCCATAAGTGTGTGGATTCCTTTTTTGGGTCTTTGATTTGATGAACCTGTGGTGGTTTGAATATGCTTGATCCAGGGAGTGGAACTATCCGGAGGTGGGGCCTTGTTGGAGGAAGTGTGTCACTGTGAGACAGTCTCTCCCAACTGCAGTTGGATCAAGATTCGGAACTCTCAGTTCCTCCTCCAGCACCGTGTCTGCCTGGATGCTGCCATGCTCCTCACTATGATGATAATGAACTGAACTCTGAAACCCCAATTAAGTATTGTCCTTTATAAAAGTTGCCTTGCTCATGTCATGGTGTCTCTTCACAGCCTTAAAACCCTAACTAAGACAAACCTGTCTGTTTTTATGCCAATACCATGCAGTTTTTATTACTGTTGCTCAGTAGTATAGCTTGAAGTCAGGCATCCTAATACCTCCAGAAGGTCTTCTAATGTACAGGATTGTTTTAGCTATCCTGGGGTTTTTGTTTTTCCATTTGAAGTTGAGTATTACTCTTTCAAGATCTGTAAAGAATTATGTCAGAATACTAACGGGAATTACATTGAATCTATCTATTGTTTTTGGTAAAATGAGAATTTTATTATGTTAATTCTACTGTTCCGTGAGCATGGGAGATCCTTCCATCTTCTGCTATCTTCTCCAATTTCTTTCTTCAGGGACTTGGAGTTCTTGTCATATTGAACTTATTTGGTTAGAGTTATACCAAGGTATTTTATATTACTTGTGGCTATTGTGAAGGGTATTGTTTCCCTGGTTGATTTTTCAGCCCTTTTATCATTTGTATATAGGAGGGCTACTGATTGTTGTTGTTGTTAATTAGTATTCAGCTACTTCCCTGAAGGTGTTTATCAGCTGTGGGGGTCTCTAGTAGAACTTTGGGGATTGCTTATGCATACTGTCATATCATTTGAAAATAGCGATATTTTGACTTTTCTTTTCCAGTTTATATCCCCATGATCCCCTTTAGGTTGTATGATTGCTCTAGCTAGATCTTCAAGTACTATAGTGAATAGACAAAGAGGGGGTGGGCAGCATTGTCTTAGTGGAATTGCTTCGAGTTTCTTTTCATTTATTTTTATATTGGCTATTGACTTGCTGAATATTGCCTTTATTTTGTTTAGGTAAATCCCCTGTATCCCTGATCTCTGCACGATTTTTATTAAAGGGATGTTGGATTTTGTCAAAGACCTTTTCGGCATTTAATGAGATGATCGTGTGTGTGTGTGTGTGTGTGTGTGTGTGTGTGTGTGTGTGTGTTTCTTCTTTCAGTTTGTTTGTATGGTGGATTGCACCGGTAGTTTCATATGTTGACTCATCCCTCCTCCATCTGTGGGATGAAGCCTACTTCATCAAGGTAGATGATCTTTTTGATGTATTCTTGGATTTGATTTGCAAGTATTTTTATTGAGTATTTTTGTGTCAATGTTCACAGAGAAATTGGTCTGTAGTTTATTTTCTTTGTTGAATCTTTGTATGGTTTGGGTTTCAGGGTGACTGTGGCCTCATAAAATGAATTTAACAGTGTGCCTTCTGTTTCTGTCTTGTGGAATAATTTGAGGAGTATTGGTATCAACTCTTTGGAAATGTGGTAGAATTCTGAGCTAAAACCATCTGGCCCTGGGCTTTTTTGTGTTGGGAGGGTTTTAGTGACTGTTTCTATTTCATTAGGAGTTATAGATCTATTTAAATTGTTTATCTGATCTTGATTTATTTTTGGTAAGTGGTATCTATCAAGAAATTTGCTCACTACTTTAAGTCTTTCCAATTTTGTCGAGTATAAGTTTTTGAAGTGTGACCCAATGAATCTTTGAATTTCCTAGTTATCTGTTGTTATGTACCCCTTTTCTTTTCTGATTTTGTTAATTTGGATATTTTCTCTGTGACTTTTAGTTAGTTTGGATAAGGTGTGTCTATCTTGTTTACTTTCTCAAAGAACCAACTCTTTGTTTCATTGATCCTGCTTTGTTTCTATTTTATTGATTTCAGCCCTTGTGCCATCTGCTCCTCTTGGGTGTGTTTGCTTCTTTTTGTCCTGGAGCTTTCAGGTGTGCTGTTAAGTTGTTAGTATTTGATCTCTCTAATTTCTTTATGAGGGCACTTAGTTCTATGAATTTTTCTCTTAACACTGCTTTCATTGTGTCCAATAACTTTGAGTATTTTATGCATTCATTTTTATTGAATTCTAGGTCATCTTTAATTTCTTTCTTATTTATCCTTTGACCACATGGTCATTCAGTAGAGAGTATAGTTTCCATGAGTTTGTAGACTTTCTGTTGTTTCTGTTGTTGTTGAAATCCAGCTTTAATCTATGATGATCTCATAAGATACAGAGGGTTATTTCAGTTTTCTTGTATCTTTTGAGACTTGCTTTGTGACAAGAGTATGTGGTCAATCTTGGAGAAGGTTCTGTGAGGTACTGAGAAAAAGGTATATTCCTTTGTGTTTGGGTGAAATGTTCTGTAGATATCTGTTAGGTCCATTTTCGTCATAATATCTGTAAGTTCCATTATTTCTCTGTTTAGTTTCTGTCCGGATGGCCTGTCCGTTGTTAAGAGTGGGGTGGTAAAGTCTCCCACTATTAATGTGTAGGATTTGGTGTGTGATTTAAGTTTCAGTAACGTTTCTTTTATAAATGTGGGTGTCCTTGCACTTGGACCATAATGTTCAGAATTGAGAAATCATTTTGGAGGATTTTTTTTCTTTGATGAGTATGAAGTGTCCTTTAGCATCTCCTTTGATTAAGTTTGGTTGGAAGTCTACCTTGTTAGATATTAGAATGGCTTTATAACAGCTTGCCTCTTGGGTCTATTTGCCTGGAAAATTTTTTTTTTCAGCCCTTTTAGCAGAGGTAGTAATGTCTACCTTTGATATTGATGTGTGTTTCTTGAATGCAACAGAGTGATGGATTCTGTGTTTGCATTCATTCTGTAAGCCTGTGTCTTTTTATTGAAGAACTGAGTCCATTGATATTGAGGGATCTTAATGACCAATGATTGTTAATTCCTGCTATTTTGATGTTGGCAGTAGCAGCGGTGGTGGTGGTGGTGGTGGTGGTGGTGGTGGGGTGTGTGTGTGTGTGCGCGCGCGCACGCGCGCTCCCCTTCTTTTGGTTTTGCTGATGTGAAATTCTTTACTTCCTTTGTTTTATTGGGTGTAGTTAACCTTGTTGAGTTGGAGTTTTCTGAAGGGCTGGATTTGTGGGCAGAAACTGTGTTTTCTCCAACTATGGTGATTGAAAATTTTGCTGAGTATAGTAGTCTTGGTTGGCATCTGTGGTCTCTTTGAGTCTGTAAGACATCTGCCCAGGCTCTTCTGGCTTTTAGAGTCTCTGTTGAGAAGTTGCGTGTAATTCTGACAGGTCTGCCTCTACATGTTACCTGGCCTTTTTCTCTTGCAACTTTTAATATTGTTTATCTTTGTTCTGTACATTTAGTGTTTTCATTATTGTGTGGTGGGGAGACTTTCTTTTTTTTTTTTGGTCTAATATATGTGGTATTATGTAAACTTTTTGTTAATAGTCATTTCCTTCTTTAGGTTAGGAAAAATTTTTATGATTTTGTTGCAGATATTTTCTGAGCCTTTGAGCTATGGCTCTTCTTCTATTCCTATTATTCTTCAGTTTGGTCTTTTCACAGTGTTTCAGATTTTCTGGATGTTTTGTTATTTTAGATTTAACATTTTTAGATTAACATTTTCTTTGACCAAAGATTCTTCTATTGTTTCTTCTACACCTGAGGTTTTCTCTTCCATCTCTCTTATTCTGTTGGTGATCTTTGTGTCTGTAGTTCTTGTTCATTTCCCTAGATTTTCCATCTCCAGGGTTTCCTCAGTTTATGTTTTCTCTTTAAGGACTCATGGATTCAGTTTTTATTGTATGCAGCAAATTAAAAAAAAAAAAAAAAGCCAGCACTTGCTAAAAGACCAAGTCCTATTTGATCAGTCTTTTTTTTTTTTTTTTTTTAATTTTTTTTTTTAATTTTTTTTTTATTTTTCGAGACAGGGTTCCTCTGCATTGCCCTGGCTGTCCTGGAACTCACTCTGTAGTCCAGGCTAGCCTTGAACTCAGAAATCCACCCGCCTCTGCCTCCCAAGTGCTGGGACTAAAGGTGTGCGCCACCACCGCCCGGCCTATTTGATCAGTCTTAATGATTAGGTAAGAAGCAACTAGCAGTCATAATAATAAGAGGATTTTGTCACCAAAACATGGCTTTTGTCATGGCTGAAAATGTCTCTATTTCATAAATACAGTTTATGTTTTCTTTGTTGCCTCTTTTCCATTTTCAGATCTTGAACAGTTTTATTCATTTCCTTCATCTGTTTGTTTGTATTTTCCTGGATTTTTAAAGGGATTTATTCATTTCTTTTTTATAAGGACCTCTATCGTCTTCGTAAGATTGGATTTAAAGTCATTATCTTGTGCTTTAGCTGTGTTGGAGTATCCAGGGCTTGCTGCAGTGGGTTAGCTGGGTTACAGTGGTGTCATATTGCCCTGGCTGTTGTTGTTGTTTTCTTACACTGACCTCTAGCCATCTGGGTTTCTTCGTGTGGCCTCCAGTAAAGTAGGAGTCTCCTGCCTGAGTGGTGAGCGGGCCAAAATGGGGGGGGGGGGGGGGGGGGGGGGTAGGTGGTGCTGTTGGGGGTAGGTTGGTGGTGTCTTACTTGGGGTCCCTAGTGCTGGTATGGCCTCTGGTAAAGCAGAAGTCTTCTGCTGAAGCTGTAGGCAAGAAAGATATTTAAAAAATTTTTTAAAGTTTAAATTTTAAAAGAACATTGTGTGTGTGTCTGTGTGTGTATGTGTCTGTGTCTGTGCACGTGTATGCAGGTGCTGACAGAGACACGGCTTCCTCTGAAGCTGGAGTTAGAGACGGTAGTAAGCTGCCCAACATGGATGCAGGCAATCTAACTCTAGTCCCTTACTAGAACAGTATATGCTCTTAACCACTGAGCTATCTCTCCAGCTCCCCCAAATTTACTCTATTATTATCATAACTTTTTATTTATTTTGTGTGTAAGAACGGTTCTGGTATGCCACAGTATACATGTAGAAGTCACAGTCCAGACTCTGTCTCCATCATGTAGATTCTGGGAATCAAACTCAGGTCATCAGATTTGGCAGCAAGCACCCTTGCCCTCTGAGCCATGTATGTCCCTATCCCTCCCTCCTGGAATTCTTTAGGCAAACTCAGAAGTGTGACAATAGAATAAAGACACTTTGAAATGCTCCAAGTTGCAGACTTATTCCTTGCACCATCACTGTGAAAGCAACTTGAGGTTGAGCTTTTGCCCAGTTATCCTTCTGTGTGGTCCCTGGGCCAGCAGGATCAGGCCGCCTGGGAACTTGTTAGATGTACAGATTCCCTGGCTCTACCCCAGGCCTCACAAGTCAGGTGGCTGCGCTGCATATAGAAACTTTGTGAGTTTTTTGGCTGGGCTAACGTTCCCTGTTTGCATCCCACACGCTGATGAAGATACCCAGCTTCATATACAGGAAAAGAAACATAAGCTGAGATTTCCCAGTTTACAAATTTGACGATTCTGTACTTTTAACAATCGTAACAGGAGGCGTTTTAATCCTTTCGTTTGGGAAGCTGTTCAAAATACAGTCTTCTTCCATTGACGAAGAGAAATCAGCTTTAAAGACATTGAGCTGGGCTAGAGGTATAACTCAGTGATATAATTCTTGTCTGGAATGCGTGAGAGTCTGGGGTCATTCTCCACTATAGCAGAACAATAACAAGAATAACTACCAGATGTGGTATCACATGCCTGTATCCCAAACACTTGGATGAATGAGGCAAGAGAAACGCTGCAAGATTGAGGCCAGCATGGCCAAGGACGCAGAGCAAGATTCTTTTCTCAAAATAATAACAATAATAGTAATAATTTATTATTTTAACATTATATATGTCTCTGGCTCCATATATTTTTCAAAAACATGAGTCATCTTAATGGTAGATACGGCATATATGTGATGTAAACTTTGGTGCTAAAATTTGTTTTGTACCTGGCATACTAGTGCATGCCTTTAATGCTAAGTAGAGGCAGGTGGATCTCTGAGTTCAAGGCTAGCCTGGTCTACAAAGTGGGTTCCAGACTATCTAGAGCTACGCAGTGAGAATGTTTCCAAAAACAACAGCAACAACAATAAAAAATAGTTGTATTAACTTAATGTTAATTAGGCAAAATAATGGGTTTCTTTAGGTTATTCCCACACATGTATACAATGTATTCTTTTGTTGTTTTTAACTGTTTATTCTCTGTCAGTTTTACATCCTACACCCCAGTCCTGCTCATCTTGCCAATCTTTCATATCCGCCCTTCACCCTTAATAACCCCCCTCCAATAAAAATAACACACAAACAAAACCCAAAAAACAAGGCAGACATCTTCACTTGCAGAATGTTCATTGCAGTGAGTCTGGCTCTGGACTCCTCCCAGTTATCCTCCCGTTTTCCATATCCCAGAGCTTTGGATCAGCAAGACTGTCCCTTTTACATGTCCCAACTGATTGCAGATGATTTAGATTTGGGGGTGGACCATCTCAGAGCTCTGGATCTGGGCCTGGGTGATAGCTGAGCTGGTCAGCCTTCTTAGTTTTCCTTTTCCATACCACCTGGGTGAGCTCTCCAGCTCTGCTCTGGTTAGACCACCCAATGGCACCATCATCAGGAGTCAGGGTCAGCTCTCCGAGCAGGCCCTCGGGGTCAGCTCACCTGCACCCATAACTCCAGAGCCAGCTCCACTGTGCCTAGTCAAGGCAGAGGGCCCACTTCCCCAAGTGCAGCAGCCTTGGAAGGGCTGGGCCAGCTCTCCCACTCTCAAATCCTTGGGGCTGGCTAACCTGGGTCATCTACAATGTGCTGTGCAGGCAAGGTGCAGGACCCACTCTCCTGAGTGCTACAGGGCTAGCTCTCCAGCTCTCATATCCGCAAAGCAAGCTCTCCTGACTGTCAAAGGTGGTGAGGGAGCAAGGGGGAGGGCATCACCTCTGCACCCAAGCCGCCTCATGGCAGACAAGTGGTGGGGCCAGCTCACTTGATCTCATGACCCTGGGGCTAGCTCACCTGCACCCCCTTGACCAGGGCCTGCCCTACTGTGAAGTTCAGGGTCAGCTCTCCTGAGTGCTCTTCTGGTAAAGGGCAGGGCTAGCTCTCCCCAGCTCATGGCCCTGTGGGCAGCTTTCCAGACTGCGACTGCCAGAAGTGGTGATGGGTGGAGTCATCACTTCTGTGCCCATGCCACCCACAGGAGACAAGCGGTGGGGTCAGCTCTCCCACACTCGCGGCCTCTGGGCTGACTCACTCACACCCCTTTCACCTCAACCAGCTCCACTGTGTTGTCTGGTCTAGGTGCAGGGCCTGCTTTCCTGAGTGCTGCAGCCATTGAGGAGCCAGTACACAGCTCCTGGACATCCATGTGGTCCCTGGCAGTGGCTGCCTCAACCACAGACCCAGCATGGCCCCAGGTGGCAGGGCTGGCCACTCCCAGCAGGCTCCTCCTCTCATCCTCGAGTCTCCAGTTCCACCTCTCCTCACAGTGCTCACGCTGTTTCACTTCTCTGCCTCTCCCATCTGACCACCACATAGTTGCTCATTATGGTGGCTCCTGCTGCAGGTTGGCCATGAGGCTGGATCCTAGGTGGCATCCTCCGTCTCTGCTGATGTGGAGGCAAGTAGGTACCTTGTGGCCTGCCTGTGCTGTGTGCCGGAGAGCAGGTTTTTGGGTAGCATGGTGATCCACAGGTCTCTGTATTCCTCCTCCCATGCTGCCCTACCTGGATTTGATTTGATTTAATTTTAATGAGTCCTTAGACATAAAACAGCTTTGGCTGCCAAGCCAGGAATCAAGCTAGGATAAACAAAGGACCGCCATCTGCTCTGCCCCTGAGTGATGTAAGAACACCAACAACAAGGTATCTCTTTGCCCATTGCCAGAAGGGAATGTATTGTCTTAGAGAGGGTTTCTGGTACTGTGATAAAAACACCATGACCAGAAACAGGTTGGGGAGAAAAGAATTTCTTCAGCTTACACTTCCACAGTATTGTTCATCATCGAAGGAAGTCAGGACAGGAAGTCAAACAGGGCAGGAACCAGGAGCTGACTGTAGAGGCCATGAAGAGATGTTGCTTACTGGCTTGCTCCCCGTGGCTTTCTCAGCCTGCTTTTTTTATACAACCCAGGACCATCACCACCTGGGCCCACCCTCATCAATCACTAATTAGGGAAATGTCCCATAGGTAGATCTTTTTTTTTTTTTTTTTGTTTTTTGAGACAGGGTTTCTCTGTGTAGTCCTGGCTGTCCTGGAGCTCACTCTGTAGACCAGGCTGGCCTCGAACTCAGAAATCAGCGTGCCTCTGCCTCCCAAGTGCTGGGATTAAAGGCGTGTGCCACCACTGTAGAGGCCATTTCTTAATTGAGGTTTTTTTTTTTTTTACAGATAACTCTAGTTTGTGTCAACTTGACATAAAACTATCCAGCACATGTATATATATGTGTATTGATTACATTCACTCTTATTCATTCTTTCTCCTCCTCTCCCTCCCTCCCTTGGGGAGACATAAACAGGGTTTACTCTTCCATGCTGTCCCAACAACAAGTTAAGGCGCAGTTCCACCAGAGTGAACCCTGGGGAACCAGTGAGTTTATTGTGCTTCCTTACAGAGCAGACAGACAGTGGGGGATTACAGTCAGGAGTGTGGGTGACTGACTTTAAAGTAGTCACACTGGAAGGACTACACTCAGCTCTCTTAGCTATGCAGATGGAGACCCTTCCCCATTTCCTTTCCATCTGTACCCTGTAGCTTTCCCAGAGACTCCAAGGCCATGCACAAGTAGGCAGAACTTACAACTATGGGAAGGGTAGCTGGACACCTAGGTAAGGATCCCATGACTCCCGGCACCCTCCTTCCAGGACAGAACTCGACAGCAAAGCCCAGCTGTGATGATCTTTGGCAAGTAGGCCCAGCCAAACTTCTAAAGATGATAGCGATTTGGCTCAGAGGATAGTCCTGTATCCTCCCACTTTAATGACTTTTAAGAAAAACCTAGATTCCCAAGGCTACTATTTCCAGATCATCAGATGTGAGTACGTGACCTGGAGTAACTGCAAAAACCAAGGAAAGGAAGAAGGGACCATGGCTAGGAGGCTGGCAACAGAGATGTCTTCTAGTTGAAACAGGGTCTTGCTATGGCAGCCAGACTGGTCTAGAACTCATCATGATCCTCCTACCTTAGCCTCCAGAGGCTCAGAGAGTACAGGCATGTGCTACTCTGTGTGTGTGTGTGTGTGTGTGTGTTGTGTGTTGTGTGTGGTGTGTGGTATTGCTGGGGATTGAATCCATAGTCTTTTGCATGTTTGATAAGCACACAACTGCAGAGCCACATATGGGCCTGTTTTACCCCCCAGTCCCTCTAGGGTATTATGTAACTTTGGCTGGCCTGTAAATTCCTGTGTAGACCAGTCTGGCCACAAACTCAGAAGATCTGCCTGCCTTTGCCTCTCCAGTGCCAGGATTAAAGTTGTGTAACACCACACCCAGCCCTTAAGATTTGTTTTGTTTTTTAATTTTTATTACATTAAAATATTTTGTGCACAATCTGTCTATGTGCGGCTGTGGACTGCCAGAAGGCATCTTGGAAGTCAGAGATAACTTTTAGCTTGGTTTTTCTTCTTCCACCACGTGGGTCCCAGGAATGACACTCCAGATGGAAGGTCATTGTGTACCCTTATTCACAGGGCCATCCTACACACTCTTGTTTTTATTTTTAAACTATGTGAATATATGTATGTGGGGAGGGAGGGTTGTGCATGTGAACATTTCCTGGTGAGTTGAGATGAAGGCGTCAAGTCCTTGTGAGTCGACTGATACAGGTGCTGAGACCCAAACTGGTCCTCTGCAAGAATAGTTTGTGCTCTTAATTGCTGAGCTGTCTCCAGCCCCTCCCCCTTTTATCTTTTTAATGGCTGAATAGTATTCCTTTATATGTGCTTTTAAATTTACTAGGTAAGTTACGGTAGAGAATTGAAAGTATTTGTATGCTCTTTCTAATGAAAATTCTAAGAAGCAATTTCAAAAGTAATGGCAACTTGACGTTTAAAGACCGCTGCTTCAGCAAAAAAGGAAATAATCACAATAGAGGAAGACCACCTTTCCAGTTGCCCAGTTTCAGTGAAAGAGGAAGGCAGAGGTACCAGGAAGACATACCCATTGTTCATGTGCCTGATGAGTTTCAATATGTCTGAAGATTTATGTAAACAGGAAAGTGGGTTCTGAGATGGTCCTGGGTGTCAGTGTGCTGGGCTTTCCTTGTAATTGAGTTGAGGATTACGTTAGCAGTGAGGCTGAGGCCGGATATAGTCTTTATAGATAATCATTGAGTGGCGTATGGGAGATATGCATATGCATCTCCTGTTCCCAGACATACTTATTTTATTTTTGGTTTTTCGAGACAGGGTTTCTCTGTGTAGCCCTGGCTGTCCTGGAACTCACTCTGTAGACCAGGCTGACCTCGAACTCAGAAATCCGCCTGCCTCTGCCTCCCAAGTGCTGGGACTAAAGGCTTGCGCCACCACTGCCCAGCTCCCAGATGTATTTTTAACATGTTAGTGTGTTTACTGACCGCTGACTCTTGACCAAACTCTTGAGGAGATGATCTTAACAGAAAATGAATGATATAAAAAAGTACTCACTAATTTTGCACACTAGAAATTGTGCTAACAAGGAAAAACACTGGTAGGAGTGTAAATCACTTTATCAAAAACCTGTGATGTAGCTAAGGGAAGGGTCTCTGGGAAGCATGCTGCCAGACGTGGATTTGTGTGTGCACGTGCACTTGTAGAGGACCAGCCGGAGATAAATCCTGTCTTCCAGAGTGGCCAGTGCGGTCATAGCAAACCTCAAAAGTCAAGTAAGAATGAGAAAAGCCAAAAAAGTGGCCAGTGGGCTTCCTTCCAGTGGTGCCTCTGTGGGGCTGGAGACCGGGGTGGGGGCAGGGAGGAGTGATAAATTGCAAAGCAGGAACCACCTGACTCCATCCAGCCTGTGTAAATTCAGCTTGAGTTCAAAATTTAAAAACAAAACAAAAACCAAAAAAACTCACAAAATTTAAGAAATGTCAGGCAGGAGTCTTTGTGAAGAGTACCATGGAGGTATTACATTGTAAACATTCAAGGGGTGGGTTTGGGGGATTCAAGGTGTGGTCTTCTAAAGGATGCCAGCAGGAAGGCGCGGCTGGGGAATTCCTTATTGCTTCTCAAGCTACACAAACAGGGAAGGTTTTGGGTGGTAGAGTTGCTGCAGGGTATTGATCACGCCAAGCAGAGCAGGCGCTCCCTCAAGCCAACTTACTTGGTGGCATTTGCCAGGGAGGCATCCCAAGAAGTTTTGCCTAGTGGCTAGTTAAGGTTGCCCCTGTGGTGGCAGGAGCCTCAGGACCGCTCGGGCTTTCATATCTGTTTCCTGTATAAAATGGGGTCATCGCAATACCCAGTCAGGTAGCTGGTGAGAAGCACATGAGCTACACTCACTGGCTTGACACGCAGTCTGGTGCATTTGTTAGGAACGCAAGCCAAGGTTTGAAGGGCATCAGAGACCCTGTCTCGAAAAACATATATAAAGATAATTAATAATATATATATATATATTAATTAAGAGAAAGAGGACACAAATGTGGGTGCAGATGCCTCCAGAAGCCAGAAGTGTCAGATCTCACTGAAGCCAGAGTTATAGGTAGTTCATTATTGACTGTGCCTATTTCCATGTCCAGTGGAAAGCAGGACTCTGGCCCCACCCAGGATCCACTGTAGCTCCCTCAGGTGCATCTCTTTACTCTCTTCTGGAGCAATTCCTCAGCCTTTCTATCTCTTTTCTAGCTTTAACATCTGGGTTTTGTTTTGCTTATTGAGACCGGGTCTCCTTATATTGCTTACACTGGCTTCCAAACCCTGGGCTCATCCTCCCAGATGATGGCCTGCAGGCATGCACGGTACATCCTTAAAGCCGACCTCTTTGGCAGAGTATTAAAGGCACTCACCTGGGGAATGCTTTTGGGACTTGGTGTGCTGAGGTTTCCTTGTGATCGATTTGGAGCCTGCATCAGCAGTGAGGTTGAGGAGAGGGCATTGTCCCATGTAACTGTGAGTGACCAGCGAGAGAAACGGAGCTTGCACAGGTGTCTCCTGTTCCCCAGCATATTCTTAACAGATGTTTGTGTATCAGTCATTAGCTTTTGACCACATTCCTGAGGTTCAGCGGCAGGTGAGACTCTGGACGTGGGTTGGAGGCCGCCAGTTGAAAGCAGCATTGCAAAAAAAAAAAATATTAGTTTTTTGTTTTGTTTTGTTTTTTGTTTTCTTTGTAATCAAAGAGAACTTATTCCATTTGGGACACAAATCTTCTTTCAAGATTTAAAGTCAAAAAAAAAAAAAAGCCAAATTCATGCATTCACTTGTGCAGTAATTACCGAGCGCCTACCATGTGAGGTGCCAGGGAAGAATAGTAAAATAAACAAGTTGAATGTGTTCTTGAACCTTTTGCTCTCGTGGGGAGGTGGGCAGGAAAACTGTGGTAACTCAGTGGTAGGGGGAGAAGAGACAAAGGAGGATCATAGAACTGCCAGGCTGACCTGAACCCAAGGGAGGAGAAGAACCTTCCAGGATCCCTGCTGTGGGGATCTGGCCGGTAGAGGTAGAGAGAGGTACTTGTCAGCCCTAGGTGCCCCCAACAGTGAGTGCAGCAGAGGCAGCAGGAAATGGGGTGAAAGAACTGACTAGGCCGCAGCCTCACACTAGCATGCGGGCTCCCACCTGTGGGGTTCCAGCAGCTTCTGGGGAAGGAAGGGTAAAGCCTCTGGAGTTTCTCCGTGCTGAGGTGGGTGGAGGACAGGTGAGGGCTGGCTTGGTGAGATTCCTGTCTCCCTGCACCCTGGGTGGCTGGGCCAGATCCTTGACAAGCCTGGGCAGACTAGGGCTCACTCTCTGGAACCACCAAGAGCCCCAGGCTATCTGCCCAGGGCTGTGTGTCCCCTGCCAGCTGAATCAGGCTGTTTTCTAGTGTCAACCTCATCTTTGTTCCAGGATCTCTCCCCAACTCTGAGAGAGTTCCCTTGCCAAAGCCCATCTCTCTTCAGTTCAGGCAGCTAACAGCACCACGGAAACAAGGAGACACAGACACTGGTGTCAGCACTGTGCTTGTGTGTGAGAGAAAGTTCCTGAGTGTCTTCCACTCATTGGCTGGTGTAGTTCTCATACCAGCACTGCTAGGATAGTGCCGTTATCACCTTCAGTTATGTGGCTGAGGTTAGTTAAGCAACAGAGAGGGTTGGCCACTTGTCCTTGATCACACAGCCTGTGGATGCAGACTCAGGGGGTATACCTAGGCTACTTGGCCCAAGCCTCTACTTTCATCCTCTGCCTTGCACTACAGATGTCAGAGAGTTAGACTAACTCTTCTGGTGATCCAGACGACATGCTTTACTTAATGCTAACAACAGCTGAGAGGTAGCTTTTGTGTTCAGCCTTTTGAACAGTCGATGAATATGAGCCTCGAGGAGGTCATATGCTCAGGGTCACCTAGCAGAAAAGGTGAGCTATTTGTCTACTCTGGTTCCAAACTCTGGTCTCCCCACCATGCCACCCTGTCTCAGAGGTGATGGAATGGGATGCTTTGTGCCCACTGGAAGTCATGTGCTTGGTGTGTCACCTGCATGTGTCAACTGAGCTTTAGAAGAACTGGGCCAACATCTTAAAAGACCACCAACTTCAACTAAAGTGGCCTTTGTTCCATTCCAGTCTTGCCTCTGCTGTGTCTTCAGCGTCACGCTGGATGAGTTCTGAATTCCTGCCACTCTCCTTCTCATTCACAAAAGTACAATAGTACCATTCACATTCTCAGACCCAGTCTGAAAGCGAAGACTGCTGGGTCCTAGCTGGGTGCTGATATAAGGAGGGAGTACTATTCCCTGGAAGATCGTACCTGAGTCCCACAAGAGGGATCATGTGGGGCTCTTTAGAAACATCCAGCTAATTTTGCAATACTAGACCACCATCTTTCCCTCCCTCAGTAATCTTTGTTGAGGCACCAGCTGTGCCACGTGTTATTGACAATAGTTGAAAGGACTTAACCGTAGCTAGGTGGTGCTAGACCAGAGCCTTCTAATGTAGTCTGCGCGGGAAAATTACAGGATTTCTCACCAACCTCTCCAGACAAGAGACCCCTCTGTGTAACAGTCCAGGCTTGCCCTGGAACTCACTCTGTACACCAGGCTGGCCTCAAACTCACCAGAGATCCGCCTGTCTCTGTCTCCCAAGTGCTTGGATTAAAAGTGTGTGCCCTCACACTGGGCTCAGGATTTCTTGTTGATTAAAACTGATATTCTTAGCTATAATTCCAGCACTTGGGAGACAAAAGGCAGGATCTCCACAAGTTCAACTCCAGCCTGATCTATATAGTGATTTCTAGGCCAGCTGGGGTCTACAAAGTGAAACTGTATCAGCTAACCAGACAGACACACAAATAGACAAACACTGTACCCTAGTTAGGGTTGCTATTACTGTGTTGAAACCATCACCAAAAACAAGTTGGGGAGAAAAAGATTTATTTGGCTTATACTTCCACAGCAGTATTCATCATTGAAGGAAGTCAGGACAGGAACTCAGATAGGGCAGGAACTGATGAAAGGCCATGAAGGGGTGCTGCTTACTGGCTGGTGCCCTGTGGTTTGTTCAGTCTGCTTTCTTAGAAAACCCAGGACCGCCGGGCGGTGGTGGCTCACGCCTTTAGTCCCAGCACTTGGGGGGCAGAGGCAGGCGGATTTCTGAGTTTGAGGCCAGCCTGGTCTACTGAGTGAGTTCCAGGACAGCCAGGGCTACACAGAGAAACCCTGTCTCGAAAAACCAAAAAAAAAAAAAAAAAGAAAGAAAAGAAAACTCAGGACCACCAGCCAAGGGATGACATCACCTTGACCTTCCCCCATCAATCACTAATTAAGAAAATGCTCTATAGCTGGATCTTTTGGAGGCATTGTCTCAATCGACGTTCCCTCCTTTCAGTTAACGAGCTTGTGTAAAGTCCACAGAAAACTAGCACAATTGACTCCTTGTCAGCTTCTCTCTCACATACACACACACACCCCTATCACTTAAGCTATAACCTTTCCTTTCTTGTTTGTCCTCAAGGTCACAGATGAATAACACTGCAATATAAAATATTTTACAAACTTAAAAATCCCACAGTCTTTCCAAATTCAAACACTTTAAAATTCAGTCTCTTTAAAAATTCCCAAGGTCATTTTGGAAATCTACACACATTTTGGTTATTACAGAGGAAGGGGACACTAATATCTAAGCTGAGGCTGGGCTACTGGAGAATTAGACCATGATACAGTACACTGCACCATAGAGCCAGAGTAATCGATGGTGCCACCTGAGAAACCTGGATTCAACATCTAACATGCTTGCTCAATTAATTGTGTTACCACAGTGCATATAGAGGTCAGAGACCAGCTTGCGAGAGTTGGTTTTCTCCATCTACCATGTGGGTTTAAATTCAAGTTATCATGTGCCTTTACCCCCGAGCCATCCCACAAGCACCCCATCCAGCATTTCTGAAGTGTTTATAAGCAGCAGACATTGTTCTAAGAGCTTCTCAGATAAGTGACTCACTTCATCTTCCAATATATGACATAAGAACTGTTGCTGTCTTCACTTGGTAGATGGTAACACAGAAGTTAAGTAACTGGACCAAATTCCCAAGTGAGGGAGAAGCAGGCACAGGCAGGGGTCTTAAGCCCGGATAGCCTGGCCCAGATAGCCTGGCTCCAGAGTCCACACTGAGGCACTAAGCTACTTAAGGGAGCCACTAGGATTCAAGCTACACTTCCTGCTTTGCATCCAGAAAGCCACATACCTAGATATTTGCATATATGAAATGAGAAACCTTTGGTCACTCACTGTGCCTGGAACAGGGAGGTTGGGTGGCTATAGTTAATTTCATGAGGGGCCAAAGAGTAAAAGCCTTTTCTTGTCAGGGATGTGGCTTACCTCATAAATTTAATGGTCTCACTTTCTAGTCTGTGCTGTGTCATTGTAGATATAAAAACAACCGTGGTGTACCCTGCCACAGAGAAACACCTGCAAAAGTACATGCGTCAGGACCTCCGCCTGATCCGAGAGACTGGAGATGACTACAGGAACATCACCCTACCCTACCTGGAGTCTCAGAGCCTCAGCATCCAGGTGACTGACTGCCAAGTCTCATAAACTGTTGCTTCTGAAGTGGTTTGTCTTTTTGCAAGCACCTGATAGGGTCATCCCGGAAATAGTACACAGATACCCTAGGGCCTGGACAGTCTGCGTGACTGTGAGACTACAAAGAGGAGTGTGGACGGACTCTGTGGGGTAGAGCTGGCTGGTGTGGGCTGGTTGCCATTTTATTCAGGACAGTCAGGGCAGGCTTTGTTATCTTTTGCCCTTTATGAGGTACTGGGGTTGCTACAGATGTTCTCTGAGAAGTCTGTCTCACTGGAGAAATTTTTATCTGCTCTCTAGTAGCCTGTACTGCCTCTGGCTGTGTCCTCACTGAAGATCTGTGAGTGGGTAAAAGCCTTCTGTTGGGTTAGACGACCTTGATCCAGCCTCTTACCCCCCCAGCCTTTACTGTAGCAATCCAGCCTGCAGGAGGCAAGACCTTGAGCAAACACTTCCTATCACTCCCTCCCCTTGTGTTCTTTCCACAGCAGGCTGTCTTCTGTCGTCCCCAGTGTGTGTTTAGTAGAGACCTGTGTATCCAAAGGTGACAGAGTACTCTGGCTGAGCCAGATACAGGATGCTGAGCTCAGATATCCTGGCAGTTCTATGGGTTTAGGCCCAGTGCCAACCAGAGCCTCTGCCTGGAATTAGCCCCATGTGGCTACTCACAGTTAAATATGATTGATGCATATCAATAAGTCACTTCCTTGCCCACTCACTGGCCTCAGTGGCTCCTCACTTACTGGCGTTCTCTTTGGACCCATTTTATACTCTTTCCAGACTCAGGGCACAGCCATTCCTCCTGAGTTCAGAAGTGTGAGGGTGGTGCTCTGTCAGTTGTAACAGATAGAAGTGAGGACGCGGGAGACTGCCTGAGGAGCGTTGTTCCGCTTGGGAGACCATGTGCTGACAGCCGTCTTTCTGGTATTAAGACCGGGCAGTCTAGCCGGTGGCACCTCCCAGTAGCATTTGCTCGTGGTCTTTTATTTTTTCCTCTCTTTTGTGAAAACCGAGGCAAGCTGTCCTACTTTCATTTCAGTTGCTATGATTAAAATATCCTGATATAAAGCGACCTGGGGTAGGGTTATTTTAGCTCACAATTCCAGACTCAGTTCCCCACAGCTCATCACTGTGGGGAAGTCACAGTGTCAGGAGCCAAGACAACCCAGCACAAAACGTCCGCAGGTAAGAGAGGAGTGAGTACATGCATGCTTACTGCTTGGCTAGCTTTCTCTGCCTTTATTCAGTCCAGACCAGGGAATGGCCCCGCCCACATTCAGGCTGAGATTTCCCACGTCGTCGGTGAAATCACTTAATTCCCTACAGCAGTGGTTCTCAACCTTCCTAATACTGTGACCCTTTAGTGCTCCTCATGTTGTGGTGAGCCCCAGTCATAATATTAGCTGCTACTTCATAACTGTGATTTTGCTCTAGTTGTGAATTATAATGTAAATAGCTGGTATGTGACCCCTATGAAAGAGTCATTCAACTTCCTGAGAGGCTGAGAAACAACTGCCAGACAGGCATGCCCACAACCTGCTTTAGGCAAGCCCTCATTTACACTCTCTCTTCCTAGGTGTTTTTTTTTTTTTTTTTTTTGTTATATCAAGTTGACACTTAAAACTAACAACCACACTAAGTCTCCTGTAGCTCAGGTTGGCCTCACACTCACTGTGTAGCAGAAGATGACCTTAAACTTCAGATCTTTCAGCCCCCCACTGCCCCTTTCCTCAAATGCTAGGGTCACAGATGTATATTACCGCACTCCGTGTATGTGGTATTGGAGATTAAACGTGGGGCCCTCATTCATACTAAGCAGGAATTCTACCAGAATCTGTACATCTCCACCCCCCCCTTTAAAAAAAACAAAAAGCAAAAAACAAAAAACCATTCTGGCATTTGTTCTGCCTTCTGAGTAGAAAGGAAGTGTCTCTTCATTCCTAGATAACTTTCTGTGTAGGATCCTAGAGGGACCTTCTAGAACATATGTTCTGTGGGGCTGTTTGTACATATCTGGGATTTGAGAGGAGAGGCCCTCGTCTAGTCGACATGAGTCTTTTAACTACCCTACTGTGCACCATTACCCAGTAAACAAAAGCAGTTCAGCAGAACTCCTGTCTTTCAGATCTGATTGACACGGGCTTCTAGTGTAACTGGCAGCCATCTCTGTATTATTGAGTATCTGCTGTGCAGGGAATTAAGGGGGCTCCAGCTGACAAGCTCTTGCTAATGCCCACAGACCGTCAGGGAAGACAGACATGCAGATGGACAGCTGTGATAATGACACAGCCCACTGGTGAGCATAGTGTGATGCCGTGAGAGGGACCAGTGCAGACTTGGGGGTCACAGAGATGGAATCCTTCTCCTGAGTTCTAGGAGATATATAGAGGTTGACAAAGTGAACAAGGCAGAGAGAACAGATCCAGAGGTTCTGTATTGATGAGAGTAGGCACCAGTGACAAAGGGCTCAGTGGGGATGGCTCTGAGTGGCCTGGAGAAGGTCTGTGGACTGTGTTCAGGAGACTGGAAGTTCATCGGCACTGGAGGACGTTCTTAAAAATAGCAGCAGAAGACTGTTCTGAATCTACTGTCTGGCCCTTCAAAGACTAAAACTGGGGCTTATGCTTTTTATTTTCTTAATGAAATTCTTAACATTTTATTTTTATTTTATCATGTATGTATGTGTGCACACATGCACGCACCATAGTGTACAGGCAGAGGTCAGAGGATTACTTATCTTTTGGGGATCAGACTCAGGTCATCAGACTTGGCAGTCTATAAGGCATCTTGATAGCCCCATATGTACATTTTCTAAATCTGTGCTATTTATTTTCTTTTCCTGCCATGTGTATAGGTGTGTGATGTGTGCGCACATCTGTATACACATGTTTGAATCTATGTGGGTGCACATGTTTGCCAATGCAGGTGCACATGCCTCCTGTACTTGTGGAGGCCAGAGGTTGATGTTGGGTGTCTACCTCCATCATTCTCCACTTTATTTACTGAACTGAGAGCCTGTAGATTCAGCCAGGGTAGCTAGCCAGCTTGCCCTGGAGATTCCCAACCTCTGTCTCCTGAGCACTGAGATAGATTACTACCAGCTACTTTTTAATTCGGATCCTAGGGATCTGAACTCTGGTTGGTCCTTTTGCTTATGCGGCCGGTGCTTTTACCTCCTGAGCCATTTTTTCCGGCTGTAAATATCTGTGATGTTTCTAAGGACGCGGATAGTGTGATGAAATTTAACAAGTGCAAATGGAGCAAGACCAGAAACCAGCATGGATCCAAAGCAGGGAAGGACAAGGCACCACTCAGGAGGAGGCCCCAGTTGGGTTACAGGGCTCTTGATGGTGATACAAAGAGGAAGGACTGTGGGGTGACCCCCAGGTCCTACCAGAGTGAACAGTGGACAATGGAGCCTTCATTAATGAGGGCAGGATGTTGACCGCTGCAGGAGGGGAGCCTGTGTGGAAGACAGCATGCTCAGTTTGGGATTTATTGCTCACATCCTAGGTGCTAGGAATTGTTGTAGGCATTTTGCATACATTACCTCAAATCTTTATAACAGGTCTTTTGAAGAAAAGAAAACCATGTTATCTGATTTCAGCATCTGGGTTCTTAGCAAATTACTCTGTCCGGTTCCTGAAATTTGAAGTACTTATAACTTCCTAGTAAAACATCCAGTAAAAGACACAAAACATCAGTGGTGTGTCTGGACCTGAAGCCTTCAAGATCATCTGGCAAAAAACACCCATCTGCAAGCCGTCACATCCAGCCTTCACATCCGCTATTGTTTGGATTCTCGTTCCTCTGGCCAGGAGCAGCGGGCATTTTCCTTAGCCCCTGAGCAGAGCTTTCCTTGCCTGGAAATTGTGACTCACAGCTCCTCCGTGTTAGGTGTGTGAGAACCGAGAGGCATCCCATTTATCGTGTGCCCAACTGCTGTTGCCAGCACAGAAAAGGGTTCCAAGTGGAGCTGCATTAGCATACACAGATATGGCAGAGGAATGGGGAAGAAGTATGCTGCACAGACCAGAATGGCATAGACAGGAGGGAGAGCATGGCCGGAGGAGGGACAGAGGATGTGAGTAGAGTGAAGAATGGAGGGGGAGTAGAAAGGGTCCAGACATCCCTTGGGAGGTCCAGGGAGGAAAGAGGACTTACAGGCTGTTGCCAGCGTCACACTGTAGCTCCATGGATTCTAGAAAGCACTGCCCACCAGCATTGGCTTTTGAGGGCAGCCCTCCTACTCCCTGACCCTGTGTAATTTGT
The DNA here is from genome assembly GCA_030674055.1 of Rhabdomys pumilio. Taxonomy (NCBI): domain Eukaryota; kingdom Metazoa; phylum Chordata; class Mammalia; order Rodentia; family Muridae; genus Rhabdomys; species Rhabdomys pumilio. The sequence continues at coordinate 15,576,857 of JANHMN010000024.1, forward strand.
GTGAATTTCGCTCCCTTATTTTCCAGCCTGTCTTCTCTGGGCTGCTGGCCATGGGACTTCCTGTGGATGCAGGTTCCTGCTCACTGGCCTGGCTCTTCCCAGGAGGCAGGATGTGCTATGCCCAGGCTCCTAGGCTCGGAATTACATGGGCTTGCCTGACCTTCCTGAAACCTGCGTCTTCCTCACCTGCAAACTGTCCCACAGAGTGACACAAGTGTGGGGCAGCTCATGCTGGCTCCAACCAACCCCTTTCTCACGTTGCCTCTCCATTATGCTGCCCCATTGTTGTTTCTGCACTGCTGCCGTTCCTTGGGGGCCTCCATCAAGCACGCTCTGGGACAGTCCTTGTGTGTGCATGTCCCTGTTAAAACCTTCCCCATCAGCCTCATGCACAGATCTTAGGAGACTGTTTTCAGAAAGAGGATTCAGCTGCTTGCCCACGGTGGAAGCAAGTCAGGGAGGAGCTGAGGAGGTGCTGTCGTGCTCCAGAGCTCACTGACACTTTGTGACTATGTGTGTTGCTCTCCAGTGGGAACTGTGTGCCTCTGGGTAAGGGATAGTCCCGGAGGCCGGGTGTGAGCTGCTCTAGGACTCTCCATGGTAGAAGGGGGTCAGTCTCTTTCCTCTGTTTCTGGGAGGATTCATTCAGCTTTGGTTGCTCTTTTTCCTCTAGTAGCAGATGCCCAAAGATGTCTCTGGTGGCAGGGGAAATGCTTCTGGAAGAATCTTAGCCCATTAGCTTGTGTGTGACTCAGCCACAAGTACTTTGTGAAGAAACCATCTCCAACTTGAAGGGCTTTGGCAGGTTGGGGCATGGAAAACTTGGCAGTGTCAGACCTTACCCTCTCTCTCTTGTAAGCCATAGATTACATCCCTAAAGCTAGCCACCAAGGTCTCTTCTTTTATTTAGATGCTTCCTTCACCTAAGGCTGACCACCAAGGTCCAGATATCAAAGTACTGAAGTCCATCAGTCAAAAGCCACCTTAAATAATATGCCTCATGAAAACATACCAGTGCATCCTAGCCCATTCTGACACAGACCTCCTCCTTTTCCTCTTGAAAATCACATGTGCAAGGTCATTTACTGGTGTTTCCTGCCTGGAGTCAGAAATCAGCCACTGTACTTTTTTCCCCATTAATAAAGGAAATAGTGTTAATAAAAAGAAATACATGAAAATAGGTGTTTGGGTGTGGCTCCTGCCTAACCCCTTGGGGGTCAGGAGGGAGCACCCTGCTGTGTGCGGCACCCTTCACTGGTAAGTGTTCTCCAGACCCATCTTGTCCTAGGGAGGCCCCTTGACTCGTTGGTCTGTCCTGCAAAGTAGTTGTGGGGTGGGCAAGCCCTCTGGACTGAAGTGTCTCCTTGAGTAATCGTTGGGATCCCAGAAGCCAAGGTATTCTTAGCAGATGTCCTCTACTCTCTGCCTCCAGGCCAGATTCCTGCTTCTGCTTTTGGCCTTTGGGGGACACTGCCTATGCCAGCACTTCTTAGAGAGGGGAAAAGGATTGTAGCACCTTCCTTCCTCTATTCGTGAGCCTGGAAATCCTGGCTTGATGAAGGAAGAGATAAATAATGGTGTGGCCCCAGCTGCTCATTCCATCCCATTCACCAGTGGCTTTATCTTTCGGACATGGTGCATTCCTGTGTGCAGGTGGGCTCTCCCAGCTGGAGAAATAGAGAAAACCCAGAGGCACGTGGGCTCTGAGTGCTGTGAGCGTGGAAGCACCTCAGCCTAACCTCTTTGAGGTCTGGCTTCCTCACAAATCAACAGCCCCTGCCCCCAGGTGTACATGTACAGTGCCGCCCTTGGAGTCTGTTCAGGACTGGGGAAGGGTCCTCCAAAGACTGCCAGCTGCTAATCAGGAAGTATTAAGAGGGCCGGAGGTTCTGTGAGAGTGTTATTGAGTCTTCCTATGCCTGCATGGCTTTCTGTGTTGCTTTGACTTGTGGGCCTGTTATCAAGGCCTGCAGCTACGTAGCATACCAACTCCACACAATAGTTCTCTCACACTCACTGGCTTAGAGAAGTAGAGGCTTCACTGCACTGTGGCTGTCTGCATTGTAGAAAGAGCTTCTGTGTCCTTGTCCTCCTCGAAGGGCCTCATCTCCTCTGCCTTGTTCCACAGTGGAGAGGTTAGTACAGGAGCAGGCAGGGTGTGTATATGTCTATGGTGAGCATGAGAAACCTAAAGAGCCCAGCCCTGTGTGAGCTCAAAAGCCTGTATGATGACAGTGATAACCAGGAGTCTACTCTGGTGGAAGTGGAGAGTCTTCCAAAGCCAGCAAGTATCCATCCTGAGTTTGTGGCCTTTTATAGCTGGACCATTTTTCTAGGAAGTGTAAGTGTAAGTGGATTTGTAAACTCTTTCTTTTTCTCCTCCCAGTGGGTATATAACATTCTTGACAAGAAGGCTGAAGCCGACCGGATTGTTTTTGAGAACCCAGATCCTTCCGACGGCTTTGTCCTCATCCCAGACCTCAAGTGGAACCAGCAGCAGGTAAAGACCAGGTGCTGGAGCACTCTAATGTCTTAAGCTCCCGGTACCACACTGCTGGCCTACATCTGTGGGCCCTGCTCCCTCACAGCTCCGATTACCGTTATCCAGCACGGAATGGTTTGAGCTCCTCCAGCTGACAGTGCATAGCTGTCATGGACAACCACATTTGCTTCCATGGGTCAACCTAAAGCCTCTTCTGACTCTGCTCTTAGCCATAAGGCATCATGGGGTGATGTTTGCCTCCATGACTGTAGGCAAAGTCCCGTGTCCTCTCAGGCAGCCCTGCACCTGGAAACTCTGGGTTAAAGCCCAGTTGCTCATGGGAAGTAGGTGTGGACAGGAAGAACTGCCTCCTGAGACTGAAATGCTTGTGACTGCAGGCAGATTCCAGCCTAGGGATGTCAGAGAGCCCTACTTTATTCAGTACCTCAGCTCCTCGACTTGTGACAGCAGTGAACTTTCTTGCTCCTTTAGAAGCTGTCAGCATCACCGGCAGTTAAGATAGGTCATATCTGAGCTTCTGATTCTTGTACTGGGGTGGGGTCAAGGGAAGGATCAAGGTGATGGAGAATCTGCAGCTTAGAGGAGCCTTCTTGGCCCTCTTCAGTCTTGCTCAGCACCCCTCCTGGAAACATTGTTCTCCCTTTCTTTTCCTGTCTCTTTCTACTGAGGCTCAAACGTTAAGGTGACAAGCATTTTAGGCAAGAGCTGTAGCCATGAGCTGTCTCTCTAGCCTTAGAAGTATGTACTTACTGTCCCCACACTGGTGGCCCTAAGCGTATTCATTGATTCTTCCTTTCATCCTTTCAGCAATATGTAGCAAGTGTCTAGAGGTTATGCCTTCCCGAGTCATGTTCTCCCTACTCCTTGCTTTGTTTTGTTGACACAGGGTCTTGCTCTGTAGCCCAGGCTAACCTCAATCCTGTAACTCCCAGCCCTCCTGAGATGTGTGCCACCATACCTGACTTCCTCAGTTCAATCAAGAGATTGCCTATATGTTCTTTCATGAGTCACTTTTTTTTTTATTGCGTGCCCATAGTTAAACCAGCTCTAATACAAAGGCTGCATAGGGAGAGTAGGTCCCCTCACTCCACGTTCCTCAGATCCCCTTCTTCAGAAACCACTGCTGTTACCTCATCTTAGCTTCCAGAAGGAATCCTTATATATTGTGGATATAAATATTTATACACAGTACATTTTCAGTTCACACAGCGTAAGCTCTTTGGCCCTCTCAGACCAGGAATCTTTCCTTCGAATCCCTAGGGGTTAATGTAAAGCTAACAATCCCTACTATTCCCAGAAAACTTACCTTAATTTTTTTTTCTCCTGCTTTATAAGAACCTTCCTCAGAGTGACCGATACCCCACCTCAAGGAGTATCGGTCTCAAGCTTCATCTCTCCTTGTCTAGTTTTTCAGCTCGGTTCTCTGTGCCAGGAGGATCTTTGGCTGCCTGCAGAAATCCTTTCCTCGTCTCTAATATCAGAGAATGGTTCCTTCTTCTCTCACCCAACCTGTGTGAGCTGACAGCAGCAGGCTCCACGCCTCGTTCCATGCCAGCAGAGCGGGAGATACTATTTAGTGGGGTGTTTGGAATTTGTTCACCGACAGTTAAAACAAATGCTTTTATTATTTTGAGTGTCCTGTGATAAGGACACATCCTACAGCCAAAACATATGCTCAAAATCAAGCCCTTCTTATTTCTTGGTTTCCCCTTGGACTAAGTAAATATATTACCTGGGCACAAAGTGAAAAGGGAGAATCCAGGTAGGACTCGTCATAAAAGAAAGGCCTGGTGAGCACAGCCCAGACAGCAGCTTTGGGGCACAGCCCAGGTTCCTGTAACTCTGGTGGGAAGAATGATTATTTCAAAAAGAAATGGCATACTTGGACACCAGTGATCACAGGGTCACCAGAGATCCCAGCTCTTACATTAGGGCTCTTAGGATTTGGCTGAGTGACTCATGGTCCCCAAATTATGTCCTTGAGGAATCTAGCAGGTCAGACCTCAGGACTAGGGGCTGCTGTACTCTGTCTGGATTTGGCTCAGAAGCCTGTCACATGGGTGTGATAACCAAGCAAGGCCAAGGTTTGGGGAGCAGGGAGAGTGTGGGAGGGGTTTCCGGGCAGGAGAAAAGAGTTCATTTGCTCTCTGGCACAAGATATTGTTGACACTGGTTCTTTGCTCTGTTGTGACCTCCCGGTTTTCAGCCAGGCTCCATTTACAGGAAGGACTGCAGGAAAGGTCTTCTGTGAACCACCGAGATAGGAAAAGAAATAGCTGACAGGCCCCAGGACGCTTCCTCTGTGTGTCTCCCACACCCTTGCATGCACCTTTGACTCCACATACATTGAGCCGCCACCCTCTCTGAACCTTCGCTCTCATAATTCTCTCTAGATCCAGAGCCCCTGCCTTCCCTTTCCGCTCACCTAGCTAGTTGGACTCTTTCCTCTCATGTGCTGGTCACTGTGTGTCATAGGGAAGTAGCTTAGTAGTAGAGATTGTGATAGACATGCAGAAAACTCTGGGTTCTGTCGTGCCAAAAAAAAAAAAAAACCCAAAAAGCTGCCATGCTCTTACACATACAGTATTTCATACAGGAGAATGACGGGCACATAGATGGAGTTGTAAACTTCAGGACAAAGACCTTTGTGCTTGGCTTTCTGAAGTTGCTCATCTCTTCTTTGTCAACTCTGTCACTCTGTGACAGACACTCCCAGATGGAGAATTTTGTTGTATAGTCTTTCTCTTTTCTCAGTTTCTTCTTTTTGAGAAAGGGTCTTGCTGTACAGCCCAGAGTGACTCTGAACTCTCAGTTCTTCTGCCTGAGTGCTGGGATTACAGGTGCATACCACCACACCTAGTTCCAAAGAACACACAGAAGTCCTGTTCTTCAGCTATTCCTTGTCATCCAGGCAGACACCTGTGGTACCCGCTCGTTGGTTCTGCTGTAGGGTCTCCTGAATCAGCCATGGGGGTAGGAGTGCCCTGGCTAGTAGCCCTCTTGCTAAAACCAGCATCGTCTTGTTTTTCCTTTGGTCTCTGCACAGCTTGATGACCTGTACTTGATCGCCATCTGCCATCGCCGGGGCATCAGATCACTTCGAGATCTCACTCCAGAGCATCTGCCACTACTAAGGAACATTCTCCAGGAAGGACAAGTGAGTTGTTTCACAGTGCAGACTTGAAGCACATTCCAGCATGTCCCCCTGGGTCTTTGTCTTTACACTTCACAGTCTGTCTGGATTCCAGTCACGATTGCTACTAGAAGTTGTAGGTTAATTCGTAGGCAGCCCTGCCTTCACCCCAGCTCTATTTCCACCTCCCTTTCCTTGCCCTCAGACCTGCCCTTCATCCATAGGTCTGTCTACCCCATAGGCTTGTGTCCCTCCCATCCCAGATTTACCTGTCTTGTTCATGACAACCACCAAGCGCCAGATTGCCTTGGATATTGGTCACGTGACTTTGACTTGTCTATATGCACATGCCTTCTCACCTAGACTGAAGGCTGCCTGAATTCTGCAGCACCTGGTATTCTGGAGGGATTTTCTATCTGGGACATTATGAGATGGGGAAAGGAGCCGTCGGGTCGGGACAGGAGAGAGGGTGGGAGGAGAGTGACCAGCAGCTTGGGTCTGTGGTCCTGGCCTGCTGTTTGAGTCTTGTCTCAGAGTCCTTGGACAGCTTGCTCTCAGACCTCTGGATCTGGTTGGGATCCCTTTCAAAGCTACCGGTGTGCAGCCTTTTTTCCGGACTATGTAAAGACACCTGTCCTGCCAGGGGCCAACAGTTACCCAACCAGGAAGTGCTCCTCCCCTTCCACAGTGCTGGGTGCTAACTAGATACGGCCTCCCATACTTCTGGGCCCTAACGCCTTCTCCACTCAGTGCCCTTCTAGCCTCTTCCTTTATGGAGCGACTAGTTTCGTTTCTCCGGTAGTCTTTAGGTACCCCCAGTGGCACAAAGTGGTGTTCTCTCAGGGAGGAACCTGCCCCAGCAGTTTGGCAGGCTTGCCCTGCACCATCAGCTCTTCTTATCTCCCAGCAAGCACTGCCCCCAACCCCCCCAAGTTAAACTGCTGCTGTGATTCTCCATTGGAAGCACCAAAGACAGGGTATGATTTGGGGCTAAATTCTGAGCCCACAGAGGCCTGAGCAAGGTGGATGGGAAGAGGAACCAGGGCCAACTTGAGTGCTTTCTTCTTCTGCAAGGTCTCAGAGCCCTTCCTGAAGTCCCTCCAGGCATCTTTTCCTTTTACCAAGTTCCTAGCACAGTCATCTCCACACAGCCTCCTGCCTACTGCACAAGTGATCAGGTGCTACAGGCCTGCAGTCTTGGGACTCTGGGCCAACTTAGGAGCTGGGACTCCTGGACTCCCAAAGGAAGAAGCCCCATGTTTCCTGAAGCTTGGTTGGTGTGACTGAGGCTCATTTCCATTGAGGAATGTCTCAGCTTAGCTGTGTCACCATGTTTTCAAATATCTTAGAAGACCAAGATCTAAGGCAGGTGGGGCAGAAAGCTGGTTGGGTTTGTAGCCATCCCAGGGCAACTGTAACAAGTATGTGATGGTCCGATTGGGGAGCTGTGTGGTTGAGGTGCTGTCTCCTCTGCAACATGACCTTTTTATCACTGTCTTTCCTTCCCAGGAAGCCATCCTGAAGCGCTACCAGGTGACAGGAGACCGTCTGCGAGTGTACCTACACTACCTGCCCTCTTACTATCACCTGCATGTACATTTCACTGCTCTGGGCTTCGAGGCTCCTGGCTCAGGTGTGGAGCGGGCACACCTGCTGGCGGAAGTGATCGAGAACCTGGAGTGTGACCCCAAGCATTATCAACAGCGAACTCTTACTTTTGCCCTCAGGACCGATGATCCTCTACTTCAGCTCCTGCAGAAGGCCCAGCAACCCTGAGTTGCTGAGAGTGTCTGAAGAGAGAGGAATTAGTGGATCAGGCTGGGGCAGTGTGGGGTTTTATCTCTAAGGGATTTTCCTAAAAAATGTATTTTGTAGTTTCTTGGCCTTTCAGAAAAGGTCAAGTGTGAGATGTTTTTTTTTTTGTACTGGCTTATTCCTCACATGAGAATAAAGATCTTTCTTATTGGTGAGGACTGATGGTGTAGCCTGGTGGGGTGGAGGAAAGGGAGTTGGCAGAACTGGTGGGGACCTCTGGGGAAAGGTGAAAAGTTTCAGTGTCGTTACAGCTGGTGAGTCACAGCTTCCTGGAACGGTTGAGGCCTTCCTCCATCTCCTTAGGCTTTCTGTACCTGTTGATTTCCCTTGTCCCAAGTCTGCCCTGCTCCCTGCACACTCCTTCCAATTCTGCTGCCATGTTCTTCTGCCTCCAGCCCTCCTTTTGGACAAGTTCACTCCCACTCTTAAAACCAAATTCAAAACCTTTCCGGAAGTCGTCTGTGGGGGCTTTAGATGCCACTTCCTCCTTCAGTCTCCAGTAATGAGGTTACACCCTGTGTGTGTGTCAAGGCTGCTGAGAAGTCGATGAGGGAGGGAGCTGGGGACAGATGCTTTGAATCTGTATCATTTTCCTGAGAATCAGATGATGCAAACCCCCAAAGCCTGCCTTTGCTTTGGTTATTTGGTCAGCAGAACCCTGGCCTTGAGTTTGTTATCTAGGCAGAAAGACAAAACAAACTCATATGGGGCAGCCAGAAGTTTCAAAACACTATCAGGGCAAAATGATCTGGCTGCAAGTCGAGGGCCCGGGGACAATCTCATCAGCACTTTGCTTCACGGAATCTCCAGGCTACTGACTTCAGGGTATCAGGGCCTGATGACCAGCCCTGGAGCTGGCAGGAGCCTACCTCAGAAGGGTGACACCTTCCACTGTTCACGAGAACAGGGCTACACATTGCACCATGAGATCACTCTCCAGCACAAAGGACAATTGTATCCTCCTGCCAGAACAGAACTAGTGTTTACTGCTGGGCAGGGGAAGGCTAAAGATATTGTGCCCTGTTGTGGACGCTCTCGTCTGAGATGCAGGATGTTAGACTCTGAAGTGACCAGGAGGAAACATGAGGAAGACGGATGCCTGTGACCCTGCATCCCCCAGCCTGAGAACTAAGAGCTTTGATTCAGTGCCCAACTATTATATTTGCGAGTCCCTCAGTGGGAGCCCTGATCCTGTCACTTGCTCCAGGCTCAAACTGCTTATGGTGGCAAGCACTTGGACCTTGGTGCCCCTGAGAGATTCCTTATTTATTTTTGAAAAAGCAAAGGATGGGAGTGAATGGTCAGAGCCTGAGACTACTCTATCCTCCAGCAAGTTCAAGTGAGTCATGATAAAGCTACCCTTGTCCTAACCCGGCCTTCTCTGCAATTCAAGCACCCCAGCATTGAGGTATATACCCAGCCACCACATGGACTTGTAGTTATTCTGGTGGTAACTACAGCAGGTGTGTCTCACAAGTGTAGACCAGATTTGTTCATGGCTGCCACAAAAACTAGTAGTTTCCTGAACAGAAAGCAAAAGCTCTCCTGGTCAGGGTTATGTGCCAATGCTGAGGGTTTGTGGAGAGAAGACTGACAGAGATCTTTTTTTAAGAGTTGCATACAGCTTGCACGGCAGATTCCTGGATCTCACTTGCTCCTTTTCCAGGTACCAGGGTAGAAAAGTGATCTCTTCTTTGAAAGCAAATGGCACTAAATGGGCTCTGGAGCCTGGGGGTAGGGGGTGGGGGACAGGAGGCATTGTTGGTATGAAATACACTGCTGAGTGTCAGATGAGGCCTCTCCAGAACACAACCCCTCCACCATATCATAAGCTCTTTGTTCCCCATGCCAACCGTGCTGCCCGTGAGTTCAGGCTTGCACAGGCTGACTTTTGTGTTACATGCTATAATCTCACTGTGTCTGGTTTGGGTGGGGTGGAGTGATGGCTGGATGTACAACCTACAGGAAAAGAATGGTCTGCTTATTCATGTAGACAGGTTAGTGAGGTCATGGGGTCATCATCACAAGGCTAGTAATTAAGCCTGGGGAGGCCAGGTATTCCTCCTCCCTAGGGCATAGACCTGTGCTCTGGATAACCTTTCTGGCTCTCCACTCCTGCTAAGCAATTCTATCTTCCTTTTGGCTTTTTCTGCAAGGAGATGCCTCTCTGGAATAGTGACATATGCCTTATTTACCTGCTATCACAGAGAGGCCCCTTCCAGGCCTTGCTGCTTTAAGTTTTTTTTATACTTGGAAGGACTAGCCTCTGCCTAAGGTCTGGCAAGGGTCCCTTCAGAGTCAGCCAGTTCTCTCCACTATCCTTCAAAGATGATGGCAGCTTTCCCCCTAGACCTCAGTACCCCATCTTTACTTCTGAGTTCCCAATGTCTCAGTTCACTGAGGTTTCTGCCAGGCGGCCTGGCTGTAGTATGGTGATAAGATCCCTTTATGTCTTTGTGGGGTACCCTCACTGACAGACATGACTTGTCTGGGATTTCACATACTTGGCCTCTTTCATGCTTGCTGTATCTGTTGGTTTGTTGCCTTTCCTTTTGGACTGAGAGGACCGCAAAGGTAAGAACATCTTACCATTCTAGCTTCCCCACACCTGGGGTTCTGACTGGGTAAAACACAGTTTTAAGACAGATCAACATTGGGACCATTCACATTTGTATAACAAATCACTTCAGGGAACACTCTCTTTTACAGATAAACAGATGCACAATGCCTCATTACAGGGTGAATGCCAGCCCCAGGAATCGGTCCTTAGGTCTGCCCTAAGGACCTGTGGAACTATGCACACTACATGTGTGGAACGCAGGCCTGGAACTGGGCCTGAGCTCCCAGACCAGGGCAGTGGTAACTCTGCCTCAGTCTTTCCTCCGACTGTCACTCCAGAGTACAATGTCCTGTTTCCTGGGATGAAGCTTTCTGAGGAGAATGCATTATGCTCGACCCACCCTGAGCAACTGCAAATGCCAATGAGATCCTCGCATTCATACTGGGGTAATGGCAGACGTCACCCTTCCCGGATAAATCAGGGACACCTTCACAAATGGCTTTTAGCCTCTAGTGCTTGGCTGTTTTCTTCTGGCCTGGCTGGAGATGAGAAGCAAAGGACACATGGCTGCTATGGTTCCTTAGCTTCTCTGTGTACTCCAAAGCCCTCTCATGGAGCGCTTTCAGCACAAAGCCAAGAGAAAGAATAGATTCAAGCTCCATTTTGCATGTCCCTGTTGAATAAAGAGCTCTTAAGATTAGAAACAAGAACCACACACAAATATTTGAAAACATTTCTCTTGTGCTAGTTCCTAACCTAAAACACTTGAATAGTCTTTACTTTGGTGTGCCGGGGATTTTGATTATAAGACACATCAGCCCAAGGCCCAAACTCTGGATGTTCAAGTATCATAAGGGTTATATGATCAATACAAATCCTCCTTTATGCTGTCACCTCTAGATTACTTATAATGTGCAATGTGAATACTTGTTATTCCGCTTTCTTAGGCAATATTGAGAAAAACTCCTGTACTTAAAATATTTTTCATACATACCTTTACAATTTTGCATTTTCTATATGGGTGCTTTTCCTGCATGTCTGTCTGTGTACCATGTATCTGCAGTGATCATGGGGGCCAATAGGGATATCGGCTCCCCTGAAACTGTAGTTATATAGAGTGTTCTTAATTGCTGAGCCATCTTTCTAGCCCAATATAGCTATATCTATCAATACTAATATTGTAACAATATACTATAACACTATAGTTTTTTTTTTTTTCCAGCCCAAAGGATTGAACCCCCATGGCTTCATGCCTGATAGGCAAGTATTCTGCCGTTGAGTTACATTCCAGTATTTTTCCTCAAGGGAGAATTGGGGGGAAAGAGGGCAGATTTTAATTTATCTTCACTAGTAACTCTCTGCCTCCCCAGTGCTGGGATACACATACGTGGCACCATGTTCCACAGGTCATGGGTTCCCTGGATTAAAGTACCCTACCAACTGGACTCTCTCTCCAACTCTAATGGGTACTGTTCTGTTCCTCTAGTTTGTCCCTCTAGTCTGTTCACCTACTTTGGGAGGTGAAGTAGTCTGATGGCTCCAGGGTAAGACTCCGAACCATAAACAAGTCTGATGGCTCCAGCGTAAGACTCCGAACCATAAACAAGTGTACACTGGAGCAACTTGTGTTTTATTCATAAAATAAGGACGGCAACCATGCTTACTCCCAGGGGTCTGTGAGGACTTGTTAAAGGACCTGGGAAGATAGCTCAGTGGTTAGGAGTACTGGCTGCCCTTCTAGAGTATCTGGGTTTGATTCCCCACACTGACATGGCAGCTCATAGTATCTGTAACTCCAGTTCTGGGGGATTCTGTGCTCTCTCCTGACTTCCACAGTCACCGGGTACTTACATGCATGGTACACAGACATATGTGCAGGCAAAACATACATACACATTTTTAAAAAAAGATTTTTAAGCATAGTGCTATTAGTAAGTTTTAGCTATTTTTCTGCTATGAGAGTGATCAAAAAGGAAAGCTTTGGGACTAGGTACTTGCTATAGCCTCTGTATGCTAATATTCTAACACCTCAGGAGACAGTATTAAACGCAGGGCCCCTGGGAAGTGATTAGATCAGTACAGCACTATCCTCAATGGCATTAATGTTAGACCATTGTGCCCAGGTGTTTTTGAGACAGTGTCTATAAGCTAGGTTGGCCTAGTACTCCTGATGATCCTCCTGCCTCAGCCTTCTGAGTACTGGAATTGCAGCCATGTTCCACTATACCCAGCTTAGACTTTAAGGAAAAGAGCCACAAACAGTGGTTCATTGATTTTGGCTCTACAGAAAGGCAGGGCAGACATGCTTGGGACCTCTTCCAACCCGAAGGGGTCCTGGAATGCATTTTAGCCTTGGCCTCCTGGCAGGTTTTCCACACTACAATAGAGATGTCTCCTGCTATTGAGATTCCTGAGAACAGTTTAACGCCATGGTCCAGCCTTATAAATCTGATAAAAATAGGAGCTGAAATACCATCCTGGGGTTGCTATTTTTAAAAGCGCCTGAGATGCTGGATTGGGTTTATTTCTTCCTCAAATGGCATCTTGCTGTCCCTTCCTCCAGGATGTGAACGTGGCACATGTGAGGGGCAGGAGCCAGATGTCTGGGAGGAGACACACTTGTCAGGTTGCCTGACCAACAGGAGCCTCAGGGACAGAGCTCCCTGGCCCAGACACACCTGCCTCTTCTCATATCTCTTCCTCCTCCCTCTGTTTAAGGTTCCACTGGTTGTCCCGGGAATCAGGTGCTTACCAGATCTACCTAGGAGAACAGGAAGGTAAAAAAAAGGAGACAAAAGGATAGGGATGGAGGTGGTTTGCTTGTTAGCTGAGTAGGACTTACTGCTGTTATTCTGAAGGTTGTCTTGGCTCACCTCATCACAGGTAACCTCGGAGAGGAATAGTCCCTTGAGGCCAAAGCCCAGCTTGTTACATCCTGACTCATGGTAAGCAACTTGTAGTGTCCTGTCAAGGGGTTTAGTGGGATTGGCAAGAACCTAGAATCCAGAAGTCTAGGATGAGAGATTGTCTTCAGACTAAAGTCACTTCCCTCTCTTCCACAGAAGATACAGGGGTTTCTCAGTTGCTGGCTCAGCTTCTGTCTGTACTATTAAGAAATTGTAATGTTGGTTCTCAGAAAGCTGAGGCAGGAGGATCACATTTCCAGGTCAGCTTGAGCGATACTTAGTGAGGTTGTCTTTGAAGCGGGGTGGGAAGGAGTGAGAAGTACAAGAGAAAAGTCATGAACACATGGTAAAGTGGATGCTTGGGATTGGGATAGGCTGGAGGTTGTGGCTCTGTGGTTCTGAATGCATGCTATACCTTTAAAAGGCGTTTGTGTGCATGTTTATTGAGCCCATAGTTATATGTGTCAGATGGTGATTTCAGTTCACCTCCGTTGTCTCATTCAACACTAATAATGCCCTTTGAATAAGTGCAGTTATTTCCATTGATCTTTCTTTCCCCAATAAGAAAAGGAAAGCTATTTGGTGGCAGAAGCAGGATTTGAATTCAGGTCTTCAGGAGGAAAAAAAAAAACTGATTCTTAAGCTCAATTTTATGGTAGGATTTTACCTTTAGCAAGAAGTGTGAACGTGTCTTTGTACCTAGTTTGGCGAAGACTTAGCCAGGTTTAGAGGCTGGGCAACTGTTTCTTGGATCAACTTGCCAGACGTATCCCAATTGCTCTTTCTCCTGGGGCAGTTTTTCTTTTGTAAAATATGAATCTTCCTTCTTTTTCCCTTGCCAAACACAGAGACATAGTCATTGTATTCTCTCTTCCCAGCTTAGCTCCAGCTCAAGGACATGATATGTAATAAATATTTGTTGAGTGACTAGGTGATTGACAGGCCAAAGGCACCATTCAAATAAAACTAGGCTTTAGCGAGCTGCCAAAGAGCTTCCACCTATGCAAGGTTTATAATTCAGGTGGAAACCGTCCCTCGTGGAAGGAGCTGGAGGCCATCTCTTCGTTTTGTTTCCACTGAGCAGAACTTGTGAATTGGATGTTTCCAACACGTGAGACCTACAGCTTCCCGACAATGACTTTAAACTCCCTTAAAACCCTGGGCGCTTACTGTCAGATACACTTAGTCACATCCTGTGCCGCCTGATTCTTGAAGGGAGTCCAGCACAACACCCCCCAACCCTTTCTCTGCAACTAGATAGTAAGCTTCCGGGGGAAGGGGACTGGATCTAATACTTTCCTTGTTGCCCCAGGGTGCTCACACTAGGAACTGGGTTACACTGTGCTGACTCCTGAAATGGACAGACCTGTCGGGTGGTTTCTGCACTGTTTTTCAGTCCCAGGCAATTCTAGAGCCTAGGGAATCAGGGTTAAAGGCTTGAAGGGGTTTCCCCTGGAGACAGGATGCCTGGCGCCTTCAGCAAGAACGGAAACTGAGAAGTTATCCGAGGCTAAGACAGGGTATGCAAGGGAGGGTGCTGAGGGAGCAGTTTGGGGCGCACCGGCCGGCCCGGGGCAGAGAAAAGGCTCGCGAATTTAGGTCACCTGGCTGCCACGAGGGCATGAGAGGATATTGGAAGGATGGACTCCCACTCCTGTACTTTAGTTTCTGCAGAGAGAAAAGGGTACTTTTTTTTACCGCACGGGGACAGCAAAGAAGCCTTTCTTGGTTATTGTTTCCAGGAGAGCGTGGGATCAGTGCTAGAGGCAACGTTGGGCATACTCATCTCGGAGCCACTCACAGGCAGTGCTTGCCCAGGGCTTGCTCTCACCCGATCCAGCCTCCAGCACCCCGGTAGTCTCTCTCCAGGCCCCAAGGCCTCCACGCCAACCCCAGCCTCCTGGCGGCCTCACGCCCCCCGCCCTCCCTCTTCGGTGCCCTCCTTCCCTCTTAGCTCCCTCCTTTCTCCGCGTCCTCCCTCCTTCGGCGTGCCCTCCCTCCCCAGCGCCCTCCCTCCCGCCTTAGCTCCCTCCTTTCTCTGCACCCTCCCTCCCTCGGTGCGCCCTCCCTCCAGCGCGGCGTTCGCGGCTGTCGGCTTCCCGACCGTGTGCGCAAGCGTGTCCGGCCCCTTCCCCGCCCCCCGCCCAAGCCCTGGCCCCCGCCTCCCCGTCAAGCGGACTTGCCCGCTCCCAGGCCGGCCCCGTTCCCGGGACAGGGACCGGGCCGAGCGGAGCCACTGTGCCAGTGCTGCCCCGCCAGTCGGGGCGCCTAACGGATCGGAGCTGCGCGCGGATTTACCTCGCCCCGCCCCGCTCCACCCGCGAGGGTGAGTACGCGGCGGCCGGGCTCTGGGGCCCCGCGGCGGAGGGCGGGGAGCGACCGGGCTGCGAGGCTCCAGCCTCCCGCCACGGCTCGGGGAGGTGGTCGGGGCCGGGCACGTGGACGCCACGCTGCACGGGGTTGATGTAGGGTGGCCACAGCCCTGGGGAGCTGAGTCCCTTTTCCTGGACTAGATTTTCGCGGGAAGCCTGATTTGTCTCGCTCTCTAGGAGTGAGTGAACAGGACAATCCTCTGGAAAGTTTCTAACCCCAACCCCTGTCGCTCTTGCGCCCTGGCTGAATAGGTGACTACCACTTCTAGCATCCTCCGAAGTCCAGGACATGTAGGCTGGCTTTGCTAGAGGTGACAAGTTTTGCAGGGTCTGCCTGTGTGCTGGAGTCTCAAGGTTGCTGGGCAAAGCCCAAAAGGTGGGCTTGCCAATTGCAGGGTGGCCGTGTCCAAGGAATCAGGGGGTCTTTGGGCCTATGCAACTGTGCTTTAAAGTTGTGTGGGTTGTGGACAGTGAGAAGGAATAGGACAGAACTGAAGAGTTGACTTAGTGCTGGGAACAGAACCCTTGTCATGTCTGTTCTAGGTGCCTCACCGAGACCCTTGCTGGCTGGGACCTGTGGGCAGCCCCGAGATGCCAACGTGTCTTGTGCCACTGCCATTTCCAGTCCAGAGAAGTAGACTTTCAAGTCTATGAGCCTGATCTACTATGTTCTCTGACCTCTAGGCTAGATCCCCAGGGCCGGGCTAGAAGGCTATTACTGCAGGCTGGGCTAGGTGTGAACAGTGCCACAGTGTTGGTTGTCTATCACAAGGGGCACGGACTTGTACCACAGGGTAGTTCTATGGATCCCACTTGGCCCCTCCAGGCCTCTACCCAGGAGGCTGTAAATGATATGTGTAAGTATCAGAGGCACAGAGGAGGAGTTCTGAGTTTGCTGTTGAAACTCCATCTGTACGTTACTTCCTCAGGCACCCCTAGAGTGCCACCTAGGAGGTGCCAGTCATTGCAGGCCTGGGAAATAACTGGCCATGTTTTGCTCCGTTGGGAGTTGGTCTGCAAACATCCTTTGAGAAAGCTGGCTCCCCTAAGCTTCCTCAAACTTATTCTGCCTCTGCCCCACTCTGAGCATCCCTATGGACTGCCCTGTTGCATACGGGGAGGTATCTTTGGCTTCTTAGTGAACCCTGAACTCCCACCCCCCAATTTTTTAAGCTTTACATTGTCCAAACTTACTGTGGTGGTACCTATCATCATCCCAGCAGTCTGGAGATGTTATGCCAGCACTTTGATGGTAGATCACCCAGGTCATCTTCTGTTCTGTATGGAGTTTGAGGCCAACCTGAGCTACATGAGACCCTGGCTTAATAACCACCTTCTGAGTTTATTCATCAAGGTTATTCTGGGGTTATATCTCTCCAAGATAGCTCAGTAGTTAAGACCACTGAGTGGTTTTACAAGGGACCCAGAGTCAATACCCAAGTACCCACAGAGTGGCTAATTCCAGTTCCAGGGGATCCAACGCCCTCTTCTGGCTGCCACAGGCTCAGGCATGCATGTGGTACACATAAATACAGTACACGCAGGCAGGACACATGTACACGTTTTTAAAAAGTTACCTGCTTAGGTTTTAAACTGAAGGGCATGTTTAGCTTGGGAGTGGGTTGCTGCACAAAGAGAGGAAGCCCCCATTCCATTAGGAGTGGAGTCCCAGAGTGAGGAAGCCCCCCAGTGCCTTCTAGGCTCTCTTCCCTTCCCTCTCGATCCCTTCCCTGAACCAGTGACTCACCCACAAAAGCGCCTTGGCCCCTGTACCCTGCCAGCTGTTTTAGTGTCATAGGATTTTGTTTTCCGGGTAGAACTAAGAATCTGTCCCTTTCTGGAATCACCAGAAATCCTGGGAAGGACCTCCTTTCTTCCCTGAGTAAGGAAGAACAGAGGTCAGTCCCTCTTCTTAGCACCATCTTGAGGCATGGCCAGTCTGCAATTATGCCACTGGGCTGCCATCTACCCCTGCTCTGAAGGCTACTCCAGGCCTCTGTTCTCTCCTCAGAGTATCTGCCTCAAGGCCACCCAATGAAGTAAGAACCCCTGCTGTCATGGTTCAAGGTTTACACCCTCCATTGGAGGGAGGACACCACTAAAGATACTACGAGACAGTTATATTCATTGTATTAAGACAGCATTTGCAACCTGTCAGGGTCCAGGCCACAGGCTTGGGGTGGGGGAGCGTGAGGCCCTAAGAAGGTCTGAAGGCAGAACCTACTGATTTTGATCAAGGTGGAGCTGCAGCCCTTAGGAGATAGATTTGGACATCAGAGGGCAGGGAAAGTGGGGTTCATACCACCTCTCCCCAGTGTTGAGTCCCTTTACACCGATTCAGTCACTTCCCTGCAATGAACTGGTCCTGCACGGCTTAGCTCCTGTTTCTCTTTGCTCTAGCCCTTAGGATCCTCCTTCTTCCTAAAGATCCCTGCCTCTGACCCAAAGGTTTTAGTTTCCACAAGGAAATGGCTAGGACATGGCTGTAGTCATTAGCCTACACATCCTTTTGTTTGCATTTGCCAGAGAAGCTCCAAAATATCTGTGTGTTCTGCCCTTCACCCCAGGAGATGGAGAGTGTCCCCCAACCCTCCATACCGTCTACAGTCCTGAGATGTGTCTGACTAATGCAGGTAGAGGTAGTGGTCACACGTGGCCCCAAGGAATACCAAAGTCTCAGCCAGAGCCTGGTCTAGAATCCACCCAAGGGCCGTGGCTTTCAGGATATGGGTGTCCACAAGTGCAGCTCTTCCTATCCGATCCCCAAAGCTGCCCTGCAGAAGGCAGATGTGACTGTCTCCATTGTGAAGCCCTTGGATCTACTGTAGGCAGGGCGGGGATGAGGATGAGGACGCTGCTGCGGCTCAGTCTGAGGTGAGACACGGGTCTGAGTCGATGCTCAGTGAATGTGAGGAAGCCCAAGAACAGTTGGAACTTGAGGATTGTCCTTTCCTGCTGCCCCCCACCCCCCACACCCCCACACACTGTTTCTGCTTTGGACCCAAGTCTTCCTCCAGGTGTGAGTTCTCCAGCTGCTATAGTGATGCCACTTGTACCCACGGTCTACCCTCTGCCCTATACCATCGAAGCATAGTCTTAGAATAAAGAAGGGACATAGGGCTAGGCATGGTGGTTCATTCATGTAATCCTCGTATTTCAGAGGTGGAGGCAGGAGGACCAGGAGTTCAAAGGCTGGAGGCCAGCCTGGATTACATGAGTTTGACTCAGACAATTTATTAGGGCTAGCAAGATGCCTCGGTGGGTAAAGCACTTGAGTGAGTCCCCAAGATGTGTAGGAGGCCAGACTGCATAGTATCCCTCTGTAATCCCAGGGCTTTTATGGTGAAGTGGGAGATGGAGACTGGAGAATCACTGGAAGCTTAAGGGCCAGCTGTTTTGGCATATGCTGTGTGAACAACAAAGAGTCCTTGTTTCAAACAAGGTGAAAGGCTGAGGTTGTCCTTCGATCTGCACATATACACTGTGGTATGTGTTCACAGCCATACGTGCACTCAAGTGAGAACGCACGCTAACTGGAAAACTGAAAAAGAGGGCGGGGATGGAAAGCATCGCAGTACACTTTGTGTTACCTCTTGCAAGCCTCTTTGTAAATGAAGCCTGTTTGTAAATGAAACAGGCTGGGCCAGGCGACAATTACTCTACCAAGGTCACACACCACTCTTGAACTGTGGGGCACGAGACTGAGTGTGTTTCCCCAGCCTGCGCTTTTCAGTCCTGTTTTCTCCACTTCTGAGCTGGAGCTTGTCTTAACCAGTCCCATCAGATATATATATAAAAGAAAGACGTCAAGGTCATGGTAATTTGGTATCAAAGGGGGACTACAAATCCAGGCCTCTCTATGCTGCCAGAACCTATGTCTAGTTGGGCTTCTCATCCCTTTCAGTGGGGCAGGCCAGGACTCCCCTCCCTCCCTCTCTCCTTCCCTGCTGGCTCCTCCCAACCCTGCTCCTCTCCTCTTTCCCTCCGGTAATTACTTCCATCTGCCCCGCCTGCCTGCTCCTCTTATTCCTTGGAAATGCAGGCCGCCGCCCGCCCACAAGGCTGAAAAGACTTTCTTGGGCGACCGCTTGGACACGTGGGGAAGGGGAGGGGCTCTGTTGGTGTCTGAGCCTGGGCACCCACCCAGGTCACTGTTCCCAGTGCGGTGTCTGGATTTAGAGAAGATTACCTCTGCTGTCCGGTGCTCTGCAATGCCTGAGCTGACTCAGTGCCAGAGTGGCTCCTCAAAGACCCCCATCTTGTCCTTTTGAGGTCACTGGCCCAGGAGGAGGGATGCTGGGCTGGGTATGCGCTGGTATTTAGGATTTGTCAAATTATTGGTGGCATAGCCTGGAGGGGTCCTGGAGCTCTGGGAATGGGAAAATACAGCTATGGTTACTTTGATCCCAAGTGATTCTCACAGAACTGGAGAGAGGAGATGCACATTTTTACGTTGCTATAAAATAAAATGCACACACAAAGTGGTCTGTTCATTCCCTTGTCGAAGACTGCACCAGCTGGGTAGGGAGAGGCAGCAGCTAGGGTCTCTTCAGATGGCTGTGTGATGGCCATTGAAGGTCACTGAGACACATCTGTGACCTTGACAGAAACAGGGACAGTGCAGGGGAGAGACAAAGAACTCGAAGGCATGTTCGTAGTGTGGAATTGATCTGAACACTTTTAAGGCGTTTTCCTCCTGGAAGGTTTAGGACTTCAAGCTTTCGGGCCTTGTCTGCCTTGCTCACTGTGTAGCCTTAGCTCTCTTAGAGCTCACAAAATACATCAGGCTGGCCTAGAACTCATAGATCTGCCTGCCTCTGCTTCCCAAGTGCTGGGACTAAATGTACCCTCTGCTGCCCTTGGCTCTCGCTGATATTTTCCCAATGGTCTGAAATGATGACTAGCAAAGAATTGCTTGATAAACATTTCTTTGAGGAGTTAATGGGAAAATGTAGTTTAGGCTTTCTAGCTTTGTCTTTACACCACCCAGCCTCATCTTGTGCTAGGATAAGGGTGGAGTCCCTGCATTCAGACACAGGCAGGCAGGAGTCCCCCAAGGAGAATATGCACCATTGATCACTCTAAGTCCAGCTAGTTACCTCTTTTGAGTAACTTTCAGATCCCTACCCAGACTAGTCATAACTTACTTCCTGTTCCTGTGTCAGCTTCTTGTTATTTGCCCAGGAAAGGTGTCTTGGGGGTTGAGTACTCAGTTGGGTGGCATCTGCAGACTCAGGGCTTTGTTCTTATTTCCACAGACTGGAATTCCAGCTAACCCTTCTAAAACTGGGACAGAGGGTTTCTTAGCTGAAAAATAAAAAAAAAGTCTGTTTGCTTTCTGAACCTCTAATTCATCTCCACCGAGTTTCTCCTGTTCCTGGTAGCATGCCACATGGCTTTGTCACCTCTCAGACTTTGCTCCCATAGCCTTGCAATCTGGCTTGGTCATCTTTAGTAATGACCATTCTGAATCGCCTTTGTCCTTCATGTCACCCTGAGCCAATGTTCTAGGAAGGCTTCCCGAGGCCCTCTGCTTCCTCCACTCTGCACACATCTCATGCCTGCAAGCTTGAGTCCAGGAGGTACCTCTGAGTGCCGTCAGAGCCAAAGGCTCCGCCGAGATGCTGTGAAACCAGGGGATTTCTGTCTCTGGGGACAGGCTGTAGGCTCTCATAGCGTCTCTTCCTACCTACCCTCAGCAGCCCTGGTTAGCAATATTTACACCTCCACGAAATTAACACTCCTTAATGAGATAGCACTTCAGATAACACCCAGCGCCTCCCATATAGTTCTGTACAAACAATGCCTGGCCTTCTTTTATCCCAGGGGAGACGTCCTGCCTTTTGGCCCTGGGGAAGAAGGGCATTGAGCTGGGCAAGACCCAGAGCCACTTCGGTGTCCTCTGTCCAGCTCAGGCAGATCTTGCTTTTGATTGGTTTTTAAATTAGAAGCCTGCTTGTTTATTGAGGTACAGATTATTAGTATCTGCCTCACTCGAGGGATTACAGTGCAAAGCAAGATGAACACTTCTTTCCCTGGAAGAGACCTCGGAGGAGGTATTAGAGTCAACTTGCTGGAGGGTAAGGACTCCATCACTGTCATATCCGTTAAGCTAGGACTTGACTGGTACCTAATAACTAACCGCTCCGTAATATTTCCTTTTACAAATGATGGAGTAGACACACAGACAGGTCTCTTGTTCAAGGTCAAACTCCTGTTGAAGGTCAAAGGTGGCGGGACTGGGGGGTGGGGGACTTCCAGGGCCTAGCCTCAAGTGTGACCCTGACTTTCTCACTTCTGGAACCACCCCCACCACTTTGCCTCGTTTCTTCAGCCCATCTGATTTACACGCTCCCAGTTGGTGAGGTTAATCTCTTCTGGGGTATGGGGGAGGCCCTAAGATTTGATGAGTTAAAATGAAGGGCCTGGAAATGCCCAGTGTGCAGGACTAGACTGAATTGGCCTTGTCAGTATGAGAGGGCGAGGGCTGAAGAGAGTGTGTTGATGGAGTGTGGGGACTCTTCTTATAAACATTGTGGTCTCCTCTCTCTAGATTCATTGCTTCTTCTAGACGCCATTTTGCCTACCTCTTTTATCTCTTTCAGCAGCTCTCCAGAGCTCCCAGTCTTGCCCCAGAGGCATAGGAGAGAGAGACACAGAGAGAGAGACACACACATCCAGAGACACACATAGAGAGAAAGAGAGATACACACAGAGAGACACACAGAGAGAGACAGAGACAGACACAGAGAGACATACACACAGAGAGACAGAGACAGAGACAAGGAGAGACACAGCTAGCTAGAGCAGAGAGGTTTCTGCCTAGTCCCCTTCCAGTAAGCACACCTTTTGTACTTAGGATGTTAAATGTGTATGTGTGTTTGTAAATGTGTGGGTAAGTGTGTAGTTGGATTGCCTGCATGCAAGAGAGTTTAGGGACTGGTGTGTGTGTGTGTGTGTGTGTGTGTGTGTGTGTGTGTGTGTGTGCGCGCGCGCGCGCGCGCGCGCGCACTCGTGCACGCAGAACCTGGGATGCACTTGTGCGGATCTGTACTCCTTACCTAGAGCCTGGCACTATGTTGCCTGCTCCTGGCCTAGAGTTGGCTTCTTTGTTGTCTCTGGAACCTTGGCTTTGCACTGGGGCTTTGTTCTCTCGTAGAGACCAGCTGGTTCCTTGCTGTGGTCCAACGCAGTGGTGACTGATCCTCGGCCACCCATTCAGCTGCCCAGGGGCCCTGGGGCCAGTGTTTGTCGCCCCCCCCTCGTCTTCCCAAATGGAGGCGTGTAGGGGCTTCCTGCCCAGAGTTTCAACCCTGCCAAGGCGGAGGGAATGGGGAACAGCTGCCTTGGCTGATTCCGGCTCCGTATGGATTTGGTTTGACAACAAAGCTCCCTCTGTGTGTTCTCAGGCCCCTTATGTAACTAGGCTGGGGGCAGGGGAGGTACAGGAGGAGATGGAGTTGGAGACACCAGGAAGGGGTTTGGGAGAGAGGGGAGCTGGTGAGACCACTGAGGGGAAGAGTGAGTGAGGCAGAAGAGTGGAGGTTTTGATTCTGCCTCTGTCCATTTCCTGCCTCCAGAAGTGGGTAGAGATGAGTTTCAGGCCTCGCACCCTTTCTTTCCTTGTCGTCTTCCTCCCTCCCCTTGGACCCCTCCCATCAGCCAACATCAGCTAAGAAAGGGCTGTAGGACTAACCTGTTTAGGAGTGAGGCCAGGTAGGGATTGGTAATGGGTCCTAGAAGGTCCTTGACCCTGCCCTTTAACTGAACAGATGCCACAGAGCTGGGCAGTGATGGGTGGCATATGCTTTTAATACCAGCACTCAGGCAGGTGGATCTCGGTGAGTATGAGGCCGGCTTGACCTACAGAGCACAAATTCGAGGACAACCAAAGCTACACACAGAAACCGTATCTTGAAAAAACAAACGAAAAGAAAAAAACAAAAGTAATAAAACAAAATAAATGAAAAGAAAAAAACAAAAGTAATAAAACAAAATAAAATAAAAAAGTGATTCATTTTTCTTCCCTCGCCATTCACCTTCTGTTCCCTTGTCCTAGACCAGCCCTGCTTCCAGATAGCCACCTTCCTACTCCACTCAGCCTGCAAGGTAGCACCATCTGTGGCCCTGTCCCCTGCAGCACCCAGTTCTCTTCTCTACTTCACTGTTTCAGCAGCTGTCCAAATCGAGAGGGAGGAAAACACCCTTTCAGGAGCAGACTAACAGGCCAACAAGGCCAGCTGAGCTGGCTAGAGCCAGGTGTACCCTGGAGTTGGGGTGGGGACCAGAGCCTGGGACCTGATCATTAAAATGAACACTAGAAGAGACCTAAAGATGTGGTGTCTCTGGCCTCTCTTGTCTTACAGGGAGCCTGCACACCGAGGGAATTCATCCTCTTCTAGGTTACCTCAGAGTCTGTTCTCTGTGCCTCAGTTTCTCAGTTTTTTTCTGGTACTCCTTGTTGTTTATTCTCTCTCTTAAAAAAAAAAAGATTTTTACTGTACCTGGAAACGGGAAGCGTATTGCAAAAGGCCATGCATATTGAACTTGTAGGAAAGAATGGTCCCTAAAAGGGTCAGGAGGAGGACTACTGGCCAGGATGCCAGTTATCCCGAGTATGGATTTGAGGTCTAATAGACAGATTTTTATTTTGACCATGGCACTGCTGCAGTTCATGTGGGGTTTCTACCCACAAGTACTCCATAGGACCGATACCTGAGCCTTCTGTTCCATCAGGGAGTAGGTCTGAGATATAGCCCAGACATGCTGAATAAACCTGGACTCGTTCTCAATTCCCAAGCATTGACTGGCTAGAGTCTCAGGAGTCCATCTATGTGGCCGAAATATGTCTCTGTCTTGGGACTTCTACCCTGTATCTTCCTTCTGTTTATATTCCTGTGGCCTCCTCTTTGTTAGCCCCCTCCCCACTGCCTGTGAAGATCTTTCCTCTTAGAAGCTGGGTTTGGAAGGACAGAAGTGTCAGGATCAGGGATTCCCTCTCTCCAACTTTCAGAGGTCCCCAGAGAGCAGATGTAGCCACTCCCTGCTCCTCGAAGCTCCAGGCTCTCTGGCAGATAGCTCCAGGGACCTTCAACCAAACAAACAAACAGCAGGAGCCAGAGCTGAAATTGACGAAACCAGAGAGCAATACAGCAACTGAGAAATGGAGGAAGACAGTGTGGCCTTCGGGGCCCAGCAGACCTCGGAAGCTGTACGTGGCTGTGGAGTGGGTAGGGCAGGGGAAGGAATGGGAACTGTGTTTGTGAGCACTCGTGCGTATGGAGGAGGCCACTGGGCTGCTGTGTGCGTTCTTAGTAACGACCAGTATGCAGAGAGGTATGTGCACGTTACGGCCGTGGAGGGCTTAAGTGTAGGTGTTACGGAGGCAAAGCCAGTTTGACTAAGGGAGGGGCCACTCGTGTCCCTTGGTTCTGTGATGTAATGGAGGTGGAGGTGCGCGGACGGTAGTTTCTACCCTCTCCTCAAGGGGCTAGGTGGGCAAGAGATGGCCCTGGGTAGGCTCTGAAAACCTGAGCACCAGCCAGCCTGTTGACCCAGAGGGTCTGCTGCTCGGGGACTTCAAAGCCTGGTCTGTTTCAGCAGCACCCAGAAGACCAGCCTCTCCCCTCCCCTTCTCTCCCCCTCCCCTTGTCATCTGTGTGTGTGTGTGTGTGTGTGTGTGTATGTATGTATATGTGTGTGTGTATATGTGTGTATATGTATGTGTGTGTGTGTGTATGTGTGTGTGTGTGTGTGTGTGTGTGTGTGTGTATGTATGTATGTCCATGTGTCTGACTAGCTCCTCTATCTCTTACTGCTGAGGACTGCCCAGAGAACGCCTCTTTGTAACCTCTCCCTTGTCTGGAGACAGACTGATATAGTAAGAGGAGGCCTGGCCTTCCCTTCCTCCCTCTTCACATTTGTCCAGGAGGCCCTTTGCTCCCATACTACCACCCAGTCTTCTACAGGGCCAGCCTTTCACACTTGTTTCTACCCTTAATCCTGGGCTCTTCCAAGGAAACCAGAAAGACTCTCCCTATGGATACCTAGAGACTTCCTTGCCACTGTGGGCCATTGTCCCGCTTAGAGCTGACCAGATGTTCTGGGAAGGAGAGGAGGGAGTAAAGACCTGCAGAAGTGACCTGGATTTGGGGAGGGGCTTCTAACATTAAATGCTGCTCCCGGAGACTCCCAAATAACAGCTGACAGCCAGCAGCAGGTGTACAGCTGACAGCCAGCAGCAGGTGTAGAGCTCGGGGTGGACCTTTGTCCACCTTTGTGGGGATTCTTGGACTGCAGATTTCCCTACCTTGTCTCTGCTTGGAGAGTTAGGGAACATAGATAATCCCCAGTTTACAATGCTTTGATTTAAGGTAAAAGAAAAAGTTATGCTGGGCAGTGGTGGCGCACGCCTTTAATCCCAGCACTTGGGAGGCAGAGACAGATGGATTTCTGAGTTCCAGGCTAGCCTAGTCTACAGAGTGAGTTCCAGGACAGCCAGGCTTACACAGAAAAACCGTGTCTCACCCCCCCGCCCCCAAAAAAGTTAAAATGACACGTGAAGACTTACAATGACTAAAAAAACCAACTTCTCTAATATATAAATGCAGTATACACCAAGTAGGGTTTTGAATTTTGTCCTTTACCAGGCCAGTGATATGCAGGGTGACTATCTTGTTATTCTGGCAAAGGGCAGGACCGGAACCCCTTCCAGCCACAGAGTCACAGGGTGAATGTTGATGCCTTCCCACAGTAGACTGGGTTGTCAAGATAAGATGTTTACCATATAGATCATGGATATGAAGTGTGTTTTAGAGTTGCGGTATTTTCAGCTCATGAGGCTTTTTTTAGAATGTAAAAACATCCATTGTAGGCCAGAGTGCCTCTTTCTGAGCTAGAGAGGGACATTCACTACAGAAGGAACTTGCTCTAGAAGACCCTGCTTAGAGAGTGGTACTGTCTGGAGGGCTGGTGCTGGTACCATCTAGGCTAAGAGGGTTTGCCCAAGGTCTAGCTGGCTGGCTGCATCATGTAGAACCAGCCCAGAGCCTGGGCACTGACTAACAACTGTCAGAGAGATACTGCACTTGGAGAGAGAGAGGAAAGAGTAGGTGACCTTCCTCCCCAGTGTGCCTGTGAGCTGTCCGGATTTGGCTGTGTTCTCAGGTGTGGGTGTGAATGTGGTCCTGGGGTCGTGATCTTGGGCAGGAGGAAACAGACACTCACCATCTATAAATACAAATGAAAGAGCAGGAGTGAACGAAACAGTTTAAATATTACATGGAATTACTCAGGGCTGCGCAATTGCTCCAGGAATCTTTTAAAATGTAACCCAGTGACATCACTCCTTTTCTGATACCCTGCTGTGACTTTTCATGACATCTAAACAACCCCGTGTTCCTTGGTGGTCTGTGCAGGGTCTTAGATCTCCTGGTACCCATGGCATCCTTGATACCACATCTGGCTATCTCTGACCTTCTTTATATCTGACAAATTTGGGTCTTTGTTTTTCTCAGTCCTCAATCTTCTGTCCCCATCTTGTGTAGATCTCAGGTTAAAACTAAATTCTTTGAGAGAGGACCCTAAACTGGATTGCAGAGGACCCGCCCAGTTACTCTCTGCACCACTGCCCTGGGTCAGTGGCTTCACAGTGTGAGACATTGTTACATTACCCTCATTATCTCTCTATTTGTCATATGTCTACCTCTACTTAAGTATAAAATCTACCTGTGTGGACCTGTTGTCTTGTTTCTAGCTCTTGGTGGTACCTGAGACGGTAGGATATAGGAGGCTATGGTCCAAGTTGGCTTTTTGTTTCTGCTCTTGTGTCCAATCTTTTGTTGTTGTTTGTTTGTTTGTTTATTGAGACAGGGTTTCTCTCTGTGGCTTTGGCTGTCCTGGAATCACTCTGTAGATCAAACTGGTTTTGAGCTCAGAGATCCACCTGCCTCTGCCTCCAGAGTGCTGGGATTAAAGTCATGCACCACTACCTCTTGGGCCCTTGTATTTTTGAAGCCTAGGTGAATTGCATTAGGACAGGAGTTGTTGTCCTAGACGTGCTCTTTTGAGGAGTGGGTAAGGGAGGTATTGCTCATGGCTCTCCTGCTGCATTGTGGGACTTGAGACCTCACTTTGGGGTTCTGGCCAGCAGTCTTAGAATCAGAGTCATCAGAGCTGGTCACCAGGTGCAAGATCAGTTCCTCTGAAACCACCGATGAATGTGAGAGCAAGAGGAAGTGACACACAGAATTATAAACACAGATAACTGTCTCAAGGGAGCTCTGGCAAACTCCTGGCATGTTGTACTCCTAGGTCTTTGCAGAAGACATGGCTGTCATGTGTGGTGTTGCTAGCCTCTACAGAGCTGCTGTGTTCATTAGACATAAGCTCTCCATCTACACGTGGTCCTGAACCATATACCAAGCAGAGAGAGAGGGCTGGATGATCCATCCTGGATAGTGTGTGTGTGTGTGTGTGCCCAGTGTGTATTTGTGCTAGTCTTTGCCCTTGGATCGGGACACAAAGAAGGATAAGAAGAGCAGGTGTGTGATGGAGGCAGGAGCTGCACATGTGTCCTTTAGACCTAGATCAGCTGCTTCCACCTCAGCAACAAACCAAACAGCCACCGTTCTCTGGCACTTTGAGTCACTCGACCAGATGGAGCTGCTGTGTTTTCACTCTCAGTCACACAGCAGAAAATCTGTGACCTGGAGTCTCAAAACGGATGGGGTAATTCAGATTTCAGGTTCAGGTATGTGAGACTCTTAGCACTGTAGTCTTAATTTCAGCAGTTTATTTTATGTCTCTCTTCTTCGCACTGAGGTTTTGTTTTTTTTTTTTTTTCCCCAATTAAAAGTATATTGTACTCACCAGTTTAAAAAAAAAAAAAAAAAGTTAAACATCCAAAGTGTTTATGAGAGCCAGATGTGGTGGTGCATACCTCTAACTATATCACTTGAGAGATGCAAACAGGAGGATTAGGAGTTCAAGGCTATCCTCAGAGTGAGATAGAGGCTAGCCTCACACAGACGGATAGATGGACAGACAGATGAATACACACACACACACACACACACACACACACACACACACACACACACCACACTCATCTTACATACAAGTTTCAAGTAGATATAGTGGCTCACACCTTTAGTCTTAGTACTCCAGAGGCTGAGGCAGGAGGATTGTGAGTTTGGGGCCACCCTAGACAACACAAGAAGATCTTGCCTTCACTTAAAAAAAAAAGAAAATTTAAAAGACAAATCCCCCAAAATGAAAAATGTCTCTTCCATTCTAAGCTCTGCTTCTCTTTCAAAGCAACCACCTTTGTTTGTTTCGGCATCCTTCTGATTAAATTATTCACACGCAGGTGTATGTGTGTACGCGCCTAACCTTTGTCTAAAAATGAATCTGGAGATGTACAAAACACTTCTGCCTGGTTCTAAAAATTTAATATTGGACTTTCGGGATCCCTTGATGGTAGAACATGTAGATTTAGACTTTCTTTCAGCTGCTTAATGTTTTTCAACCTCTGTCGTTATAGCATTCAGACAAGTCTGTGTGGCTAGTTACATTGTTTCCACTTTCTGCTGATATACAAAGAGCCGGGAGCCCCGTGCTGTGACAAGTACCTATAGTTCCAGCCCCAGGAAGAGTGAAGGAATGGTTATGCATAGGAATTTGATGCTGGTATAGGCAGTATAGTGAGAACTGTCTACAAAAACAATGATAAAATATACATAGAGGTGCTCTATTAAGGACCTTGATAGACAGGTCTCTGTGCAAACACAAGGCTTCTCTGCAGAGTAAACTTCTGGCAGTGGATTCCGGGGGAACAAGGATGTTGATAAATATTGCCCAATCTTTACCCACAAAGTTGACTTGGTTTTCAGTTCCACTTACGGGGGCCCCATTTCCCTTCTCCTCTTCCATCATGTGCACCTTAGATCTCTGTGAAGATCAGTGAAGAAAAATGGTGCCCCAACCACATTGGGGTTTGGAGTTTTCACTCTGGTGCTGGGGCTGTCACTCAGGGCCTTGTGTATGCTGGACAGGGGCTCTCCCCGGCTTCGATTTTTCCATGTAGATGATTTTTCCATGTGGTATCTTCTCATATGTGCCATTTATATTTTTCACAGGAAGCTGTATGGTTATCCTCTTGTTCTATTTTGAAAAAATTTTTTTTCCCTTGAGATATGGTCTCATGTAGCTCAGGCTAGCCTCAAAGTCACTATGGAGCCAAGAATTACCTTGAACTTCTGACCTGAGATGACAGACACAAAACATCACACTCGGCTTATACAGTGCTGAGGATTGAGCCTGGGCCTTGCATGGGCCAGGCAAACATTCTTCCCACTGAGCCACATCTCCAGCCCCTCACCTGAAAAAACCTAAGAGACTAGCATTAACCAGCCAAATCATAAAGTTAGGAAAAGTGAACATTTCCCCGTGTTCTGTCAGCCTTGCTTTCCCTTTAAGAGCGAGAAGGTGAAGGATTGAGTGGTATAGCCCTTACCTAGCACAGAGGAGGACCCAGGGTAGATCTACAGTACTATCAAAAAGGAAAGAAATGTGAAGGTTAGGCAGAAACCGGAGACTGGGGGGGGGGGGGGGGGGAGGATTCGAGTCAAACTGTTCATCGGGTATAATCCCAGCACAGGGAGGGAGGGAGGAAGACAGAAAGACGAGAAGGTGAGGGAAAGGGATACATTATAAGTCTAAAACGATAATCCCAGCACTTGGGAGGCAGAGGCAGGCGGATTTCTGAGTTCCGAGTTCAAGGCCAGCCTGGTCTACCGAGTGAGTTCCAGGACAGCCTGGACCACACACAGAAACCCCTGCCCCAAAAAACAAACAAAAAAAAAAAAAAAAACAAAAAGTCTAAAACGAAAAAATTTCATCTACAGTCAATTCTATTCTTCTCACATATGCAGAATTTAATTGTCACTCAAAGTTGGGTATACCTCTGTTTACTCTTATGTCATCATACACACGTGATTCACGCATGCAGCTCACGCACGCGTGCGCACAAACACGACACACACACACACACTCATGCATTACAAACAGTATTGTTTTCTGAGCCGTGCTTTATCCGCTTTTAACGCATGGGAGTCAAATTTATACCTTTAGGTTTATCTGAATCGCTCCACGTGGATTAATTAGTCAGTTTAAGTGGTGCTCAGTTGTGTGAACAGACCACGGTTTACTTAGCCAGCGCCCGACCTGGTACCTATTTCTCTGTTCTGCTGTTATAATGATCTTGGATGGGGTGTCTATATGAAAGGGAGGTTTACTCTGGGGTACACCCAGGAATGGAATTGCTAGACTTTGAGGTGTGTATGGCTTTCTTTCTTTTTTCTTTTTCCTTTTTTTTTTTTTTTTTTTTGTTTTTTGAGACAGTGTTTCTCTGTGTATCACTGGCTATCCTGGAACTCACTCTATAGACCAGGCTAGCCTTGAACTCAGAAATCCACCTGCCTCTGCCTCCCAAGTGCTGGGATTAAAGGCGTGCGCCACCACTGCCCGGCTTCTTTTTTCTTTTTAAAATACATTTTCTAATTGTATAGCCTAGGCTGGTCTTGAACTCTTGTCTTCTATCTCAGCTAAGTGCTAGAATTATAGGCTAGGATTATAAGCATGTACCATCAGACATGACTCCCTGATTAATTATGGGAAAATACTTAATCATAACATTATACTTTCCGCCAGGCGGTGGTGGCGCACGCCTTTAATCCCAGCACTTGGGAGGCAGAGGCAGGCGGATTTCTGAGTTCGAGGCCAGCCTGGTCTACCAAGTGAGTTCCAGGACAGCCAGGGCTACACAGAGAAACCCTGTTTCAAAAAACCAAAAAAAAAAACAAAACAAAAAAACCAACAAAAAAACCATTATACTTTCCATCTTAATCATTTAAAAATTTTAAAGTGTGGTGTGTGTGTGTGTGTGTGTGTGTGTGTGTGTGTGTGTGTTCATGTGGAGTCCAGAGGAGAGCCTTCAGTGTCATATTCAGGAACATTACCTCATCTTTGGAGATAGGATCTGCTGTCATTGGTCTGGAGCTCACCAATCAGGCTTGTCTGGTCGTGTACTGCCATGCTCATAAAATAAATATAATTTTTTTTTTTTAGGTTTATCCAAATTGATGCAGGGATCTTTCCATGGGTTTTGGAAACTGAACTCAGGTCCTTGGGTTTCAGGGCAAGCACTTGATGGATTGAGCCATCCTCCTAAAGCTTTTCATAGCCAATTGTAAGTGCGTATAGTTTAAGGACGTTAAGTACATTTATCGTGTGTAGCCATCTCCACCGTCACGCTGAAGGACTCTTCGTTTTGTGAAGTAGAAACAGTTGAACCCCCTGGATGATTCGTTTTGCTGCTCCCCATCCCATCCCCTCAACCACGCCTCTACTTTCTGTTCCTATGACTACTGAGTATCTCCTGTAAGTGGACTCAGATAGCGTGTGTCTTTGCGACTCCACTATTTCATTTAGCACATGGTCCTCAGCGTTCATCCATTACGTACAAATGGTCAGAATTTTATGTGACTGAACAGTCTTCCATGAAACATGGGTACCAAATGTTCCTGATCATGTCGTCCTTCTTTCTTAGACCCTTGGATCTTGTGACTGACCAGTGCTGGAGGACATAAATTTCTTGGGTGTCATGGTTTCATTTCCATTGGTTATATACCCGGAAGTAGAATTGTTGGATTTAATTGTGTCCTTTGTTTTTCTGTGGCTCAGTGGTTTTTTTTTTTTTTTTTCAATTTGTGAGATTGCTGATACTTGCAGATCACATGCATTATGTGTGACTCATTTGAAGCCTGAATCTTGAGCCCTTTGCACTGCTGTGAGGCAGGCAGTGGCTCTGGAAGTGTCTCTTCTGGACAGACAGCAAAGAAGCTTTGCTCAGGAGCCCCGGGGTGCTACCTGGCAACAGTGAAAACAACTTCCTCAGACTACCTCATTCCTGCTCGATCTACCATGCTGTATCCCACCAATATACCCATGAATCTGGGCCAGCAGGTGGGTGAGTGCTTATTGTCGGGTAGAGTCTGGGCAGGGCTGTTCCTCTTGTCTTTCCAGGCAACTGCAGTCTTGTGCTGTGGGTGCAGGAGTAGAGGCAGCCATTGAGAGGACAGGCGAGCGAGCACACTTTTGGGAATGGGTAGGAGCTATGGCTGAGCCCCTTCCTTTTCTGGAGTGGGACAGAACTGAAGGGGTGGGGGTAGTGCTGTGTGATGCCAAGTGCCTGCTCTGTACTGGTCCAGCACTGAGCCTGTGGGCTTAAAAAAAAACATGATATGTGTTAAATTTAGTCTCGTCTGGAAACTTAGTCTTGGTCATCTCATTTTGTTGTTTTGGGTCTTTATATAAGTGTTTTGTTTTGGTGACAAAGTCACACTCTGTAGCCCTTGTAGTCCTGAAACTTGCTATTATAAGCTAGCCTTGAACTCCTAGAGAGCTACCTGCTTCTGCCCCCAGCTCCCAAGTGTGGGGATTAAAGGTATATTAACCACCTCACCGCTGGCTTGCCACTGCCTCATGAGTGCTGAATTTAAAAGTGCGCTCCTGAAGCTGGTACCCCTTTTTCTAGAGGAGGGATATCAGTTGGGCAGCAGAGAGTGAGTGGGACTTCAGGTTTTTCAGAGTCCATAGCCCTTTTCTCTGTAGCCAGTGCTTCAAGCCCTCCTCAGCTGGGTCCCTGTGTTTAATGCCAAGCTGTCTTGAGGAAGATGTGAGGAGGAAAAAGAAATAGGGTGCCAGTGGATCCTTATCTTTCCTGGGGCCACTCAGAGTCTGCTGTCTTCAGCTTCTGGTGTTCTCCAGCAGCTTGGACCTGGTAGTAGTTGACTTGAGTCAGAGATGTCTACTGCCACATCTGCAGAAACCGTATGTGCCTTGTGATAAGCCTGATAAAGGTTAAACAACCACGAGCAGAAAGTTTCGTCAAGTTGGAAAATTCCAGACCACCAGGCAGTGGTGGCACACGACTTTGATCCCAGCACTTGGGAGGCAGAGGCAGGTGGATTTCTGAGTTCAAGGCCAGCCTGGTCTACAGAGTGAGTTCCAGGACAGCCAAGGCTACACAGAGAAACCCTGTCTCAAAAAAAGAAGAAGAAGAAGGAGGAGGAGGAGGAAGAAGAGGAAGAAGAGGAGGAAGAAGAGAAGGGAAGGAAGGAAGAAAGGAAGGAAGGAAGGAAGGAAGGAAGGAAGAAAGGAAGGAAGAAAAAGAAAATTTCAGACCCTTTTTTGTGCTGTCCTGAACACCCGAGGCATGGAAGTTTGCTAGAGCCTTACACTGGGAACTCAGGACCAGCAAGGGTGACTACTATCTGCCAAATGCCTGAAGCTACTTTCAAAAGGACACCTTTATCACCTGTTAATGTCCGGGAATGCACCACTGTACGAGGCATAGTGTTAGACTTGTAATAACATAGACTTGTAATAACAGCATGGAGGAAGCTGCTAAACTCCCGCCCCCTCCCCCCCTCCAAAAAAAGAATACAAGGTAAAAATAGTATTTTAAAAAATACTTTTTTACTCAAGGGTTGAGAGATGGCTTAGTAGTAGTTAAGAATGCTGGCTGTTTTTCCAGAGGACCTAGGTTTAATTCCCAGAATCGATATGGCAGCTCACAACTGTCTGTAACAGCAGTTTCAGAGAATCTGATACCCAGTTTTGACCTATGTGGGTACCAGGCGTGCACATGGTACATAGACACACATGTAAAACACTTGGGCACATAATATTAGCACAATTTTTAAAAGACTTAAGGGTGGATATGGTGTCATAGGTCTTTATTCTCAGGACTCAGAAGGCAGAGGCAGGTGGATCTTTGTAAGTTCAGCCGAGCTGGTCTCCATAGTTCACTCTACCAGGCCGTACAGTGAGATCCTGTCTCCAAAATATTTGTATTCACATTTCTTTCACCTCTGTTTCAGTTTCACATGGCTTCAGTTTTGGGGTTTCTTCTTACACTTGAAGATGGGGTACTGTTGATATCATGGGCATCCCCCTTGCCTCACTTGGGATCACTTAGATATCCATTTACAGGCACGAGGAGATGGCAGGAGGGACTCTACCTTCTTTTTATAGACTAGGACCCAAAGTTTAGAAAAGCCAACTCATCCCTAAGTCACAAAGCTTGCCAGTGACTGAGGGCAAGATCAGACCCAATAGCTTACTCCCAAAATGCAGCTCTTGGCCAGGAGAAGACAGAAGGCTCTGTCCAGCTTCATCTGACTTGTCCATTCACTTAAAAATGGCTCCTCATCGAGGTGGGCGCAAGAAAGTTTGCAAAAAGTAGCCATTGGGGCGAGATGGTGGGTGAGAAAGAGGTTGAGTGGGGACAGAGAAGAGCCTATGGACAGTCAAGACATTGTTACCTTGTACTGTGCTTCTATGCTCAGGACCCAGATGGCCTAAGAGAAGCCAAAGGCAGGGGGAGCAGTCTTCTAACTTACAAGCTGTCTGGCTTAGTACTGTCCAATAAAAATAGAACGGGAGCCATAACCATAAGCTGCCTAGAATGGAGCTATAGACAGATGGTGCAGTGGTTAAGAGTATTTGATGCTTTTGCAAAGGACCCAGATTTAGTTTCCAACACCCATATTGGGCAGCTCACAACTGCTTGTAACTCCACCTAGGGAATTTGGTGCTCTCTTCTGGGCTCTGCAGAGATTGTGTGCACATATGTACATTCAGGTACATACATACACACACATAAAATAAAATAAGATGCGGTGTACAGCATTAATCTCAGCACTTGGGAGCCAGAGTCAAGAGTATCTCTGTGAGTTTCAGGCCAACCTGTTCTACAAAAACTATTTTCTTAGTATTGTGGATATGTGTGCATACACATGCACACGCACGTGTCACAGTGTACGTGTGGAGGGCAGAGAACAACTCGTGGGAGTGGATTCTCTTTGTCTGCTACATAGATCCTGTGAATCAAATCCAGGTCATCAAGCTTGGTGGCAGCTGCATTTACCTCAGCCTTTGTTTTGTCTTGAGACAGGGTCTTATGTAGCCGAGGCTGGCCTCAGACCTGCTCTGTGTGGCTGGAGATAATCTTAAGTTCCAGATCATGCTGCCTCTGCCTCCCAAGTACTGGATCATGTTTTGAAAAAGATAAAAACAAAGTGGCGAAATTAATTTTAATATTGCAATATTGTCAAAATATTACACTTTCAATGTGTAATTACTGTAGTTAGGTGATAAGTTTGCTTTTTAAAAATTAGCATGTCGGTGAAGTCAGCAAATGTTTCTACTTAGAACCCCTGTCAGTGTTAACTGGCCACATAAGTACTTTAAGTATTTTTTCATTTATTTTTCATTTTTGTTTACTCTGTGTGTGTGTGTGTGGTGTGTGTGTGTGTGTGTGTGTGTGTGTGTGTGTGTGTGTGCGCGCGCGCGCTCACGTGTTTGTGTATGCACATGTCCATGTACATTCATGGAAGGCAGAGGACAGCTTCTTTCTAGTATAAGGGTTCTGGAATCAAGTTCAAGTCATTAATCTTGGTGATAAACACCTTTACCCACTGAGCCATCTTGTGACCCGACCCAAGTATTTTAAGTCATGTGGGCTTGTTGGTATTGTGTGACCAGATCAGGGCTAGTTTAATCCACTATTTTCAGATAAGGCATCTGAGGGCCAGACGAGAGAGGACCTGGCTGTACTGGTGGTGAGCCAGCTCAGATTCCAGTATCTGTAGCCTCCTGGTAGGCAGTATTGGAAGAGAACTGTCTTCAGGAGGCCCTCTAGGAGGAATCTGGGACAGGTTACTATTGGCAACCATTTCTCCTTTATTTATCCTGGCCCTGACCTTGCCTCCTGACTGGCCATTTGGTCACATGGGTTTCAGCTTTCTAGCCCTGAGAATTTATGGAATTTGGTATCGGCCCCTCTAGGCAAACAGCAGAAGTGTAATTTTCAGGTGGCTCCATGGAATGTCTTGTGACTGTGAGGACACACCACATGGATGTCTTGACATTGTGTCAATCATTAAGATACTGTATTAGATGGATGATACAGTGTTTTTACATAAAAGTCTTCCAGGCTGGGATATTAGAGTGGGTGTGGAGCCCAAAGGAGGGCAAAGGATCCCAAAGATAGTGTGCCCCCTTTTTATTTGTGCTTGGATGGCTTGTAGGACAACCCCACCTTCCACAGGTGGCTGGGAGGCATTTAGTCATTTTCATTTTCCCCTGCTGTCTCTAAATGAGCCTGGAAGAATAGTCTCACCTTAGACCTCCTGTGGTCACACTACACAGGAATGGGGACTGACATCCAGCTCGGACGTTACTGGGGCCTGTACCACAATTTCTTCCATTCTTCTACTACTGTATGTATTGTGACAGTGACTCCTGGTGAACAGATCCATTCGTTAATCCAACGAATTTGTATTGAGAGCTGACTGTGTGCCAGGCACAGTTCTAATTATTGGTGGTACAGCAGCAAGAAGAAGAGAAACAACAACAAACAACAACTACAAAATCATTACAGGTAGGGGAGCATTGGCTGTGTGTGGGATGACTGTTGGGAGGTGTGGAGAAGGTAAGTGAAGAGCTAGATGCATAGACATCCAAGCCTGTGTCTAGACAAAACCCTCGTGCCTAGCATGCAGCCAGTGTAGAGGCCAAAGGAAGGTGTGTGCCTAGTTTCCCTCACCAAGTCATTGAGGCAAGACACGTGAGAGAAGAGTTAGGCAATGAAGAAGAAAAGAGTTGGTAATGTGGGTCCCCGGAGGTCTGCAAAGACAGGATCTTCATTGGCATGGGGAGGTAAGCCATCAAATGGGGACCACTGTAAAGCAGAACCAGGGTGTTGACTCTCTGCTGAGATACGGGGCCCATGAGGTTGTATTAACCACATGGTATTCAATTCAAGTCCCGCTTGCCGTCCCTGTGAGATACTGGTAGTAGCACTAAGCTAAGAAGACTTGCTGTGGGTTAGCTAACATCATGGAGACTCAACCTGGACGTGCAGGGAAATGTGTGGAAACAGGTCCAGTAGAGTCTTACACTGAGGCCACATGTTTGCAGAGCCCTGGAGACTTGGCTTACTAAGAGGATATTACGTGTCTGTATGCTTGCTAGTCTGGTGTCCATATGTATTGAAAACATGCCAGGGAGCTAACAGAGGGACACCAGGGCTTTGGGTACTAGCAGTTTTGTCTCCTGGCGAGAGTGACCTAAGAAAGAGTTAAGACAGTTCTTTATAACTCCTGCAAGCACTTAA
Organism: Rhabdomys pumilio; assembly: GCA_030674055.1. NCBI lineage: Eukaryota > Metazoa > Chordata > Mammalia > Rodentia > Muridae > Rhabdomys > Rhabdomys pumilio. The sequence goes on from JANHMN010000024.1 coordinate 15,614,389, forward strand.
ACGACTTTGGTGTGCCAGAGTTCCTCACTTCTCTAGCTGTTTCAAAGGGCAACGGATGGCCAACACTTGGTGTCTTAGTCAGGGTTCTCTAGAGTCACAGAACTTATGGACTGTCTCTGTATATTAAGGGAATTTACTGTAATGACTTACAGTCTGTAGCTCAACTAACTCAACAATGGGTGGCTGGGAATGGGAAGTCCAGGAGTCTAGTTGCTCAGTCCCATGAGGCTAGTTGTTTCAGCTGGTCTTCCGTATAAGCTGGAATCCTGAAGAAGTGGGTTCCAACAGATGTGCTAGCAAGAAAACGCAAGCAGGTGAAGGAGAGTGAGTGGATCTTTCTTCTTCCAATGTCCTTATGTAGGCCTCCAGCAGCTGTGGCCCAGATTAAAGATATATACCACCACACCTGGTTCTGGAACTTGCTTTGTCCCAGGCTAGCCTTGAATCCAGAGATCTGCTTGCCTCGGTCTCCTGGGATTAAATGGGTGTACTAACTTGCCTGGGCCTGAGTTTTTCATGGCCACTATGCTTCAAGATCTCTTATGTCAAGATCTGTGTCAGAAGCCTGTGTCTTCCAGCCTCAAGATCTGGATCGCAGGTGTGCCCTCTATTTCTAGATGATAGTTCATTCCAGATGTAGGCAAGTTGACAACCATTACAACTTGGAATAATCATCCATAAAACTTGGTGAATAGTCATCACTTGAGATCTAATGAGCCAGTCCATCATGGGTTAGTTTTATCTTATTAGGGGGCGTCCACAGTTTCTACTAAAGGGTGGGGCCCCAGAGAGCTGATAGTTTCATCCTAAGTCAATTCCTCAGTAAGTGTCCTGGTTGAATGTTTTATTGTGTTATTGGCCTCCTCTTTACCTCAGTCTTTTGGCTTTTACCTTTCCCTGTCTCTAAATGGAAGCAATTACAGTAGTTTATCCAAAGACTTTAGATTAATATTTAAACAGCCCCATAGCAGTGTCTGGAGTTCTGACATTTGCTCGTAGTTACAGTTAAACTATGCTACTAAGCGTTCCATAGTGTACAGGATGCTGCAACCGTGAGTTACCTGGCTCCTAAAACCAATAGTAAAGAGGTTGAAAGGACCCAATTTCAGTTATTAATAAAAGATATAGAAAATCTCTCATATACCTATGGTGGCAGAGTCAGGAGGCCGACCTAGGCTACATAGTGAGTTTAAAGTCACAGAAAAGCAATGGGACTGGCGTTTTTATTTTTAAATGTTTATTTAATTTCATAAAATAGTTCTTTTAGAATTTCATACAATCATTTTCCCTCCCTCTCACCCAGACTTTTCCCAGATGCACCCCCTTCCCTACACCAAAGGCTTTTTTTTTTTAAATTACCCATCAAGTCTAATTCATACTATTCATATATTCTTGGGTATGTAGCCTTCCACTGGAGTGTGAGTGACTTACCAGTGACTACAGAAAGAGAAGAAAATGGGACTCTTCCTTTCCAAGGAGCTGTCAGTTGCCAATAGCTCCTTGGCTAAAAATGAGACTTCATGCTCACCTTATCTCTTCCTGCTGGGATTGGGTCTGCCTTGAGCTTGCCCAGGTCTTCTGTATACTGTCACAATCTCTCTGAGTTTATTGTGTAGCTGGCCTGCTGCATCCCAAAGACACCTTGTCATTTACTTTCTTTGGCTCTGTCCCCTTTCTACCCACTCTTGTACAACAATCCCTGAGCCTTGGAAGGAGGGTATGTCATATGGATATCATGTTTAGGGCTGGGAATTACGTAGTCTCTCTCTGCACCTTTACTGTCTGCTGCAAGGTTCTCTGATGAGACCAGCTTTAAAAGGTCTGGAAATGTCAAATCAGTGATAAAATACTTGTCTGGGGGTATGCAAGGCCCTGAGTTTGAACCCCAGAAACACACACACACACACACACACACACACACACACACACACACACACTCACTCAGTCATTACCACTTTTCAAACATCTACTGTGTAATAACTTTTATAATATGGTCTGGAGACACAAAGAAGCCCCTGATCAGATGTTATTATTTCATGGGCAAGATACAAAAGCTCAAATTCTATAATACGAGATTACACTTTGCTATATAATTTGGACATTGAAGGTCAAAGGATATAAAGCAAGACACACAAACCAATAACTATAAGATTCTATATTTTTAGTGCTCAAATTGATGTATAAACAGTAGTTTGTAGGAACAAAGCGTAAGTTATTTAGAAATACCTGGGACAATTCATAAGAGCAGGGTGTGTGACCTGAGCTGGGTGTCAGAGGAATAGGATCGTCTAGACACTCAGGGTTGAGACAGATGAGGGTATTTGTCTTAGTACCTCTATGCCTTTGAACCAGCACATTATAGACAGGGTTATTTATAATAGGCTGAAGTTTTTCAGCTTATGGTTTCAGGGACTGCCTCATGTCATGGTAGAAGAGAGAAAGGCAAATGTGTTGGACTCATTCCAGTAAGGCACCTGTTGCCTCCATGACTTTACATCTTTATCCAGAGGGAAGAGCTCTATAGACCTTAAACACATCTTAAAGGTCCCACCTCTCAATCTGGATCTTAGAAATCTAAAGTCTAGTCTCCGAAATCAGGTGTGAGTAGAGACTTATTCAAGGCAAGCTTATTCAATTAGAAACCTTATGTTTGATTTTCTTGATACTATATTTTTCCTTCTCTTCATTTCTTCCTCTACCATAATTTTTTTTTGTCTTTTGTATCTATGGTTCACATTATAGCTTAAAATAATATTTGGGGGCTGTGTATGGTGGCACATGATTTTAATCTTAGCACTTGGGAGGCAGAGGTAGGTGGGTTTTTATGAGTTTGAGGCCTGCTTGGTCTACATAGAGTTCCAGGCTAGCCAAGAGCTACATAGTGCGACTCTGTCTCAAGCACACACTAATAACATTTTGGGTAAAATAATTATAGGATTTTTTTGTTTTTTGTGATTTATTTATTTTTTATTTATATGAGTACACTGCAGCTGCCTTCAGACACACCAGAAGAGAACATCAGATCCCATTACAGATGGTTGTGAGCTACCATGTGGTTGCTGGGAATTGAACTCAGGACTTCTGGCAGAGAAGTCAGTGCTCTTAACCATTGAGCCATCTCTCCAGCCCAGGATTTTTTATTTTTTTCTAATTTGAATTTATCTATACATTTTCCTCTAGCTACCACTGAGGCTGCATATTATAAATGTTTCTTTTGTTTAACTCTAGATATTTCCTGTTGTTTTAAAAACAAAGTCCCAGTTGTCTGATTTCACCAGATGAAGACTCAGGAGTCAGATGCTGTCCTCGTGAAAGCGTGCTAGATCAGAGACACTTTGAGAGCACCCAGCTGATTTTCCTTCTCAGCCAGTATTCCAGAAGGAAAGATCCAGTTCCCTTCTCCACACTGTCTTCAATACCCTAATTGAACTGAATGTCCCTCCTTTCTACTTCCTGTTCATCTCTCTGTCCCTCCTCCTGACTTCCTCTCACTCTCTGTGGTATTTTCCTATGTTCACTCCTTGTCAGCTGGTTGCTTGCTCTGCCTCTTAACCTATGGTTGTCTTTATTTAATCTTGTTTACAACAAACAGAAAGCTCTTGGATTAAAGGTGATGTGCTAGGACTGAGCCACACCACAAGTAGAGACAGGTTTTTTCCAGTGTACAATCTTGGGGTTCACAGTATACTCAAGTATCCTGAAACATTTCCCCTCTTTGGTCTGAATAAAAATAAAAGACTCTTTCTCTAACATCAATAAACTATATATTATCTGGTCAGGATTATATTCACAATTTCCAGTCCATTTGTATTTATCAACATTTTTTTAAGACCTTTAAACATTTTCTTAAATCCTAAACAACTTAAGCTTAATTGTGAGATTATAACTAACTAGTCTTCAACCCCATCAAGACTTGAGAAGGATCAATATTACCTGAGTAAATAGGAAATACAAAGCAGTTCTGAAACTATAGAAATGACAAAGACTGATGGCTATCTGAATAGTCACCCAAGATTCCTCTGCAGTGCTGGAGCGTCTGTCTCGTCAGCCTACTGGCCTAGAATATGTGACTGACTTTTATGTGAAGCAGGAATTATGAAAGACTTGTGTGTCTTGTCCTGGCAGAGTTTGGCAGTTGATTTTTTATGTCCTGCTTGTCCACAGCTTGGATAGCTTACTGTTAGCAGTTAAGGCAAGGGCAGCTTTTTGCCCTGTGGCTAGCTTTGCCACCTTTGAAGCAAACTCCATATGGAATTTCTTCGATGTCCATTGTCCTTGAAGTAGCGTGGGGGTGCTGCTAGGAGCTGACATGTCTCAGTGTCAGAAAAGCCTCAAATTAACAAAACGTCTTTAAATGCCATATTCTGTAGATCTTTGAGGTTTTTGAAGACCATCTGTCTATAATATATCTGAATAGGCAAATGTTGATTGTTTCTGAATATTTACTACCTGTTCAACCTTGGAAACATATTTCTGTAATAAATTAAACTAGGATCTAACATGATCACAAGTTTGATTGTCTGACTATTAACTTATATTTCTTTCTTTCTTTTTTTTTTTTTTTTTTTTTTTTTTGGTTTTTCAACACAGGGTTTCTCTGTGTAGCCCTGGCTGTCCTGGAACTCACTCTGTAGACCAGGCTGGCCTCGAAGTCAGAAATCTGCCTGCCTCTGCCTCCCAAGTGCTGGGATTAAAGGCGTGTGCCACCACCGCCCGGCGCAAATTATATCTTAACTATCCTAAACAGTTTGTAATAGCAGCTTTTAAAAGGACTGGAACATTGCATGTTTAAGAATTATATAGGTACAATAAATTAAATGGAGTTATTACATGGTATGTTATAACAAATATAACTATAAGTTCGTATCAGTAGACAAAATTCTATACCAGTGTAACCAAATACAGCCTCAATTTTGCATTGGTATACAAAGATCTACACCAGTGTAACCAAACACAACCCCAATTCTGTATCAATATACAAAGATCCATACTAATGTAAGATTTTTGGCCAGTAGTCACTCTATAATTTAAGAATAGATTTGGTGATCTACCCTTCATTTCTATTATTCCTGCATCATTCCCATATCCCCCTATTTGTCTAAACAAAAAGGAAAGATTGTAACTCTAACACAGTAAAACTATTTACAATAATGAAGGGATTTCTGTCAAGCTTTCCATGGTGTCCAGCTTGGTTGTATTTGGTAATTTTAGGATTGAATATTTTTGAGTTCAAAATTTTGTAAAATGTTCACGTCAGTCTCCTACGAACAGAGTAATCTGAACAGTTTGTCCTATGAAGTGGTGGCTGTCAGCTTAGTGGCAGTCGGGCTAAGTAGAACACAGCAGCCAACCCATAGGGGTCCACTGTTTGCCCAGAACTTGATGGCAGGAGATGCGTGGGGCAGTTTTGCCCAGTGGTAGCATTACCACGCTCTAGGTGGATTTGTTGTTGCAGGGGCTCTATCATCTTCTTGGAGACCTCAAAGGTTACTCTTAGGAATAATAGAAAACTTAAACATTTTAAATGCCATATTCACGCAGATCTCAGAAAGGTTTTAGGACCACAGTCTATTTAAGTACATCCAAGGTACACAAACTTTGTTCCTATTGCCTGCTTCAGATTCAAACCTGAAAACGTGTATAGGAAGCTAGATGAAGCTTATTTCTAGAATTGGTTAGTTCTCTGCAATGACTACTAGTATCATGACAGGAAATATATATATATATATATATATATATAGATAGTATTTATATCTTAAGAAAAGTTTTAGCGGATCAAATGAAAACCAAAAGAGATAAGTGGCAATAGAATCAATAGAATATTCCTATTTTGTCTTGTTTTGCTTTGTTTTGTTTTGTTTGTTCTCCTCTGTCCCGTACCAAGTGGCTCTTCTAATATGAGACAACTATTTTGGGTTTTTCTTAACCAAGCATGTGTGGGTTTAGAGAAGGAGAGAGCCATGCTCCAACTCCAAAGCCAGCTTTAATTTCTGACTGAATTGGGACCACATAAGAGAGCATTTGCCACTTGTATTTGTAGAAGACAACAGGGACAAGGTGGAGGTGGGCAATACCATTTGGCCAGTTTATTCTATTTCTTGTGACATATTCTCTCAATGATCTGTCCTCTTTCTTTAGATGTTCAGTGGTCTCTGGATTCCTTAGCTGGAGACTTTTATCTTTTATTCTCCTGGAAAGATAAAAGGAAAACCTTGCCCCAATCCTAACTGGGCGGGTGTGTGTGTGTGTGTGTGTGTGTGTGTGTGTGTGTGTCCCTGATCAAATGAAAGGCATTTGTTAGTCTGTTAGTCTTTATAAGTTGGTTTGGACTGGATGAGCAAGCTACCTGATGAACTGTCACTCCTTACTCAGGAGGTCGCGCTGGTTTGAATCTAATCTTCATCAATTTCGATGGTATCCACAGCTTTTCTTCTGTGGACACAAAGGCAAAACCTTGTCTTCCAAATAACACACATCCTGGTTTTCATTCTGAGGTCAACACATCTTTAAAATATACAGGCTGATTTAATTCAGCAGGGTTTTTTTTTTTCTACCATCCAGTGTTTCTCTACAGCTGTTGTTCCTTTCTCATTAACATTTAAAAATTTAAAGTTAATAAAGCACCATATAATTTATCTCTGGGGGGTCTTCATTACCCCTTTCTGCTTATTAAAGCATACCTTTTAAAGCATGATTAGATCTTTCTATAACTGCTTGTTCTGTAGGATTGTATGGGTATACCTGCAATGTGCTTTATGTTGTGATATGCAAAAAAATTGTTTCATTTTACTAGAGACATATACTGGAGTATGGTCAGTCTTAATTTGTACAGGTACCCCCGTAATAGCCATAACTTCTAATAAATGTGTAATTACAGAGTCAGCCTTCTCAGAACTTAAAGCAGTTGCTCATTCAAATCCTGAATATATATCAATGGTATAGTGTACGTCGTTTAATTTCCTGCACTCTGTAAAATGAAAAACACCCATTTGCCATTTTTCATTTTTGGGGGGTATCTTTTGGGTTACTTCCTATAGGCAATAGAGTTTGGTTATACAAAAAAGCAGGTAGGAGGTTTCCTTATAATTTCCTTGGTTTATTGTCAAGTGATAGAAAAAATCTTTCTTTAAACCTTTGCTGTTAACATGGTGTTTCCTATGAGAGTCTGAGGCGTCTAAGCACATTTCCTATTAATAGCTGATCAATTTCATCGTTACTTTGTGCTAGACAGCCTGGTAAGCCAATATGGGATGTGGTATGTGTTATGTACCTTGGATGACTTCTATTTCTGATTACTTGTAGTTGAATAAATAGTGAAGTTAATTCTTAATCACCGGGAATAAGTTGAGCAGTTTCAATATGTAAAACAACTCTTTCTGCATACTGAAAGTCAGAAACTATATTAAGAGATTCAGGAAAATCTAATAAAATCGTAAGAATGGCATATAGCTCTGATTTTTGAACTGAAACATAAGGGCTCTGAAGCACTTTACTTATGTTTTTCTGATTTATAACCTGCCTCTTCTAATTTATTCACATCCGTATAGAATCTAGGGGCCCCAGAAATTGATGTCCTTTTTACTATATGAGGGAGAATCCAATTAGTTATTTTTATAAACTGAAGTCTCTTGCTTTGGGAATATTTGTTATTAATCTCTTCCCCAAAATTACTACAAGCTTTTTGCTGATGTTCATTTTCTGCCTATAATGAGGCAATTTTAGCATTAGTTAAAGGGTACCACACAATCTCTACTTGGTCTGTTTCTGCTAATTGATGAAGACTCATTTTTTTTTTCTTTTAGAATCATTCAGAAACCTTTTCTACACAGGTCTTTAATTTTTTTATTATGTTTGTATGCTAAAAGTATCCATTCTAAGATATCTTCTCCCTGCATAAGAATTCCTTTGGGAGTGTTGGGGTTGGGAATCACCACACAAACCATATGAATACCTGAATTTAATTTCATCTTTTGTGCAAAATGGAGACTGAATACGAAATGACTACGGTTATGTTAAAAGGAGCAGGCCTCAATAGGGAGAATGAGTAGAGGGCAGAATAATCAAAATACAATACAGCTTTGGATCCAGTTAGTCCACATGTGCATTCTGTAATTTCTTTTCTACCAGAGTCAATTTTCTCTCAACCTTGGCTGATAATTTTCTCGGACTATGTAAGGCCTTACCATCTTGTAAGGTTTGAAATAAATAACTTATTAAGTAGTTGATCCAGTTGTAGGCCATTGGCAGTTAATATCTCCCAGCAATCTTTGAAATTCATTAAGAGTTTGCAATTGATGTCTTGATTTGTACTTTCTGTGGTAGAATTTTCTGTAAACTGAACTTATATTCTAGATACTTGATAGAATCTCCTCTTTGTATTTTTTTCAGTAGCAATTTATAATCACCAGCAAGGCAAACCAAGGCAATATTTTTCTTTATTTTATCAAACACTTTTGCTAAGATATCTGCGTCTGAATCAGCCAGTAAGATATTATCCATATAATGGTAAATTTAACACTGAGGAAACTGTTTATGAATTATTTCTAACAGCTGTTGTATAAAATATTGACATGGAATGATTGGATCAAATTTGATATGGGGGCTTGTGGGGGGCCTCGTAGAGTGTTTCCTGATGGCAAAAGATTATCTTGCTTATCCCTTGTTGATCTGCATTCATTAGTCCAATGCCAGCCTTTGCCACACTGTTTACATACTCCGTAAGGAGGGAGTCTTCTTTATGGGGCCTTCTCTTTGGATTATCACTAGAAGAATCATTATTTCTAGGAATACTTTGCCCACAATCCCTTTTCAAAAGGAATTTGGAGCAACCAAATGTTGTTTTGTTTTTAAAGTAAAATCCCAGTTGTTAGATTTCACCAAATGAAGACCCAGGAGCCAGATGCTGGGGTGAAAGCCTACTAGCTCAGAGAAGCTGGGAAAGCACCCAGCGGACCTTCCTCCTCAGCCAACATCCCAGAAGGAAAGATCCAATTCTCCTTCTACATTTCCTGTTCATCTCCCTATATCCCCCTTCTCCTGACTTCCTGTCACTCTCTATGGTATTTTCCTATGCTCACACCCTGTTAGCTGGCTGCTTGCTCTGCCTCTTGACTTGTGGTTGAATTTATTTAATCTTGTTTACAACAAACAGAAAGCTCTCGGATAAAAGGTGTGTGCGCTAGGGCTGAGCCACACCACAACTAGAGACAAGTTTTCCCAGTATACAGTCTTGAGGTTCACTGTGTAATCAAATATCCTGTGACAATTTCTTCATTCTCATAGCATTTTTTTTTGACCTTTGAATTATTTAGTCACTAGAATAGTGGGATAGACAAGAGAAGAAATAGGTAGGAAGAGAGTGCACTGTAACTGGTTTGTGTATGTCAAAAACCCTACAGGGAAAATAATTGACTCTTACCCTCCAGAATGATCTTCTGAACAGAACTTCTTGTTCTGTTTCTAGACAATGGATAGAGGCACTGAACCTCAGGACCTAGATACTGCCCCAATTACATTGGAGTCTTGCCCTCAGCTCTCAGACTGATATTATATTCTGGTTGCCTGACAATTCTGAGATCTCATGGAAGGCTCTGCCTCACCCTGTGGATGGTTCTACCTGACCCTGTGGTTCCACTAGACTTCCTAGGACTCTATTGTGTTCTGACTCAGTTCTGTTGGGCCTTGCCTTTCTGAAAGTCTTCTGTGCTGGCTCTGCCTATGCCCTGGCCCCAGGCTGCTATCATATCTTTTGAAATCCAGGCAGAGGAAGTCATGCCCCACTGGTCTTACATCCTGTATCTACAGAGCTGGCACCGTGTGAGCGCGGCCACAGCTTGTCCCGTGGTGATGTTAAAAGGATGGGTCAAGCTGTTCCAGAGAGGAGTGGTTGAGGCAGCAGAAGGCTGTGAAGAATGTGGGGAGTGAAAGCTTATCATAGCCCTTGGCAGCAAGCCCCAAGATCTGGCTGCTCTTCTGATTACTTTTCTCTCCCAAGCTTGGCATTCTGGGTGTGAAATGGGAAAGACTACAGTAGAAGTTTCCAAAGGGCCTTTGGGGTCATTCTCCCATTGTCCTGTGTGAATAGACTCAGACCTCACTCTGTCTATACTAATCTTATCAAATGATTACTTAGCCACACCTGCATTTTTCCTTCATGAAAATGCTTTTAATTTTTTTTTTTTTTGTGACCCAGCTTCTTCCACCAAATATCCTCTTTCCTCCCACTGTCCTTCGTGAAGTTTCAGGACACAGGCAATTCAGCCATGTTGCTAGCCACTTTATTACAAGGATAGTCTTTATTCTCGTTTCTAACACCACTTGTGTAATCTATAAAAAAGTCCAGAGTTGCCCTACAGTTCTAATGTGAGCCCTTACATGAATCTCTGTCCCTGTTAACTTTTCCTAGCCTGCACATGCAGATTTTTCTAGCCTCTCTTCTCTAAGCCAGTTCCAAAGGTAATTCCACATTTTCAGGTGTTTGTTACGGTACTAGCCCCACTTATCAAGGTTAGATCACTCTTAGTCTGCCTTGTGCTGCCTTAACCAACTTCTGTAGCCTGCATACTGTATAATGAATAGAAGTTCATTTAGATCATGGTTCTGGAGGATGTGAAATCCAAGATGAGGCCTTCTGTTGGTTTCATCTTCAGACAGATGGAGGCAGAAGGAGGGGCAGAGAGTGGAAGCAGGGGAGATGGTTAGAGGCTGAATTTGTCTTTTGGTAATGGCTCCATTTCCATCTTTCGGAATCCAGTCCTGTGGTTAAAAACACTAATCCACCCATGAGGGCAGAACTGTTTGCACAAAGTACTGAGAATCGAACGCTAGGCAGGTTTTCTCCTCCTGAGCCCTACACATCTCTTGTAGGTCCCATCTCCTAATAGCACCACGTTCAGGATCACGTTTGCAATGCGTGAACATTGGGGCTCACATTTAAACCATAGGAGGTGTCCTATGCAGAAGAGCCTGGGCAGAGTCGAGGGATGTGGAAGTGGATGCTGTGGGAAGGAATTGGGCTCTGTTAGTGTGCTTGGGGACACTTGCAGTGTATCTTAGTTTCTTTTCTAGTTGGCATGGCAAAATACCTAACAAGCAATTTAAGGAAGGAAGGGTTTGTTTCGGCTCACAGTTTGAGGGTACAGCTCATCATGGTGGGGAAAGCATGGCAGCCAGGGTGAGAGGTAGCTGGTCACACTGCATTCAGATTGGGAAAGCAAAGAACCCTCTCTCTGCTGGTGCCCAACTCACTTCTTCCCTTATAGTCAGTCTTGGCCACAGGCAGCCAGAGGAAGTGTGATGCCCCTGGAAGGGATGATCTTCACACCCCTATTAAACCTAATCTGAAAGATCATTTGGACATCCCCTAGGGAGAGTCTAGATCCTGCCAGGTTGACAGTATCAATCATCACCCATGCATCTCATATATCTGCAGGGCACGAGGCCTGAACTTGTAAGTTCCTAACTGCTCAATGCCAGCATCAAGTGGTTGCAAGAGTGACTTTTGAGATAGATGGTTTCTGGGATGGAGTGTTCGAGGCCAGAACAAGGCTCAGGCTCGCCGTTTCCTTTCTCAGGGTGAGGTGGAGTTGGGAGATGTTAAGGGAGTGGGATGCAGAGGTTTAATTTTGGAGGAGAAAGCCTGAGGGAAGGATTACCCTGCAGACAGTTACTTTAAGGGAAGCGTGCTTATTGGTCAGAGATAGAACTAGGAAGGGCAAAGAGGTGGTGTGGCTTTGGCTGTACCAGATTCTGGGAAAGTGATAGGAATTTCTCATCTAGGCGGTAGAATTTGGAGAGAAAAGTGGTGGGTGAGTCTGAAGGTGTTAGAAGAGCGGGTAGCTCTGCTTCTTTTCCTACAGAATTGAGAACCAGCGGGGATATGGTTTCATAGTAGAACACTTGCCTAACATGCCAAAGGCTTGAGTTCAATCCAAAAAATAAATACATAAATAAATACATAAATAATAAAATCTAGAGGGACAGAAAATCAAGGACTAGAGGGCATAGACCCATTCAGTAAACATTAGGCTGCCTGTCCCGTGCTCAGCCCACTGGGAGGGGATATTGATCGAATTGAACTCCTTTTGGATAGCAGGCACTGGCTGAGTACCAGTTCCTACAGGGCCCTAGTTTCTTCTCATGTCTCCTGGCTAGGTTCATCAGCTCACTTTAAGCCAGGGACACCTTGTTCATGGCAGAATCCCAAAGGGCCCAGACAGCTATCTTGCCCTGGGTTGGCTTTGCATTATAGCTGACCTATGAGTGAGTGGCTCTTCTTGGCAGCTGGTGCAGAGAGGAGACTGCTGAGCCTTGGACCTGGGTAGATCAACTGCAGGCTTTCCCTCAACAGGTTGTTCTTATCGCAACCAGTCCAAGAAGCCCTGTGACCCTGGAATACCCAGGGACACAAAGCAGTCCTCCAGGCTAGCCCAGCAAGGAAAGGAAGTAGCGTGGTTGAGTTTGTGATTGGACACCTTGGAGCAAACCTTAAAACTCACCAGGCTGCTTATAACTATCCTGGTTCTGACCTGGGGGGAGGGGGGAAGATGTGCCAGTGTAATCCTGCATTGGGAAAGAAGCCAAAGGAATAGCCGGCTTGTTGCTTGGGTTTGCCCCAGGCTACTTAGCAATGACTGCCAAAGTCTCTTTCCTAAAGTCAAGGCCAGAGTGTAGCTGAGTTGTTGTCTGTCATTTACTCTGGAACTTGTTCTATGTAGTATTTTCCATTTTGGCTTCCTGCTAGAATCATAGAGGTCTGGATACTTTAAACCCCTCAGATCAATGCATTGTATAGCCAACTTAAATGGAAACCTACCCCTCCCACCGCCACCCCCACTTCTCAGCTTAGGAAAGATCTGGAGGAAGAAGAGGAGGCAGTTAATGAACAGTTCTGGCACAGAGTTTTGTAACTCTAAGTGTGGTCCCAGCAGGGCCCAAGGGAGCTCTGATAAGTTGATAGATCCTCGGGCTGGCCTAACCCATACCCCGAGGAATCACAGTGTGCTCATCAGAGATTAAGTAGGCAGCTTTGAAGGCTATTTATCTAATCTGACGGTTTTCCACTTTCGTTGTACATTAGAATCATCTGCTTGCCATGTGTACACAAATTCCAGGGCTGGGCTAAAGTAATGAACTGGAATTTCTTCATATGGACAGGAACAAATACTCATTACGGGTTTTAAGTGGTTTTATTTTTACATTTATTTATTTTGGATATAGGTGTGTGTGTGTGTGTGTGTGTGTACTTGTATATGGAGCTCAGAGGACAACTTGAAGGAACAGGTTATCAGGTGTGGCCACAAGCATTTTTCCCTGCTGAGACTTCATGTGGCCCCTACAACATGCCACTCCCCTGTTCAGCTATCATTCAGAGCCTCTTCCATGAATACTGCTTCTCAGACTTAGATGTAGGACCAAGTTCAAATCTACATTCTGATTTTGTAAATATGCAGGAGGCCTAGGATTCTGATTTGTTCATAAGGGTCCCTGGGGTGCCCATGTTCCTGAATTGACAAGTGCATTTGAGCAGCAGGGATCTATCTATTGATCTGCTTCCTGTATTGACAGCTGAAGAAACTGAGAGCCAGAGAATATATGACGTATGACATTTCATGGTCACCTGACATGTCATTCATTTAATGTTTTACATTTTTTAAAGCATTTATGTTTTGGAGGGAAGCAGAGTTTGGGTTTATTAAAGACATTTTAATATATTTGAAGCATCAAGGCTAAGGGAGAAGTGCTTAGAAAGAAAGATATACCCCAGAGCATTGATGTGAGTTTCTCAAAGAAGACTCATCCACTCAATGCTTTTAATTAAATAAGTAACTAATTAATTTTAGAGACAAGGTCTTTCTATGTAGCCCATGGGAGACAGCCATGCAGGAGGAGAGGCCCATGTGATGAGGAATGATTTGGTGGTTGCTGTGGGTAGCAAGCGAAGGTATGTTCACTTTTCGGAGAGCTGTCAAAGATTATTAAGGGTGATTTTTAACTGGAAATTTAGGATTACAAATGTCACTTTTGGCTGAATGAGTGTGGTGGCAGATGCCAATTATCCCAGCATGCAGAAGGAGGAAGAACTCAAGTTTTGAGCTACATAGTGAGTTGTAGGCTAGCCTGGATTATTATAGAATCAATCTCTCTCTCTCTCTCCCTCCCTCTCTTTCTCCCTCTCCCCCTCTCTGCTGTCTCCCTCCCTCCCTCTCTCCCCCTCTCTTCTTCCCTCTTCCTTCTTTCTTCCTCCTTCTCTCTCCCTCCTCTCTCTATGTCTCTGTCTGTCTGTCTGTCTGTCTGTCTGTCTGTCACACACACACACACACACACACACACACACACACACACACACACAAGAAAGACAGGGAGAGAGAAACAAAATAGAACAAAAGCTAGTCTTTTTTCTTTTTCTATGGGGACGGCCATTCTCAGTCCTCTCCAGGGTTTTGTGGGGTGGCTGCTGCTAACCCTAGTGAGGAATGAGGAAGTGTTTGGGACTTCCCTTATTCCCTTAAACAAAGTTGTTTTTGTTGTTGTTTTGAGGTATTTCTTTTTATTTGATATGTTTCGCTTTTGGTCACAGTTCTTAACTCGTAGTGGCATCTGGGAAATGCTCCCACTTGGGGTCACAAGCTTGACTCCATGATAGGTCTTCATTCAAAGTCATAGATTTATGATTATGATAGATGGCACTTCCATCAGATGTTGGTCCTGCCTCCGAGAAATAAGCTAAGATGTCCATTCATCCTTTTATGGTTTATCATGAGTCACCTGCGCTGTATGTGACAATGCATGTGACAGGACCCACCTGAACACCTACCTATGTCTGTGGAATGAGTGTATTCAGTGCCTGGCTCTGTGATTTTTTTTTTTTTTTTGAGAAACAGAACAGGATGGAAGGTACATAGGTTGGAAGAAACTGGCATTTGGCCACCTGCCTATGGCTATTAAGCCACAAAGATCTCTTAACAACATAGTCCTAGAGGAGTTGGTCCATAAAGCAATTGACTGCTTCCTGACCTCTCCCAGTTACCTCGCTGGCCTCTGCCCACTGAGATTCGAAGTATCCCTGTGCCATACCATCAAGGCTTCCTGACCCCATGCTCTCTTGCACCGGCCTTCCTTCCTGATTTGACCATGCATCTTAGAAACTGAGGCCCAGGTACTGTTAGTGTTTAGAAGGATGGAGAAGGGGGTTTTCTGAGGACCCTCATAGTATGGAATCAAGTTCTGACTTAGTTAACTTCTGTGTCAGAAATGGTGGACACATCTGCTTGCCCCTAAACTGATTCTTGCTGAGTCAAAGTGCTGGAAAATTTCCATTAGAGACTGGTGTCCGTAAGTCAGGCATGGGAAGTGAAAGAGGGTTGGAACCTCAGTTCCCCTTCTTGTAGCAGGGCTCCACCTAAATCCCCCAGACAGCCCTCTTGAGAATTTAAGAGGAAGATCACCTGGGGCTGATTGCCTCATGCAGTGGCTTTGTGTTCCCTAAGAGGAGGAAAAGGGCAGGCAGTGGGTGTGTCTAGCTAGATGTACAGGGAGAACCTAGACTGACACCCAGGACTCTTGTCTCCTAGGTGGCCAGAGGCAGCCGGGATGACACTTCTCCCCAGGAACCCTGCTATCTGCTAAGAAACATGACCAGCAAATCTCGTGAGTGTTGTCCATGGGGTCCCCCATGCTGGAGGGTTCAGCAGTCATCCTCAGCAACTTGGGACCTCCTCAGGAGTGGTAGAGGGTCACACTTGGAGTCAAGGACACTTTTTATCCTGAAAGCAGAAATACTTGGGTCCCAGCCCCTGGCAAGGGACAGGACAAAGCTGGAGACTGGGTCTGCTGTGCTGGGGGGTTGATGGCCCCAGGATCAGCAAAGAAGGGAGCCTGGGACTGTATCTGTCTGCCTCTGCCTTTAGCTCCTCTGTGCATGTATCTTGCAGACTGGAAGCTCCTGGCCCTGGCTCTGGTCCTTGTTGTTGTCATGGTGTGGTATTCCATCTCCCGAGAAGATAGGTACATTGAATTGTGAGTATGCTTTCTGTGTTCTTCTATTGCTTCTTGCCATAAACGGACTGATATAAAAGCAGGGTACCTAGCCAGGCTGGAAACCTTTGAGACCCTTGGCCTGACATCTTCTCTTTAGCTAACTGCTAGCTCAAAGAGTCCTTTCCATGAGGGTGGGTGTGATGGGGGATCTATGGGGTGGGGATCCAGGTCGCTTCTGTGATCTCCCACAGAGGAAATTTTAGGGCAGGAAGATATGGACCCTCAGTGATTTGTGTTCAAAGTGGAACTTGCGTTGAGGAGATACTAAATCTGTTTAAGTCCTTCTCCAGAACTGTGGAACCTCTGTACCGTCACTGGGGAGGTAGATCCTGTCTGAGATGCTGGCATCAGGGCCTCAGTCTGACTGGGCCTTTTGATTCTTCTTTTTCCCTCCAGCTTTTATTTTCCTGTATCAGAGAAAAAAGAGCCATGCTTCCAGGGTGAGGCAGAGAGGCAGGCCTCTAAGATTTTTGGCAAGTAAGTACTGGATGATGGGGCAGGGCCCGGGATGCTCAGATTTTGCCTCATCACTAACTAGCTGGAGGGTAGACGAAACTGGAAGAAGGACAAAGACCAGATAATGTAGTCAGGGGCCTGACCTTGTTCAGTCAGGTTAATCTCTTTCTCACCCCTATCCTACATAGCCATTCTAGGGAGCAGCCCATCTTTCTGCAGCTTAAGGATTACTTCTGGGTAAAGACACCGTCCGCCTATGAGCTGCCCTTTGGGACTAAAGGAAGTGGTAAGTTATTTCTCAGCTTAGAGGGAAAGCAACCCATCGCCTACGAATGGCTCTGTGGGACTAAAGGAAGCGGTAAATTTATGCTCTGAGGAGTTGTCCTACCCAAGCAAGTGGAGTTCACGCTCTGATCTTGTGGGTCACGTTCTTGGATGTTGGCTATCCACTGGCTCCATACCTGAGGTTTTTTTGCCCAGGCTCAGGTGCCTATGTCAAGGAGGGAGAATCTGAGGAGTGGAATGGGGGCAGCCTTTAGGATGCTGGTAACCTTAGTCTGCACTCATTCTGTTTCTTCTGTTTCTTCTCTTTGTAGAAGACCTTCTTCTCCGGGTGCTGGCCATCACTAGTTATTCTATACCTGAGAGCATACAGAGGTAAGGAGATGTTCTTCTTGCTTTACTCTATTCTCTGCTCCACTTTGGACTCATCTTGTTCTTGTGCCTTGTCAGCCACCCTTTGGTCATTGGTTCACTGTGGCCAGTTTGACCCGCCCTAGCCTGCCTGTCTCCAGGAGCTAATGGGTACTCTAAAATCACAACAACTTAGCCTAAACATCTAGGTGTCAGAGTATGCAGAAGCTGCTGAAGGTATTGCCATGGCAACAGACAGACCTGGGCAACAGGCAAGGAAGCTGTGTCCTAAGGTTTCGCCTCCCTATTCTGTTTTTTTTTTTTTTTCCTTTTGAGACATGAATTTTTTTCATGTAGCCCAGGCTAGAGTTGGCACTTCTTCCGTGCATAGCTTACACGTGTGTGCCACCTTGCACAGTTCTTGTGCTGGGGTTTCTTGTGGTACTTCTCTTCTCTCATTATCTCTTTGCTATGGTTGCCTTGTTTGTATGTCATTTTGAGGTCAGTAGAACCATTAGCAGGGCCACTTAGCATGCCTGATCCATGCAGATCAGGGGCTGAGGAGAGCCTAGAAGTAATCTGAGATGCCCCTTCCCCCAGGCAGATTCAAATCAGTGAGAGTTCAGCTGAGCAGGGGCTGCTTCTGAGTTTGAACACTCCTTTTCCCACGGCAGGCTAGAGTGTCGTCGCTGTGTTGTGGTGGGGAATGGCCACCGGTTGCGGAACAGCTCGCTGGGAGGTGTTATCAACAAGTATGACGTGGTCATCAGGTGTGTGGTCGTCCTTCCTGTTTCTTTTTGGGTCCCGGATATCTCAAACAGGGCTGCCAAAATGCCTGGTATCTCTAGTAATGGATATTCTTTTCCTGGCCCAGATTGAACAATGCTCCTGTGGCTGGTTATGAGGGAGATGTGGGCTCCAAGACCACCATACGTCTCTTCTATCCTGAGTCGGCCCACTTCGACCCTAAAATAGAAAACAACCCAGACACGCTCTTGGTCCTGGTAGCTTTCAAGGCGATGGACTTCCACTGGATCGAGACCATCTTGAGTGATAAGAAACGGGTAAATTGAGTCAGGCGGGAGAAAGAGAGATGGTGATGGAGATGCTATCCAAGTCGGGGCTTTATGTCCCACAGACTGCCTTATGATACTCCTAAAGGGTTGGTGAAGGGACATGGTGAACCAGGCTTTCCACAGCCAGAGCCTTGGGCTTCTCGCCAAGGGCATTGTTTTGTACGGTTGCTGATAAACTGCCCTGCTCAAGAGCCTGTAGGAGCTGGAGTGGCAGCCAAAGTCCCTCAGGGCTGGAGGGTTGCCTGGAATAGGAGTACTGTCAGGATGTGTGAGAAACTCGGGAACAACGAAGCCGTCCCACCGATACCTTGGAACAGGCAACATTTTGGGGCTTTTCCTGATGGTTCCACAAAGATCCTACTCTCTCACTGGGCCATCTGGTTGAAAGCTGAACTGTCTGATCTGGCATTTTTTTGTCCAGTACGTAGACAGCCTAAGGCTCAAGTCCTTGCTTGCCTGCATCTCTCTGAAAGAGACAGTGGTCAGATCCCACGCTCTTCACAGTGTTACCTATCACCTTTCCTTCCTGACCTCTCCTTTGGTCTCTCATGTCTGGGACAAGTCTTACCTCACTTGACTGGGATCTGAAGACCACCAGCTGGAGTAGAGCTGAGAAACATGCCTTCAGCTCTTTTCACATCTTCCTTCTAACCCTACCCCATAGGTGCGAAAAGGTTTCTGGAAGCAGCCTCCCCTCATCTGGGATGTCAACCCCAAACAGATCCGGATTCTAAACCCCTTCTTTATGGAGATTGCAGCAGACAAGCTCCTGAGCCTGCCCATACAACAGCCACGGAAGATCAAGCAGGTGATGACAAGCTGGTGACAAGACCAAGCTGGGGGTGGGGGTTGGGGTTGTGGGTAGAAAGCGAGAAGGAGGAACTTGTGAGATGGGAGAATGATGATGGTGGGTGCAGCTCGCACCTGACCTGTGAAGAGAGCTTCCGTAGCACGCTGCCTACATGGACAGTGTGTACTTTGGAGAAGTGGGTCATCCTAAAAGTGGAGTGGGTGAAAGGTCTAGCTTGGACTTTAAGATGCTTTTGGCAGGCTCTGATCAGAATCTGTAAACTGGGAGCTGCTGGCACACACGCTGGCCCTTACCTGTGGGAACAGCTTGAGTCAATGCAGTTACTGTTAGACTTTTAGCCTGCGGTCCTATATTGGAACATACTGATCCGGTGGAGTGAGTGGAGACTAAGCTTCTACAGTCTGTCCCGCATGTCTTTAGCATGGTGAGCTAGTTTTGGGAGCTGTAGTGGTTTTGTGATTTATGGCTTTGATTTTAGCACTGTGTCCTGGTAGTCTTCAGCTGGTAGGGTTTACCCCCACATTGTAGCTTTGCAAATATTATTTCCGTGTGTCTTAGACTCTCTCGTGGGGGCATATGAGACTGCAAAAGGAGGTCACCAGCAGGCATTGGCAGGACTCTTGGCTGTGCGGTTATTAGGCAGGTCTAGCACTAGGAAATTTCAATTGTTTATTTTAATGGTGGGGATAATATTTGCATTGACCTCTTAAGGCTGTGGCAGGACTTAAGAAGGCAATAATATAAAATGTCAGCCATAGAGATTGGAACGTAGCAGCTGCTCCTTTTTAGTGTTTGCCCTTTGCTGTTTGTTAGTTTCCTTGAGACAGGCTGGCCTCAAACTCATGGGTATCCCTCCCAAGTTCTGGGCTTACAAGAGCGAGCCACTCTACCCAGCTAATATTGGCCAAATTTTAAATCAACATGTTTATTCTCGACTGTCTGTGTTACCCAGCATCGTGTATTTCATGCTGCAGTGCGACTGCCCAGTGGTGACCCTGAGCTCACGTGCTTAGGGAATAAGCTGTGACCCCTGCTCGGAAGAGATGCCCTGTAGCAGAAAAAGCTGCCAGTCCCACTGTGGAGTGACAACCTCTCACTCTAGAGTTGTTGAAGTGTGATAAAAGCACAGAGGGGGACACACTTCCGATGCATCGTTATCTGGGGAACTCTCCAGTTGCAGTGGTAACTGTTGCTGGTCCCGTGGGGGATCGTGGCGCATTAGGCATGAACTGGATATGGAGGCAGTCCGTTTGGTGTGGACACATCGGCCTGTCAATACCAAGTTGTTCTAGTTCGGATGGCGTTGAGGGCAGCAAGGGGGATTTCTTTTAAGACATGGTCTCACTGTGTAGACCAGACTGGAACTCATGGAGATGTGTTTGTCTCTGCCTCTTGATTGCTGGGGGTCACAGGGGTGGTTGCACCACCAGGGATGGATACACCATCGTGCGTGGATAAGGGTCTGATAGAGTGAAGGTTTTAGAAGGAAGTAAGAGAAGATGAGGATGTGAATCCAGCTCCTGGAAGGATAAAGTGGGAAGGATAAAGAAAGGACTGTATTTGGCCGTGACGTTGCACGGGTTTTCCATTGCTGTCCAATGACAGTCAGCATAGTGGCCTCAAATACATCCTAGCTTTGGCTCACGGCCCTGTAGGGTCTCTGTAATCTCACATGTTGATGATAAAAACTGACTTCCTATCTGGAGGCTTTATGGGAAATTTCTTTTTCAAACTTGTTTTAGGTGAAAATGTCTGGGTTTCCGTGGTTGTGGGACTAGGGTTCTCTTGTTTCTGCAGACTGCGGACTGAGTGAAGAGCTATCCTCAGCTCTTGGAGGCTGCTTGCGTTCCGTGCCCTGTAGCTTCCCCCATCTAGTCACTGACAGCTCAAATCTGACTGACTTCATCTCTGAGCTCAGCGTCCAGATTTAGATGGTTAGGTAATTAGGTCAGTGGTTTCCTCTCATAAAAACTGTATGAAATAATGAACTATTATTTAAGCATCTTATTTGCATATTTCCCATATCTGCGAGAGAAACTAATTATGAAAGAGAAGTAGAGGCTCGGTTTCAGTCAGGGTTACTATTGCTGTGATATAACACCAAGATGGAAAGCAAGTTGGGGGAGAAGTGGGTTTATTTTGCTTACACTTCCATGTCACAGTTTTTACTATTGAAGGAAGTCAGGGTAGGAAGTTGGAGGCAGGAGCTAGAGGGGTGCTGCTTACTGGCTTGGTCCTTATGGTTTACTCAGCTTGCTTTCTTATAGAACCCACCAGCCCAGGAGTGGCACCACCTACAGTGGACTGGGCCTTGCTCCTTCAGTCAGTTATTAAGAAAATGTCCTACAGACTTGCCTATAGCAGTGTCTTATGGGGGGAGTTTCTCAGTTGATATTCCTTCCTCTAAGTTGACTGACTGTAGCTCATGTTAAGTTGACATAAAACACTAACCATCATGAGTTCCTGTACAATTCTGTGTCCTACCACCTATGCTTGAAGGTAGGATTAGGAGCTTTATGAGTAGCTCTAGGTTTCCTTGGCTTCCTGCCTGGATGACTGGCTAGTCGTGCTTTACGTATTTATTACAGAGGATGCCAGAAGGAGAGGGAGCGTGACGAAGACCATAAGGGATAGAGCTGGTGAGGAGGTGATGACCGTGTGATTCTGAAGGACTCCAAACTGGATGCGAGAGCACAGGGTGGTTAACGTGACAGGGGTGGAGGCACTATAGTAGTTGTCTGAAATCCCAGTACTTGAGAGGCAGAGCTAGGATGTCAGTGTTAGCCTTGGCTACATAGTAAACTCAAAGCCAGCTAGAGCTGCGTGAGATCCTGTCATAAAGACAAAAGGCAGCGACCATGAAAAAGAAAGCCAACCAAGAAACAATGAAGAGAAAGAGACAATCAAAACGGATACTAGGAGAAAATTGGCCTTTAAGAGGCTCCATAAGAATCCAAGAAGTGGCTCTCTCGGGGTGAGTGGGCAGGTGAAATCTTCTATAAAGCTGACTGTTGGAGCGAAGCGGGGCAAGCTTCCTGAAGTTTGAATATTAAGTTGGCCATTGTTGTGGATAAATTGGGAGGATTGGGAAGCAGCCCATAAGGTGTCCAGGCAAGGTATTGTTGACCCTTGTGTAAAGAAGGGCTTTATCATCCCATGAAAGATCACACAGCCATTGGTGTTGGACCACCATATCCAAGTTATTTGAACAAGTTATTTATATTTACAAGCTCTAGTTCTCTCATTTATACAATGAGGGTAGTGACAGTATCTGCATATGTGTTTGGAGGGGGACTGAATGAGATGCTGCGTTGTACATGTTCATACTCAGCATGACACCCGACACATAGTAAGTACTCGAGCAACAGATAGGATTGTGGTGACTGTCACTGCTGTCATCCTGACAGCCACGATCCTCCTGGAGACCCAGGTCTTCCCCAGATATGGGAGTTGGAGTATCTAGTACGCTGTTGTGCTGTTGTGTCAGCCGGACTTTCGTCCCTGATGTCACCGACTTACAAATGGAAAGATGGATTTTGCTCATGGTCCCAGTCCTCTTAATCAGTTAAGGCAGGGAGGACATGGTGGCTAGCGAGAGAAGGGGAAAATACCTACTTGTCCCTTGTCTACCCTTATCTTATCCCTACCGACCTTTAGGGTGGGGCTTCCCTCTTCAGTCAATCATTTCTATTCTTTACAGATAACCTGCTCCCAGAAGTGTACTATAGTAATTTCCTAGGTACATCACCATCTAATGAAGTTGACAAAAAATAAACACAATAGCCACTAGACACATGACAATTGAAACTTAAAACTCATCTACTGACAAGGTAGCTCAGCAGTTCAGGGCACTTGATGCTTCTGCAGAGGACCTGGGTTTAGTTTTCTGTACCCATTTTGGTTCTCCAGTAACTCCATCTTGTTCCAGACCACCCAGTGTCTTCTTCCAGCCTCCACAGGCTCCTGCATGCACATGGTATACATAGCTCAAGCAGGCACATGCACATAAAAATAATACATCGTGAAATCTCTACATTTAAAATGTAATAGCCGGGTGGTGGTGGTGATGCATGCCTTTAATCCCAGCACTTGGGAGGCAGAGGCAGGTGGATTTCTGAGTTCAAGGCCAGCCTGGTCTACAGAGTGAGTTCCAGGACAGCCAGGACTACACAGAGAAACCCTGTCTCGAAAAACAAAACACAAAAACAAACAAACAAACAAAAAAATGTAATAATCAGGACAGAGGACGTGGACCAATCGGTAGAACACTTGCCTGGAATGCATGAAGCCCAGGTTCTACCTCCAACACTACAGAAAGTTCAGTTTGCTTGAGTAATAAATCTGCTTTCTCACCTGCATTAGCTCCATTCAGGTAGGAGCTCCATTGGTTAGCTGTTGCCCTGTTGGACAGCTAGGGTAAACGAGAACTGGGCAGAGAACTGACCCTGAGTGTGTGTGAGGTAGATGGTGGAGGAGGAGGGGATTGTGGGTCTTTAAAACTCCCTCCTACTCTGTCCCTCAGAAGCCAACCACGGGGCTGCTAGCCATCACCTTGGCCCTACACCTCTGCGACTTAGTGCACATCGCTGGCTTCGGCTATCCAGATGCCTATAACAAGAAGCAGACCATTCACTACTATGAACAGATCACACTTAAGTCTATGGCGGTAAGCAACCCTGTTTGGGAGCCCAGTGAGCCAGATTGGCTAGGATTACACAACTGGAGGGATGTTGGGTGAAGGGGAAGGGCAGGGGCATGGAGTGGCTCTGGATGTGATTATTCACTGTCAGAGCTGGTACCTGGGCATCTAGACACCACAGCTGGCATCCTCTACTTTTGCCACATGACTTCTGTCTCCTTTCTGTGAGCCAGCATAAGGAAGAAAACTCCCAGGAAGTGTGGGACCAGGGAGATGGGGAGGGAGAATTTTTCTAAAGATAGAGAGCTACCCGGGAGCACCTCATTTTTCCTTGGCTGTCTCCACAGGGATCAGGCCACAATGTCTCCCAAGAGGCTATAGCCATCAAGCGGATGTTAGAGATGGGAGCTGTGAAGAACCTCACGTACTTCTGACTTGGATAAGAGCTGTAACGCCTTGGTTCCCTACTTTGCCAACTGAGTAGGCCCTGTCTACAGCTTAGGGGTGCCTGGTGCCAGTACAACCCAATTGAACTCACCCTCAATGGAGAGGGTGTTCTGGGACTGGCCAGGTCTCAGGAGAGGCTATGTCCCTAGCTACTTTGGTGGATTTCAAATCCAGACAGGGTGAACACACTGAGGCTACAGGAGCCTGGCTGAGGTGGGGAAGGGGAGCTGTTGCCATGGCATCCCCTCTCTGCCAGCACAAAGAGCTTTTTGTTTTGTTTTGGATTGGTAGTGGTGGTTGGCTAGTCCTTTTGTTTGTTTGTTTGTTTTTGTTTGTTTTGTTTTGTTCTTGAGACAGGGTCTGACTGTGAAGCCCTGGCTAATCTGGAACTCACTATGTATGTAGACCAGGCTGGTCTTGAACTCACAGAGATCCAACTGCCTCTGCCTCCCAAGTGTTGGGATTAAAGGTGTGTACTACACCTGGCCCCAGCACCAAGAGATTATTTAACATACTATTTAATTAAGGGGTAGGAAAATGAATGGGCTGGTCCCAGGACATTCACTGAAAGGGACACAATACAGTGTTCTGCCCACTTTTTAATAAAATTTACGTATGATTGGCCTGTTAAGGCCCAATTCTAGAGCTGGCCTCCCAGAAAGATGGAGGCATCAAGAGTGGGAGAGTGTCCTCCAGAGAGTGGGTGCTACCTCCCAGCAGGCATGGGGGGAGCATTGACAAGGGGGTTCTATCTAGAAGGGGCCTCACCTTGAAAAGAGGTTACAAACGATCATTAAAATATTTTTTTTTCCTAAAATGGAAGCACTTGTGGGGCTCTGTGTCCTTTCAGGTTGGGGAGAACATTGCTGGGGGTGTGCACAGCCATAAGATTACATAAGAATTTTTGAGATGGTGCCTAGGGCGAGCATTGCCATCCTGGCAGAGCATACAGTCAGAGCCCAGATCAGCCCTGTCTTCAGACACGTAGCCTAGCATCTCCCATCCCAAGGGACTAAGGAAGGGAGGAGAGGTGAAGGGTGCCAGATGGAGGTGGCAACACCCCTTCCCATCATCCTTCCTGTCTTTCCCCATTCCTCAAGTTACTCGGATCTTAGGCTGGGAATCGCATGGTTTAAGGACAGGGTGGAGTCAGACAGAGAAGGCTGCTTTTCTTCTTAAATTAAGTGGGACTCAAAAAGTAGAGCTGAGAGAAGGTCTTGTGAGTACAGCAGTATAGCTTGCCAGGCTTGCAGTGGGCAGGGCTGAGGGACAGCACTGGAGGGATTTGGCAAGTTCTGTCAGTTAGTCACTGGTCCAGGGAATGAGACTTTTCCTTCCCGGTCCCTTGAAACTTCACAGTCCTGCCATTTGCTTGGCTCTCTGGCCTTATTCTTCATCTCCAGGCTCTGCTCTATTGCCAGCTGGGCCTCTCGCCACCCCTACAGCTGTTCCTTTACATCTGGAGCCAGGAGGGATTGTTGGCGCTGCCTCTAGGGGACTGGAACTCACAGCTGTGTTCCTGGCTTTCTCAGAAAGAGCTGCGTGTAGTCTTGAGGTTCCGAGACAAGCCAGACTGGGATGGGATAGATAGGGAAGGGCAGTGGCTGGAAGGGACTGCGGAGGGTGACAATACATCCTGGACACCATAGGATGACACTGCCGGAGCAGCACAGAGAACAGCGCCAGCCTCGTTCAACAGAGGACTCCTGAGGAACAGCTTAGTATCGTTGTGCGTGGTCTGGGGGGTTCTGAAAGGTAGTGAGTACTAGGACTGTACTGTCTGAAGCCCTGCATTTCTCTACTGACCATGACAAGCTATCAAAGAGGCCCCCCCCCCCTTTTTTTTTATAGGGGTTTGTGAGTGACTAGACATCTAAACTTTGCTTTCCTAAAAGGGAGTGTCCATTTCTCCATCCAAGGCCTTTGAAACAGACTACGCATTTGATCCAGCTGCCCTGGACTGAGGCCACTGCCTGATACTGAATGTGCTTAAACTTGAGCCAGAAGCCATATACACTGGGTCACCCTGCTCCTCCCAACTCCCGAGTTCTCAAAGATAGGGAGGTTTATAATCTTGGGTTGACAAGTGAGACACACGTGCACAGCAAAGTGTTTATCTAGGCATCCACCCAACCTGTTCTTTTCGGCATGGGGAGGGTGAGGGGTGAGGGAGTGGGCCTAGCTCTCCCAAACTGTATGCAAGCAGAGGCAGTGCCCTGCAAGGGTCAAGGCTGGGAGTGGAGCTTTGATGTGGACTTGTTGGATGGGATCCTTTAGTGTTCTGGGAAAGAAGCTTTCAGCCCAACTTATGTGAATATGGATCGCCTGCCAACTTGCCTGGTACTGATTAAACTGTGCCCTGAAAAGGCCCCTGGATGTGAAAGAAGAAAGACTAGGGGGACACAGCTGGGTTTACATCAGGTCGGGTCTGCTAATTCGCTCTCTGCTTCAGGCCCCGATGCTGGCCTCCTTAAAACCAGAAGATGTACCCATTTGTCTCAGTTACCTGGGGTGACTGAAAAATGGAGATCCCTGGGTCCCGTGCTGCTATGCGTGGTGCCCAGGAATCAAACTCTAACAAGCATCCAGGTCCACTGCTCTAGTCTAGGAGGATCTCTCATGGGCCTCTCTTCTCAGCCCTCCCATCTGGTTTGCTATAAACCCCATCCTAATCCCCCGTGCCCTTCAGCCTTGTTAAATTAGCCTCACGCTCAGGTTCCGCCCCAGGCAAGGGCGAAGGGGGCGGAGATAAGAGGGGTTAAGGCGCTGAGTCTGTCTTATTCTTGTCAGTGGCTGGGCGTGGCCATCGGGCAGAGTTTCTTGGTTCACTGAGCTCAGACATTTAAGCAGGCCTCCGCCTAAATGTTGCCTAAATCAGCTACATCTGCCTGAACGCTTGGCCCAGGGGTCTATCGGGGAGTTGGAGTGAGGGGTGGGCAGTAGAGGGCTAATGGCTGCTCTGAGCTCTGCTGCTCCCCATGAGGCCAGAGAGAAGAGACCGGCTGCCAGGGAGCCCGAGATGGCTTCCCAACTGCGTTAGATTCTACAAAGAAGCCCTCCTTCACAGGGTAAACTCCTTAGAAACTCCCTCAAGGGGGAGGCTCTCCCAACTTGAGACCACCATCCTGGGCGACACAGAATATGGGTCTTTCATCTAATACATTTAAATGATGTCTTGGTTTCAGTTATTGGAGGATTTTTTTTTTAAAAAAAATTGTTTTATTTTAAAATTATGTGTCTGTGAATGTTATGTATACGTGAAGGCAGAAGCATTGGATTACCCTACCCCCCCTCACCTCCCCCACACCCCGCCAACTGAATTTACAGGTGGTTGTGAGCTGCCCCTCGTGGATCCTGGGAACCAAATTCCAGTTGTCTGGCCCTACATGCTCTTAACCGCTGAGCCATCAGGTTTTGATTTACACTTTCAGAGGACATAAGTATATATTCGATTGCTTTCCTCCTGAGACTGTCTAGTCTGCGAAAAGTTTCAACTTGGAAACAATACTGTCTGCGAGACAGTTAAATGTAGTGTGCACACACACACACACACACA
Organism: Rhabdomys pumilio; assembly: GCA_030674055.1. NCBI lineage: Eukaryota > Metazoa > Chordata > Mammalia > Rodentia > Muridae > Rhabdomys > Rhabdomys pumilio. The sequence goes on from JANHMN010000024.1 coordinate 15,642,045, forward strand.
CAAACGGCCTCTCCCTGCTGTGTCATTTAATTAGCTGAAGAAACCTCTGTTTCTCCATCTGGAAAATGCCGATTACCCATGCCTCACAATGAAATCTTCAGGATCTAATGAGAACGTGATAGTAAAGTGACTTATAAATAACAGGATTGGAGAGCAGCCTTGCATAATGGAAAAATGCTGGAGAGTGTAGAACCGGTGAGCTAGATTTGAGGGACCAAATACTTGTCCCAGTACAGAATTAACCCACTTGGAGAGGAAAGTCTGTCTTGAATCACACCCACAAGCTTAGTAGAGGGCTGTGGCAGTCAAATGTAGGTTTTGCATAGTCCTCGAATTGAGTGTAAACTCCCCGCTACCAGTGGTTTTCAAGTTACAGTCTGACACCTCTAGGGATTCTAGGAAACATTTAGAAAGTGATGTCACCGCTTTGGTGGTATGTGGTATGTTACGGTAGCTTCCTAAACACGGTTGAGAAGCACAGCTTCATAGTCGATGTGTGCTCCTCTAAGTTTTCTGATGTTTTTGTAATCTGAATTGCGGCTACAGAAAATGATTTGGTGGTTCGAAATCACCTTGGTTCTGTGGTTCTAGGAAATTAGGTCTGTTCTTCCAAATTAAAAGTCTGAGGTGTGTGTGGATGTGTGTGTGTGTGCGTGCTTGAGTGCGTGCATTCGTGTGTGTGTGTGTGTGTGTGTGTGTGTGTGTGTGTGGCCCTCAAGTAAGGAGGATTCCATTGTGAAATCAAGACGCATCCAATGCAGTTTTGAAGTTTCCAGCTAATGTATAAAACAATCCCTTGATGCTGGGCAGGGGCAGTAACCCATAGCACCTAGTTATTCATGTGGTCATGGGGGAAACCCCACTGCATTGTTTGCCCTCGAGGTTGGACTTTGCTGTGTGTCCTAAGCTAGCTCTGGTACTCACTGTGGAACTCAGACTCATCTTGAGCTCATGGCAATCCTCCTGCCTCTTCAGTGCTAGGATTACAAACTGTGGCATGACACCTAACCTAAATGCATATTTTTACTTACACTATTTATCATGAGCAAAGAAGTGTATCAGGATATACAACTCCGTTATAAATCAAGAAGCGCACGTGTGTGTGCGTGTGGTGTGTGTGTGTGTGTGTGTGTGTGTGTGTCCTTCATCTACTTTTTTTTTCCTGTTCCGTTCTTTGTCAAAAGTAAAACAAAATCCTTGCTCAGTGTCAGCTGTCAGCTCCATAAGAAAGAATGGACAAATGAATATCTGTGGTGCCTGTTAGCATGCCAAAGTAAACGCAGGCTTTCAGGCTTTCTCAGTACCTGTGTCTCTTCTCAGCCCTTACTACCGTGCCCCCTACCCTAAGATCAAGAGCGTTCCTTCCCCCAACTTTTCATTTCTATATAATTCTGCCATTTTGGTCATGTACCCTCTTGGTCCTCTCCTCTGCTCTGCTCTCCTCTCCTCTCCTCCCCTCCCCTCCTCTTCTCTCTCTCTCTCTCTCTCTTTCTCTCTCTCTCTCTCTGCCCCTCTGTTTTGGTCCTCCATTCTTTTGCTCTCTCTTATCTTCCTCTCTTCATCCTCCTGATCTATACTGCTGGCTTTGTTTAGTCTACTTTCTCTCCCTGCTCTCTAGCTGGATTGCACACTTTACAAGGAAAACCTTCCCCTCAACCATACCTTGGAGTGGTCCTGTCCTCATGTTGTCAACCATACCTTGGAGTGGTCCTGTCCTCATGTTGTATAGTTAGGATCTTTGGATTTCTGTGCCTGAGAAATAAGCTAACAAGATATGATGATGTGTACATTTTTAATCCCAGCACTCCAGAGGCAGAGGTAGATAGATTTCTGAGTTCAAGGTCAGCCTGGTCTACCTAACAGATCCAGAGCAAAGCAACAAAGGGAAACCCTGTCTGAAAAACAAAACAAACCAAAAAGAAATAAGGTAGGGGTGTGTGTGTGTGTGTGTGTGTGTGTGTGTGTGTGTGTGGTAGTTGGCAGAGTGTTTGCCTAGCACACACAAAGCTCTGGGTTAGATTCGAGATACCACATAAATAGAATGTGATCAGTCCGGTACTAAGGAAATGCTAACACGAGACTCGGAAGTTCCAGGCTATCCTGGAGTACAAGCCAGACTGAGGCCAAGTCTGGGTTACACGAGACTGTTTTGAAAGGAAAAAGGAAAAAAGCAAAGTTGGGAAATGACCTTGAGACTCAATCAACGGCAAATTTGGGAGGAGCACAGATGCCCTGGAAGCCTCAGCTGCTTCACTTTGAAGGACAGCAGGCAGAGCAGCTGAGCTTGTTAGAAGTGTTTGGCAGAGGGGTTAGGGAAACAGGCACTCTGGGAAGCAGGTGTTATTGCTTGCTCATATCAGATTCCTGGAGAGAGCTAAGAGAAAAAAGTATACAGAGACATTCTTCTTCTCTAGGAAGGATGGGGAGGGTGGAGCTGGGCAGAGAGAATGAGAGAAGGCTTGGAGACCAAATTGCAATTATTGGACTGGGCTATTCCAGAGCTCTCTGTGATTCCGATCCTTCCTAAAACAGTATTTATATCTACCAAGTACTTTAACACTTTGCTGGTTACAAAGTGAGTTTTTCTCTGCCTGAGGAGGTGAATCTCAGGAGTAGGAGGTGGGATGGACACCTGTACTCCTCTTTTCTCTGTGGCTTTGCCATACTGCTGTAGCCCCCGAGTGACGGGAGAGCCAGAGAACCTTTTAATTAAGTCACTTGAAAACCCTGCTGTATATCTCACCTGCACTGCTTTCTCTATATTTGCTCCTTTTCAGCATTTCTCCAAAGTTCAGTACCTATTTGATGTCAAGAATTCAGTTTCTTAGTGACCAGGCAACAGAGCCTTTTTTGGTCCTTAAATTTCCATGCAAAAGTGGTGAAGCTGGTATCTTTCATTTAGTCCCCTTGATAGCCTCTTGGGAGATGAATGCACTCCTAAATTCAACTTCCTAGATCGACTAACATTTTCCTCCTACATATTAGGGATTGATTTCACAGGACTCACATTCTCCCAATGAAGTTGTGGCTTCCGGACTCAATTTTCTAATCTTTTTGGGTGTTAATTCTTTATGTACACAACACATACCACTAGTACCACCACCACCATTATAAAAGAACATCCTTCAAATGTCCTCAGTGCATTCCAAGATGTTGCCAATGGTCATGAGGTCAGAGAACAGCAGAAAGAGAGGCTTGTGTTTGTCTGGTGTTCCCCAGTCAGGGAGGTCAAGGGACCCTCTCCATCAGGGGTTCTGGATGCCTCGTCCCTGTGGGTGGCTTGATTGTCATGAATGAGAGCACCGGGAACCTGGAGTGGCAGGCAGATGTTGACAGAAGCATATACATACAGCCAGGGCTGGCTAGGGGGTGTAGCTCAGCGGGACTCACATGCTAAGCATGCCGTTTAATTTCCCATGGAGTAAGGGGCATCTAATGTGAATATAAAATCAAAGATGTATCCTGTGAATGTTGTCTGTTCACAACAACATTTGTTCACAAAAGGCTATTTATTTATTTTATTGTTTGTTTTGAAGTTCTGAGGATCAGACAATTTGCACGAGCTAGGCAAGCACCTTGCCCCCGAGTTTTATACCCTTTCAGGAAAAGCTGTGCTGGGTTAAAACTGCAGGGTTTGTGATGAAAGCTTTCAGAGCACATTCGAGACCCAGATCAGACACAAGGGGAGGCGGCTCAAGGAAGAGTCACAATGATGGAGGAAGAGAATTGGTTATCCAACACCAAACACCTCCTCATCCAGGAAGACAATTTGTATCTGTAGAAAGAAGAACAACTTGACATTGTCTCCCTTTTCCCGGTTGGTGACTTGGCTAGGAAGACGAAACACAGGACATTGGGGAAAAGAAACAGAGCTGTTTCTCAGCGACTTCCAGAGATTGCTGCAGGTTTTGATGCTAGAATACACTTAGAGCTTCTAAAACCAATCCAGATGAGGACTGGTTACGCTTTCAAAGCCAGGCAGTGATGACACAGGCCTTTAGTCCCAGCACTCAGGAGGCAGAGGCAGGCGGATCTCGAATTTTAAATAATGCTTTCAAAAGACCTTTGCATAGAGAAGGGAAATTTGATATTTTCATAGCCCTGTCATTAGTTTTCCTCTAAATGTTTTTCCCCTAATAGACAAACTTACAAGCCCTTTAAATAATTTATATTTGAATTAAAAAATTTTTAAATTTGAATATCTGTACAGTTTGAGAGCAGAGGTGTGGCCAGTGGGAGAATACTTTCCTAGCATGCTTGAGGCTTGGGGCTTGATCCTTAATACTACAAAAGTACCCCCCCCCAAAAAAAATGCCTTTTGGGGAAAGTTTGTAGAGCAGACTCTAAGGGTGGCATCCCCCCCCCCTTTTTTTTCCCCACGTTGATGGACACACCACTCAAATCACACATTCCAGAGAAGTTCTAATCAATCCGGTGGATGTGAACGCTTCTGTCTCACTTCCTGCTTCATAATAGCAAATACCATACCCAGCATATTTTCCTCCCCGACCAGGAAGTGAGGGATGAATTTCCTGTTCTGAGGAACTCCGTTCTGAGGCCCATTCAAGGACAACACCACACCAGGTCTGTCTGCATCAGACCGTTTGCTTCATCTCCTTGAGTCCTTAGCACTTCTGAAACTCAAAGGTGGTTTCTAGGCCTGGGCTTTGTAGTGACTTGTGTCAACAGGTTTCTCAGAAACAGATTTGGTGTGGCAGCTTAGCTCTTCATTCGAGAGCACTTCCTATTCCGAGGCAGTTGAAGGTTGAGGGAAATAACCCTGGCCTTTGCAGACTGATAGCAAGCCTGAGAATTAGAAATTGGGCTCTTGTCCAGTGACTGTGTGAGCCAATAATGAAGTCCCAGATACCAGAAAACTGGATCCTGGCCTGAGTACGGGGTGATACACAGAATGGCTTTGTTTCTCTGGGAATTTGTGGTCTTTCCAGGTCATCCAGGGACTTACGGTGGAGGATGAAGGCTGGCCTCCTCGAGGGAGCTGTGGCTTGTCCTTGTCCAGCCTGCCCTTGAGTAGCTCGTGACCTTTATTATTAGCTGTTTCCAACAGCACTCCAGAGAAAGTGGCTTTGTGCTTGTACCACAGCATGGAGACATCACGTACTGGCAGTTAAGCGTGTCTGATTCTTACATTTGTTTCTTATGATCTCTGTGGTCTTGAGCAAGTCTTTTGGCTCCTTTAAGCCTCATTTCCACATGAGGATGTGGCTGGGTGGTGGTAGCATACACCTTTATTCCCAGCACTCGGGAGGTAGAGACAGGTGAGTCTCAGTGAGTTCAAGGCCACCCTAGTCTATGGAGCAATTTCGGGGATAGCCAGGACTACATAGAGAAATCCTGTCTTAAAAATAAACAAACAAATACAAACAAGTCAAAAAAAATCCAAAAAAAACAAAAAAGAAAAAAAAGAGGGTATTTTATCAAATTGTAAAGATTCAGTAAAATATAAGTATGGAGCACACATTTCATAACACAGGAAAACACTACAGAGGATTCAGGGTCCCCCCTCCCCTCCCCTACTTCTCTTTACTATCTTTTCTCTACCTCAACTTCTTGTGAGAGTCAGCAGGACTGGAGAAAACTGAGGGGTAAACATGTCTGGGCTTCTTCTCAATGTTCCAGAGCCCACCCTACCCCAAACTCAAAGTAGAGGGAGCTTCATGTACAGAAATTGTCCAACTCACTGTATGTTTTCCTGTCCATGTTCTGCTTTCCCATAAACACTGTCTGGGTGTCTTGTTTCTTCTGCAGTCCTTGTTGTGTCTGTGCATGGGAGAGTTGGTCATTGCATAGCCTAGTCTGATTGCAGTCACCTTGGTGCTGTCTCTTTGTCCTTTGTAATTGTCTACATTTTTTTTTTCCTCTGAAGGGTGTCAAGGTCCTGGAGGGTGATGGGCTAATTTTGTTCCATGGGGCAGTTTTCTTTCCTGTTCTGGCTATTGTGTCATAGTCTGTGATTCCAGGAAAGAATGGATACTTTCACTCTATAAGTTCAGTGTGTGTGTGTGTGTGTGTGTGTGTGTGTGTGTGTGTGTTTGAGAGAGAGGAAGAGAGAAGAGAGAGGGGAGAGAGACAAGAGGAAGAAGGAGGAGGAGGAGGAGGAAGAGGAAGAGGGGGAAGAAGAGGAGAAGAAGGAGAAGGAGGAGGAGGAGGAGAAGAAGAAGAAGAAGAAGAAGAAGAAGAAGAAGAAGAAGAAGAAGAAGAAGAAGAAGAAGAAGAAGAGGAGGAGGAGGAGGAGGAGGAGGAGGAGGAGGAGGAGGAGGAGGAAGAGGAAGAAGAAGAAGAAGAAGAAGAAGAAGAAGAAGAAGAAGAAGAAGAAGAAGAAGAAGAAGAAGAAGAAGATAGAAGGGTCTAGAAAAAAGTACACTATGGTCAGGTTAGGAAGTAGCTTACCCCACCATGTCCAAGTGAAAGATCAGGGAAAATTAATGGGTCAATCCTCTTAAGTCATTTCTTCCTTATCCTGACACATCAAGGCAGTTAATATGTAGTCCTGGGTCTTTGTTCCCTATTGGCAAAGGGTGAATGCATATGAGAAGAGAGAATTCTTGTTGAGACACACCTAGAGAAGATAAGGTTCAGCAATCCCAGAGTCAATGACAAGCCAGAATGGTACAAGCAGCTGGATGCAGGGTTTGAGTACAGACTTTCATTTCTGATGGGTTCCTAATCCTTATGTCTTGGGGACAGCAGAAGATGATATCAAGGGAATCAAGGGAGTTTTCAAGCATTAAAAAATATAATTGAAGCAGAAGGTTACTCTGAGTGGAGTAGCTATGAAGGCTAGGCATAAGCTCTAAGATCAGGATTACCCAAGGAAAGAGTATAAGCACAAATTTGATAATGAGAAATCTCATGGTGGGGAAGAACCCCCAAAAAGGTTTCAGAAAAAGAGTCAAAAGCAGGTGAGGCCCTCCCATCCTTAGGAACAATTTGGGTTCTTCAGAGCTCCATCTGAACCCCACTCCCTGTACTAGAACACTAATTTATCCAACCTGTCTGCTATGATAATGTTTAGTTTTCTACCTAGGTGATTATACTCTAGGTTTTTTTTTTTTTTTTTTTTTTTTTTTTTTGATTCCTATACTTGAGTGTTAGAGTGTTGGTGTTGATCTTTCAAGAGGGCCTGCTTCTTGTAAAAGGCTAGAAGGATCTGGCCAGTATCCAAAGTCATGGTATTGACTTATCTGTATTAGCCAAGATTTGAAGTTGGTGTTTGGTGAAACCTGTTTTTCCCCCCCTAACGGAATCCACAGACACAGAGGAGTTAACTTGTAGTTTCTGTTATAACCACAACCAGCCCCAACAATGACCTTCCCTGCCTGGGGAAAAAAAATGAAGTGAGGTAAACAAAACATACCACAACAAAAAAACCCAGCCAACAACCAACCAACCCAAACCCCGAGCTCCCACAATGTACTTAGACTCTTGGGGTCTTCCTATGGCTCATGCAGAAACAAAAGCACAGAACAGGTTTGTTGGGGGTAATGGCCCTAACGTTTATTCTTAAGTGGGGACTGATGGGAGGGAGAGATGAAGAAAACTGTCCCTCTTGCACACAGAGTCCTGTCTACTGGAGAATGGATCGTTGTTCTTGTGGTCATCAGCTGAAAGAGTCTGTCTCATCCTCCAACCTAGATTTCAGCCCCCCTCAAACCCACATCTCCCAGAAAGCACGATGCAGTAACCGGTCAACAAAACCCTGACCAGAGAAGTTCTCACACTCCTCAAATTAGCTTGATCGTGCTGTGGGAAGGAAGGGAGAACACGGAACAGGGTGTGTGGGTGAGGGCGAGGGCTCTGAACTGCACAGCCTGGCACAGGGTGTGTTGGGTCAGCTCTTCTCCAGGCGTTCACATCCTACCTCCTTCCCTTCCTCAGCTCTGAGGACACTAAATTCTGATGGGCCAGTCCCACCACCGAGCTCAGAGGCATCAAGTCCAAGAACAGAACTGCAAGAATACAGACACAAACACCATACAAAGTGGGGGAAGGGCTCCCAGGCAGGTGCTCCTTTGGTCAGGGTCATTTCTCAAACCCCCAGCCTCTGTGGTATGCGTTATGCACAGTGGGGAGACTGGGATCTCCGGAGCAGCTCAGTGCTGGGAAAAAGTCCTCCGTTCCCCAAGGCTGTGAGGAATACAGGCACCAGGGATGGCTTATGGGCAGCAAGAGGAGCTAGGAAAGTGGACGGCAGTTTCATAAAAGCAAAGTTCTAGCTGCCACTAGTGCCCTTGGAGGACAAGGTGGTTGAGGGGCCTTTGGGGAAGAGCAAGAGACAGAGGCCCTGAGCACTATGCTCTCAGCTGCATTCTCTTCGTTTTCTACCCGGGAGCCAGATTTGTGCTTGATCAGAGCTTCGAAGGAAGGTGTTAACAGAGGTGCTTGGAGGTCACCCCGGAGGTGGCCAGTTCTAGGGTCCTCTGCAAAGTAGCCCCAGTCCTTGGAGAACGAGAATGTACCCTGTCCTCCTCCTTGGCCCATCCCCACCACAGTGCGTGGTCCTCAGACGTGAGTCTGCATCCTCCGCTGCAGGGGTCGACTGGGGTCGGAGTTCTGGGAAGAGGACTGGGAGTGGTGCGAAGAGGAGGCAGAAGCCTTGCTGGCCTTGTCAAACTGCACGTAGCCATCTTGCTTGCCGCTGCTGCTGACGCTGCTGTCACACTGCGTGTCCAGGAAGGAGCTGCTGTCGCTGAGGGATCCCCTCTGAAACTCCCGCTCACAGAGCTCAATGGAAGAGCTGCCCATGCCCAACACAAACCTCTGTCCATAGTCGTAGAGGCGGCCCTGGCCGCTCAAGGTACTGTAGATGTTGGTGAATGACATGCCTGTGGGCACACGCTGTTTGCCTGTTGGACGCAGGTCTGGCTGGCAGCTGGACAGGGAGATGGTTGGAGTTGAATGGTGTTCTTTGAAGGTGTTGACACTGTAGTAGCCATTGGTGGGGTCCTGGGTAGGCAAGAACAAGAGGCATTTCACCAGGGAGCCTTCACTGGCAGGGGGCTAGGCTGACCAATCCTATTTTGCATAGGGGAGGAAAGGAGAGAGGGAAGGATTGGGGAAGTAAGGTACTGACCAGGATACAGCAAGGGCTAGCATGGTAGGGATGCTAGCAGACCCTGGCAGGTGCTCATTTGTCAGGAGGGAGGGTGATGTGTTCCAAACCTGGTTTATATCAGGGGTAAGGCAAGATCATTTGAGGGAAAAAAAAAAAAAAAAAAAAAAACCCAAAACAGCCTTTAGTGGTTTTTGTGTATTTATCCAGAACATGAATACTGACTTCTAAAATATATTTGTTATAAGACTGTGGGAGAGGAGAATTGTAGAAATCCTTGCTTAAGTCAGTTTCTCAGTGTTGGGACAAGGAGAGCAGTTACTTTCAGTCCTGTCCTCCTTCCCCCTTAGTCGGTGACACCTGTCCCCAGGCTGGCCTTGAACCCTTCCATTCTGCTGGCTGTGGTTCTTTATTTAGGTAAAGGATAGATGGGACTATCATCTCTGTAGTCCAGACCCACTGTGGCTCTTACCTTCAGGTTCTGAAACTCCTTCTCCTCTTCTTTGAGGACCTCCAGCTGTTTCAGCACGGAGTCTTGTTGGAATTCACCCCGGTCCATCTACAACCCAAAAATGGCTACTCAGTACATAAAAGGTGAACTCAACTCCACCTCCTCCCTGGAGAAGATGAAGAAATGACCTCTAAGGATTGCCACGTGTATCCCTTGAATGGCCTGGACCGCAGAAAGGCGCGGGTGAAACAGTTGGATACAATTCCAGACTTCAGTAATGTTCTGGAAACCCTCATGTCAGGGCAGAGACAGGAGGTGGGGGTGGATGAAGCATCGGTATAACTGTGAGGCCATTCTTCCACTGGGTAGGGACATCTCCAGACTTCTCATTTGCATATTTGTTGGAAACTTCTCTTCTGGCCAGGCCCTGCACTAAGGGCCCTGTAGATACACAGTAAGATACAGTAGGGACAGATCTGCTCACCCGGGAGATGCACCTGAGATAAGTAAGCACCCACAGAACGTCAACACCAGCTAAACAGCAGGCTCTTTATGGCAGTCCTTCAGTCAGTGCTAGGATGATGGAAGGAATCCCAGTGGAGATGCTGGCAACATTAGTGCTACGGATTGGATCTGAACTACCTCCCCAAAGACCATGTGTTCAAGGCTTAGTATACCCATGATGTGGCACTACTAGGAGGTAGTGCTTGGTAGAAGGGAGTGAGGTCACTGGAGGTGTGCCCTAGAAGAGGTCACTGGAACCAGGCCCCCTTTTGTTTTGTCTTGCTTCCTGGCCAGCATAAGATAGACAGTCTTCTCTGCTGCATGCTTTTATCGTGATGTTCTGCCTTGATGCAGGTCCGAAGGCATCAGGGCCACATGAACATGAACTGAAACCATGGGTCAAAAGAAACTGTTTCTCTTTTATTTTATTTTATTTTATTTTATTTTATTTTATTTTATTTTTTAGTTAATCTCTCTGTGTATATGTGTGCAGGCGTGTGTACACTTTGTATATGTGTGTCACAGTGTGTGCATGGACATCGAATGATAATGTTTTAGGTGTTAGTTCTCTCTTTCCCTTTGGTTCTGGGGTTGAGGGTCTGGGTTGAACATCGTGAGTCGTCTTAGCAGTGTTGGCTTTGTTGTTGCCGCTTTGAGGCAGGGACTCACTTTGTAGCTTAAGCCTGTGACAAACCCCCTGTTTCAGCTTCCAGAGTCCTGGGATTAGAGGTATGAACCACTATGTCTTTCCCCCTCTCTTTTGTATGTGTTGAGTATATAGCTCTGTGTAAAAAAAAAATGTGTGTGTGTGTGTCTGTGTGTGTAGACCAGAGGTTGATGTTGAATGTCTTTTAAAAACATGCTCCATCTTACTTTGTGAGGCAGGGTTGCTAACTGAGCCCAGAGCTCACCAGTGTAGCTAGCCTGGCTGGTCAGTAAGCCCAAAAGATTCTCCTGTCTCCACCTCTCCAAGACTTCGATGGCTGGTGCTTGCTTTTTTTCACATGGGTTCTGAGAAAATTGAACTCAGGTTTGTGTGTCAAAACACCCTATCGACTGGGGCCATCCCCCTGCCCTGATTTTCTCAGTATTCTGTCAGAGCAACTAACAGCCAACTAACAAAATAGGTCACATCACTTCCTTCCTCATAGCAGTGACTCAAAGGAGCCGGAAAACTGTCTTCCTTGACAAGTGCCAAACAGCCTTAGGGAAAAGATCCTGCCCTTCCAGTCCCCAGTACACTTTGGTTTTAGGACCTTGCATATTGTGGTCACTGACCAGCAAGCTTCTGGCCAGAGTGAGTGCAGTGATCGGTATTTGTGACTGAGTGAGCAGCTGAGTTCCAAATCACCAAGTAATGATGAGATGTAAGACCAGGACAAAGCTTCCAGTGTGCAGTGGATGTATAAAGTGATGAGGGACCACAGGGATGCTCCTCCCGCCTCCCCGACATAAGGTGTGTCACTCATGCAGGGCCACTCCTGCAGTGGCTCTCCGGCTCACCCAGCTCAAGCTGGGTGTTTTGTTTGTCTCTTGCATCTCAGTCTTGAGTGTGCTAGCATGCCTCCTTCCTGTTATTCCCCTACTAATTGCATTACTTTTTATTTTTTTTCACTTTCCCAGTAAATGCACTGGTTCCATCTAAATTGTTATCGTTCTTTCCTACCAGATATAGCGTCTAAGGCACTTCCTCTTGATGATGGAGTATTTCCCAGATCACAGGGTATAAAATCTCCCGGTGTGGAGGAAGGGGACTAGTGAATATCTACCCAAGGGACAGACTAGCTACAGAGCCTCAGCAAGTCTCTTCTGCAAATTGTCCCCTCTACTCTGCCCCAAATACTCTGAGGGCATGGCTTTGAGACAAAAGAAAGACCTCTTTGGGAGAGGACTAAAGAGTTTATCAGGGATGAGGGGTGGACCTGATGAAGCTCAATTAGTATCATTCCTTCTCAGGTGTGGGATATGGTTTCCATCCTGTGTGAAGGAATGCTCTGCTATGTCAGATGCTGTGTCAGGGAGGCCCCAGGGGAAAAACATGACCTCTGCTCTTGAAAAGCTCTGGAATACACAGACAAGCTTCCTTGTCCAGCAGTGGGCTGTCAAAGAGGCACAGGAGGGAGTGCAGCAAAAACAAAACACCGAACAGCTCGTAGTGTGTGAGGAGGGGGCAGGCTGAGAAAATCTTTGAGTGGATGACATTTGAACCAATTTTATTGCAGGGCATGAAATTTATCGGCGAAGTCAACAGGGAGAAGGACTGTGAGGGCTTTGATGTGTAAAGGACTCCTAGACCGGAGTCACTAGTACTTGGTGTGTCTGGAAAGCCAGGTTTGTCTGACTGAGAGATGGAACTTGAAAGATTGGCAGGTGCCATATAGCAAAGGGCCTGATGACATGTTGGGTAGCTGGACATCATCCAGCATTAGTTTGAGACAGAGTCTCCTTCATTAGTTCAGGATGGCCTCAGGGTCATAGAGATACTACTGTTTCTGCCTCCTGAGCACTGGGGTTATAGGCGTGGGCCACCAGATTTGTGTTTCAGAATGACACTTTTTGCAGGACCGTGGTGGATGGGCTGTGACAAGTGCCCAAAGCCATGTTCCTTAGGGGGTTGCTGCAGTGGTTTGGGAGGGCAAGATCCAAAATAAGACACTGATTTTGGGGGAGAGGTGAGGACACCTAATTGAGACATATTTTTGAAGCAGGATTGACAGACCGTGAAAATCAATTGACTAGAGAAAGCTTTGCAGAGAGAAAAGTCAGTTCCACTCACGAAACATTGTGAGCCTCTGCCAGGGATGAAGAAGGCAGTTGCTCCCCATCTAGTGGGTGGATTTAGAGCAGCACTGTAGTTAGCAATACTTGGGCCCTTGCAGGCAGGCCTCTGCAGTCTTAGATTCTGCACAGCAGATTCAGCCAACCACGGATCAAAAATATTTAGGGAAAATCGCCTGAACCGGACGTACATATTTTACTCACCATTAATTCTTGAACAACACGGTACAGTAATTGTTTACATAGCATTAACATTACATTTCATAGGTAGAGATGATTTATGTGTACGAAAGGATGTGGGTAGCATCTGTGTAAATGTTAGATAGCATCTTATACAAGAGACTTGTACGTATTCAGATTTGGGTACCTGGGAATTATAGGACAGAACTCTGCACGTATGTCGAGGGGAAACGCTGCTGTACCACATGTGCCCTCAGGTTAGTTACTCTGTAATCCTAATGGTGGCACTGTATATTACTGTGTTTGTGTCCAATTCATAGATGGGGTCACTGGGGCTCAGAGAAGCCCTTATCCTTTGTTCTTGCTCTCTTGTCACTGTTTCCAGCTATTACCTCAACAAAATAATGTGTGCCATGAGATTCCAGCATGTTGACTAAGCTCATGCCTGGACAGTTGGAGGATTCTGGTCCTTGCAGAAAGGATCAGGAAGAGGAGGTGCCAGTTTGGTGTTGTTGGAGAAGTTTTGCATTTGCTTTTGGTAGACATCCAGCTCCCAAGGGGGAAAAAAATAGTTTCTGGCAGACGTGTGTGTGTGTGTGTGTGTGTGTGTGTGTGTGTGTGTGTGTGAAGGGGGAAGAGGATAAAGAATGCAACAAATGTCTATACCACCTGGGTATGAGACTATATGTAGCCACACAAGTGAATTCAAGCACAAGTCTTTTTCTTAATCAATGGTCAGGCTCCAGGTCAGGTATTGCATCAAAGATGTCTTTCAGTCTCCCCAATGACTTCACAGATGCACAAATAACTGCTCATTGGCTGAGTGTGTGCCTGGCTCACTTCAGAGGTGAGAAGGGTTTGCCTGGATGTGCTGCCTGTCAGCAGTATGGGGAGCATCAAGAAGTCTGTGTTCTCAGGATGGAGTGGGGCATAGGCAGCACTCTTACCATCAGCTGCTTGATGGTGGTGTGGTCCTCGGCTTCCCGGCCAGAAGCTGGCTCCTTGTGAACAATCTCTACTCGAATGTCGTTTTTGGCTGAGACAACACCTTTGAGATCTGGACATAAGATAGGAAAGTGTAGACAAAAAAAAAAAAAATCAGTTCTCATCCTTAGGCAAGGGATGTCAACTGCCCCACAGCCCATTGCTGCCACCTCCTTTCCCCACTCCAACTCAGGATTTAACCTCCCCTCAGACTCTGCAATTTTAGTTTTGCATGTTCCCAATACATAGAACTTCTGAAGAGATTGACCGTTGGCTTGATGGGCTTCAAAGACTGGCCACCTAGCTGCTGCAGCATCTCTTGTGGTTGGAGAGGTTGTCCTCATCCATCCCTCTACCTCATCTGGCCAGGATCTGTTGCCCTGAGAGTCCCCATTCCCTTCGAGAAGTCATCTCTGTCTCCACTTGGATTTGAGCTCTCCACCTATAGGGCCACGAATTTTAATGTTAAAAAGACCTTAAGGTCTCTCAGCCAATCCAGAGGTCTAGGTTCCCTGAACTACAGCAGTCTGTTAGACAAATCTTGTTGAAATATGCTCCCTTGTCACGTCCGTGGAAAAGCAGCAAGGGAACTTTCAAGGCCATCGTGTTGGAGAGTCACAAGGTGGTAAGGTTGCCCAGCTGGGAAGGAGGATATGTGGGGAGAATCAGAGGCTTCCTCTAACAAGTGAAGGATATGAGATGGTCATAGCTTGTTGTGGTGACTCAGTGCATTCTGATCCTAGAAGCTCAGAGGTGGTTGGGGCTCATACAAGCTGTACCATCCAACCCTCTAATATCACCAGTAAGGAACTGGGGGCCGTAAATACATGTGATTTGCCCAGGGTCACAGAGCAGAAGATGGCACTTCTCCTGTCTTCAACTCATCTCTGCCATCCTACCTTTCCCTTACCCCTGTTGGTCACACGTAACTCCAGAGCTGAGCCCAGTACAGAAGCCCCATGTCCATACATTCTTGAGTGTACTGGCCCTAGAACTGTATTGCTAAAGATAAAAGACCTTGAAAAGCCTGTCCAGGGCAATTCTTCACATGCTTTTGTGCCCTGTGTAGGTGACTTGCTTTTCAGGTTTTAAACTAGCAGTCTTTACAGATCAAGGAGGGTCAAGCCATCCTATTCCCTCTGAGGTTTTTCTATACACTCCAAATCACAGTGCTGTGTGTCCAACCCAGAGCGCTAGTGGCCAGTCCTGCTACATGGAGGCCAGTTGAGTTAGGTTCAGCCTCAGTAGGGTTCCCACTTGCTGCCGGACACCCTCCAGGTGCATAACAATACATCATACCCATCCCGGACCCAGGAGCTCACAACAATGTTGTGGCCCCTATTCTTTGTACTACTGCTTACTTGCTCTCCTGGGCAGTCTAAGCCTGGCCTTTTTCTCTGTCCCCCTCCCTGAGATCCCGGGTCTCCCTCCCGTACTTCTCTGGGAACGGGCACAGCAGAAAGCCACAATGGTTGCCATTAGGACGAGGAAGGCCACGCCAGCTCCTACAGCTACCCCGATGATGACGGCCATCGGTACAGACTCTGTGGGAAAAGAAACACAAGAGGCTGATGAGGGAAGGAGAAAAGTACTGTCCTGCTAGGGCCCAACCCAGTCCCCCAGTTGCAGCCCCTGCCAAGCTGGGGCCAGACCACTGCCATGTGGGACCCTCTTGGGAATGCCTTTTGGGACCTGGGCAGGCACAGACAGCCCAATAGGGGTTAGCTCTGGATAGGAATGTTGAGCCTGGATAGAGGACATAGGGTAGGTAGAGAGTAGGGAGGAGCCAGGGGGAGGGGTAGATGCTAGAACAGGGTAGAGAGCCAGGGAGAGGAAAACTGGAGATGCAGGACGAGGCTAGCCTAATTTAGCTCTCTTCAGCATTAAGGGAGGAATCTATAATGCATGTAGTAGTTAGTGAGTCATAAAGCCCATGGTTTTTCCCTTGACAACGACAACAACAACGGCAATGGCTCCTGCCCTTGCTTGTCCAGTTCCTTCCTTTCTTCCCTTTCTGTGGAACAAGGTGGGTACATACACACAAGCTCTCAGGGCTTTCAGCTCTGAGGTAACTTCCCCTTCTGGCCTGCTGGGAATCAGGACCTATGTCAAATGGGCAGGACTAGCAGGTGATGCTGTGGGGGGCAGGGAGACTGCCTTTCTGTAAAGCTCTGTGCCTTCTGTGGATGCACATAGGCCTTGAGCACATGACTTTAGGCCCTGAGTAGTCTACCTGTAGCCCTGAAGAGCTCCTAGAAATTCTGAGGAAAGGTGAAATGGGATTGTAATGAATCCAAGCCCCTCATTTGCGAAGGACACTAAAGCCCAAAGAGATCAGTGACTTGTTCATGGGCATGTGTGTGCCTTCTGTGTGTGAACGAGGTCACTCCAGGTCTCCTCATCCCCCTCCCAACTCCACTCCACTGTTCTCTGTGTCACATGGTATTCTCCGGGCTGCTGTCTGGTTGTGTCCCTTACTCTGCCACACCTTTACCCCACGTTTCCATGTCTCTTGTCTGTAGAATGGAGTAGTAACACTGTCCCTTTAGAGGCCTTTAAGGATGTTAGTTGAAAGAGTGAGAGTAAATGTCTTGGGACAGAGCCAAAGGTCCAGCCTTCTTTAAGTATTTGTCCCAGTTCCTTTGTGTATGTGGGGAGGACAACAGCAGACAGAAACCTTAACTGTGAGGAAATTCCTCTGAACACCTGAGCATCTTCCCCACGCATGTTCATCAGTGCAGCATGGATGACACGCAGAAGGTGAGGTGTTCTGGAGCTATGGATAAAATATCACTGCTCTTTTTTTTTTTTCTTTTGATGTTTCGGGAATGAAATTCAGAGTTTCATGCATATTACCTGAGTGCTCTGTTTACTAAAGAGAAAAAACAATAAACAAACAAACAAACAAAAAAAACCACTGAAATTCTGGTCCCCAGGCTGTTGTTGTGAAGTAGGGGCCATCTATTAGACAGACCTGGTGTCCCAGTAACCCAGGATTCACACATGAATTCTCTTGTTACCTACCTATTAGTGGCCAAGACCTACAGAGGTGACAGGAGGTGACCAAGAGGAAGTAAGGATGGCAAATCCCAAGGACTGAATGGGGAGCTGTTGGGGTTGAACTCAGAAATCAGGACCAGGGGAAAAAAAGATGAGATCTCAGCCAAGCTGGCTTTGACAAACATGTGTTCCTAGTTAAACCTCCTTAGTCCTGTGGTTTGAATTTCTTTATTTTGTGTTTGATCTAGTACTCATGGGATTCCTAGGGAGTTTCCTAAGGAAAACTCAGGGGTGTCCCTTCTCATCTCAGAGCCAAGGCACACTCTCTTAACATCCCCGGGCTTCAACTTTTCATCCATAACTCGGGGAGCTGAGGCAGCAGAAGTTTGGCTGCTGCTGGCTCATCTCCTCTAAATCCCTATTTTCTTACACTGTTAATAGCAGGGGGTGGGTGCCTCTTGGGTAGGCAGGGGCAGAGAAGAAGGGCTCTATGAAGGCAGGCGGCATCCCTTACTTTCCCTGGACTCTTGGATTCTGACTTAGATCACTTTTTCAGACTACTTCCTGGACAGAACATTCCTTTGAGAGGGACTGGGGAGGGATTGCCTTCCTTAGCTTCCTCTGCATCTGAGGAAGGGAACTGGCCATGCAGGAGTCTTGGCTACCAGAGGTGGAAGTAATATGAAATAAGTGCCTCCACAGGACCTCGACTTCTAGAGATCTGAAGATGTAGGTGGCAGATAATTGCATGCTGCCTCTGGATGGACCACAGGGCCTCTGTGGGATGGTTGTAATCTAGACTGGTGCTCTGAGAAAGGCACATGTGTCCAGGGAGCAGGGGAACATAGACTCCACATATAGCTCATTAAAACAGTGACAGAGGCCAGGCAACCAGTGTGGGCAGAGAACTGAGACAGAGGACCCTCAGGCGTTGGCCGGCCCTATGGAGGAGGATTCACCAGATCCTGCTGTTCTCCTCTGGTGTACCGCCTGGGTATTCAGAGGGAACAGTTGTCTAGATGGAACAAATCAACCCATGGAGCTTGGTGACCACTTTGCTATAGGAGCCCTGGAGGGCTAGTGTCCAGCAGTGTCGGCTTGATGATGAGATGATGCTTCCATGGCGGGGATACAGGGAACGGAACGGGGGAGGCAGTGAGCCAGCAAGCATGGATGGAACAGGCCACAGGCCCCTGGGGAGCAATGTTGAGCTGGTGGTGTGCTGAGGAGCAGAGTCAGGGAGGGCCTGGAAATAGAGGGAAGCTGGGGCGGGGTTGGGAGCCAGGGCTTCTGAGGACAAAGGGCAGGAGGAGAGCAAGAGTTGCACCCCGGAGAAGAAGGAGCCCCGGGCTGTGGTATCAGGCAGGTGTTTGGGGTCCCTGGTAGCCAGCTGCTGGGAGCCCCCTCCCACTGCTCTGACTGCACGGAGCCTTTGGCGCGGGGAGGACAGAGAACTTAGCAGCCTCCCTGCCCCCTTTTGAGCCCCTCCCCTACTAGCCGAGTCCCTCCCTCCATCCCGGGCAATCTCATCGGCTCCTTCCGTACCTGCTTCCAGCCCGGCTCCCGACTTCATTTCCGAACCTGTTTGGAAATAAAGCAAGCGTCCACAGCCAGGGCCTGGCTGGCCAGGGTGGGGTGGGACAGGGGGTTGGTCACCTGGAGGGGTGAGGTGGGGTTCACTTTTCTGTTATGTCTCTGGGACCGCTCCATAGACCCAGGTTCCCCCAACTGAACCTGAGTTCATTCAGCCTGACATGGCCCTCCAGAGCAGGGGCAAGGACAGAGAGAAAAGTCACACCTAGAGGGGAGGTTTGGTGGATGGGGGAGGGGTGGAGGTGGGACTACTAAAGGAAGTCACAGGGGAAAGGGCATCAAGGGGAAGACAAAGAGGGAGGATAGGCAACAGGGGACCAGGGAGGTTTGGATGATGTGTGGATGGTATATGCAAATTATATGCAAAGCGTTATGCAAAGCAGCACCTATTAGGAAGAGTGTTTGGAGACACTGAGACATTTGATCTGTAGGTGTGATGACCGGCCACCTCATGATTTATTGAGGCTTGTGGGGTCTGCCTGGGACCACTTGCTGGGCTTCCAACCTCTAATCCAGAGGCCCAGGCCTCCTGAAAACCACCCCTGAACCCCAAGGCTGGGAACTAGCTGGCAGAGGGAAAAATCTGCAGCCCGTTCTGTTCCAGGATCTAAGGTGCTACTGACTATGTGCTGAGTGAACCTCTCTGGACTAGGTCTCATCTTCCGGGTACTCTCCATTTGGTAGTCTGAGCTGGAGAACTTTAAATGGAGACTGGAGATCTCTTGTTTGTTCTGAGATGAGGGCTTGCTATATTCCCCAGGCTGGTCTTGAATACGTGGGCTCGGATGATCCTGGGACCTCAGTCTACTTTGTGACTGAGGGTTCAGGCACATACTACCATGTCTAGTGTGAGATCAAGTTCTTAGTATCTGATTAGCAGCTAGGACAGTGGGCATATGGGGTCATAGTGATGGATTACAGCGAGATAAGCTTCCTTCCTCTTTCCCTCTCTCTCACACAAAATCCAGCTGCTCTGTGCTCCAGAACTGACCAGTCTCCTCTAAGGTACAGTGGTCCAGGTGTCTCCTGGGGGTTGCAGGTGGTCTGAACCCAGCCCCCGCTCCCTCACATAAGCACTGCGTCTCCTTAGCGTTAGCATTGGCCCGTTCTTGGGACTTCTGATCTATCATGTTTGGGATAGGTTTCTCAGCATGTATGCCCAACTACAACCTAGCAAGGGCACCCAGCATCAGCTCAGAGCCCTCAGGAGAGGGCCGAATGTGTGGAAGCCAGGGTGTTTGGACACCATTGGGTGTTTATCACTGCTATCAGCCAAACTCACTCTGTGGTCATCCTTTTCTGGACAGCCCCAGAGGCCATCACTCAGAGTAATCTTTGTTCCCTTGGTGGGCCCAATACCCCTTGCAGCAGAAGCTATGTGAGGCTGCATTGCAGTGAGGAAGAGCACTGTGCCCCATCCTGAGATCTGCCCTGCATTCTCTGGTCCCCTGGGCACCCGGGCAGTCCTCACCTTGTTCCTTGAGTCGGATGATCTCCGTGTCAGAGCCGAAGCTGTTCCAGGCTGTACAGTTGTATATGGTCTGGAAGTCAGCACGCACAATGTTGCTAATGGTTAATGTGGAGATGACGCCCTCCTCGGTGTTCACTGTCTCCACTGTGTAGCGCCCTGATGTCCCCGACTCCAGCACATTCTCCTTCCAGGACCAGGCCTGCAGGATTGTGCAGGATGAGGAGAGATCATACCTGGACCTAAGTATTACCTCTCCAAGACATTGACACAACTAGGCTCATGTTCACACTCACTGCCACACACCACCGACACAAACATATGTATTTGCACACGTATGCCACACACTACAAACCTAAATAGAAACAATGCACACCAGCACATTATCATGCAGGAACATAGATACTATGTCAAACATCTGACCAGCGTGTGCATACACTGATACGTATGCATGCACATGCCCCACACTAAAAACACACCCACACATGCACATTATAAAACACATGTAAGTACTCAACACCCATACGCATATCAACATGTGCAAAAGCACAGTATATATACTATACCACAAACTATGAAAAGAAATACACATGAACAACACGTTACACACATGTGTGGCATAAGCACACATACTACAAACACTACACATACATACAACACAAACCGTGCATTCAGAAGTAGTCATATGCCATATCGCATCACAAGGCACATGTGTGTATGTGCCACTGTTCACATAAATATAGTCACAATATAGAAACATATGCTATACCATGTATGCACATCAACCATATCATAGGCCACACAGTACAAACATACATGTATGTTTATAGATATACATTACAAACAACATAGTACACATACATGTACCTGAAATACATACACATTCCATGACACCAAAAAGCACATTAGACACTGAATTCCACCAACATGCAAAAATAAATATACACACAACACATTGTGTACTCATACCATATCTCATACCACACACACACACACACACACACACACACACACACACACACACACCAAGAATACATATCAATGCAGAGGCACATAAACATACCCTAACATACACATACACCATTATACATGTGCATCACACATACCACGTGCACACATACATCACAGTATATAGCATAACACACACACACACACAAACACACACACACACACACACACTGCATGTATATATATCCTATCAACCATGTACATGCATATCCATACATATTTCAGATCGGGGACATCTCAGAGGATATTTCCCTCCCTGAAGGGTACCCTATGTAGCTCTGCATTGAAAACATTTTGTAGGCAAAGAGGAAGCCGTTGTGGCAGAAGTGTAACCCTGCACATGGCCACTTGTCTGGGCTTCCTTGTCAGTGCTCCCTGGTGCTGAGCCTTGGAGAGATGGAGAGACTTTAAAAATTTTAAAGGAAGGTTATTACCAGATAATATTCAGCTCTGAATGTGGCAGAAAATAACCTGGAATTGCTTATCCACCGACATCACCTCTCACTGTTGACATCATGGGATTGGCCGTCACGACTAGTTTGGGGACTTTCTTTTTAATGGGAATATGTTCAAAATGGCTTGCTCCATCATCTCTGCCTCTCTTTGTTTATAGAGGTGACTTTGCATGAGCTCTATCCTGTCTACCATGTCTATAATCTTGCTCCATGTTCAATGCCAGAAAGTACAAGTGAGGGCTTGGTTTCCTTCCCAGCTGTGGGGCTGTTTGTGGCATCTTTGGTTGTACTCACTAAGGCCAGCACCCGTCACCAATGTGACAGCCCTAAAGGTCACCAGACACTGCCAGATGCCTCTAGGGGACCTAGTGAGAGCCACTAGCCTAGAAATAAATACCTATAAAGAAAAAGATGATGTAAAAATGCTCAAGGGTGGTAGAAGGGGAATCTTTCACATGGCCACAAGTTATAGTTACAGTTAAAAAAAAAAAGAGTGCGGGGAGATGGAGGTAATAGTTACAGTGTGCAATTATTTGCAATATTGTGTGACTCTTTCAGATGGCAAATGAACCATATGCCCCGGACAACATTTAACAGCAATAATCCTCTAACGATGTCTTAGTTTACCAGGCAGCATCGCTGGCACACATAGGCTCTTATTTGAGCAGTGTCCATCTAAGCTACAGCCTTCCAGCACTGCTACACTGCAGAGTTGGCCTCTGGGCAGTCTTCTAGTAAGACCATCTGTCCTTATTTGAATGAGACTAGCTCCCATAGGCACATATGTTTGAATACTTGATCTGCATTGGCGGAGCTGTTTGGGAAGGATTACAAAGTGTGGTCTTGTTGGAGGAGGTGGGTCACTGGGGGTAGGCTTTGAGGTTTCAAAAAGACTAGTGCACCCCTGTGTACTCCCTGCCTTCTGCTTGCATGTCAAGACGTGAGCTCTCAGCTGCGCCTGCCCCTATGCCTTTGCTTTGCCATCATGGACTCTATTTAGCCCTCCGAACTGTAAGCCTAATTAAATGTTTACTTTTGTAAATTACCTTGGTCTTCCTGTTTTTGTTTGTTTTTTTTTGTTTGCTTTTTATAGTAATACAAAGTAACTAAGACACCATCATTGGGGCAGGGGATTACTAAAGTAACACTTGCCCTCAGAAGTGCTACAAAATGCTTGCCTTTGTTTTTGTACTGGAGCAGGTACCAGTTTCAGATTGATGGCCGGGTTGGGGATGAGTTGAGGGATGGGTGGGTGGGTGGGGGAATGGGGGTGTTGGGGGGTGGGAGGTGTTGTGTTTCGAAAGATGGCTTAGTGGTTTAGGTGTTTGCCACAGAAGACTAGTGTGTCCTGAGTTGGATCTCCGAAACCTACATAAATGTGGAAGGAGAGAACTAATCTCACAAAGTTGGCCTTTGATCTCTACTCATGCACCACCGGATTCCATTCACCTCCACATCCTACTCATATAATGATAATAAATTCAAACATTTAAGTCTTTCTTCATAAAAGAAATGTAAACATCAAGGCACAAGTGAAAGTGGACTGGGGGTGGGGGTTGAGGATGGGGGGGGGGGGGGTGGGGGGGGGGCGGGCTGTGCCTGGTCTGCCCTGGCGGCTGAGAGGTTGGAGGAAGAAAGGACAACACAATGGCCATTTTAGAGGGGCCTTCTCCACATGGAAGCACAGAGTACCTCCTGGACACCAGGAGAAGAGCCAGAAGAGGATAATTCTGGGAGGTACGGGGATTGGCGGCAGGTAAACTGTACCCAGTTTACAATTTTATGACACTGGCTTTGATCCCAGGAAAGAAAAGAAATGGGTTGTCCTTTCCTGCTGCTGTTTTCACTTGCCCTCTGCACTCAGGATGCCTAATTCAGCCCAAATCATCAAGGCTAGCACTTGGAGGCATGTATACCCCTAAGCTTGACTGCTCTGAGACAGGAGGCTGTCTCCTCTTAGCTCATCTTCAGGGTATAGTCTCAAGATACAGATAGGTATCATTTCATCCCATGGATGAAAGGGAAACTCCAAGGCTTGCACCAGGTTTTGGGACACCCAAGAGTCAGCAGAAGTGACCTCTGGATGCTGGGGGTAGGTGCTCTGCGGGTTCTCTCACCACCTTCCCTCCCCAGAACACTCACAATTCGGTCAGGCGGTGGTGTGCTCCGGATGAAGCATTTGATCTGGCCCTTCTCGCCATGGAGGGCATGCTGGGTCTGTGTGCTGGAGATGATGGGGGGTCCTGTTGGGAAGATGACATCATGTTAGGGATACAGGAAGGGCAGAGCCTCAGCTGGCACCCTCGTTTGATGGGTTTGGAAGTATATTCACCAATCCAAGCATCCAGCAAATATTTACAGAAGGTCTGTGCATGCAAGGTAGATTACAAGGTAGAGGGACTGAAGATAAATTAGGTATTCCATCATAAACCTCTCCAGGGATCTTGAGTGAATGCTTCCAAGACAGAATTCCCAGAAGACATAAGTAACAAAAGGAAGGGAGTGCTCACGTCACAGGAATGGTGCAGATAAAGTACTAACTGGCTTCAGAGGAGAGAGAATAATTTTATCTGCAGATAGGGAATGCTTTGCAAAGGAGATGGTGAGCTTGGGACAGGAGTTGAGGCAGGCACCAGTATGAGAGAAGATTGCAAGGAAGAAGAGCAGACACAATGCTATCCAGCCTAGCTCCCTTGTTGGAATTCAAGCAATTTCTCAGTTGTCCAGCAGAGGGCAAACTTGTCTAAGAAATTGGGTATCTGTCGGGCCAAGACGGAAAGGAAAGTGGCGCTGTTCCCTCACCAAGGGTGGGAATTACTTTGCAAAAGGGAAGTCTGTCTAGCTGAGCCTAATGCTATACGGGTCTGAGAAGATCCTCTAGTCCTGTTTTTCTTCACATACACAACTAGCTAGGCCAGTTGAAACCACAGCTCCAAATCTCACCCAGTATTATCCTAACCAGTCAGTGTGTGTGTATGTGTGTGAAAGCCAAGGGAGTGAAGCCTGTCTCACTGACACTTCCAGTTAACTGCCCTTCATCTCCACTTAATTTGGGCGGGACTCGTTGAAGGATGAGGGTGGGGATGAAAACATTCCCACATGTTCCCAGTCCCTGAGGTGATGGTTGGAATTTAGACCTCAGGAAAGATGGCGAAGAACGAGAGATCCCGAGAAAAGGCAAAATTATGCTGGGAACAAAACAAAAATTGCTGCAAACATAATTGCTGTTTATTAACTACCTTAATTAAAACAGATTTGCATTTCGATGAGTGGTTCTCAGCCAAGGGGAAAAACAGGTATTGGGAGAGATGGCTTCTGAGTTTGGAATGGAAATAACTCTGTCTGGTGCACAGACATGGGAGACCTCAAGGTAAGAGCTTTGTCTTTAGAAGGCTTTAGAGGTGGCCTAGAGCCAATTCTCCTCCTCAGAGTTTCTCAACTCCCAGAAGCTGTTGGCCCCAAGCTCTGGTGCCTCTATATCCTGTGGCACCTGGGTGATGCTTTGCTTTGCAGCTGGGCTAAGTGGTGATACCATAAAAAAAAAAAAAAATCTTTTCCTTTCATTTCCCAGGAACTAGGAATCCCCAAGGGATTCACAGGTCTCTAAAAGCTGTCAACAAATACATATACGTTTTTGGGGCTTCTTGAAAGAAAAATGAAAAAAAAAAAAAAAAACTAGGATAAAGGAAACCAGGCTCGAAGAACCAATGGGTAATTGGCAGCCATCTCCCCCTTCCTCCTGGTATCCGCTTTGATCCAGTTCAGATTATAGTGGTGCCAATTCATTTCCTAAGGCCATGGGCCTGGCTGTCATTCACAGGAGAAGGACTGTGAGATGGCCCAGTCTACCAGCCTCACCATCCCTCCACCCGTTCTAAGTGCAGGCTGGATAGACAGTCCCAGCCATAGTGTTGGCTGGCAGGTTCCCCCCTTTGGCTCATTTCATCCAGGCTCCAGTCTCATGGTGACTAGCAGAGAATAAACAAGGGGCAGTTTCCTTCCTTCCTCTTGCTGATTCCTTCAGCTGCTCTCTGCCCAGCAACCCAGGAAAGCCATGCAGGCTGAGGGGAAAAAATGGGCAGAATAACTCTTGGCTGGATGCCAGAGCCTAGGCTGGAATGTGAGTCCTTCTGAGGTAGGTATGTGTGTGTGTGTGTGTGTGTGTGTGTGTGTGTGTGTGTGTATAGTATTTCCCAGGAGCAAAGGAAGAGTTCTTTCCCCCCAAATTCTTTTTAAGTTCCCAATAAGAAATGCCTGGATGTCTTAAAGCAACAGTAAAAATACCAGCTCCTCCTTCCTCTCCCCTAGACACCAGGATGATCAGTTAATAGCTCCAAGCAATGTGTGTCTGAGGGTCCCTAGCCTTGGAAGGGAGAGGGTCACAGCTGACAACAGGCATGGCAGCTTGGCTCCTCAGCGCCCTCCCCAGAGCGGGCAGTGGGGAGGGTTGCTGATTTCACTGTGGCGTGGCACGCGCTGAGCAGAGTGTCAGACACCAGCGCAGCGCGCCGGCAGGAAAAGGCTGCAGCTTGTGTTGCCATGGATATACCGAGGCGCGATCAGATGCTGTTATTTTTAGCCCTGCAGTGCCAATTTATTGGTGGCATCCTGGGGACACACAGGAAAGGCAGGAGGGCTTGGGAGTCTGGGTTCTGCCAGGGAGAGGTGACGTGTGAATGCTCTGCAGTCTGGGTAGCTCGAGTAGATTGACCATCTCTCTGCAGCAGCTGCCCTTCTGGAGAGAGAAGAGGAACTACTGGGCAGAAGCTGAGTAATGGGGACAGCGCAGGGATGCTGAGGCGACATCAAGCTGAGTTTGTTTTTTTTTTCTACAAAGGAAGAGAATAGATGAGTTTGTCTGTGGGTGGCTTCCTGCGTTCAGATCTAGTCACTTCGGATCACTTCCAGAATTTGTCTCATGCCCTGCTCTCAGGCCAAGACCCTGAAACCTCACACAAGGACCTGAAAGCTTGGGACTTTGATCTGAGGCAGCCAACAGCACACAGCAGTGCAAGATGGTGGTGGGTGGTGGCATTTTGGCCTTATCGTTTCTCATGCCTAGAAACAGGCAACCCCGATTTCTGACCACAGCCCAAGTGCACACTGTATTGAGATCTTGAAACTTCCATCTTGCTGCCAGACTTCTTGAGTCTGGCATGAGCTGGTTCTAGCTTTTTTTTTTTTTTAAATCTCAGCATCCAGGTCTGATACTGCCATCCTCAGTGTTTCACAAACAGCAGTCAATAAACCCCCACTCTGAGCTTACTTTCCTGTTGTGTTTATGTTCACTGCTCTATGACCTCAGGAGGACCCTGTAGGCTTGTTCCCGGGGGATAGTGATGTCTCTCTGGCTGAGCAGCCCAGATGCAATAGGAAGCGGATGATCATGAGACGTGAGAGGTATGCCCTTAACCTCTCCACGGGCCTTGTCATGCGTGGGCCTTTAGTCAAAAGGTAGATAAAAGAATATGGTTGCCCTGTGACCTCTGACCTCTTTTTCTGGACCAGGATAAAATTCATCACCAATCATCTACTAAGATCCTTTGGAAGGGATCGAAAAAGGAGGAGTGGATTTATAAACTTACCAGCTTGCCTTTCCCTCGACAGACTGAGAGAATCTGTGTTAAGGGCAACAATGCCTAGAGTCAGGGAGCTCACTTTTGGGGACAACACCTGGTACCAAGATGCCTTGGGACTTTCCCCTCCTTCGAGTTCCCCACTTCCATTGAGATGTTTGAATGGGGCCCTTACCATTGACAGTCAAGGTCACCTCTCTCTCCCCAGCTCCTACCCGGGGTACCACAGCCCGGCACACGTACTTCCCAGCATCCTCTTGGCGGACAGATTTAAGGGTTAGGGTCTTTTCATTGCTCAGGACCTAGGAGGAGGGAGAAGGATCAGATACAAAGAGTAAGGGAAGGCTTTCTCTGCCTGGGGTAGGTTGCTAACACAGACTCCAGCATCTCTTTAAGCACCAAGGCGAAGTGAGGATTAACAGACAGATTACTGTTAACCCTTAAGGCTTTGAGAGGAGACCCACACACAACACATGGAGACCTCTTTCCAGATGCAGGCCTGTGAGCACAGTGCATGGTGGTGGCAGCAGTGTGGGACTCACCAACCAAGGACCCATGGCTTCTTCATATGGAGAGAAGGATGCTACCTTTCTGTGACCTCCCAGCTCCCCATGGGTAAATTTATCCCACAACTGAATGTGGAGAGTCCTTGAATCTAGGTTTTCTGAGATATTATTATGAGCTAGTTGGAGGTGATGATATTAGCTAGTCTTGAACACTAGCTATTCCTGGCTGCAGTACTAAATACCTGCATGGTATTGGTCAGTTACTGACTACCTCAGAGGCTCATCCATCTAAAGGGGGCAGTGACACCTCCCGCATGCAGCTGTGAGCACATAACAGACTACCCAAAAGTTGACTCCTTCTGCCTGACCACAAAACATAGTGCGGAGATGAAAGGTAATGTTTTTGCGTTTCCAGGATAGGATTATCTTTGTATAGCCCTGACTGTCATGGGACTCAATTCTGTAGACCAGGCTGGCCTCGAACTCACAAAACTCTTCCTGCTTCTGCTTCCCAAGTGCTGGGATTAAAGGTGTGTGCCACCATCAGCCAGCAACCAAGGGTAAGTTTATCTGGGGAAAGCTTAGAAATCTTTCTAGTAGTAGAGCAGAATAGTTTGCCCTATGCATAGTGTGTTCAGAGTGACAAGGGTGCAGGGAGACCTTGAGTTCCTGCTCCTCTTTCTGGGACTCCTTGGCTTACTATAGAAATCGGCTCCTCGAAAACTCTCCTGCATGCTCCACTGTCTATATCCCAATTTCTGCCCTGGAGGACCCTGGAGCCTGGCTGGAGGACTCACCACACCAGAACCTCGCTTCATCCAGACGATGGTCAGAGACGGGTTGCCAATCCATGCACAGCTGAAGACAGCATCTGAGCCCAGATCAACCAGCAGGGACTGAGGCTCTGAGGTCATCCGAGGACCAACTGTGATGGGGAGGAGAGAGGAGATGGACTCAGGAGGTTTGGGGAGCTCTGGGGAACCTTCCTGCTCTTTTCTCTTCACCCACCCCAACAGGAGGGAGGGAGGCAGCCGAGTACTTAGCCAACTCAATCCACTTCAACCTCAATCACCTCAATCAATACTTTAATCAACCCACTCCCTTAGGTTTCGATTTTCTGAAGCTAGCCTGAGGTACAGGAGGGGGGGGGGGACTCTGTAAGTGAGGATGAGATATCTTTTGCTCAGGCTCATCCTTTTTCAGGTTTACAGAGTAGTTGGTACCAGTCACAGGAAGAAAGCATTTAGGCTAATTTCTACCTCGACTTACCTTTCGAGTCTTTTATTTTTAAAGATCCCTTTTCATCTGGCTTCAGAAAGTTGAGGAAACCCTTTGCTCCAGAAATATTGGGACTATGACTTGAAATGACCTGGTCCACCATTCTAGGTATTTACAGGGTGTCTTCTATCCAAGACACCTCAGACCTCTTTTTAGCTTTCTAGAAGGAGACTAGCTCTTGGCCCCACCTCTGGCACCTCTACTCAGTATATGTGAGTCCTCGTCTGACCTATTCTAATACCCTGGCTTGTAGACCAAGTCTTGTTCCATACAGTGGCTGGGTTGTGCAGAGAGCTGTGCAGAAAGGCCCTGCAGTGCTTCTTTGAGACGACAACTAGAATTAATTGTCTAGAACTGGGGGATGAAGAGTAGTTTCAAGATGTAACGGGCAAGACAATACACCTACTGAGTCTTTGTGGGACACAAGGGTCAGGCAAAGTCAAGTTTGTTAAAAGTGCTTTTAAAAAGTTCACACACTAATGGGCAGTATGTGAACTAACTATATATATGTGGATGTTATAAGCATCTCAGAGTGGCTTTGAACTCACTATGTAGCCCTGCCCGGCTTCAAACTCAAGGCACTCTTCTTGTTTTAGCCTTTTGAGTCTGGGTGCCTGGATTATAGGTGTGTGCCTCTGCTGTTTGTTTGTTTTTTTGCATCCAGCTGGCTAGTCCTCAAAAGTAGGTTGTCTTCGTTTATTGGGCCACTGGTGAGAAAGGGGAGCTGTCCACGAGTCCCCTCAGTGGGACAGTGGAGTGAATGTATAGGTGATAGATTTGATTATTGTCTGGCTTCAGTCCTTACCCTGACGCTTACTCCCTGAATGCCCTCGAGAGTCCATCTCCCTCATTTTGACAACAGGGATAGTAAGATACACTTATGGACTGTATGTATGTGTGTTCCCCTCAGATTTACATGTTGAAAACCCCCAGTGTGGATGTATTAGGAGGTAGGGCCCTTGGGAGGTGATTGGAGTCCACGGACACCGGAACAGTCACACGGGCTCTTAATTCCTGCTGGTCATTCCTCCCAGTCCACGGTAACTAGTCACTATGAGACGGTACCTCATAGGGATGAGTCAAAGATCTAAACAGGAGTGGTACTAGGAAATGCTATAAACACAACATGTACACTGTGCTTTGGGTGATGAGTCTAGCTATAGTCTCAGTCACATACCACCCACATCCTGCTTCCAGGGTTTCCTGAGTCCCCACACTCACAGTATACGTCCACTGTACGGCTGAGATTGGTGCTGCCCAGGGCATTGGTCACTTCACAGGATACAGGCTCTGAGAAGTATGTGTAATCCACAGTGGTCCTATACAGCTCCCCAGATGCCTCCTTGATGATGTGACCCCGTTTGGCCCACCTGCAATAGAAGTCAGAGGTCTATTGTGTGTGTGTGGGGGGTATCTTGTTGGAAGCTGGACCTACCAATTCTTCAAGAGAATGTGAAGACAATCTTGTAACCACAAGGTGGTCATGGCCTTTGAGCCATGGTCACCAAGCAGTCAGAGGCACTTGACAAGTAGGTTATTTGGGAGGTGAGTTACCTATCTGGCCATCCCATGGTGGCCAGGTTGTTTGTTAATCCAACTGTCAGTCATCAGACAGCTTGGCCATACTGCTCTGAGCTCTATCCTGGGCCCCAACCTGGGCCATGTAGGAAAAGGAGGGAGGCTGAGTGTATGATGTCAGAGGTGAGGGCTAATGATGCAAGCCCTATACACGCATGAATATTACACACGTGATTGTGTGCAACCCCCCCCCCCCCACACACACACAGATAAAATAGGCATCAAGAAGTTTGGTTTCCAGACCAGGTAACAAGATGTAGGTTTTTGACTCTCTGCACGATGCTCTCACTCAGCAGCAACTCTCTTAGCTCCAGTTCCAGCACAGGTGTCTCCTCGTGCCCCCAGCTCCCCACCCCCAGTCTTGTCAAATTTTCAGCCTTCCTCCCAAGGCAGATACTTGAGGCCACAGATCCATTAGCCCTGGTTGAGTGTGGACCAGTGGGTAGGAACTGTCCATCATGAACTTATCAGTACCATATTGAAAGGAACAGACTAAAAACCCTAGGTGTCACTTGATCTTAGCCCTGGAGTAATGGTTACAATGTTGGACCAGACACCAAGTGACTGCCATGTGCACAAAGGGGCATGTGAGTGTGTATACAGCAGAAGTGCACATAATGTATTCACATATGCTCATGAGGCTTTTCATGTTGGTGCAAGCATGAATATATATACACGTAAGCCTATATGTACTTCATGAGGGTTTGCTTGTGTGCAAGTATGTGCCTGCATATCTATCTATCTATCTATCTATCTATCTATCTATCTATCTATCTATCTACCTACCTATGTGTGTGTAAATGAGAGGGTTTATATGTGTACAAATTTAAATATATGCATGTATATACACACACACACACATATATATATACATATACATATATATATGTGTGTGTGTGTGTGTGTGTATGTATATGTACATGTGTGTATACCTGTTAGTATGAGAACGTACATGTGTGTGCCCATGAAAGTGTGCCTGGGTGTGCTTGTGTGCATGTGTACATGGGGCAGTTACATGAATATAAGTGTGAATATGTGCTTATGTGTTCATATAAGGGCTTGGGTTTGCATGTGTGTAAGTCTATGTGCATGCACATACCCATCTGTACATGAATATAGGTGAATAAATATGTGGAAGTGTGAGCATGTACATGTGTGTATTCATGTGCATGTGAGGGTGTGCATGTGTACAAGGGTGAGTGCATGTGTGTCTGTCTATGTGCATGCATGACTTTATTTGTGTATTGAGGGTTTGTATGTGCGCAGGTGAATATGCATGTACATGCGTGTATGCTTGTGCACATTTAGATTACAGATTCTTAAGGGAAAAGCATTTATAGCTCCTTGGCTTAAATTTAAATTACAACATCTACCCTTCAAAAACATAAAACTTCTAACCAGGCTCCTGGGAATCTGTAGCTGTCTTGGGCTGTTTGTAAGGCTGAAGAGGCCTCTAGGGCCCACCGCTGGTCCATGTACTTGCCGTCCTCTGACCATGGCAACTTCTCTTCCCTTCCTTTCTCTGCTCCTGGATCTCTCTTGGCCACACAGATTCAGTCTCCTCCATCTTTTCCCTAGCTCTTGTCTCAGTGTGGTTTGTCTAGCCCCAAGAGAGACGGCCACTTCTCTGCATCCCAAGGAACACCTAGACTGGCTCCATGTGGTTATTATCTTGAATTAATATCGAGTAACTATTAAGAACACGATTAATAATAATTACAGTTTAACAACAGAGCAAACCATAGCTCCCTGAGAGCTTAAGGAGCTTCCCAACAAACCATTATGAGTTATTCATGAGTCGTTTCAATTCCTAACTTTAATTTAATGACCAGACTTAATAGTTAGGCACGGCCCCTGCCTGAGGTGGATTAATTCTGTTCCAGACACACAGCTGGGGATCGGTGTCCGGCCTCTACTCCTTCTGCCCTGTTAAAGGGAGGGCTTATAGGTGGTGAGATACTGTGGCGAGGCTGATGAGGAGCTGATAGCTGAGAGGTGGGTGGGGAGAAGCTCAGTTTAGCCTTCTCTGCACTTGATGCTTATAGCATGTAGCTCGGGCCGGCCCTGTATCTGTGACCAGGGATTCCGGTTCAGATAGGCAGGCTGTCTTTCTTTGGGGGATCCTGGAGACGTTGGGAGGTTCTTCCCTCTCTTCCTGGGGCACTCACTGGGCAGCTGAGGGAGGGCCACACTCATCAAGAGCAGCTTGTCAGAGCATCTGGGGCCCAGCAGGCTTGTAACCTAGAACTCCAGGGTCTGTGGTTGTACCTTCTAGGCCAGGTTTCCTTTTCTTTTCACCCAAAGAGGAAGAATTAAGAAATAGCTTGCTATAGGAAGTTTTCTGCCTCTGAAGAGATCTGAACCAGCTCACCATGAGATTCCAAAGGAGGGAAGGCAGGAAGGATGCTCTGACCATCCTGTTTCAGGGTCACGGATGGAGGTGGGAGTTGCCTATAGGGCTGGATTTCAGAGGATTGAACCCAGGGCTTTCGGGAGGGTGACTCCCCTCCCCTAATTCCCTAAGTGCTCATATCTTGACTATCCAGTCTTTCTTTTCCTCCCTTACGTCTTTTATACATTAAACAGATCTCTGAAGGCCCTTCAAGAAGGACATGAGCTAAGAATATCTCATTCTAGTCTTGGGCCACAGAGACTGGGATCCAAAGAGCAGCTTCCTGCTTACTCCACATATTCCCTTCCAGTTAGTGGCTCAGCCGCCTCTGCCAGGTCCAACACCTCATCATCATCTCTCCCAGATCCTGCTTGAACTGCTTCAGCTTAAGCCTTTTCAATCAATGTCTAATTTGGTCTGAACAAATGTAAGAGGATTAATTACCTATATCACAGAATCAAGAGACTCAACATGTCACAGCTGCAGGTTGCTGTGCCAGTCTTGCATACTTCATGTGGGTAGTTGTGTTCTCTTTAATCCCATATCTGCCTAAGACCTCAGAGAATAAAGCCCAGAGCATTTCTTATTGTTCTTGAGCCTGCTCCCTGGGTTCCTTCAGGCAGTGGAGTGGCAGCTTCCATGTGCCATCAGATCCCATCCCAGGGTAGGAATGAGAAGGATACATGTCTAATTTCAGAGATTACAGCCTCTTTAGATGGATCCGGGGATGGGGGAAGCAATCAAGATAAATGAATGGAAGAAACAAAGATCCCTGTAATCTTGTCAACATCATTTGGGGGAAAACCAATGTACTTATGATAAAGATTTGTTTAAGGCGTTTTCTCCTGGCACTTAGCGCTATGTGGAAAATGAATCTGGAATGCTTCTGGCAAGACCTCGTTGGGGTGGGGATGGGCTGAACACGAGCCCCAAATCTCTTCTCGCCTTTACAGCACAGCCCAGTTTTTCCACCTCTTCTTCAGGGCCAGAAGAGCTCCCAAGTCCTTTTGAGGCCTAAAGCAAGTCCAAGATGGTCCTTCCACAACTAAAGAAACTTCAGCCAGTCAGAAGGCTCTAAGAATTGGTAGTAAATGAGAACAATGACCATCTGCAGGGAGCCCAATCACTCTCGTCTCTCTTCTTTTACCGGAAACTCATGTAGGATTCAGAATGCTTCAGAGTAGGAGAGGAAGGGAGGGAAGGGAATCCTACAGAACCCAATAGTCTAGGGGAACTGCGCATTCTGTGTTCATTTATTATTTCATTGTTAGCTTGAAGAAGTACACATTTCAAAGAGAAAGAAAAGCTTTAATTTCAACTAGCTGCCATCTTTTCCTCACCTAGATTTGCTAGTTTGGTCACACTTATTTCAAAATGACATCCCTCTGTATGCCCATACTCTCTCCTTCTTCTTGCTATTCTGGGTTTCTGAGTCTGACCCAGCAGTTGGGTACCCTGCTGAGGTCAGAAGGCAGGTAGAGGACTTCAGGACTTGGGGGTGAAGGCTGCTGACTATCTGGGGCATGCTGCCATGCTTTCGGCTCAACAGATTACTGGGACCCTAGATAATAGGGAGTCTGGTGGTGACATGGAAATGGGGAATTGAATGTCCCAGTCTCTTAGACTTCCTAGGCATTTGGGGGATTGCGGTAATGGTCAACGGACAAGCTGTCTGCCTGTCTGGTGGGGGATGCTTATGGATGAGAAGAGAGCTGGCATTTGAAGTGTCTCCTGGGAAGAGTACACCTGTCTAGGGACCCTGAGCTGAGAGCTGGGAGCAGACAGGGGAGAAGCATGGGAGTGTCAGGGACAGTTAGAAGCCCAGAGAAAAGCACCTTTTTAGTTCCTTCTGCATCTTCTGTCACTTCTGGATAGTGCCAGCTCCAGGGCAAACCAGCCTCTGGACCTGACTGGACCATAGGATTCCTGGGAATGGGAGGCTCCTTATCTTTCTGGTGGATGTCAAGAGGCCATCTGATCTTCTTGCTTCCAGTGAGGTGAGGGTTAACTCAGAAGGGATGGATAGAGAGGCTGTAGGCCTTCCTGATTTCTGGCCCCACTGCTGCTCTATTATCCACGCTGCAGGGAGCCAGAGCAGTTCACTATGTCCACCCCGGGTCTACCATGGTTTTCTCTGTGGCCCATTGCCCTTTCTCCCACCTACTGGGACCGTTCAGCCTCATGCCTCTCGTCTTCCCTCTCCTCCATATCCCTAGTCATTGCCTTCCTTGGATGGGACCATTAGCATTCTTGCCACTTGCAGAAGCTGCAGCTTAATAGCTCGTATCCGTAGTGGAAGCGATGTCCTGGGTTCTACCATCAAGCTTGGGTTGGTGGTGGGAAGTTAGAGTCATGGGAAGCTCGACAGAATATCAACCTTTGAGATCACTTAGTTTCTGGAATGCCGTGTGGTGATTTGCACAGGCGGGACGGTGCCCAGAGGAGCAGCTCTGAAGGTTTATTTGATCAGTCAGATACATGTAAGGAATGTGTCTAGTTTACGCTGTGCGATACGCTGCATGCTGAGAGCCGTAAGTGACTAAATTGCAGCTCTTGCCTCTAAGAAACTCGGTCAGAAGGCGGAGACAGGCATGTGAAAAACAGTGATGCCTTTATCAGTTCTGTGGATGAGGATACAGGGTGAGCTGGTGGCTCTGCAGGATTCCAGGTGCCCTGTGGGCTCTGGCCAACTATACAGTGCTAAGTACTCTGACTCACCCATTCTGCTAGCGATTTCAACACGTGTCTCAGTCTTGTTCTGTCATTTCAGAAATATGGAATAAACAAGCTATTGAGAGAGGAGGGGCAACCCCTGATTCCTGGCAGAGGGGAGGGGCATTTGAGCTTGAACAAAAGAGAGGGTCTGCTTGACTAGCAGGTGGTCTGGCTTGTGGGGGAGGGGGAAGGCTGTTTGGACACCTGCTGTGAAGCAATATTATGGCCACGTGTGACATCCCACATGACAGGCATAGGGGTGGAGGAGCCTTAGACCAAGCTGTTTTCACAGCAGTGATGCTCACCTGTACTGGGTGACAGCTGGGTTGGCCTTTGCAGAGCAGTGGAACGTGACGACGTTGTCCTCCAATACCGGCTGTGGTTCTACCGACAAATTGACAAGCGGCGGATCTGCAAGGAGAAGAGACTCACATATAGACGGGAGAAAGAATAGGGCAGGAAGACAGGGAGGGGCAAAGCCAGGGCTCCTATCACCCAGGAACCATGGCGATGGATTTCTCGGAGAGTGAGGGAGGCCTCAGCAGTAGGTGACTTTGCTCCCTGGAAGTGGCTGTCTCAGATACCTCCTGGGTGCTGGGTGCTGGGTGCTGGGTGCTGGGTGCTGGGTGCTGGG
>JANHMN010000024.1:15678227-15697606 GCA_030674055.1 Rhabdomys pumilio
GCTGGGTGCTGGGTGCTGGGTGCTGGGTGCTGGGTGCTGGGTGCTGGTCCCTCTGTGACCAGGTCTGAACTGAACTGAACATCCATCTCTGGTACACTGGCTTCCCAGGTCCCAGATATGTATAGCCTATCTTCAACTTCCATACCACTTGAGGGAGTGGTGTGAAGGGCCTCTCAACCCACAGTACAAGCTTTCTGTCTGTGAAGTATCTGTTTATTCTCTCCATGTAAAGGTTGCGGGGTCTCTGGTAACTCAAAAGCCGCATTGACATCCTTTCATCTCTGCTGAGTCCTGACTGGTGTCACCAGGCCCTCGGCATCCTGAGCTGGACTCGGCTTGTTTTCTCATCTGACACGAAAGAAGCCACATTCTGAAGTGCTAAATGGTCTGAGATGGAGAACATAGAAAGTGGGAGATGGGGAGCCCACAGAGGGACCCAGGTGGTTTGGTGGTGGCCATGGCAAACTGAGGGAGGCAAAGCATACAACGTAGAGACTGGAAGTAGCAATCACAGGGAAAGACAGAGAACCTAGAGAGACAGAGATGGATGCAGAGATGAGGAAGTGTGTGTGTGTGTGGGAGGGGCGGGGGGCACACAGACATGCCCACTGAGGCTTGCAGAAGGGTAAGAAAAGGAGAAACTTAGAGATGGGGGTAGGGAGGGGGATAAAGAGTGAGATGAGGCAGTGCACAGATGCACCCACATCAGGATACTGTACAGAACACAGGAAAGACAGGGCGACCTTACACATAGAAAATGATAGGGCATTGGAGAGAAAGAACATAGGAAAATGGGGGTGGGGGACAGAGATGGAGAGACAGAGATACAGAGAGAGAGGGAGAGACAGAGATAGATAGATAGATAGATAGATAGATAGATAGATAGATAGAAAGACACCTAGGCCCTGGGAACAGCGTGTTGGTCTGGTGGCTTTTCCCTTCTCAGGTAGTCAGTCTCATGCTTTCCCCAGAGGTTGGCTCATCCTGATGCCGTACTCCCTGTACCTCCCAAACCTTAGCCTAGCACATCTGGGTATCTTGGCACCCAAAGTACAGGGGGAGGGAGGGGGAGGTTTTCCTCAGCAGTGTCTGGAAGCATGGTTAAAATACAGTTCTGTGCTACATTAGAGGGCACTAAATTCTCATGGCCTCAATTAGCACCTGGGGCTTCATCTCCTGAACTAGTGCCTGGGAATGAGTAGCTGGGTACTAGAAGTTCACAAGGATTTTCTGTGGATTCAGACTCAGAGAACGCAGTGAGAAGCCAGTATCTCAGAAGCTGTGGAGGATACATGTGTGGGGCACCCCAGGGAGTGACTCTATCCTTGTGTTTTTGCCTCCTGGTTCAAGACTAAAGGAGGGCCCTGAGAGTCAGACCTAAGTTGTGGACTGAGTTTGGTGGTTGGAACCTTTGTCTCCCAGATTTTTATCTATGAGCCGCTGCTCAGGTTGGGTACTGGGTGTGGGGACACGGGCTGAGCTGGGCTGCTATCTGCAGATGCCAGCAAAGAACCCCACTTCTGAGCAGCAGGTGGCCACCTGTGTTTGTGTCTATTCTTCCTTCCTTGTCTCCTACTTCCAGAAGGGAGACTGCAAACAGGTGGCTCATCTGGCACAGGAGCAGCTGGCCCGTGCATCTTTTTATGTGGGGTTACAGGGAACATTGTGGTGCTATACTGTGGAATTTAAGCCTCCTCCCATGCCCAAGGGCATGGATTAATCACTTGGTCCTCAGAGACGTGTTTTTGAGGGGGAATTGGAAACTTTAAGAGGGATAGGGGCAGTGGGAAGTCTAATAGAAGTCTTCTGGGGCTTGTGAGACCCCAGTCTCTTCTTTATTCCTTGTTCCCTGGCCCTCGAAGAGGTGCTCTCTCTGGCGCGTGCACACTGTTGCCATGAGGTGCCCTCTTACCACAGCCAAGATAATGGGGCCACCCGATCATGAGGTGGATCATCTCAAATTGTGGACTGAAATAAACCTTTTTTTGTTGTTGTTGTTTGTGTGTTTGTTTGTTTTCTGTCTCAGATTTTTGCTACAATGTTAGGAAACGGAATGATACAGGTAGGTATTTCATCTACATCAATTTTGATTTTCAAAGCGAGATTCAAGGGCTTACTAAGGTATGTGTAGCAAGGGATCACCAGGACTCTCTTCTCACTTCCAAGACTCACAGCAACTCTCCCTGCAAGGCCTAAAGAATCTTCCCAGTGGCTCCCCACAGCTTCTGTCCTGTGCAGGGCAGCCTGGCCAAGCTGAGCATCCCTTCAGGTAAAGGAGTTTGTCCAGAAGAGTTTGCTAATTGCCATTGGGACCCCTGTGTATTGCTAGCCTCACACTGTAAAATCCAATCCTGGTGAGTGATAGATGATTTCAGTCCAACTCTTGCTTGATGTGATAGTGTCAGTTCAGAAGTCCCATTATGGAGCTCAGGGAGAGATTTCCAAAGGCTCATACTTTTCCTGGTGTTCTTGACAAAGTGATGATTTCTTGGCAAGCCAGAAGGTGGAGCATATACCTACTGGAGGACCCTTCACGGCTTCTCATTTGATGAATGCCCTGTACACCCCGATATCAGCATCTCCTTCCCTTGTCACACCCTTGGTCCCTAGGGCCTAAGGAGAATAGACCCAGAGGGGTCCACTGCAGTCAGTTCATTTGCATCTCTGTCTCCAGGCTCAGGGATGCCACATCTCTGTTTCTATTCCCCTCCTCAGGATGTGAGTTTCTAGGAGTCTGCCAAGTTCCAGAGGTATAAATAGTTTATGTCATACCCAACTATTAAACATGATTTTAATCTCACTTGAGATGTTGGATGCATAACTTGCAGGAGGGTGGAACTGAGATCACATTGAACAGATGTTACAGCTGAGAGTCTGTTAGTGTTTCCATCAGCAACCTGTGTGTGTGTGTGTGTGTGTGTGTGTGTGTGTGTGCGCGCACATGTGCACTTTCAGGGGAAGTGTGG
The DNA here is from genome assembly GCA_030674055.1 of Rhabdomys pumilio. Lineage (NCBI taxonomy): Eukaryota > Metazoa > Chordata > Mammalia > Rodentia > Muridae > Rhabdomys > Rhabdomys pumilio. The sequence continues at coordinate 15,681,194 of JANHMN010000024.1, forward strand.
AGGGTGCAGAGAGAAACTTCATGACTCAGTGATTTTCTAGCACATCCATTTGAAACTTGGCAGCTGGACACAGAGTCCAGATGTGGTGAGGCTTTGGGGGGTGGGTTGCGCTTTCTCTCCCATTACTCAATCTGGGGGCTTTGTCTTCCGTTGGGTAACATATAAAGACCAAGGGAAACAAACAACAAATGTGCTTTTGCTGAGTTTGGAGACTTCGTGGTTGACTGAGAAAATGAGCAGGTTTGCAAAGGCGGCTCTGATCCAGCCTGTGGTGTCCACTGCAAACAGTTGGATGCTCACTGAATGAGCAAGTGAATTTGAGAAGAAAGGAAGAGGAGAAGGAAGAGGAGGAGGAAGAGGAGGAGGGAAGGAGGGGAGGAGGAGGAGGAGGGAAGGAGGGAAGGAGGGGAGGAGGAGGAGGGAAGGAGGGGAGAAGGAGGAGGACAGAAGGAGGGAAGGAAGGGAAGAGGAGAAGGAAGAGGAAGAAGAGGAAGAGGAGGAGGAAGAGGAGGAGGAGGAGGAGGAGGAGGAGGAGGAGGAGGAGGAGGAGGACATGGAGAAGGGTTGGACCTTGCGTGTTAGGTATACATAACACCCTTCCCAGCTAGGGGAGATGGAGTGTTGGATCAAATGGATACAGCTGTGATGACATCTGGGGAAGGGTCACCACACACCTGCCACAGTGGATTTCAACCACAACATATACTTTAATCAAAATATGTCATGGTGCTAGGAGTAGACATGAATGATGTCATTTAATCCTAACTGCAACCTTAAGAGGTACACATGATCCTCTTCATTTACTGATGAGGAAACTAAGGCCCAAACCAATCACTAATGAGGCCAATCAGTAACTGACAGAGCCAGAATTCAAACTAGAGAGAATGTTGGACCACAATCACTATTCTGCACTACCTTGGAAGAATCCCAGGGGGAAAACCTGAAGCCTAGGTCTAAGCGACATGCTGGCCTTATACCCAGGTCCTTTCAGGTGCAGCCCTGTTAACCATGTAGCCAGTCAACCAGCCCTCTGTGTGGAGTGCATCTGGGGGAGTATGTATTTGAATGTATGTGGGATGCTGTCATGATGGCATTCTTATCTAGGTTCTCTTGGGGCAATGGATATCAGTCTGGGACAGAGATGCTCTTTCTCCACCATCTTTCTCTGTCAATGTCCTGGCTTCCATCCTGGGAAATCAACTATGTTTATGTGGGACTCTAACTGTCATAGCCTCCTGCTTAAACGGGGCTGGGAGGCAGGAGGACAGGAGTGCCACAGTGTCACAAATGGCAGCCAGGAAGCAAGGGACTTAGACACATTGTCTTCTACCCTCATTTCCCCCAGATTTGGCTTGTGTCAGAGAGAGAGAGAGAGAGAGAGAGAGAGAGGGAGAGAGATAGACAGAGAGAGAGACAGAGAGAGAGACAGAGAGAGAGACAGAGAGAGAGACACACACATAGAAAGACAGAGAGAGACAGAGAGACAGAGAGACACACAGAGAGACAGAGAGAGACAGAGAGACAGAGAGATATCTCAGCTTTGATTGCTCCTAGAATAGGAAGAGATCTTGGATATCATCAGCAAATCAGACCAGAGGTTGGATTTATCATAGTGAAGTGACAAGTCTGGATCCACTCAGTTCATAGCAATGTGTCCATTCTGAATATTGAACTACATGCCAAACTAGCATCTTAACTGCTTTCCAAAGCTGGGTTTTGCTCTAGGCACAGTTGCTCACCTTCTGGGTGATGCTAAGACCCAGGGTGGGATCCCAGCTGGGACGGAGGACCATTGCCTAGGATGAAGGACCATTGATGGGGATGGGGACCATTGCCTGGGATGAAGGACCATTAATGGGGATGGGGACCATTGCCTGGGATGAAGGACCATTGATGGGGATGGGGACCATTGCTTGGGATGGAAGAGCATTGCCCAAGGTGCTTCTCTTCAGTCTCTTTTTTGTTTTGTTTTGAGACAGGGTTTCTCCCTGTAGACATGGATGTCCTAGAACTCTGTGTATAAGGCTGGCCTCAGACTCACAGAGATCCTCCTGCCTCTGCCTCAAGTACTGGGACTCAATCCAAGTACTGGGATTAAAGGTGCATGTTACCATGGTCTGGCTTTTCAGTCTCTTTTATCTCCCCAACCTTAGGCTTGATAAGGACTCTGATGCTCTCATTCTCACTGAGTGAGGAATAGAAGGAACAAGCTTGGTGTGGGGCAGGGACTTGTTAACAGCAAATGGCAATACAGGGAGAGGAGAGGAGAGGAGAGGAGAGGAGAGGAGAGGAGAGGAGAGGAGACGAGAGGAGAGGAGAGCTGTTGTTTGCCAGGGTGTTTGGTCCTCACCCAATACTTAACAAACATCTCTTCTTCCCTCTGCATTTTAAAGGGTGTCAGTTAGGATTTGCTCAGAGGAAACTTCTGTCCTCTGGCTGTCAAAACAGGCTCTGAGAATCCCAAGACACAGTTCCCGTGGACCCTTTAGCCCTGAAGAGTTGTGTAGAACACAGAACTCAGAAGCCCTAAATGATCCAGGGCTGTTAGAAAGTGTTTTTAAATTCATCAGTCTTATGGAACTGGAGAGATGGCTCAGTAGCTAAAAGTACTCACTGCATAAACACGAGGAGGAGATTTTGAATTCTAGCACCCACTAGCCAGGCTGGCATTGTGTGTACCACTGTAACTCCAGCTTCAAGGAGGACATAGACAGGAGAACTTTTGGGTTTTGCAGGATATTTGATCACACTGTGAACCCCGAGATTGTGTTCTTTACTGAAAAAAAAAAACCTGTTTCTAGTTGTGGTGTGGCTCAACTTTAAACACACACCTTTAATCCCTCTGGCCAAAACACAGAAATGCACTTAATATACACCTTTAATCCCAAACAATGAAGATGAAATTAGTTTGTAGAAGGAAGCATCGTGTTTTGAATGGAATGTCTAATTGAGTGGCAGACAAAGTGATGCAACAGAGAAAGATTTGACAGAATAGGATGTGCCTAACTCTCTCAAGAGGAACGAGAAGCTACTTAAGAGAGAAAGGAGGCATTTTACTGGGATGGTTGTACAGAGACAGGTTACAGAGAGAGAACAAGGTGGACACAGGTAAAGACAGAACGAGCCAGAGAATGAGAAGGACCCAGAAGATCAGAACAGATTGCTAGAGTTAGTTTAAGACCAAGCAGAGTGATTCAGGAGAATCTGAGAGAGAAGTCGAATTGAGTCAGTCAGTTTGAAGAGGAGTTTGATCCAGAATAATTGAATTGAATCAGCCAGTCAGAACAAGAAAGGGTGAGCTTATTCAGCAATAAATCTCAGAGGCTGAAAACATTCTAGACCTAGATAAGATTGTATAGAGCCTAGAAGCTTCCAGGACTAGGCCTAGGTTAGCAGACTGAGGCAGTAAGCCTTGGAGTGAACAATCACCCAGGCAAATAACAATTACATTTACTGTTGGGGTTAATTTTAGCCTAGTAGAGAAAACATATGACCCAGGTTCAGGGAGTGAGGTTATCCCAAAAGAATAGGCAAAGTTGATAGAAGAGGACATCCAACAACCCCTTCCAGACTCTGTGCACACACATGCACAGGTTATATGAACCTGTATATACATATGCCCATTCACCCATGTGGGCTGGCTCCAACCTTGGGCCAGGCCAGGCCAGGCCAGAGAGAGTCAATTATTACTCACGCTGGATGTCTATGGTGACTGAGGTCTCCTTTCCCCCGGGGATGGCTTTGTTGGTGGCTCGGCACACAATACTCTGTCCATTTTCTACGTCTCCTGGGGAGATGAAGAGGGTGCTGACAATGCTCTCACGTTTGCCGTCTCGAAGCAGAGTCTGGAGAGAGAGGAGGTGAAGGAAGAGAAGGCCTTGTGTTACTGAGCTGAGATAACCTGAGAGTGAAAGACAGACCACAGCTCAGAGAAGAGAGAGCCGTGGATGGCAAGCATTGGAAGGGTTGGTTCAGGGGACCAGGGTTCCAGTCTCCACGCAGAACTAGGCAGTTCCCTTGTAGCCCTTGACTGGCTGTATGCTGGATAGTGGAAGGGAAAGGGAACTAGAGAGATTGTGTAAACAGCCTAGACCTGCAAGCCAGAAGCTCGGCAGACACCAGTATTAGCTTAATGGAAGCCAGATCTTGGGTAGAGCCTCTTTAAAACGTAACCAGCATCTGTTGGTTCTGCCCCTGGTGCTGGTGACTCTCAGGATCTGCAGCAAGCAAGGGGAGGGGTTGCAGCAGACAGAAGGAATGAATCTGTGGGTGACACATTTAGGGGAACAGAGTTAACGGTAAATACAATCAGGATTGTTAGTCGTCTGTGTGGACACACCTTTGATTGTTTGCCTAGCAAGCCTTTGCGACTTCCTGAATCATCGCGCCTCCCGATCTCATTAAAGCTCCCACCACGCCACAGCATGGGCGGATGCCAATGCTTTTCTTCTGATACAGACAAGGCCCACCAAGGCAGTGAAACTTTCCCAGACTCATGCTTAAGTTAGTGATAAACGTAGCATTTCTGCAAAGGATTACCCCTCCTCCTGCACATTTGTGTCTACCCCAGTCTTAGAATAGATTCATTTTCAGGTAAGGCCATTCTTGGTTTAGAACGTATCCTTTCCGGAAAAGGAGATGACATAGGCTTAGGGAGCCCATGAAGTAATGATCACAGAGATAAGAACACTGGGAGCTGCCAGGAGCTAGAAGAGGCACGGAAGGCCTCTGCACTGTTGAAGCCACACAGCTGGGTTGGCAGCTTGGTGAGTTACCCCAACAATGTTTTACCCCCCCAACCCCTTTTGGTTTTCTTGAGATATTGTTTCATTGTGTAGCTCTAGAAACTTGCTCTCTGGACCAAATAGGCTTAGAACTCACAAAGATCCGTTTGCCTCTGCCTCTCAAGTGCTGGGATTAAAGGCATGTGCCATCACCATCTTAACTTTAAGCACCGAGCTGTGGTGCTGAGCTATGTGCTATGGCTGTACCAAGAGATGAACGCAAACCATGAGTCTCTGCTTTTCCTTCCTGGATTCTAGTTCTAGCTTTAAACTAGTTCTTCCACTATGGCTGTTGCCTCCTTCCTCCCCATTCCCAGCGCTCCCAGCACTCTTCTCTCTGCAGACAGTTCTCCACCAGTTTGGAGTCCACTAACATAGGCACACATAGGGGATGGAGTATAGGCAAAGGACCACTGCAGGTGCAACTGGAGTCTGTTCAGACTCAAAGGCTTCCCCTCTGGGAAGGAACTTGACATTCTATAGGGAAAGGGTGCCAGACGCCATCTTGTTTTACCTGGACTGGAGCCCAGGGAATAGATGATTCTACTTACTGAAAGGCTCTCATAAAATAACAATGGCTTTGTATCTCATTCTCAGAATTGTTGCAAGGAAGAAGCATTTCACAAGTGAACGATGAGCTCAGAGTGAACTTGGCGGGCAGAGCAGGGACTCACACTTAGAAGTAGGTTCCCCTGAGGACAGACTCTTTGATGAGCACCTGACCTGGGCTTTACAGGTGACCAAGTCCCACAAAAGCCAGTTACTGAGCTAACTGACAGCAGCTCATAGGCTGCCAGAACCCGGTCTTCTAGGCCCTCAGCTTGGCATGGCCCTTTTAAATTTGGGGCCAAGCATGCGGCCTCTGAAGTGAGTAGAACATAGTATGAGCCTCTGGAAAAATGGTTCCTACTGTAAGTGAAGCCTGTCTATAACATTCTAGAGCAAGACAGAATAGAGGCACAGCCCTGCATTTCCTTCCGTAATTGTAAAACCGGCCAGATTTGGGCTCTGCGGTTTGAAGCCTAGTATTTTCTATTCTGTCAGGAGGGGTGTTTGTCCTAACTCTGTGCAGAGGGGTTGATAGAGATGTGGCCTGTCCCAGCAGTCCAACTGGCCAGTCTTAGTAGCCCACAGTCTGCAGGTCAGCCTCTGGGCTAGGGGCCCAACTGGAGGTCTCAGAATAGGGCTAGAGGGAGTATAATTTAGCCTCAGACCAAAGCCAGTGTGTGGAGGGAGCTGCAGCCGGCACCCGATTACCACTTTGGCTTGGGGCTGCTCAGCAGACCTCATCACCTCTATAAATAGCTAAGTGATAATAAGAACAATTTCCTGGATGAAAATAAGACCTCCGGGTAGAATGGGGGAAGGAAGGGAGGGAAGAGGAGGGGATAGAGTGAGTATTGTTCTTCTGTATCCTTTCCTTTTCTTTTCTGAGGTACTAACAAGGGACATTTATATAAGTTTGACTCGGCCAGGAAACCCCTCCAACTGAGGGCTTTGGACATGGTGGTGGGAGTAGGGCTCTGAGGATGGGGGTGGAAGAGGAGCAGAGAGGCCTCGCTCTAATTAGGCCCTCTGACTGCTTTTCCTCCTCCCCGGCCCAGCGTGTTCCTCCGCCTCGGAATGATGATTAATGACATATTTACTGTGTCCAGGCGGGTGCTTTTCTGGGAAATAAAAATTCTGGTTCAAGTTGTTTGTTCCACCTAATTAGAGAAAAAGGAAGATGTGTTCATTAAACAAAAAGGAAAATAAGGGGAAGGCAGTGCCTCAGTAGTGAACCACCCTTGCAGAAGGCTGGCTGTGTATCTGGCTCTGGCTCCCAGTTCTCAGAAACACCTCACAGCCTGGGCAGCAGCCCCGTGGAGGAGGGCTATGTCTGCTGGCTCCTCAGGTAGATCTACTGACACACTTGTGGACTGACTGGAGCGGGAAGCCTGAAGCTTCAAGCCCGCAGGGGTGTGAGGTGGCCTGGTGGCTGTTTTGGGAGTGGTCCTTAGCAAAGCTTTTTGTTTCCTTCCCTTTTGCTCTGTACCCCGAATTCCAAAGAAAATGTATTAAATGTGAAAAATGATTAAGGTTTTTGATTTTTTTTTTTTTTTAAAGCTTGACAGAACCCAGAATGTGTGGCGATCACCAGGATGGGTAATACTCTTCTTATTCTTATCCTGTGCATCAGCTATGAGGTTTACAGTGTAGGAAATTGAGATGTTTGACTGGAGATCCAGGATGTCCAGGCTGGTCCCTGCTCAGTGCATAGTGGGTTTTTTTTTTCTCCAGCATCCCACTGTATCTCCTTTCTGTCTCTATAAAATACAAAATCTCTTTATGTATGGAGTCTGAGGATGACAGGCTCCTTCATCTTTTCAGGACTGACCCTTGGTTAAGTGTGACTTCCCCACTCCCACTGTTCCCCACGACTACCCTGAGTATATTGTCTTTCGAGTGGTGAGTGGATGGTCCCTCAGTCTGTTTTGAATTTCTTTCTTCATTTATCTTTTGCTGAGTTCCTCTTTTGTAAGTCTCCTCTGTCGCTTTTCTCATATACAGACGAGGCCCTGAGACTTAGTGGCCTTGAAGGTGTCTTCCAAATGGGACGATTTATCATTTGCAGATTCCATCAGAGAACAGCTTCCCTGGCTCTCTCACCCCTCTACCCCTCACCCCCTCTCTCCTCTCTTCACGCTTGGGACACACCTCAGGCAGTGAGTCTTTCACCAGCATACAAATGAGCTCTGGGGTTAGGGTGGGGGAGCAGATGATAATGATGTCGAAGATTCCTTGACTCACTCACTACCTTCTTGGAGCTTGGTGGGCACTACTGTGGCATCAGACTCTAGACCTCAGCCTACCAGTTCCCTAGGCTTATCGATGTGGTTTTGATGGCAATCCTGGAGGATCTACAGTGATCCAGCCCATGTTGGTATACAGACAGGGGCCAGGGGCTGGGCATATATACAGTATATAGGCATTGCGAACACAAATCCTGAAAAATCAACGGTGTCTGCAGAGACTGATCAACTGATTAGAATTTCAGTATGATGGAGAAACTGGAAACTTGCAGGTCCAGTTGCTAATTGCTTATCTCGGGCTTGGGTTAGTCCTCCCGAACAGCCATTCCTTGCCCACCTCTGTGTCAAGAACTAATAACCTGTGACTAATAGATAATAACTTAGCACACCACTAGCTTTCACCAACCCAAAAGCTCAAGAAAGCATCTTGGGCCTATAGCAAAGCTTCCCCCATTTTGCCGTACACACCTCTCTGGTGTACCCACCAATGTATTTTAAACCTTGCTTGACTTTCTTTGTTCTGTAAAACTATAAAAACTTCACGAAACATCTTTCATGTTAGAACATGTAATTTGGAGTAAGTAACCTAAATTTGTGTTCCTGGGCCATGGTTGCTCAAAACGACTCCAAAATAAACTCTCTCTTCTTCCCTTTAAGATGAAACCCGTGGTTTTTTTTTCCATCGACAGCATCATGTGGTCAGGAATGTTTTGGAGCTCAGTTCTCCAAGAGTGGATTTCTACTTCTCTCCTGTGTGCATGTACCCACTTTCTGTTTGTGGGTGTTCGTAGGCTTTGCCCACTCACTGCATCGAGGGAACTTTCTCACGAGTTCCAGTGATTATGTGAGGCTTTCAGTGCCTGTCTGAACAGAGCTGGCTGTGGTGCAGCTTCCTGTTTGTGCGCCAACTCCACTGATCCTATTCTCGAGGTCACTGAGGCATTTATTGCTCTGCTTTCTCAGCTCTGGCCTGTGAGGCTGCACTGTGAGGGGCTGAGTGTACTCTTGGGGCAGTTGCCCAGTGTGGGTAAGCAGATCTTTCCAACCCTCCCAGGGCCTCTGATACTTAGTGGAAAGCCAGACAGACCTCAGAGATGGGCAGCCTGAAGGCAAAGCAGTATGTGTGGGTGCCCTAACTCTGGTGCTAAATATGGGTTGCCCATTGATATGCAAACAGCCTGGAGAGGCCTTGAGCAGGCCTGATTGCCTGGCAACAGGGCCTTTTCTCTTCTCCCTCCCTACTCACCTCCTCCACCTGCTGTCTTTTTTATCATCTCTCTGCTTCCCCTTTTATAGACATTTGAGGGGTGCATGTAGGTAGACCTCTTGTTATCTGGACTGAGTAGGAATTTTGTGGATAATGTGGGTCTGTGCAGTGTCATTTGCACGAGACCCTGCCTCCAGCCTTCTGCCCTAGGGCTAGAAGAGATGTCCTTCATAGGTAAGGAGAGCACAGCTGGTTATCACATAACATAGGCTAGGGTAGAGATTCTGGGCCTACTGAGTTTGACAAGTCCGATGCAGTGTGCTGGAGTGGCTGGAGGAGATCCTGTGTACCACAGAGAGGAAGGGCCTGGGGCATGTGAGTCAGCATCCCCGTTCCCAGGCAAGGTTTCTGGAGCTCAACTTAGCACATGCCCAGTGGAGACCAGGGGTTGGCAGGCTGACAGCCCCTTGAGTAGGCAGGTAGCTTGAAAGTGGAGAAAACAAAGAAGTAGAGGTGTGTGTGTGTGTGTGTGTGTGTGTGTAGGCTGTATCTCCTAAAACAAAACCATCTTTTGTCTGGCCCTTAGTATATCATTGACCCTCCCTGGGGAAGCAGTAGAAGGGATGGGATGAGTGTTCCTGGGAAGGTTGACCTTGGTTGGGGCTAAGCCCATACATAGTTCTTCTCTTCCACTCCTGTCACCAGTTCCTCCCTCCCTGGACTTGTAGATTTGCTGACAATTCAGATGAATGCCCTGTGACCCATTCTTGTGTCAGGCCCAGGAGGAACAAGGGAGAATCCCAGTTGTCCGCCCCCCAGATTCCCAGGGTATCTGTGAAGTGATAGGAGAGAGAGAGTCCCTCATCATCCCCCAGCCTCCTCTTTCAACAGACCTGGCAAGCAAAGTTGCCATATGGTCAAGCTGTTCACACTAGCACCCGGCCTCAGGGAGAAGCTCTGAAGTCTGCCCTATAGATGGGATACAACACCAGCAGCCTCAAACTCTAGCTGCCATGACTTCCCCACCACAGCGAACTTCTACCCTCATGCACAGCTTGAATCCTAGCAATGGGAAGGCAAAGGTGGGTGGATCTCTCTAAGTTCAAGGAGAGCCTGATCTACATGGTAAAGGTCTGGCTAGCCAGGGCTACATAGTAAGACCCTGTCTCAAAACAAAATCATACAAGTGATTTACATTTGTTTATTTGTTTGTGTGTGTGCACACACATGTCATGGTGCTCACGTGGGAGTCAGAGGACAACTTGTGGGTATTAGTTCTCTTTCTATCGTGTGGGTCCTGGGGATGTAGCTTGGGTAGTTAGGCTTATTCAACAATTGCATTTACCTGCTGAACCAGGTAATCTCATCAGCCTTGCAAGGAACTTTGCTGTATGATTTCTTTTGAGTCTTTCGGTCACCCTAACAGTGGCCATGATTATTATCAATCTTATTTTGCAGCCGGGGAGACTGAGACAGAGAGATTGAGCCAACATTATGCCAAGATGGAAGCCTAGCCTGCAGACCCTGTGGACTGCTCTGTCTGGATACTGCCACAACATCTAGAAAATGCATGTGTCCTGGTGTGAGGACCCAGAGGACCAATGATGGTCCCAACAGCTGTAGTTACTGCAGGCCCAGTCTGCCAGGCAGGTTTCTTGGTCGTGTCCCCAGCCATCCCTAGACCTGGGCGCTCATGATGTTCCTGGCATACAGACGAGGTCACAGACAAGGAAAGTTCAGATCACATAGCTAGAGGTTGGTGGAGCCTGGAATTAAATTCAGGACACCCAGCTTCAGCGTCAGTGGGCTTAACTACCACCATGTGACAAATCCTGAGGAGCTTAGATCCAAATCTGCCAATCCTGGGGATTTCCCTGTGGACCCCGTCTGAATGGTTGTGTGTATTTGTGTGTCCCCAGGCTCTCTCTGATGTCCCAGCTACTCTGTCTTTGTAAATAAGTCAGAAGTACTACTTGGCTAATAACAACCGTCTTTGCAGTTCTGGCGAAGAAACAGCCTGGCTGAGCTCCTGGAAGGAGATGGGTTGTGGGGCCAATCTCTGACAGCCCCTCAGCTTGGGCCATATAGCTCCCCTGGGCAAGGCTGTTCCTCATATTAAGGTCTAGTCCATGGGTTTGCAGCCTGTTACAGCTGGAGCACTTCCTGAGTGTCTCTTCCAGCTCTTTCATGTTCAGAGGAGGAAACTGAGCCCAGGAAATAAGTTGCCTAGGATTACATAGAGCAGGGCCTGGCATCTGGCCCAGCTGCCATTCTCCTTGTGACAGTCCAAATGACGGTGGAACTGGGCAAGGAAAGGCACACAGTCTCCTTTCCAGAAAAGCAATGTGCCAGGGCTTGCTGAGCCATTTTCATCGTGTGGGAGAGGATGGCCTTCTGAATAGGCTACCCTGGAATAGGTCTCATAGGGTGACCTTGATCCCTGTCTTCACTAGATGAGATATATCCTCTTCTGTTCATGTATCCTGGGAGGGTCAGGCTGGACTAGCTTCAGAAAGACCTTGAACAGGCACCTCCAATGTAGAAACACCCTTCTGTTTCCCAGCCTCCTCTGGATGACCTTGGCCCCTGGGCCATAAGTTTGTCTTTCTTGACATCTTCACAGTGAGGCTCCACCCAGGATGTGAGCAGAGGACTTATCTCCCAAGAGAAAGCATTGTTCCTAGGGTCAATTCAGGCCAAGAAAAGTCATTTGTTTGGGAATCTGGCCCCAGGACCTGGGTGGTAAGCCAAGCTTTGATCAGTGGCCTTTGGCAGCAGAGCCAATTTGGGGTGGGAAAGGAACCATCCTTAAAATAGGAATGGCCTTTCTTCACATCCTCTGCTGGTAGAAAAGATGGAGGAGCCAACTGGGGGTCAGGAGTAAATAACGAACAGGCACCTTTGTCACCCTCTGAAACTGAGGACCTTGAGTCAGGGTCCTGGAAGATTATCGCCCAACTTCAGAACCTGGAGCCTGGCATCCTGATATAACATCTGGTGGTGTTTTAGGAGACCATAGGGATCTGAGCCTGTCCTGGAAGAGGCCCAAAAAACAAGAAAACCTAGGTGACAGATCTTGGCTCTAGTCCTGGTGCTGCCAGAAGTCAACTGAGCAGTCCAGGCACTACCTACCCTTCAACGTCCCAGTTTTCTGTCTCTAGATAAAAAGAGTTTGGGCCAATGGACGTCCAAGGTTTCCTTCATCTGGAAGTCTCTACAGGATGTAAACTCCACTTGGGCACAGGTTATTTCTGGCTGAATTCATGAACAGTGAGGTTAACACATGAAGAAGCCATGACCATAGAGTTGGTTTGCTATTCACAAGAGGAGGAGACATGGTAAGCCACACCACACTAGGCCACTGGGAGTGGAGTGGAGAGTGTGCGATGAACCTTTGCTGTGGTTTGTGGGGAAAGGGATGGATGAGGCAGGGTAGGGGCTGCACAGGTTTAAGGATGGATAACTGTAATAGCTGTAGTGGGTTCTGGGCTGTAGAGAGATCTGATATTTCTGATTGCTGGTCCTGGGGATCCTGCTCTGGACTATAAGACACAGAGAAAAGGTAACCAGTCTGTGGATTCCAGATGGGCTGAAGAGTAAATAGCAAGTTGTTAATTCTTTCAGGGGGACTAGTTAACCTGGGTCACCTTCACATCCCAGGATCCATGCGGCCACAAGCTGTCAAAACATGCAGAAACAAAAAACAAAGCAACTGGGTACAACAGGGGTCAGTTCAGGGTCCTACTGTGTGAGCTACAAAAAAAAAAAAACAAAACAAAACAAAAAAAAAAAAGCAGCCCCATCGGGGAGCACTTCAAGGTACGAAGCTTAGATTTAACTTTTCCTGGTCGCTGTCAAGCATCTTAGCAGGCAGCAGTGGAAAGCAGGCCGGATTTAGCACATCAAAACACAGGATAACCTATTAACCTTGAACTTCAGAAGAACAATGCATAATTTGTTAGTATGAATGTGGTCCATGCAACACTTGGGAGAAGCATCAACTTACTGTGTTTTCTGAAACAAGTCTTAATCCATCCAGGCTGTTTCAACACAACACTAAAAGCTGGAGAGAGGAACTACAGAAGTTCATCCCCGCCCCCCAGCCCTGGAGGCTAGGAAGTCTGGGACCAGGGCAGACTGACCCAGTGTATGGCAAGGGTTAGATTCTTGTTTGTTAGTGGCTGTCCTCTTACACTGTCTGGGCCTCTTTTATAAGGGTACTAATTTCAATCATGAAGTCAACGCTCTCATGACATAACCACCTTCCAAAGGCTCTATCTTTAGTCAGAGGATCACATATTCATTGTGGCAATCCTGGCTTGGCTGTTTCTGCCTCAACTCTCCTCTCCTGAACATACTTTGGTCTAGGGCTATCCTATTTGGGGGACAGGATGAGGAGGTTGGAGAGGGGAGGCTAGTAGAAAAAACAGTCTGAGGACTAAAGTGGCCAATGAAACAAGCAAGCGAGCAGCAAGCAAGCAGCAAGCAAGCAAGCAAACAAACACACACAGGGAGATTGAAGCAACAACAGAAGCACTTCTACAAGAAGAGAGGCAGAGCTTGTCCTTTTGACACCACCATCCTAGCCTCCCGTTTTCTTTTGTTCCACTGTCCATCCCACACCCCCATTCTCTCCCTCAGGCTCACCTTGGAGTAGGTGGCCCCATTGATGACCTCTCCTTTACGTAGCCAGATGATGGAAGCCGCCGGCTTGGCATTGTCTGCATGGCAGGTGAGGTTGAGGGGGTCACCTGCCCGAAGGCTTATCACAGGTCCTCCGAGGATGATGGGGTCATCTGGTGGCACTGTGGGAAGAGGAGGAGAGAGGTTAAGTTGGGGCAGTCTTCTGTTTGACACGGCAGAGGATAAATGGGCAATAACTGCTGTACTTTGATAAAGAGTACCACCTTCTGTCTTAGGGTGATAAGAACAGTAATAAAGGATGTATTGTTCTTCATCTTCTCATGTCAAGAATAAACACATGTGGTGACTGGCAGGATCCCTAGCTTGCTTCACAGTCCTGGAAGCAGTGATTTGCAACTGAAGTACCAGGAACCCATAGGCTCTTTATTTTCAACCAAAAAACAGAAGATTTATTTTTATATTTTTAAAAGATTGTATTTTAAATTGTGCGTATGCATGGGCTTGCCAGTGCTCCGAGTCCAGAGGTATCAGATCCTCTATATCTGGAGTTACAGGCATTTGTGAGCCACCTGATGTTTGCACTGGGAACCGCACTCTGGTCCTGGGAAGAACAGTACCTGCTCTTTTGTTGTTGTTGTTGTTGTTGTTGTTGTTTTGTTTTTGTTTTTGCTTTGTTTTTCGAGACAGAGTTTCTCTGCGTAGCCTTGGCTGTCCTGGAACTCACTCTGTAGACCAGGCTGGCCTCGAAACTCAGAAATCCGCCTGCCTCTGCCTCCCAAGTGCTGGGATTAAAGGCTTGTGCCACCACTGCCTGGCTCTTAATAACCAAACCATCAATCCAGTCCCAACATTTCTTTTTTCTTCCTTTCTTTTTGCCAAGCTTTGTTGCATCTCTCACAGCAGTTTTGCAGGGGAAACATTATTTTATCCTAATTACAAAGACCTGGAAACAGAGGCTCACCAAGAGATTTGTTCAAGGTCACGTGGTGAATGTATGGCAGAACTGGGGCTAGAAGCCCAGCCTTTGACCCTTGAGCAGACTAGCCCCCTCCATCACAGATGACAGATGACAGAACAGATTTTTGGATCTTTAGAGTTGGCACTCCTGGCCTTTTTTGATCTCTGCCCTTCACAGTAGCCCCCAAACCTTCATCCCCACTCAGAAGAAACCTCCCTAACTTGAGATTTTTCCCTCTACACTTAACAGTGTGGTTGGTGATTGGTGGTTTCATCAGATAGCCATATTGCCAAAAAGGGAAGAATATGGGATTGTTCTCTTCCTGTAGAGCAAGTCCCCTTGCGGGGCCAACACAGAACTCCATGCCTTGAAGCATCTCCACAGATATCCCCCTGGCTCCAGTGAACCACCTTTGATTCCCATGAAGATCACACTGTAGGATAGGCAGGTATGGTGGGAATCAATTATTATGTAATGAGGAAGCTTGGAGGCATCAAGAGTTGACTAAGGACACACAGTTTCTTGTGCTGTTGCTTCTTCTTCTAAACATATTGAAGTCCCCCAGGCCTTTACTGCTCCATGGACAAGCCAGAGGAGGCAGGGCCCCATGAAGACCATGTGAAGAGACTGTCCCCTGAGGAACCTCTATCTTTCTTGCTGGAAGGTCTATTTAGTTATCCCCAGAGGATGGAAGGGGCTCAGGGACTCCCCTGAGACAGTGGAGGTGGGAATTTTGCTTATTCTAAGGAATGAAGGGCAGATGGATGGATGGGTGATCAGCAAACATCTTCTAGAGCTAAGGTTTTCTTAAAGGCTTTGAGAGTCAAGACATCCCTCCAGCTTGACCCTCGGCAAACACCCCTGCTTGTGGCTTTGGTGTCTTCTAACTATAGCTCAGAGCCTGCTAGCCATCCTCTTCTCTGTCATCCCCTCACCTAGTCCACTGGACTTCACTAACAGACAGGAGGACTCCATATTTGGCTAGGCCAGTACAACCAAATTAGCAAGCCTTCAGGTTGGTTGGTCCTGGCTCAGTTGTTATGTCTCTGAAGAACCATTTCTTGAAGGATCTCAGCTTTGTAGGACTCTGGAGATGGGACCACTCATTTACCAAAACCAGCTCTAGATGCCAAAACAATTCTGGCCCAGAGAGGAAGTTGGCCTTATCTAACCTTCCATGCCCATAGCTCTGAAGCCAGGCCTCTCCAGGAGGTCCTGGAGCTGCCAGGCTGGAGGATACAGGCGGGTATGGGCTGGACACTGAAGATAACTGCTTGTGCCCACTGTACCCTCTTATTAGTGCCTGTGGCCTCCTTGGTGTAGGCGTGGTCAGAGAGCAAAGTGGGGTTAATTAGGAGTTTCCATCAATGGAGGTGTGGCTAGTGACTGATGAAAGGGATTTCAGCTTCCTGCAGTGGGGGAGGGCTGGGCCCCTCCAGCAGTGAGGGCTGGGATTTGCAGTATTCTGTGGAAAGTTGGGTGGTCCTGCTCAGCTCTTAGTAGTGGAAGTCCCCTCCTCAGTGTTGGATGCTCAAGAAAGAGGAACTCATACTCCTGAGTTGGGCTGGGACCAGAATAACTGGTCCCAGAGCACTTGGCCCTTTTGGCATCCTCTGCCTTGCAGCCAGAGGGTGTCCTGGGTCGGAGGATGACAGTAAGGCAGGTTCCCCCTCTCCTTGTCTTCAGGTAGAGAATGTGAGCACTCCCTCTAGCCTTGGCATGTATTGAAACAAGGTAGCGGTTGGCTGGCAACCTTCTGAGGAAGTTTCTTCTATCTTATTGGTGGCATGATCTTTGATCTGTAAGACTCCAGAGCCTGGAGCTGGATCTTGGGTATCAGGTCTTTTAAAGCTTATGCCAGGAGGTAGAACAGAAACTACATTTGAGTATCAGATTTTCTCTGGGCTTTTGTCTTAGGTGAATAGAGCTGTTCTATATTCTGATCAAGGTGTGAGTAGGTGTGTGTGTGTGTGTGTGTGTGTGTGTGTGTGTGTGTGTGTGTGTTTCTTCCTAGACTCATCTGGAGGT
>JANHMN010000024.1:15697616-15743103 GCA_030674055.1 Rhabdomys pumilio
GGGGGTGCAGTGAGTGGGGTGGGGTGGGGGAGGAGGGAGGATGTTTGGGGGCCATCCGCTGAATAGAAATCAACACTCGTTCTTGGCAGCTGTAGCTCAGATGGGAGATGTGTGTGTGTGTGTGTGTGTGTGTGTGTGTGTGTGTGTGTGTAGGGGGGGTACTCATTACCTCTCCATTCAGATGGGGGCCCATTGCTAGGGCCATGTGGGGAGGGGAGGAAGTCTCAGAGAAGCCCAGGCCTGGAGATGCATTATTCATAATCCCCTCACAGGATTGGTTATTATCCTGAATCACTATAGAGTTTGGTCTCCTAATTTTTAATCACAAGGAAGGTGGAAGCGTTAGCCTTTTTGTGATTAATCTGGAGATAAAAATAGTTGACTGTTTTGGTGTTGCTCCTGTTGTCAGTCAGGAACTAAATTTGCATTAACTGTTGGGGGACTGAGGCCTGGGAAAGACCCAAGTGGAGCCCAGGCAGTCTCTGGGTTTGCGCCTGCTGTAGACAGGGCGAGCCTAAGTGAACGTATTTTATCCAGCTTGAACAAAGGGTAGCAGACCCTCTCATTCAGGTCCCCATCATAGGGGTGGTGGCTCACCCAGGGTTTGGGTAGCACTTAGGGTTGGTCTCTCCCTCTGCTGTGCCCTTTCTCTGCACCTGCCCTAAGGTGGACAATGTAAGGCATCTATTGCTCACCTTCTGTGGGTGGGGAGCCCCTGAAAACCCTCTCTGAACTCTGCTGCCATGAACAAAGGTATCTCTTTGGAGGGATAGGATGGGGAGTCTAATCTGCATGGACACAAGGAAACTGAGGCCAGAGGGAAAGAGGCTGTCTTAAGGTTATCAGAAAGCAAACAGAAAAGGAATGGAGTAAATTTGGAAGGCACATCTAGGGAAGTAAAGCTTCTGTTTATTGATAAATTAAGCCAGCCTCCCCTCTGACTCCCACCCCCTTATCTCATTCAACAGGATCCTGCATCTAGAAGCACCATGGAACCATTCCTGAGATGGCCTTGAACTTGGAGCTGGAGCTTGTGGCTAAGGTTTCTCCCCTTGCAACATCAGTTGGTTAGAAGGCTGCCTAGGGCTACGGTTGGAGGACTGCTGCCCCATTCTGGGCTGCTGCCAACTCACTGCTGCGGTGCCTGACAATTGTACACAGCCAAGTTCATTTAACTCATGGATTTTGACTTACCAGCTTGGTCACCTCACCCCGATCCCCAGTAGCCTAGGTCCACTGTCTTGGGGTAACACCGAGGATGGTTTATTCCGTTGGTCACCCAAGTGGGCTCCTGGTTGGGTTTCCAGGAATTCCTCAGATACCATATTAACCCAGGTGGCTGGCTCCACAGACAGCCATCTGGGCACAACTGCCTTGTGAGTCAGCAGCATCCACACAGAAGGCTCTGTGTGGCAGCAGGAAGGGTGGGAAGCTAGCCAGGCCATCTTCTTGCCTTCAAGCCAGCATGGGGGAACTCACAAAAGTTAGGCTTTTGGGGACAGGGCTGATCTTTTTTTTAACTGATCAGCAGTGAATTCTCCATCCTATAATGGAGAGGTCTACACAAAATTTAAATGGGTCATGTCCCTGTTCTACCCCAAGTCCTCTGGGTCCCCCTACTATACTGGAAACATGAATCACACTCAGATTTGGTCACCAACACTTTCACCCGTGATCCCTGTTACCCCTGAAACATCAGCCCACCCATCTTCCTTTTTTCCAACAGAGACCCCAGGAACTTAAGGCTTATGCCCAAATGCATCCAGAGGCTATATCTTCACTGGTGAGCTTGCTAAAGTCCCAGGACATTTGTGCACATCCATGTTTGAGGGCCACTGTTCTAGGGGTCTGCTAGAAGAAATTACAGGTTGATGAGTGTGAGGCCGGAGGACTAGACAATGAGAATAGCTCTGGGGTTCTCCGTCCCTCGGTTGGCTCCATTCTTTCTTAGCTTAGGTTGGGGAACAGGAAGACTGCTCACTGCCTGCATTACAGTCAGGGGACCTTGTTTTAGAGACGGTGCCATCTCTTTAGCTTGGGGTGTAAGGGTTCTCTTCCCGGGTTGCTCTTACCCAACTTTTAAGACTAGCTAAGAGGCCATTCTTTTCAACCAATCTTTCCAGAGTCTTCCAGTTGGACCAAGTAACTTCTGTCTCTATTCTGCAGTATTCCAGGCTCCCTCTTATCTCAATATCTAGCTTGTCCTAGGGAAATATCTGTGCCAGCTGCCTCTCCCCTACAAGGTGACTTTGCTGGTCCTGAATTCTCTACACCTAACACAGCACATGTAATACAGGACACGGTATGGCATGTGTATTTGCTGGGCTGAACTTGGCATAGACTCTCACTTTACGAGATTTTTTTTTTATTATTATTACAGACAAGTTAAACAACTTGATAAATTGAGCCCTCTTATCTGGGAAGTGGGGTAATAAAAAAAATACTTATCCTGCCGGGTTATTAAGAAGATTAGGTTTATGTCATAAAGTAAGAGGCAAGGGCTTTGTAAAGAGTCACCGGGTTATTATGCTAAGTTTGCTTTGTGATTATGTGAAAGGCGCTATGTCAACTGTTGTTTGTTTCATTGTCGATGTCCTTTGAAGCGGGATCTACTAAGACCTCCCTTTTACAGGTGAAGAAACTGAGCTCAAGAGCTAAACTGCTTAGGTAGAATCACACAGCTGGAGGTGATGTCATCAGAACCCAGACTGAGGCCTGGTGTATCCTAATGTATTCCTAGAGTCTGAACCTCTCAGAGAGAGCTCTTGCAGTTTCCCTGCTCATCGGCCTCTGGTCCTCCTGTCCTCATCGAGACCCAGGAAGCTTTGGAACTTCCCCACCTCCTCATCTCGATGCTTTTCCTCAAACCTGAATTTTGGAGAGGTCCAGAAAACACAGGCGGGGACAGGTTTGTGGCTAGTGCTTTAGTGACATCTGCTAAGGGAATGAGATGCAGATTTCGGCAGGTCAGATCCACTGATTGCTCACTTTTGTAATTTTCCCTTCTCAGTCTCTGAGCTACATGTAACACCAGCTGCTACTTTCCTCACGTACATGGCCGCGCCACCTACTGGCCAACGTGGAGAATTGCAGGATAGGATATCAAGATAGCGTGGACCTGGCTTTCAGGGTAGGCTTCTAGTATTATCCAATTATTGACCTAGAAAATTTGTATGCAGAATCTACTATATGCCAAGCCCTGTTCAAAACACTAAGAATACAAGACACTGGTCTCGGTGGGAGGATTAAAAAAATAAATAAAAACTCTAATGTTGATAAATATTAGGCATACACCTTGGAAGGCAGAGTCTGGAAGAGCGCCGGGAGTTTAAGCCCAGCCTGCTTACAATGCGAATTTAAGACTGTTTGAACTCAGGAATTCCCCTATCTCGTGTGTGTGTGTGTGTGTGTGTGTGTGTGTGTGTGTGTGTGTGTATTATGTTTGTGAATATTTGCCTGCATGTATTTATGTGTTCCACATGTGGAGGTCGGGAGGGCATTAGATCCCTTGGAACTGGAATTAGAGATGGCTGTGAACCACCAAGTCATGGCTGGAAACTGAACCTAGGTTTCAAGAGCAACAAATTCTCTTAACTGCTGAGCCACCTCTCTTATATTTTAAGACAGGGTTTCTCACTGAACTTAGAGCCTGCTACTTGGGATAGAGTCTGGGATCTGACTGTCTCTGGTTATCTCCTCTTGACCAGATCTGGGGTTATAGACATTCCTCCATACCTGGAGTTTTACATGGGTGTTTGGGATCTGAACTTGGGTCTTCATGCTTGCATAGCAAGCCCTTTATCCCCTCCCCACCCAGCCATTCAGTCATCTTCCCAGTCTCCTTGACTCCTTCTTTTTGGCTCCCTCCCTAGGTTTGCTCATGCCAGGCACTTCTCATTCTCCACATCACACACTCAAATGTGTACTCAGCTACTATCTTTATGCTGATAAAATAAATCTCGGGCAGGAATCTGAGTTCAGAACTCCCACACCCAACAGAGTCTCAGGTGTCCCAAGTTGGCATTGAACTCACTGTATAACCAAGGATGACCTTCAACTTCTGATCTTTCTGCTCCGAGTGTTAGGATTCCAGGGTGTGCCACCATGCCAGGTTTCATGCAGTGTCAGGGAGGCCTTCATGCATACTAGGGAAGAATTCTACCAGTGAGACACATCTCTAGTCCCCGAGTCATCATGATCTAGTTGCCCTTGACCTTTATAGCTCATCGTGTCTGATTCAAACTTCCCATCTCTGCTGATAGACCTGTTCCTTCTTCTCCATATTCTATTTGGGGAAGTGGCCCCAGTGTTTAGTTACTAAGACAGCCGTCTACCCAGAGTTGACTTCAAGATTCCACTTCCTTCATGATGCTTGGCTAGACAGCCTGCTTGAATCTCAAGAACCTTGCTCTAGTTTGTCTCCTTTTCTACTCCCACATGCTCCCTGGTTTGGGAAGTCACTGTTCCTAGCTTGGGTTATAATTCCTTGTCCTTTCCCAAGACCTTAATCCCACCCCTGTGTCCTCTACACTTTTCCAAAGTGATGATTACAAGCATCTTCTCATGTACTCATGGTCAGTCCCATGCAACAAGACCTTCAGCTTTTTCTCCGAGGCCGTAGCTGAACTGGACAGTTCCTCTTTCTCAACTGTAGCCCATTTTTGTGATGCTCCCTCTCCCGAGAGAATCTTTATCACAAGCCGACCCAAGGCAGGGTCCCATAATCATCTAGTATCCCAGAGGCTATTCTTGGCCGTCTTAACTCCTGGTCTTTCTTTAAGACTTAGGTCATTATTACAGAAACTGTCTATCTTAGCCCCTGCTGTCTTCTTCCTCCTCCAGCCTCTGTACTACTTGGTGACCATGTGCCATCTCCATGGGTGCATGTGGCACTTGTAACACCCCCTCTGTTAGTACATGTGGCACTGCGTGCGTGTGCCATCTGTTGGCTCCACTGATCTATGAGTTGCTGAGGAGCCTTGGGCACACATAGCTTTGTCACCAGTTCTTAAAATATGACTGGCCCATGCTTAGAAGATGTTTGTTGCCTAGTGCCTTGCTCCATCCTGACCACACTGGAAGAATCCTCCCTCTTGGGCACATGAACTCTTCCTTGTTGCCTCTTACACACATTACATGTGTGACGCTCATCTCACCTCTGTGATAATGACTTGTGGACTTGTTTAAAGTCCTCTACAGCTCAGGAGTAGAGATCTTGTCACTTCTTTGGGGTGCTCCTATTACTTAGTGCTTTTCCTCAGATACACTCACAGGGAAATAGACCTCAGAGCTTACAGAATGGCGAAATGTTTCTAGTTCTCTTACAGAGATCGTTTGATTCTACAACAAGGCTGTATAAAGCACATGCAGAAATTACACACATCCTTGAGGCGAAGAGACCAAGAAACTAAGTTTCTTACCCAGCAACACACAGCCCATAAGTAGCAGAGCTGGACTGTACTTTGCTTTCCTAGATTTATCACAGGATGCCCCAAAATGTAGACTTCAGAAAAATACCTGTTGTGTGAGTACATTAGTATGTCCACCTTAAATTCACATTTAATAGGGCATCCTATATTTTTTTTTTCTGGAAATCCTGTAAATGAACTAATCATATGTGATTTAAGCAATAGAGTTATCTTCCCTTCCTCCTTCTAACCCTGTCTATCCCTATTTTGGTCGACATGAAGGAGATTTAGGAAAGTAAAAGAAACATTTCAGGATATGGAATATGCTATGGTTAGTATCTAGAAATTTACTTTTTAGTTACTACTCATAGTCATAAAGTTAATTCTGCAATCTACTTGGTGTGCCTTTGTTATTGTTCTATTTACTGTGAAGAGACACCATGATCAAAGCAACTTATAAAAGAAAACATCTAATTGGAGGCTTGCTTAACAGTTTCAGAGGGTAAGCCCATGACTGTCATGGCAGACATAGCAGCAAGCAGGCAGGTATGGTGCTGGAGCAGCAGCTGAGAGCTTATATCAATCTGTTCCTCGGTGAAGAGGCAGAGAGAGACTGGGCCTGCCATGGACTTTTGAAACCTCAAAGCCCAACCCCCAGTGACATGACTCAGCCACAAGGCCACACCTTCTAGTCCTTCTCAAATAGTTCTACCAACTGGTACCAAGCATTCGAATACGTAAGCCTATGGAGACCATTCTCATTCAAACCATCACAGAGGGGAAGGAGGAAAACACAGAGTTCAGAGAGCTGCAGGGAGAACACAAAGGCTGTTGAGTATTTTGGGCAGATGGGTAGATGGATGCTCTCCTGACCTATGGAAGAAAGGTCTGCTGTTAGGATGCACACAGGCACAATATCAGACTGTCCACTGGCAGCACTGGTGAGCATCTAGCTAGTCTTGCCATTACTGGATCCAAAGCATCCCATGGCTTCCACAATGTTCATGCAATCTTCAACCATAAGTTAGCCATCTGAACTCTCAGGCTTGGAAGTGCAGGGGTCAGCAGTGTCTGGAGAACTTGGATCCGGAATTTTCAAATGCCCAGGTATTCAAGGTTTGGGCTCTAGATCAGTTATTACTGGAGGTGGTGGAAATCTATGGGAGGTCTTTGGGTTATCAGGGGGTATATTCTAAAAAAGCATTGTAGGATTCCAGCCTCTTCCTTTTTGTCTTTCCTTTCCTGGGCTTGAAGTGATTATTTTGCCCCACCATGATGCTTCAGCCACAGGCAGAGTGACTGGACAAAACCTTCTGAAACCGAACAAAACCAACTCCTTTCTATTTACAAGTTAATTGTTTCTGATATCTATTACCGTGACAGTAAGCTGACAATCAGCCAGTCTATGGCGTGGTAGCACAGATGCATGGTGTGATAAGGAGAGGAGAGGGTGGAGAGAGAACGAGATGTAGGCTTGAAGAGATGCTCTGTGGATTGGAGGATGCTACATCAGAGGCTGCACTTCATCTAACACAGATGGAGACTCTGGACCAGCAGATGCCTGAGGTTACCTTCAGAGGTTCAGGACACTGGGAAGTCTCCTTTAGTTTAGACCTTACGCTGTTGGGGGAGAAGCAAGGGAGGCTTGAGGTAAGCTACGATGTCTAACTTGGCTACTGGCTCCATCATGCGCTGTCCAGTTCCCTAGCTGTCTGTGCTGGATGTCTGTTAGAGACATTACGGTAGCTGATTCACAATGTTGGTATGCTGACTAATAAGCTGATGCCATGTCTCACCCCAGATTTTTCCACCACGGCGAGAACTCAGTACATTGGAGTTCTTAGTGGTATTACCTACTCAATAAGTAACTGCATATGTGCGAAAAGGCCTTGCTTCAATCTCTTGTTCTGTTACTATCTTGTTCTATGTTCTGCATCCAGCCCCCCTCCCAATACAGAATGGTAAGTACTTGCCCTAGAGCACGCACACGACTATGTTAATGAGGAGGTAGCAGAGGCAGGTATGTGTGCCTATGGAGCAGGGTCAAGGGAGACAGTTACTGTCAGGGACAAAGAGTTCCCTGTTTTCCCTTTCAAATGAAGACAGGGAATGGTCTGTGCATTTTCAATAAAACCTTGAAAGAATATATGAGCTGTCTCATCAGGGAGGGGCTATTTGAAGTAGGTGGTGTTTTATTAATTCAACAAGCAAACAAATCAGAGAAAGCTTGTGAACCTGGAGGAGACTGGGCGGGGGTTGGGGGGGGGACCCAGAAGGCTGTGAAGTGAACCACAGACAGACCCAAAGCCCTTGCTCATGTGCATGTGGCTAGCCCATGGTGGCGGCTAGCTCCTGGTGGTGGTGTGCAGATGTTGGGTGTTCAGTGAGTATGGGAAGGTTTGTGGGAGTGCTTTCTATCCTGTGCTGGCAAAAACACAGCATGGAAAGGATGAGGGAGAGGAAGGGTTTGGGTAGGGAAGTCAAAGAACAGCTGGAGGGCACTACAACCCTCTAAACCCTGTTGCAGGGTCTGGCTCCTTCCTGTAGTTCAACTTCTGTGTGACCATGGGGACCTCCTGGGGCATCGCCTCCCAGGGTTTGTTGCTTTCTGTCTCCTTTTGACCTTCACCTTATTATAGGACCTTTTGCTCATATGTTCCAGTCTGATTAATGTGTGTGGGGGGGCTGCTATGGTGCTAGCACGGACCCGTTTAATACAGTAACCTCATAGAGTGGGTCCTATAGAAGCATCTCATTTTTCACATGGGAAAACCGTGGCAGAGACTGGCCAGCTCGCTAGTGGCAGGTCGCACTGCTGTCACTGGAAGCCAGAAATCTGGTCTACTCCTAATGGTGGCGCTCAAGGATCTCCACACACAATCCTACAGATTTGCTTCAGTTGCTTTAAAAGCCTTGAGGCAGCCATCCTGGGCCCTCAAAAGCCAGGCTGAGACCAGAGTCCCCATTGGTCCCATAAATAGAAACCAGAACTGATCTGGTTGGATTTGCTACAGGCTCCCACCCGGCAGATCTACCTCCCAAGGAGTGCTGTGGCTTTTAAGAAAGGAGAAAAATCAGGCCATGTGGAGGGGGGAACCTTTCCACCCACAGTCTGGAGCCCTAGAAGCCTTTGCAGAAATCCAAGAGCACAGGAGAAAGGGTCACCTCATTAAAAGGCTTAAACAGTAAACACGGGACATGCCAACGATAGTCCTTTTAAAAGGGCAACTAGGAACATTGCCTTTTGCATTATAAAATTGTACTTGTCAGAGGACAGAAGGAGGAGGTGGTGGAGTGTCCACGATCGAGGAGGATACAGGGGCAGTCAAACACAGAAGAAACTGGCCAAACTAGGTGCGGGTCACTCACCCAAGGAAAAGACAGATGTGAAGGAAGATAGCCGTAAAACCAGTGGCTGCTTGCCATGGAAGGAAGCCACAGAAATACATTCTCTAGACCTCCTGCCACAGATATTCATTGTAGAGAATCCCAGAAAACCACTTAAATGTACCTTTCAACCTCAAGCAAATTTACCAGATTCGCTCCTTGCCAGCATCCCAAGAAGAGTCAAAAAATCTTATCTCGGACTCAAGCCTTTCTTCCTCAAAGTACAAGTCTCTGGGTTTGTGAAAGGCTAACAAATGAGCTTGTGATCCATCACGAGGCAGTGATTTAATTCCCATCTCCAGCTTGGCCTGACATGGTTTTGAGTTTTCTCAGCCTCTTTGCAGTGTTTGGCAGGAATATGTATTTCTCTGCAGAGACTCATGGCTTTTGAGCCTCATTCGGTGAAGAAAGAGAAGGTACATTTCACAGGTGGACTGGCCAGCTCTGCACACCATACTTTTAGGGTGCTGTGGTGTTGGGGGGAGACTTCAAAAGGTTGGAAGCTCTTTGAAGCTGCAGGACATCTTTGATGACACCAAACTATGCCTGCTTCAGGGCTACCACAAGATTGACCTCAATATAGACGGCAGAGGAAGGTTAGCTGGGAAGATCTGGGACCAAATCCAGACCGTTTCCTTTTTCCCCTTCCTTTCCCCTCCTTCTTTTCTTCTCCCCTTCTTCTCAGGGGTTCACTAGGTAGCTCTGGCTGACCTTGAACTTGATGCAGAGATTATAGCTGCGTATCATCATTCCTGGCTCACATTCCTGATGTGAGCATAGCAAACAGAACCAGATGAAAAGATGGGTAACAAGAGGGTAGCTAAGAGGTCTCAGGAGATGGTTATGCTCAGTGGCAGAGAGAATAGTCCAATTCCAGGGCAGGAAGGTCTAATATTTGTACCCTGTGGGGACCAGCTATAGAAGTGAACATTTTGTCTACAGGAAAAATCCAGCATGAAACCAGGCAGTAGCTGGGTGGTCTCCAGTACTTTGGCAGCAGGGATAACAATCTCTGTTCTGGGAAGGGAAAATTGGGTGGCAGAAACACATGGTGCTGGCCACAGGGTGGGGCTCACAGGGTGGAGGACAACACCCTTCTTCCTGTGTGCACTTATCCATCACTCTCCAGGTGCGAAGCGGGTTGCATTTGTACCGAGTGCTCTTGCATCAGAGTAAGAATATGTAGAACTTGGTTACTGGGAGAAGTAAGAAGCCTCTAACCTCCATGGCCACTGAGCTGTGTTTGCTAGGGATAGGCTCCCAATCTGTCCCTATATTCCTACTAGTATTTTTAGCACTGATGGGGCTACCCCAGGGGAGCAGGGTTGGGGTCCAGGAAAAATTGTAGCCTAATGGAAATTTTGCGTAACATTCACCTGGAGCCTCCGTGAGCTCATAGGTAGGCAGAGCCAGCATGTGTCTCCCATTGTGAGGGAGTTAAGCAGAGAAATAATGGTAGGGGCTAAGGCGTGTCTGCTCTGCCGTGGGCATGGCCAGCTGGTCTGCATCTGAGGTCGGCTGGTGCTTGAACACCCTCTGTCCAAATGAGGTGCTCTCTCAGGGAACTGAGGGGCGGGGAAACTCAAGTCGGATGCACAGGTACAGTGGGAAGAAATCACCTAATGACAATGGCCGTGAGTGACGATATCAGATCCACCTGGAATGTCATGAAGGGCTGGTGGGCTATAGGGTGCCAGCGGTGGGTGGGAAGACTGGCCTACACAGGGAAAATGTTCCCTCAGTCTTCATCATGTTTCTACTGACATTCTATTTTACAGTAGTAGATACTGGTCCTGGGCTGGGTCTGTCCCTAGTCACCTCACATCCCAGGAGGTTGGGACTGTTCTCATGATGAGGATAAAAGGAATAAGTAAGAATTTAAAAATTATGTATGTATGTGTGTGTGTGTGTGTGTGTGTGTGTATGTGTGTATGTGTGTGTATGTATGTATGTGTGTATGTGTGTGTGTGAGTGTGTGTATGTGTGTATGTCTGTATGTGTGTATGTGTGTGTGTGAGTGTGTGTATGTGTGTGTGAGTGTGTGTATGTGTGTATGTGTGTGTGTGAGTGTGTGTATGTATGTATGTGTGTGTATGTGAGTGTGTATATGTATGTATGTGTGTATGTGTATGTGAGTGTGTGTATATGTATATATGTGTGTGTGCGTGAGCATGTGTATGTGTGTATGTATGTATGTGTGTATGTGTGTGTCTGTCTGTATATATGTGTGTATGTGTGTGAGTGTGTGTATGTGTGTATGTGTGAATGTGTGTATGTGTGAGTGTGTGAGTGTGTGTGTTTTGAGATCGGAGGACAACTTTGAGGAGCTGGCTCTCTCCTTCTACACTATGGGTCCTGGGGATCAATCTCTGGTCATCGGTCTTGGTGGCAAGCATCTTTACCTGCTGAGCCATCTAGATAGTATGGGAGGACCTCTTGGGTTTAGGTGCAGGTGCTTGTCCATTTGACCCCAGTGGGGGGGTCAAACAATCTGGGAGTGTGAGGGCCATAGAGTGGATGTGATGTCTCCTGCCTGGTTAGCAGCTTCATGGGTGAGCATTTGCTTCCTCTGATTCCAGTGCAAAGTCCCAGCCCCTTCTCACATCTGTATGCTAGCAGCACCCACACTCTACACTTGCGCCCTTGGGGGAAGGTGGATCCTGACGGGTCCCCAAGCTGCTGTTGGCCTTCACAGTGCCAGTTCACACTAGGCAGGGGCTGGGCACAACTGTGAGATGGGCTGATGTT
Source organism: Rhabdomys pumilio (assembly GCA_030674055.1). Classification (NCBI taxonomy): domain Eukaryota; kingdom Metazoa; phylum Chordata; class Mammalia; order Rodentia; family Muridae; genus Rhabdomys; species Rhabdomys pumilio. Next base: position 15,709,160 of record JANHMN010000024.1, read on the forward strand.
TCTCATTCAGCTCAGGCTGAGTTTAAATTCACTATGTAGTTGAGATGACCTTGAATTTCCCACTTTTACTTCTGGAGTGCTGTGACTACAGGCATGTGTTACTATGCCACACTCATATAGTATGGATGACTGAACCCTGGGCCTCATGTCTGGTGGGACAGTACCTACATCCCTAGCCACAATACACACACACACACACACACACACACACACACACACACACACACACACACGTATGTATATATATTGTGGCTAGGGATATGTGTGTGTGTGTGTGTGTGTGTGTATATGTGTATGTGTATATATATATGTATATATATATATTTATTGTGGCTATGTATATGTATATGATGTATACGTATATATATTTATTTAATTTAAATTCTGAGTCCAAGGAATTGATGTTAGTGAACAGAGGAGAGTGGTTTTCTCCTGGTTCTCCTTTGGTTCTCCAGCCTTCTTGATGACTCTGTAGAGTCTGATTCTCATCTGAGAGTCAGTATTGTGAGGGTGAGGGGCAGGGAAGATGGGGGTACTGGAGCAAGAGGGTCATGTGGTGCCAGCTAACACAGAGTTGCTGTTGATCTGCTGCCCAGGGGAGTGGGGATTGATACTCTGGGTAATCTCAGACTCAGCCGCCATTCATGAGTGATGCATAGCATCTGCTCATCCCTCTCTTCTCAAGCTTCTCCTAACCCACCTGCTCCCCACAGTCTCCAAGCATCTCGCTATCCCCTTTCCAATCCCACCCCATGGTACTCCTATGACCTCTAAGGTTCTACTGCATCTGGGCCTACTGGGTGTGTGCAGCCTCACCCTATGAGGGGAGGACCACATGGCTGTTTCTTACAGATTGCAGCCAGGTCTTCCAAACCTTGGAATCAAGCTCTGTAGTGTTTTCTTCCTGGAAGGGCCTTTCCTTCTTGCTCTGACCTGTGGACACCTACGTGACTGTCAGGTTTTGGACAAATATCTCCACTGACCTCTACACTGTGACTGGAAAGCAGACCAGTCACATGCATATCCAGTGGTCGTACCCCAGCTGTGAGCACAGCTGTGTGAGGGCTCGCTCTGTCTCACACCTGCATGGGAATCACCAGTGACATGTTAGCTTCCACGAGGGCACCCTTCTCATTTCTCTTTGTACTTCCTGCCTCGCTTGGAGCCTACACTGAGCAGGTGCTTAGCCAGTGAGAGCTGATTAGTGATGGAATGGGAGGAAGAGGCTCCTGGTGCAGGGCAACTTCTAGAAAAAGATCCTCTACAAGACTCAGAGGAACACTTTATGTTCCGAGTCCCTGTTCCCCTCTGGAAGATTCCATTGGCTCTACTCTATGATAGACTCACAGTCTAATTTGAGAAGCAAGACTTGAAATCCATAAGGAATTACTACTTCTGAAATGGCTGCAGGCGCTTGAATTGGCGCAAGTTTGGGACAAAGACAGCTGGCTTTGCTGAGACTTTGGACAGTACCTTACCCTCTTCAGTTTCAGCTAGCCCTTTCTCTGGGGCTCCTGGGCCAGGTCTAACGAAGCTTTCTCACCAGCTTCTTTTAACTGCTTCCTCCTCGACCTTCCCTCTCCCTTTGGTTAGCAGCCAACTTGCCCTGGAAAGTGTTCTGTGCATGGCGGACACGCTATAACAAGAGGATGGCATTAAGTTGCTGTGGGCACTCTGGGATCAGGCTGCATGAGAATATATTCAGCTCAGATCTATATCACTGTCACCATGACAAGCCTAGGATGTAATGGCTATGCATATTGGTCCCCATGATATTATGCTGCTTGAGAACTGTCTGTGATGATGAGGGGAGTCCAGTGAGGGGGTTTCTGCTGGGTTGTGTGATTAGATATGTCTTAATGTCACTGGCAGCTCCTGTGAAGAACATTAGTATGTTTGTACCCAGAGGCATGGGCAACCCAAATCTGGGGCACAATTGAAAATATCATTTGAATTTCACGTTGGAAATGTGTGTGTGTGTGTGTGTGTGTGTGTGACAAAGAGAGAGAGGGAGAGTGAGACAGAGTGTGTGTGTGACAAAGAGAGGGAGTGAGAGAGAGAGAGAGACAGACAGACAGAGACAGAGAGACAGAGAAAGAGAGAGAACAGGAGAAGGAAGACAGTTTCCCTTTCTGAACCAGTTTCAGACTCTTATCATTAATTTGCATTCCCCAGATACATTTAGGACAGTGGGGAACAGGGAGTCTGTGCAGGAGGCATCCACTATTGGGCCTGTCCATGTGAATAGACTGGCCAGACTGTTATCTCCTTGGGCTTTCAGTCCTCAGAAGTCTGGTTGTTCTGAGGAGTAGTAAGGGAATGTTTGGCCTTGGTTGGAATGTCAGACTGTTCCTGGCTGTGCGGCCATGGCTAGGTGGCTCTGAGCCTGGCTGGGCTACAAAAAGCCATTAAATGGACTACTTTCTGGAAGGACTGGTGTGCAGGTTCTAGGAGACGGCATATGTAAATGTCCTGTGGGCACGGTTAGTGCCCATCCCCACTCTTTGGCCTCTTTCCTCCTGGGCAATGGTTCTGCCTCCTGTGACTCCACCTAGATGGTGGTCGTGGGGTCCGACACTCAAAGCTTTGGGTCAGACAGGAAGAGCCTCTGCTTTCTACCTGAGCCCATGGTTGGGAGGAGGTGGGCAAATGTTACAACACAGGGGTGAAGCATAGATGCTGCAGAAACCACAGGCCGTTTGCCCGGGATAGATTGACAGGTGTCTCCTTGGAGAGGGAGGTAAAGCTGTGGATACTGTGTCCATCTCACAATGGGCACCTGGAATTGTCCTAAACCTGAGTCCCAAGGATGGACCCAACTGCTCAGAGGACTGCTTCTTGGTCTGTGGGTGAACTGTCACTTCTGGGAACTTTAGCGTCTGTGCCTGCAGAGTGGACAGGACAGGAAGGTCCATCTGAGGGAAGCTACTCACTCAGTCACGTAGATGTGGGGCTTTGCACAGAATTGCATGAGGTGTGGGGGCTCCTGTGGGGGATCTCTGGGACCTGCTCACTGCTATACAGGCTTCGAGTGAGCTCAAGGACCTGAAGCTCTGGATGAAGCCTGCTATGGCTCTCTACTCCCCTCAGGGCTGGCCTTTGGCTTTCCCACGCTGCTCTCCCATCAGGTAAGGCCATCAAAGAGCACCTGCTCACACGCATCCCAGAGAGAGGCTTCTGGTGCTGCAGAGTGGCTGACATCACAGAAGCATCTCAGGACAAGTACACTTCCACGTACTTCTATCTGGATTAGGATCCATCAGGGAACTGGACCAGAGAAGTTAAGTGACATGTCTAAAATCCATACAGCAAGTTGTCATCCCACAGGTGTGTTCCCATGGCGCAAATTTCAGCTTTGAAAGGGTGAGTTCAGAATCAGACTTTTTTCTTACTTGTCTTCACTGAGCCAAAAGTCCTTCCCCATCCTGTGCATGCTTCAGTTTCCTCACAGCTCATCAAATACACGAATAGCGTCTTTATATAAAGAAGCTGCTCTCTGTTCAGTCTCCTCTCCACTGATAGGTGAGGGAGACAGACTCAGGCTGTAGCATAAGAGACTCAAGTTAGACAGCAGCAAGTACTGTTGGAAACAGAGCGGGAAGGAGAGAGGCCTAGCCTCTCTCTCTCTCTTTTTTTCCCTCTATCACTTATGTTTGTTTGTTTTGGTTTGTTGGGGGTGAGTTGGATACTATATGGTAACAGGATTCTGAGGCAGGGGAATGGATTTGGTGGCTTCTCAGCACCCCTCTTAGCTTCTGTCCACTTGCAGGGAGGGTGCTCATTAATTTTTCCAGAGTCACCAGCCTGCTCCAAGTCAGCCTCTGTTTTTGGTCTTGGCAAGTTGCTTCTGTTTGTAGAGAAAGGAAGGGCAGAGGTGGGTGGAGGGACTAGGAAGGGAGGAGCAGCCATGGAGGATACAGGCTGAGGCTGCCAGGCAGCTATGGGGAAAAGGTCTCTCCTTTACCCCTCAGTTTCTTTGACTCCATTTGAAACTCCAATTAACAGCCTCCTGATAGGGCTTCCCTGCTTGTGACTTGTGCCTCAGTGCCTGTCCATCACCATTCTGGGGGCGCTCTGGTGGGCTGGCAGGAGAGACTGGCTTCTTCCCTGCCTGCTTGGAGTCTCCCTGACCTTCTCCATCACCCTTGCTGGAGAGGTGACCAAGAAAAACTGAACAGAGATCTACCTCCACGTAGGACACTGACACTGCCCTTCCAGTAAATGACTGATACCTGGAAAATGTGGGCGCAGGAATGAGGTCAGACACAAAGCAGAACTTCCTAACACTGTGATTTGTGGGTAGCATGACAGAATAGCAAAGGATAGGTATTTGTCCTGGTGCATGCTTCAGCCGTCTATTCCATTCCCATGACCAGAGGCAGCTCAGTGGTGGCAAAGATTGCTTAATACAGGAACAGTGGGAATCCAAGTTGGAGTCTGAATCACAGGTCCGCATGGTTCCCTCAGCTCCTGTACACATAATTTTCAATGCCCGATTCACACAAACACAATGACTGATAGTTGCCAGCCAAGATAGGCCCACCCCCAGGATCCTTTTCTGGTTCAGACTGTGGGCAGGGACCTGACATCTTTGCTTCTACATGAGGCTTGGAGCAGGGAAGCCAGTGAGGTGTTTGTCTCAGCCATGAAATTTAAGGGCACACACTTAACATCTGGAATGCAGTTAAATGTCCTAATATAAACTTTTAAAACAAAGACTCCCCACCCCAAAATTCACAGCAACAACAACAACAAAAAAGCACAATTAAACAAAGGCAGGAAGCTGAAGTCACCGTAGATGTTAAAGGTGACCATGTGATTGGGTGAAACAAACATACAGAAGGTTCTACAGTAGGAATGAAGTTAGCAAGTGGGATTGGTGTCGTGAAGTTTGCAACCACGCTAGCCTGAGAAGCTGAACTAGCTCATTCAATTTTTTTCTGTAAACACAATACTTAAGTTTAAAATAAGGTTGTGAGTTTTAATATACTGGCTTTAACTGTCTCAATATTCTTAAGACTACTTTAATGTTCTTGGGAAAAAAATTACCTATTAGGAGGTATGTAAAAAAAAATAATGGGGCACAAGGTTTTCCTTTTGCTTCAGGCTCTGTTAGGGCTCACTTCAGTCTCAAGGGACTCCGTCTCTGTTTCAATGTTGGATGTCCTGTTCATCGGAGGGTTTTGCGCTCATTTTGATTTTTTAAAGATTTGCATAATAATGACCTCCCAGATGGACGGGCGGTGTTTGTTTTTTGACCCTGTACATTTTGTGCCTGCGAATGATGTGCTGCTGTGAACTCTGTTCTGCTCTAACAGAAGGGAACACGCGAGACCTTCTCAGGCACTTGGGCCTCTTGGTGTATGAGCGTGTGTGTGTGTGTGTGTGTGTGTGTGTGAATTAGGGGTACTGGGGAGAATCTGGGGTTGTTCTGCAGAGGTGAGCACTAAGCTGAGTTGTTGGGAGTGAGGGAAGGAAGATGAGCTCCCTAGATAGCAGCGGGTTCCCAGCTCATTCATCAGGTCCACCTTAGGCCCAGGAGGCCAAAAAGAGGTCAAGGCCTCTGAATAATCCAGGCCCAGACAGGCTAAACTGACCAATTCTAGAAGGTGTTGAGCACTCATCCCCTTAATGGCTCTTCACGTTGAAGGATCTCTGAGTTTCACTTCCAGGGACTCTGCTCTCACTGGTAGATCCTGGAAAGGTCATCGTTGAGACTTCAGTGTTGTTTGCTCAGAAAGCCCTGACTACTATTCATATTCTCTCTCTCTCTCTCTCTCTCTCTCTCTCTCTCTCTCTCTCTCTCTCTCTCTCTCTCTGTATTTACAGCCCTCGCTGCCCCAACCCCGCCACTCTGTGCCATAGTTGTTTACAACCAGTGTGTGTGTGTGTGGGCACACAGGACCACTGAGTATGGGTGAGCATGACCATGGTGTGTGAAGATCAAGTGACCGCTGTGAGTGTAGATATGTGAGCAGTGTTTATGTGGCTTAGCTTGACCACTGGCTGTGTGGGTTATCATGTCCAGACACTGTGAGGCTGCAGGTATGGGTGAGCCATCCCCTTAGCCAGCTCTGAGTTCTTGTAAGGCTCATCTGGCTGCTCCCATTAGGGACAGCGGCATCATATGGACAGTATGAGGCATCAAGTGACCTTGGGTCCTCAGAGTGTCATTGCAGGACTAGATGCTTGTTGCTATTACATCAGGACCACAAGGAGAGCTCAGATATGACTTCTGGCCCATCAGCCTGTCACACAGAGACCCTTGTCACACAGGCCTCCTTGCTGGCACTGAAGAGTGTTGCAGGGCCCATGTATTATGGAGCACCTTTCTGAACATTTTTCTCCAATGCTTGCTTGGCTTACTCTTAATTTTCACAGGTCTCACTGGTCATGTTACTCAGAAAGGTCTCATCTGATTATCCATATGAACTGACACCCCCATGCCACCCTCCAACCTCCTTGTTTTTTTTTTTTGTGTTTGTGTTTATGGTCCTTGTTATCACATAAGATGGCTTCCTTCTGTCTCCTTGTATCAGGAGCAGCTGTGAGATCATATTTTTCTACTCACTGTTGCATTCCTAGTGCTGAGAGTGGCGATGACATACAGTAGGTGCTTAATATAGGCACTTTAGTCACTAATTTTAAGGTAGGGTAAAAACGGCTCTCCCTAACTTGGCCTTGGTTTTCTTGTCAGCATGTGGGTGTCTAGACATTAGCCCCATAGGAACTGTCACAACTCACGCTATGTCCTATGGTCTGTGATGTGCATTCAGTTGTCACTTTATGCTTCTGATGGTTTTCACATGCATGGTCTTAGTTCATGTACCTGGCATTCCTAGACCGAGGCTGTTAGGACCCTGGAGACTCACAGTGTAGTAGTGAGATGCCTAGGCCTTGCTTAAGCTGCATTCAGAGTCTGGATGGAGAGCAGTCCTCCTGGAGCCAAGCATCACCATCTTGTCCTCTACGGTGGTCCTGGCAGTCAAGATGATGTATGCTCTTTGGGGCCCAGGCTTGAGCAGTTGCTTGGGAGGTGGCCGTGCAGCTCTCCAGTCTCTCCGGGCTGGGCACTATTCCAGTTGTCAGCTACTGTGCTGTCACTGCTCTTGATTACTTTCCAATGAAGGATGATTATAATAAAGGACATTAATCAGGGAGTGTGGTGGCTCACGCTTGGGGGTTCTCCAGCCTGGCTTTGTTAGAGCTTCAGGGTGGCTCAGTTCATTTCTAACAAGAGGCAGGCGGGAATGCCTGTTCCTAAGGTACAGTTAGGAAGGCCAGGTCCAAGAAAGGGTCCTAGCAGCCGAGATATTGGCAGTTGTGCTGGGACACTGGCTTTCTGAACTGAAATGAGTGAAACCAAACTGAGTCAGGCTAAGTCAAGCCAACCGAACCAAACCAAAGCAAGCCAAATGGAACCAACAAGCCCTGCTTTGAGGCATTTCCAGTTACTCTTCTGTGACTACTCCACTATGGCTAATTCCATATGCCATATGGCTAATTCCATATGCCATATGGCTAATTTCTGGAGGAAAGTTGAGCAGAGATGAATGCCGTCAGTGCCTATAAGCCATAGCCCCATGCAGTGCCAAGGCGACAGTCTCTAATTTCTTTTCAGAACTTTCCAGTTGATAAGGCACTGGTCATGCCCAGATCTCACCTGGTTCATAGCAACCCTTTTGGAAGGACAGCTATCATTAGGCTCACTCTTCTCAAATGGTAAAACCGAGGCTTCGAAAGATCATGCGAGGCAGGAAGGGGGAGGACAGAGGGGAGCAGGTAAGCTAGTGTGGGAAGGAGTGATGGAAATCCATACTCGTTGAGCCTTCCTGTCCCTTTCCCAAGATTTACTGGAGTTTTCCATCCAATAGGGCCAGCTTTGGGTTCCGGAGCACGCAGGATGTTGCTGCAGAGGTTAAGGTTCCCTTAGTTTGTGGGAGACCTTGGCGATCATTCATTTGCTCAGTGATCTTCATGGAGGACTATGGGGGAGGGGGACTAGGTAATTCTGGGCTGTGGAAATATAGGGGACAAAGAATCACAGTCTCTGGCTATAGAAGATACTGTCTGGCTGGAGGAAAGATGCCCAGAACAAGTGTGGTTAGTGCTATGTCAAGGAACAGCATCTGTATGCTCTTCCTGAGGCCAGGAAGGATGGGAGAGGCAGGCTGTAGCTAGAAGGGTTCCTATGGAGCTGGTAGGTAGAACTAGGGGAGGGGGTGTGTGCTCCATGTGGAAGAAACCGACTTAGTTGTAAACATCTAGAGAAGAAGTTACCAGGCTGGTGTAGGCAGCTGGGGATCTGAAGCTGCAGACACGGGCTGGTCTTAGACATAATTCTCCTGGGGGAGGAAGGAGCTCTGCTCCTGCATTAAGTTGTCCTCAAGGCCTCTGCAGGTCTGCCTTTTTTGGGGGCTTCATGATTGTGAGCATGCTGTTTCTGTAAGTTTGCTCCCAAGAACCAGAGAGGCAGTGTTGTGGTGCTGGTCTAACTAGCCAAGACCACAGCTGAGTGTGAGGCCTTCGCATGTTAGCTGCCTTTAAATTCCTGGTTCCCAGGGCCCAGTAGAGGTTGGAGGTGCTTGGAATCTTGGCTTTGACTTCTGCCCAAGACCTTGGTCACTGAAAGGGCAAGTATGATGTGTGCGTCTCATAGATGTTCATGTTTAGAGTCTGGTGACAAAATACTGTGGTTGGGGGGGCGGTCACCAAGGCAGATCACCTGGTAGCAAGGGCTAAGCAGGGGTGGTCATACTCAGAGAGATGATGTGAGAAGTGCGAGAAGGGGTGAGAAGGGCTGAGGCAAGCCCTCTTCTGCTCTGCAGAATCTTCCCTTTCCCTTTGTTCACATTAGAGAGAAACACTGGTTTAGATGCATTGCAGACTACTGCTTCTGTTCTGGGGAGTTCATAAGCAGGAATTGCATATGGTCCTTGGAGCCCTAGGCAGCTAAGTAAGAAGTCAACTACCCTGTAATGGTTTCTAAATGAGGATAGATAGCTCCTATAGGCTCATATATTTGAATACTTGGTCCCCAGTTGGTGGAGCTGTTTGGGAAGGTTTAGGAGGAATGGCCTTGTTGGAGCAGATGCATCACTGAGGTTTCAAAAGTACATACCATTTCCAGTCAGTTTTATCTGCTTCATGATGTGAGCTCAGTTATTATTCCAGCATCATGCTTGCCTGCTTGTTACCATGCACTCCACCATGACAGTCACAGAGTCTAATTCTCTGAAACTGTGAGCCTCGAATTAAGTGTTTCTTTTTTAATAAGTTGCCTTGGTCATGGTGTTGTATCGTAGCAATAGAAAAGTAACTTAGACATACCCTCAAGCCATGTGTTGGAAAGATTATTCAGCAAGGTGCAGATCCAGCCTAGCTTCCCCGGGTGTGCTTATGATGTCTCCAAGCATAGGTACCAGACTGGCAAGGAAAATGAATTTTGGGATGACTTTGGCTCCTCTTACATGTGACAGCAAGGATACTTCACTCTTAATCCAGGCTAACAGTCTCATTCATTCATTCATTCATTCATTCATTCATTCATTCATTCTCTTTCCCACCTTCTCTCTGTTATGCTCTACATGTCTGCACACATTCATGTGTGACTTCTTTTCCTACATGCGAAATAACATTGGAGTTGGTTTTCTGTGTGCCAGCCACCAGTGTACAAAGTCACTTTTGGGAATCTGGGAGGTCCTTTCTGAAAATCCGGGGGGTGGAAACAAATAATTTGGCTCTCTCCCATCTGTCAGGCTACAGAGACCACCTTGACAACTCAACAGCCAAATGGCCCAGACCCAAGGGAGGCCGGATCTTTCCTCTGCTTTCAGCATCAGCTCAGAGTCCACTCTGAAGTCTGTATGGACAGAGATGCTCAGGGTTAGTGAGGTGAGCTGACTCTCCCTGGGATGCGCGGCAGGCTTCCAGCTTTCTCTCTTCACAGTGAACACTAATTGAAAAGTTCCCTGATTTAATTTACTGATGAAGCCCCACTGGCATGCACAGGGAGTGTCTGCTGGGGGATGGTCCATCTTGGTTAGCCTTTCTTCTGCAGCTGCCGCTCTTGGAGAGGGAGAAGTCCCTTAATGGCCTGGAGGAGGGGCTTTGTGTAAGCCTTCCTCTCATTACCATTTCTGTCAGTCTTGGAGCTGAAGCCAGAGACTGCAAAATGCCTATGATCTCTGCCCCAAGAAAGCTTGTGGGGCCATTTTATACGCACAATACTTTTTTCACTCTCCCAGAGACCTTGCAGACAATTGAGTAAGGCATCTAGTCTACACCGTCTTCTCTCTCACACAAACATGTCCAAAGCTGCTTGTCCAAAGTCATACAGTGAATAACTTTGCTTATGTGGTCCACTGTATTGTACTGGTCTACACTGGGCTAGCTGAATGATGGTGGCCACCAAACCCTGAAGGCTTGAGGTGAGTTACAGAAGGGGACCATAAAGGGGAACTGAGCTTCTTCCCCTAAATGATGTCATCAGCAGAGACAAAAAGGAAAAAATAAAAAATAAAAAGCCTATCTCCCCTCTCCAAGTTTCTTCTCATTAATTTAATCTAATTTGCTCACAACATTCCTTGGTAAACAGCGGCCTCCCTTTAATAAGCCAGGTTCTTCCTCCCCCGACCCTGCAATTGTGTTTCTAATCATCCAGTGTATCAGGAAAGGCTTGCTGCTAATTGTTGCCAGGCGTCGCACTACCCCGTGTGTCAGGTAAAAGGATGGCAGCGAAAGATAATTATAATCAGATCTAATTAGTAATTATAACAGATCCCGACTAGAAATTGTTTTCAGTTAAATATTCCCTGAGAGGTGCTAATGGTCTCCGGGGCATGCTGAGTGCCATGGAGCAAGGGGTTTGTGAGGGGAGTACTACCTCATAGCTCATCTCCGACCTTCTGGTAAGCGAAGGAGACAGAACCAGAGAGAGCAGCTTAGGAAGCTGAGCTTGTGGGTGAGTGTTCAGGTTTTCAGGCCCCACCAGGCATGCTTTCTCCATATATGTCTAGGGTGAGCTCTTTTCTGTCTTCTACTGTGACCATGGAGTCTCTCCACTGATTCATTTATTCAGGGGATCAGGAAATAGAGGCTTGGAAATTTCTGAAACATCAAAACCAACCCTGTACCTTGCACGGCACAGCATGAGATGCTTACTGCTAGAATCACTGCTGGATGCAACCAGGTTAAAGGCGTTACTGTGGGTGGATGCCCTGACGAAATCAGATGGAAGGGCCTTCTTGAACTGTTTAGTGCCTCTTGCTCCAGGACCATCTCTTTCTTTTGCCTCTAGCGAGTATCTGTGCAAGCTTGGGGTTGTCCTACTTCTCTTAGCCAGACTTGAATCACCCAACACTTCCTGCCCTTATATCCAGGTCCTGTGTCCTGCACAGCTCCATTCTGGACACCACTGAATCCATTATCGCTTTGGGCAACAACCATGGCTCCCACTGCCTGCCTGGCTCAGACTCTTCAGCATGGCTCAAGGCCCTTTTCTCTGATACTGATTCCCTATCAGTCCAAACACCCACCACATTGCCAAACACCCTCAGAAACAGTGGCGTTTGCTAGCTGGGCCTTTGCTCCTGTCACTGTGATGGATTTGTATCCTCTAGCCATCAAGTCCCCCTCATCCATCTGAGGAGGGTCCATAAGCTGCTACTTCCTTAAGGTTCCTTAGGTCTCCTTAGCAGATATGACACCTCCTTAGCATTTTGTATGGACAACTCAAGGAGATATTCAGCCTCCTGTGTTATCAAGTGGTGATATGGCTCCTCCCTCCCCTCAGGATTAAAGCCACTAAGAGCACAGAGGATGTGTGACTACCTCTGCATCACTCCATCTCATCTGGTACAATGCACACAGTAGGAATTTAACAAAGACCTGGAGAATAACTGACTGAATCCGAGTTAATGAGAAGCTGCTATCCACCAACTTCGTGCTGCCAATGGCACTAATGCTCCAGACCACCATTTTCTCCTCGGGCCCAACTCTCAAGCCTGTGTCATCTTTGCATGCTATTGGCTTGCTATGGTGTGATTAAATAGCTTTTTGTCAGAGGACTCAGGAATGCTGAAATCCCACTTAAGCCAGCCTTGCCAAAGCCATCTGGGATTCTCAGCACTCACTAAGGCTGGTGCAATGGAGGGGCTGCATTTTAAGCTTAACTCGAGTTAATTCACACTTAAATTTCAAGAGCCCTTTGTGGCCAGTGGCTACCATTGTGCAACTCAGCCTATAGCCTTTGGAGAACTCACTGCTACAGCAGTGTGGCAAGGCTAGACTCCAAGCCTTTCTGGTGACAGGTTAGACCAGTAACTCTTTGGTTTGGTTGAAAACAAAATTCACGGGCTTTATTTTCCTTGCGTTCTTATTTTTTTTCCCCCTTTGTGGTGTGTGCATGTTGGGCTCATTAATCCCTTTGACCAGAATATAAGACGTGGTAACAGGGATCATTACTCCTGCACCATGTCAGGAGGAGAGGTATAACTTTATCTCATTTAGAACCTTCTGGAAAGTTGTTGCCAGGTCTGCACATGTGTGTACCTGTTTGGATCTGCCCATGACCCCAAGTCTGCCATCTGCTACCTTCGAGAGAAACATCTTTGAGCTCTCTCAGATACGCCTTTTCTCCCTTATCTTCTGGGTCTTACTTCCTGATTATGAGCCTGGTCCCCAGGGCAGGGCATGTCTAGCACAAAGGTACTGCTGGGAAGTCAGTAGGAGCCTTGTCTCTGCTCACCTGTGGACTCTTAGGAAAGTGGCTGAGGTTACAGATGGCAGTTTAGTGGGAAGACTCTGGCTTAAGCATGAATGGCTGGGTATGGTCCTAAAACCCATGGTGTTCCTCCATCTTTGCATTGGTAGAGGAACCAGGTGGGTCTTAGAGGCTAAGAAAGCTTGTATGGGGGTGTAGGGGTAGCAGGGACACATAGACAGATTTGTAGGTATGCATTTCCAGATGGGCACTTGTTTTTTTTTTTTTTTATCTCCATGCACCCCCCCAAACCATTTTTCCTCCTTCCTGAGAAAGTGAAGTAGTGGGGGGAACCACCTCAGCTTTTCCTGGGTTCTTCTTACACATATGTTGCACGGAGAACTTCCTAGCTAGGATACAGATTCTGAAAATTCGGTTCTAAATTCTGGGCTCTTTAAACCAGAACAGCTGTTAGCAGAGAGAAACTCCTGCCCACTCACCCATGACAATTCGATTAATTTGTCCAAATTCCAGTCATGTTCATACCTCACCTACAAACTCTTTAAAGCCTGCCCTCGCCATCCTCCCTGGCACATCGGGGCATGGCTTGTCTCTGTCATTCCGCACCCCCATTTTCTGCTCTGTTTTCAGTTTATCCCTACCTATGATGTGATCTCTCTGAAGGGTGGGTGAGATCAGGGTACATCTCAACCTGGTGACATGTATTCATACTGCAGTCAAGGTGAGCCCTGGTCAGGGGTGAGAAGGAACTAGAACGTCACGTCTGCCAGAGGGATGACTGCCAAAGAGGCAAATGGGCCTACCCTTGCCAAAGCTTTGCAAGAGAAACCAGAGATCTGAATTTTCATGCAAAAGCTCCAGAATCTTTAATGTTGGCAATCATTGCAAAAAGGAAAAAAAAAATCCAGTGACACTCTAGGAGCTAACCAATCCCATCTCTGAGCTTGCTCTCTGGCCTGCTAGTTGTCAGCTGAGGCTCATAAAGCTAGGTTCAGCTCTTCAAACAGTCCCCACGTACTCAGAAAGTGAGACTATAGGTACGTGACTCAGCTGCACACCCCTGCTGCCCAGTCAGAATATGCCTGACACCTTCCTCATTCGATCAGCACATATATGGGAAAGACAGTTCTAGAACAGGCAGCATAAGCCTGGGGCTGTCCTGATGACCCCTTTCATGCCCCCTGGCAGGCCGAGATGGGTGCAGTCAGAAGTCATTGCCTCTAGAAGTGCACACCTTAGAGGGGAAGTAATTCAATTAAGCCCTGGCTTCCAGTGAGTGTTAAAACTGTCTCCCCTGGAGAACCGTTTTCAGTTATGGGATTTTAAGACCAGCAGCTGGAGACTTACTCTCTCTCTTTCTCTCTTTGGTGTGGTGTCTCTAGTCACTAAGTAAGTGGGAGGAAATAAAGGATTTGTGAGAAAATAGAACACACTCAAAAGGTAAATTGTGGGCTTAAAGGCTCCTAAGAGACGGACACAGGGTTGGAACCAGTCCTGACCTGTCACCATTCTTTGCTTGGCACGCAGCTTCCTGAGGCTCCGTTTAGCACCTCAGAAAGGTAATCTTGCAAACTGATTTCCTTTCGTTGCATTTCATTGGTGTAGAAGCTGAATAGGCCGTTGCATTACAGTAATAACATCAACATTTCACCCACCTTTGCCTTAATTATTTTTCTGTCTTGTCAATGGAAGCTCTTTAATAAGATTTATGGGCAGTGAGGCAGAGGGGTGGAGCGGGTGTGTAGCTTAGATAATCGGTCCAGCCGATTCCCCTCCAACCCCGCCCCTCGTTGGTGTCACCGGTACAAAAAACACAAACTAAAAGCTTTGCAGCACTTAAGTAATAATAATGTCAACATTTCACCTTCCTTTCTCTTTAATTATTTTCCTCTCTGTTCTTGCCACTCGAATCTGTTTAGATAAGATCGCCATATAGATAATAACCAAGGACTCTCATTTTCGTAGGCAGATAAGCAATAGCTTTGTTGAGCTACTGAGTGCCAAGTGTGCTGGGCTGGTGGCAGGTCTGCTCTTAGACCTTCCGGGAGTGAATGACGACAGCAGCTGTCCAGGTGATGTGGACAACGGGGTGGGATTCTAGCCTGGGAGGCAGGTGGGCACTAAAGGCCGGAAGAGGAACAGGAGTTAAGTTGGTGCACCTGCTCTCTCTACAAGACCCAAGTCGGGGAGAGTGGTCTCATTGGTTTAGGCGGAGGGATTCTGACTGTACATCCCATGAGGTAACTTCCCACTGCAGGGCGCACGGCTGTTGAGTAGCTCTGGCTCCACATCTGCTTAGTTAGGAGGATGTGAGGCGGTACTTCAACCTTTCCAAACAACACTTCCCCCACACTGCAGAGGTGGGCTACTGTGGGTTGAACATCTATGGATCCCCTGAACCCCAACTCATATGTTAAAACTTCCATCCAGGTCCTAATCAGGCCTAGCCCTGCTTAGCTTCCAAAGTGAGATGAGATCTGGTGAGTTCAGAATGGTAGGGCCACAGCGGGGATGCTGAAATCCCAACTGTTAGTAACAAAAAGGTTTACAGATGAGGCGTTTGGGGAGAAATCTAAGTTAGATGATGGCATGGGAGCAGTAGTCCTCTCTCGATGGTGTTAGTGTCCCTAGTAAAAGAGGAGGGGATCCCTGTCTGTGGTCATGCCCAGGACAGAACTAGTAAGGGCCTAAAGCAACTAACTACCCAGCAGAACCCAGCCCGGCTGGTGTCCCACTCTTGGAATGTAGACTAACTTCAGAACTGTGCAGAATAAATAATTAAGCTACCCACAGCTTGGTGTTTGCCACAGCAGCCTGGACTGACCAACAGATGGGTCTAGAACAAGCATTCTTGAATTTCAGGGGGTAAAAATGTGGAGCTCGTCTCAGAGATGCTTGCAAGCATTCTGAAATTTACATCCCATTTTATGGAGCCTAAAGGCCTGCGGCTGAAACTTTGGCAACAAGTTGGGTTCCTTTTTTGAGCATCAGTTCTGCACCTCCACACTTCCCTGGTCTCAGTGACCATAGTAGCCTCCCCATAGGTCTCCTTCCTGAGTCCCCTTACAATCTGTCCCCAGCCCAGTGTGTGTGTGTGTGTGTGTGTGTGTGTGTTAAAAACATCAGATCCCGTTACCCCTCTGTTAAGAACCCCTTTGCAACTCTGGTGTTTTCAAGGCCGAGGGTGGTAAGTAGATTTGGCTCGAAGATTGACAGCTAACTCCTTCCCTTCCACAAGTCTTTGTACAAAGGCTAAATTCCAGAGAGCAGTCTGAATTCACCAAATCAAATAGAGAAATTGAATTAATAATGAAAGCCTTCCCATAGCAACAGCCCCAGACTTAGATAGCTTTACGGATGCATTCTAGTAACTAGAATCACTCCTTCACGGAACCTTCTAGAAAAATAGAAGAGGGAAACTTTGCACCTCATTCTACAAGAACAGTGAACACCCAGATTCTAAAGACAGATAAGGATATTACAGGAAAAAAGGAGCCAGGGGCCACTGTCCATCATGAATACAGATGAAAACTACTCAACCAAGCGTTAGCAAACGTAAGACGCATGACAGAGTGACCAAATGGGACGCTGTAGTCCTGAGAACTGAAGGATTGTCGGGTAATTTCTGATTAATAGCGTGCATTAGTAGAATGAGGAATGAACCCCATATGATCATATAAGCAGAAAAGCAGTCACAGAATCTGACACTATTTAAGACCAAGACTCTCAACAGAGTCCTCATTTGTACAAAGTTATAATTTGACAGGACAAATAAGTTCTGGTGTCATGTCACACAGTAGGGTGACCATGGTTAGCAATATCATCATGTACATTTTAAGAAAGCTAGACCAAGGGATACCAATGCTCTTGCCACCAAGAGATTCTGAATATTTGAGGTGGTGGCTATGCTAATTATCTTTGATCACTGTATAACATATGCATATTTTGAAGCGTCACATTGTACCTTGTACCACCAGGAACACACACAGCTTTGTGTGTCAGTTAAAAATGAAATAAAAAACCCAACTCAGCAAAGTAGGAACATATGGGTACTTCAACCTGATGCAAACCATCAGCTGATAGAAACCATTCAGCTCACATTACATAGTGTGGTGAGATGGTTTTCTGTAATCTTGGAAACCAAGCTAGAGTGTCTGCTCTTACCACTTGTATTCAGCATTGGTACAATGAGGATGAAAGGCTGCAGAACGGGAAAGAATTAGACAGCCTTTCTGTGCATACGAGATGATTCTGAATGCAGAAAATCTTATAGAATTCAGAAAAAAAACAATTAGATTAAAAAAAAATAGTAAGGTCACAGGATCTAAGATCCATTTACATATGTCTTACAGGATGGTGATCCAAGTAGTGATTTTTTTTTTCCATTTCATGAAGGCGTGAAAGCAACTTGCATTCAGGGCAAACTGTGCTCTGAGTTGTCTTTTCCTGGGCTGGCGGAGGTGGCTCCACACTCTCGAGAGGCTGGGCAGTGAGCCACAGTTCCTAAGCAGCCCATGTTAGTGAAGGTATGCGACTGTTATTCTACAATGCACCATGTGGCCACGGGAGGATGTTTGGCAGCTCAGGCGTATTAAATGCATTTTTAGCAGATGAAGGAGTTTATTGACAAGTGACTCCATCTATACAGAACCAATTATATTTCTCTACTAGCAACGGACAATTTGAAAATGGGGTTAAGAGGATAATTCTATAACACCCAAAGGAACAGAATAATTAGGAATATGTTTGACAAAAGGCTCTCTTGGATATCAAAATTCATGGACGCTCATGGTTTCTATATGAAACGACATGATATTCATATATCTTCTGTGTATATTCTCTGTGGGTCGCTCACTTGGCTGGATGCAATGTAAATGCCACGTGGACACCCGTTACACTGTACTATTTAGGGGAGAAGGACAAGGGAAATAAAAGCCTGTATACAGGTGCAATAATTTCAGATACTTTTGTGTATGCAGAACTCTGAGAGACAGGCTCCGGCCTCAGTTGATCCATCTGTAAAATGGGTTATCTCCACTATCCTAGTGACTGAGTGTGGGAGGAAGTGAGCAGAGGGTGATGGAAGTGTTGTGTTTGGGTTAGAGCAGAGCCAGCTTTTCTGGAGAAGGTGTATGAGCCTCACCCTTCTCCCTTATCATCATCACCATCACCAGATGCCATCTGCATGATCTCCCAGCCTTTCTGACATATTTACATATGGGAAGACCTTTCTTTATACAAACGTTTGACCGCTTTGTGAAAAGGCAAGTGTTTTGTTAGTCTTCTCAGGTTGTAGGGCTCGGCTGTGTAATTCTTGTGAGAAGGGGGCAGCTGTGTGTGTGAGTTTCTCGGGCCTGTGAACAACTGCTCTGTATAGTTAGGGCAGCAGTCAAGCCCTGAGAGATGTGACGAGAAGAAAGGGAAGCAGCCATCAGTGGGACTCAAAGGGACAGAAGGTGGACGTGGTCACCTGGCTTCTAGGTGCACTGAGGGACAGGGCCTGACAGGAAGGGCTTTCTGGAACCTTTAGTTAACCATTCAGGATAAAACTGACTCTGTGGGCCCCGAGATGCCATGAGGGTTCTGAAGGGCTTCTACAGCTCCCAGAGGCTGCTTGGAGTCCTAGTCACCCTCCGTGATTGCATGTGTGAGGCAGGCAGCTGTGAGTCTGCACGGCCAGTTAAGATTCTGGTTTTTTAGCTTTCTTTTGTGAGCTTGGGCATCGTAAATGGGCCTCTCTGGTGACACGGGCCTGCCAGATAGAGTTGGCAAGAGGCTGAGGAAATGCTCACATGTGAACTAACGGAGCCCTGGAAGGCATGCAGAGGGACTAACTGGAGTTGTCTTTTCTCTTTTGTGTGATATCCTGCCATTTCTGTGAACAGATGATGTGCCCAGTGGTGCATATCCAGGGGCAGCTGCCTGAGGTCTGGGAGCAACAGATTTGGGGATGGAGGTTTGCAGCTAGGTCCTACCGCTATGCTTATCAAGAATCTGGTCTGATGATCAGAACTGCCTGTGAGTGGATGCCAGGGTCTTAAGCATGGGTATCCCAGCTCTGATGAAGCTGCCACTCCTGCTCTGACACGATGTCATATCCTGTACCACCCCTGCATATGCATCATCTTCCCGGGAGCCTTGGCACACTCAGTTACAATTGTACCAAGTCCCAGCTTGCCTTTCAACTTGGTGAAAAGCCCCTCCCACTCCATATTAAACCACGTATGTATGATACCGTCCAAGCTTAGAGTCCTGCGGAATTCCTTTAGGGAGGTGCCTGTGTTTCACTGCTGTCATCTGGATCTTTTAGTATGCTCTTTGGATGTGGAGTTATTTTTGCAGCTGGTGTACGTGGCATGAGGTTGACATTACCAAGGTCATATTAGGCTCTGCCTCCCCCTTTAACTGTACGCTCTGGATCGTATCATGGCATTGCCCATGACACATTAAGATCTTGTTAACAGGCTTGCAGGCTACACAGGGTTTGGTTGTTACTCAATGACGCCTGCTGTCTGTGACTCCCCTTGCAACAAGGCTACCATCCTGGAGGTAGCACTGTGTCTTTACATTTTCTCTGACTTTTGATCCAGGCTGATATTCCACTGGTGGGGGGAGTTCTGTCTGTAGAGCCATGGCACACTGTGTGGTGGAGATACTGGTTAGAGGGGGGACATCTTGATGTGACTCTAAGTCTTCTCAGGACAGCCCCCCCCCCCCAATTTCTGGAGCTCTGTCCCAGAATAAGATTCTCATATCTGTGGATAAATTCATTTTGTCCCTGTAGTAACAGGCATGTGGGAAACCCAGTGTCTGCTTGAATACTCCAAGAGACAGAGTGCTTACCACTTCACTAAGCTCAGACTCTCAGTTTTAATTGCTAAGATAAAACACATCCTGCTCAGCCTGGTTCCCCTCTTGAACTCCATGAAATAAATCTATTTTCCTTCTTCAGATATTTGAGAGGGAGCTTCTCCCCGGTCAAGTCTTCTCTGTAGCAACTCAAAGTTCCCCACTTAATTTTTTTTTCATGTTCTATCTTTCCTCATGTGTGTTTACACGTGTGTGGGCACACATGTGTATGGGTATACAGACATGTGGGTGTGTGTACAACACCAGAGGCTGATCTTGGGAATTGGTCTAGATCTCTCTGCAATTCTATCGTATTCAATAAGTCAGGGTCTCTCAATCAAACCCAGAGCTCACTGATATGGCTAGTCTTACTAGCCAAATTGCTGTGAGGAATCCCTGTCTCTGCTTTCCAGGGCTGGAATTACAGATGAAACGCCACTCTCACCCAGCATTTACATGGGTCCCGGGGAATCAGACCTCTGACTTTCACATCTGCACAGCAAGCACTAACCGCTGAGCCATCTTCCCAGCCCCTCACACCCTCTTCATTTAAATGTGCATTTAGTACATACCTTATGTCTTTAAATGCCTGAACCAAGGACTGGGTCTGTATCTATCAGGATCTACTGACCTCTGAGCACTTCCTGCAGTTGTTCTTATGTGTCTACTCTCAAGGGGATGGCAATTCTTCTGGTGCCCCAGGTCAGTGTGTCAGAGTAAATGGATGGATGTTGGATATGGAGGGAGACATGAGGCTCAGCTGGGCCTGTTAAGGATCTACATTATTGGTAGTGTAGTGTACTGGAGCAGAATAGAGAACTCCTGGTTGTTGGCCATCCCCAGAGCCATAGAAATGGTATGAGGAAGATAGCTTCAGGAGCTGTACCATTTCCTGGGGAAGCTTGTAAAGATATTGTAGGTACCCACAGGCACATGACTGGACCAATTGAAACAACACAGTAACAAAGCTGTGGCCATCCCCACTCCGGAAACAGCAAGGTGTCTTTTCGTTAAAAAATTTTATGTGCATGTGTGCTTTGCCTGAATTTATGTATGTGAATTGTTTGCAAGCCTGATATCTGCAGAGACCAGAAGAGGGCACCACATTCCCTAGAACTGGAGTTACATACGGTTATAGATAGGCTGGCACTTAGATTTTAGGAATGAAGCCTGGGTCCTCTACAAGAACAAGTGTCCATAACCACTGAGCTGTCTCTCCACTCACAGTGTGCCATCTTTTTTTTTCTACATAAAATTAATCACTGGAGGCTGGAGAGTTGGCTCAATTGGTAAAGGGTCCTGGGTAGGATTGAGGACCCGAGATCAGACTTCTAGCAAGCACATAAACAGCTGGGCATGTACATCTGTAACTACAGCCCTGGCTTGGGAGGATGGGAGGATGAAGAAACGGGTGGTTCCCTGGAAGCTCATAGTTAGCCACCCTAATTAAGTTGGTGAGTACAAGTCCAGTGAGAAACCTTGCCTCAAAAAAAAAAAAATCTGGAGAATGATGGTGCAGGATATTCTGCGTTGACCTCTCTGGCTTCTGCATGTAGCTGAACACATATGCACATTATGCACACCTACGTCCCTCCCCAGCCTACCTCCCCTCAAAAGACAAAGAAAATCTATTACTGTCTGGACCTGACTTCTGGCCACAGGCCATTGCATCCCCTGCCTCTGTTGTGTACTGGTCTAGTGTGAAGTGGTGGCTGCCCCTTTCAGGGTGGGGGTCCTGCCCACTGTCCCAGGTCCTCATTCACCTTGTTTATGACCTCTATGAGTCTGCTCCTAGAGTGGGGTGGATGGATGCGTAGCTTGGCCTCTACCCCTTTTCTAAAGCCCCACCCCCCCTCAGCCCACTGGCCGCCGGGGAAAGGCTTCTGTTGAACAGCGTTTTCCTTTCTCATTTCATGCTGTAATGGGGATTCATTGCCAGTTTTAAATCCATAATTTGCCATGAAAGCCTCATCTCAGGCCTGGGCTGAGGTCAGAGCAGAGCAGCGATGAGCTATTTTTAGCCCTTCGAGGGCTCCCTGTCCAACTCAGTCTTTCTAGACTCACTCTGGGCTGGCTCAGAGTCCCAGGGCTGACACCAGGATGCCAGGACAGGCAAGGAATAGTTCATTCATGTGTGACATGGTATTCCTGCTTCACTCCTATCTGCACTGACTCTCTCTGCATTTCATTTGTCATTGGGGGGAAATCAATAAAGAAGCAGACTCAAGCTGATGAACTGGTTTTCTAGCTGCCCCTTTCTTCTCTAAGGCTGACAAAGGGTAAGAGTTAATACCTTTGTCACCTCACAAGAACCAGTCCATTTTCCAACAATGTCTGACTGCTTTGATCAACATTTGCACACTTCTACCAGGTGGACACTGAAGATGTAGGTGCACTCTTATTCCATGTGTGCAGGGATGCATGTGTACCCGTGTGTGTGTATTGAGAGGCCAAAGTGTCTATGTGTATGGTTATGGGGACATGAGCAGGAGTCCTTTCAAATGGCCAGTAGTCTGGATATTCGAAACAAGAAATCTATCAGGGTACCAGGACAGAGGTAGCTCTCTTATTTGTGCTTTATGAAGCTTGCCTAGAAATTAGAAGCAACCAATGCCAGAGGAACTAGCCCCATGAAAGGTAGGATGGACCCGGGTTTTCTGCAGGCAGTTGATCCCCAAAGGTTGCACAGAGAAGCCACAGAGCTACTGATCTTACACCGAATACAGTCACCAGAGGATTTGGTCTTGACTTTTGCAGACCTCTCTAGTGTATGTGACATTTGCTGAGTAGGTGAGCGTGTTCTGCATGGCTCAGGGTCATGCTTGACTAAAACTGTGGAAGGACATATTATCCTTGCTCTCAGAAGCCAGGGAAGAGGGACTCAGGGAACAATATCCTTTGTGTGGACCTCCAAACCATGAGTGGTTATGGGAAAGTCACAGGCAAACTGTGGGGTGGGTTTCCACTTCACCTTTTCAAGCTCCTGGTTTTAACAGGGAGAAGGTAGCCGGAGCTGTTAAAGCACCTTGGTACTGTATCTCACGCTGGGCAGTAGCAGGGCTGGGGTAGCAGTGTGTGATTTTGAGTCTCAGGCTGGACGTCCTGTTCTTTGTGGACCTGGAGAGTTGCCACTGTTCTGGGTATGGTGACATCACACTTTAGGCACATGCCCTGGTGGGCCTCAGTTCCCTGGAGATGGAGGTGGGGACACTGAGGTGGTTGGATGGAAAGTATTAAGACTGTGGAGTCTCAGGGCAGGAGACTGAGTGCCCTTGTGTGTGCAGCAGATTTTAAGAAGCTCCTGCCTTCCCATGTCTTGGTTTAAAAGCCCCAGAAGCTGAGGGGAGGTCTGTTTGGGATGTCACCTTTATCTTTAAATAGTGAGGCTCTGGACAGGCCACATCAGGCTTCAAGGCCACTTGGTAAGTACAGGTCTGGTACTGGCTTCCCAGCTTTTGAAGACTATCTGGTCTACCTCTGCTATCCACCCTGTGTGTGGGCAGGGAATGGAAGCTTCATGTTTGCTTCAACCCTGATGGCTCCCTAGGTCTCCTGGAGCCATGGGAGTGGCTTAGTTCTCTGATACCTTTTTCACTTCTCTCCATGGTACATGGCTCTAGCTAGGGAGGGTAACCCATGTCCAAAGATGCTGAAATGACAAGTATCACAGAGAGACCCAACCCTTCATGGTCAGCACCATGTAAGCCAGGAGTGCCCTTATCTCTCCTGGCCCCGTTAACTGTGGTATAGATAGATACTCAGGAGGGCACAGAACCCAATTGGAGATCCCAGAGATCACTGCCTTGAACTCCTGAGCTTAGAAGAGAAGGGCTTCAGTCAGTCACTTTGTCAATTCCACAGTTTTTAGTCGTGTTCACTTTGTCACCTGAGGGGGGACAGGTAAGAAGAGTCACACCGGAAAAGAAGGGGGTTGATAATGGCCAAAAGGTAGTGAATGGCGGGGGCGGGGTGCTGGAGTGATCTGGACCACCCGGGAGGGCACAGTAGGCGAGGGAAGAGCCTGGTATTCAGTGGAGTGTACAGGAGACGGTGCACACTACTGAGGCTTCCTCCCATATGGAACTTGGGAAGATAAGGATGTTTTCAGTGTGATTTTTTTCCCACTCTCCTCTCCCATCTCTGGCTTGTTTGCTGCACCTACTCGGGAGTGATTGAGGGTAATGAATGTGGCAGGAAACAGGCACACAGCTCAAATGAGATACAGCACCTAAGACCAGGCCACAGCCCAGGCTAAACAGACTTAATAAGGAGATAAAGAATCAATTCTGCTTGTCTTCCCTGCATGCGCCTGGGAGGGACTTCTGGGAATCCAGCTTCCTGCCTGCTGTTTCTGTGAACAAGCTTCTCTAGGCCCGAAGCTGGTGCTCCGGGAAGGAGGGTTATTGGTGGTGATTCTGGGCACTGAATGGTAATAGCAGCGATAGAACTAGATAGTATAATAACAGCCATATGCTTTCATGTCTTGCTGTGGATCAGGCACTATTTTGAGACATGCTTGCATATGCTGTTTCATTAAGTCATCCTTGTCACCATGAAGGCACAATGGTTATGTCTCCTACTTCATATGCAGGCACAGGGGAGCTCAGTCACTTGATCAAGGTTATGTACAGCTGGTAAAGGAATGCAGCCAGGCTCTAAGTGCAGAAAATCTGGCTTCCAGAGACTGGGCTCCAAAACCATGAATGGCTATAGTGCCTCTCCAGATATTATCCAGTGCATTATACCACGTCACACCACACCACACCATGCCACGCAATTCCACACCGTGCCGTGCCACGCCATACCACACTACGTCATGTCACGGCATTTCACACCGTGCCGTGCCACACCATACTACCCAATAGAACATTAGGTACCACAACATCACACTGTACAACCAAGCACCACATTGACACCATGCCATTTTTCTATAACACATAGCACCACACCATTTGATACTACACCATACAAAACCACATACCGTCATACTACACACAACCATCCACAGAGGGCTACACCATTCAACACCATATCACACCACACACTACCACCCCACAAAACACCATATCACACAATACCAACATGACACAGTGTCATGTCACACAACACCATAACATACAATATGACCCCACAAATGCCATATCATACCATACCATACCATACCATACCATACCATACCATACCATATCATACCATACCATACAATACAATACTATGTTGCAGGACATCACACCATACAACAATATGACACCATATTACATAATATTACTCAGTATCACACCATCCAACACTGTATCAGACAACACCATGCCACACTAGCTTTCATTTGAGCCTGGACTACTCTCTGCTCACACTATTCTTCCTCTTGCTGTCCCCAAGTTCTATTGCTGCAATTGCCATAATGAACATTCACTGGGTACCCAGTGTGTATTTCCAGGCCGGGTATGAAGATTGCTAAATACTCCCGTCAGGCTCCGTGTTAGAAGCAGACAGGAAAACATCACTCTCAATATAACATGTTGCTGCCATGGAGCCTACAGACGGCAGAAGGAACACAGAGGGCAATAGTCAGGCTATGGAATCTTCAGGAATGATCTTCCTAGAAGAGGTGATGCCTAAGTGTATCTTGTCAGATGGGCAGTATTTAGCTAAGGGAAGACGCAGAAAGGTTGTAGGAAGGGCTGGAGGCAGGCCTGAAGCACCATGAGCAAGGCAGGTGTTTGGGGTTAAGGGGTAGTGGACAACACTGGGGAAAAGAAAGATGGCATACTTCGGGGACCTTCGGGGCCACGGCAGGGATTCTGGGTTCTGCAGTACAGAGACAAATTCTCCCCACTTCTCCGAAATGTTTCGACTATCCCTATATACATATCACTTTACGTCACGTAGCTCAGGGTGAGTTTGTCCCAACCAGTACCTAGATTCAGAATCACCTAGAAGCCAGGGCTCTTCTGCACCGTATCAGCTCTTACATCCATGACTGGAAGTGCTCAAGTTAGTCACAGCTCCCCTCTCTCTAGCCTTCTATCGCTTTGGAACTGAGAGCCCGTGATGGCTAATCTTCATTGCTGACGTGACTAGACTTAGAATCACTTAGGAGCCGCACCTCTGGGCATGTGTGAGAGAGTGTTTCCAGACAGAGTTAATAGAGGAGGAAAGACCTAACCTGGATGTAGGTGGCACCATCCAGTGGGATGATGGACCAGACAACAAAAGGAATAAAAGATAAAAGGGAACTAAGCATCGGTATTCATTCCTCTCTCTGCTTCTGATCTCTACTGGTATGAAGAAATCTGGCCGGCAACACTTACCCCTTGGACTAAACTGGTCTCATCTGCCATGCCTTATCCCCTTAAGCTCTAGGCTAAAACAAATCCTCTCTGAGTTAGGTTGCTTCTGTCTGTCATTTTGTCACAACAACAAGAGAAGTAACTAACTCAGAACTGCTGCCCGTTCCGTGGGAGAACAAGTTAAGGAGTGTATCGGTTTGCGCTCTCCGTGTCTGGAGCTTGACGCCATTGTGAAGAATTACCCTCTTTATTTTCACTGACTTAGTCTCCATCTTAAAGTATTCATGTTTGGTTAGAAAATTTGACTTCTAACGGGAGCCTTGAAGATAGCAGAGTCAATACTAGACTGGGCCAGAAGAAAGAGGACATGGGAGAATGGCCCTGGCAAAGCCCTTTTAATAACAAGCTGACATTCAACCTCCTTTTCTCACTGTGGTCCCTCCTTCCTCAGCTCCACTCTTTCTTTTGCATGGCATTTATTACCTGGAAACATGATGACACAGTTTACTTGCTGAATCTGATTGTCATTGGTCACCTGCCTTGTATCCGGCTAAATGCAAACTTTGCCCGGCCAAAGATGGCTTTGTCTTCTACTTACTGAGGAATCTTGAACAACTAGAATTGAAAAGCATCCAGGGCACATTTTATGATCGAACCCACGGCCTCCACTTCCTCTTGGGTGGAAGTCTTGGCTACCCGAGTCTTCTGGCATTTGGGAAGATCAAGTGTAATGGTGCCCTGTAGTCCTGACCCTGACGTTCCTACACATGGTAAGAGCGTAGGTTCTGTGGTGCATACAGTGGTATACTGCTTTAAAGTGGATGAAGTGACACACAATTTTTTTTTTTTTGTTAGATGGGCACTCTCTTTCCTCATCGAGGGTCTCTCCTCCGTGGGGATCCTATTGTTCTATAGCTCTACATGGTGTATATGTGGGTCTTATGATATCCATATAAGCCACTGGTTCTCAACCTAATGCTGTGACTCTTCAATACCGTAAATTATTTTCATTGATACTTCGTAACTGTAATTTTGCTACCATTATGAATCATAACGTAAATATCTGAAACACAAGCTATCTGACATATGACCCCCGTGAAAGGGTCATTTGACCCCCCCACCCCCCAAAGGGGTTGTAACTTATAGGTTGAGAACTGCTGATCTAAGCTGAGCGTGGCAGAGATGGTTAAAAGTGTGTGAAAGCTGGGTACCTAGAGGGGCCTGGCCCAAGGTCTGATGGGATGTTTTTGAGGTCCTGTTTTCTAGCTTCAAGGTGGACTGCTGTCTAAAGCATCACAGTTACCTTCTCGGCCTCAGGCACCACTTGGATCTTGGCTCCAGTGGGGAATGGCCCATTTTCCTAAAATAGTTGCTGCAACATACTGGACTCCTCTGACTGGAAATAAGACCTTTTTGGGAGCTGAATAATTCTTAGACACCATTTGTTTAGTCATCACCTCATATTTCACAGGCCAAGAAACTGGGACCCAGAGAGGTTGAGTAACGGTGTCAGGGTCACACAGCTGACTTTAAGTCTGATATCTTGCTATCTTTCCTGGATAGCAAGACATCCTGAGTTGATGTGTGTCTGAAAAGATCTCGGTGCTGACATAGGCTGAGTCAAGGGTAGCCCCTTGGCGGCTGTCTGGATTTCTGGGGGAACTCAAGCCAACTATAACCAGGGTTATAGCTTACTTGTCTGGGGTGCTTGGCTTCATAGGTACAATTCACTCCCCCACTTTCCCTTCATCCTGTGGCTCCTTTCTCCTCTGCCTCCCAGGAAAGCGAAAGCGCTGCTCAGAGTCACTTCTTGCCTGATTACATCTGAGTACTGCAAACACAATGCTAATTAATGTGTCTGTGACTCTAGGCTTGGCTGCTGGGCTGGTCCCCATCCCCTCGCTAGCTAGGCAGGCTTGGAGAGCTGGCCCCCTGGCTTCTTTGAGCACACTGCCGGCAGATGCATATTTTAACACTGCACATCTGCTGGCTATATAATCTCCCGTATTTGCCCTCCTCACTTGGTGCTTTGATGGAAGACCTCCGGGGGACTCCCTGTGTTCCAGCCGGAGTGTTTGCTTTGCGATTTTGCCGGAATACCATCTGATGCTGCCCTCACATCTTCTGCAGGTTCTAATCAAGCTCTTACTTTATTTAATTAAAAATCTATCTCAGGCAAATACAGAGTAAATTAGGAAGCTCTCTTATTCCTGGAACATAGGGAAAGCTTCCCTCCATAGGGAACTGGCCCACACACTTTTCTTGGGCTGAGATGTTAGAGTGTAGGAAGTAGGGGGTCTTGACTGATTGGGAAGGAAAGCAGCTTTAACAGCCATAAGAGTTCTTAGCAACTATTATAGTATGTGTTCTATCCCCAGACAAGGAACCCTTTCCAGTGGCAAGGTTGGCGACCAGTTAGGAGTGGTAGGAAGGGAGCCCTGCAGGACCAGGAGCCTAGAGAGGGTCTGCAAGACTGGGAGAGACCCTCAGACTCCCCAGGGTGGGGAAGTGGGAACTCTTCACCTGCAGAAATAGCTGAGGTCTTGAATGTGGAGCCTGGCAGCATCGCCCTCCACCAGACCCAATCCAGTTAGGAGACACTACCTGGAGTTTCCTTTCCATCTGGAGGAATTCTCTCAGAGTACCCTGATGGGCCCTTACCATGCAGTTTCCCAGCTGACCTCTAGGCTTGAACAAATATCTCAACCACACAAACCTAGCTCTGGGCCCTAGGCACAGCCATGCCAAGGCTTCAATAGACAAACAGAGAAGAATGAATAATTTTCAGAGGTGACCCCAAAACAAATTTAAGTCTGTTCAGATTGAATCCCGAGGCCCTGTTCTGAGAAGGCTGGCCGTGAACCAGGAGGACAAATGACCTTCTGCTGGCATTTGGGACCAGAAGAGGAGGCAAAGAGCGTTGGTCTGGAGCTAGGGAATGTGGAATTGATTTTAAATGTTGATTAAGCTGTGTGACCGCCTGTGCATGCATCTGCCTCTCTGAGTCTCCCCAAAAGCTTATCAGTAAAGCACATGCCAGAATACACGGAGTTTCAGCTCAGTGTACTCTGTTGATAAACTGAGATAGTAGGGAGTGAGGAGGTTCAAGTGGGCAGGCTTGGCTGGTAGATCTTCCGGATCTAGAGGACAGGGCAGTGTTCTGTTTTAGCTCCTGCATGGCGTCAGAGGAATGGATCGTCCTTAGGTCCTCACTTTCCAGCAGTCTCTGGTAGCCTCATGGAGGGTGCGAGGGAGCAGAGGAAGGTTTTCTGAAGACAGGGGCTGAGTGGTCTCTGAAGGTGAACATCCTACAGCTTCACATGGCAGATCTGTTCTGCCAGTTTGTAGACAATGGCCAAGCCAGGAAACATACCTAGTCTTCCCCATCTCCTCTCTCAGCCTTACAATGCATGGCAAGTCTTTCTCAGCTTAGCTTTATCTCAAGGGGGCAAAGAAAAGGGCTACTTCTCTCTGGAGTGTCCTTGTCTCTCCCGTAAAACATGCCTTGCTTGGCCCCATCTCCCAAACCCTCTGCTCCACAAAGGGCTTTCCCACCCCTTTCCTGCCAGGCAGAGCTGGCTCCCACTTGGAGGTGGGTGAGATTCTGAAGCTGCCCCTCTCAGCCTCAGCGCAGACCGAGCTGCTAAATGGTCCTCTGTGGCCTGTCTGCCATTGCACTTGGAATCATGCACCCCTTGTGTTTAGCTGTGTAGATCTGAAGATAACCCGACACACTCTTAAATATTTCATCTCAGAGCATGAGCAGCATCCCAGCTGCCGACTCTGTCATCAGAGCTCCACAGCAGCTGCCAGGAGGCAGCCAAGGCCAGACTGATGCTTCTCTCTCTTGCCTGCCCAGGCCCTATTCACATGGACTTGGCAGAGATGCAACCCAAGGGGACCAGGGAGGTGGAACCCAGAGCTCTGGCAGGGAGACCCCAGTCTAGGCCTTCTGTTTTTCTGAGCTCCAGTTTCATACCCGGAGTAACAATCCCTGACCCAGTCTGGACAAGCCTTGAGAGCTGCTTGGGAGCTGCTTTGCTATGAATGATTATCCCTTATGTGAAAGGACTGTTTCCCCACAACTCCTTTCTCTGCAAAACATGGCCAGAGGAGGGAGGTGACAGCGCTGGACTCTTAACCAAAATTGGGAAGCTTAAGGCGTCATTGAACAAGTCCTCACCTCACCACATCTTCTGGTAGGTCTGCCCTAATGGGAGACTAGGGACCTCTGCAGGAAGATTGTCCCAGGGACATTTGACAAGAAACAAACAAACAAACAAACAAACACCAAGACGGAAATTGTAAGAATAAGGACATGAAGTGAAATGTCACTGGAATGACCTGAGAGCCAGGACTCCAAGGGGACCAGGGTAGAAAGCCTCTGGAACAAGGGTCTTTAGGGTTATCTTTATGCACACTGAAATCGTGAAGGACCAAACTTGAGGCTCATTCTTAGGAGGGGGTCAGGACATATAGAGATTTTTCTGGCCCTTTTGGAGGTCATCTCTGGAAGAAAGGTCTTTTAGATTCTGTCACATTCTTTTCCAGGCTGGCACTGCTACAACAGGCCTGGGCCTCATTTACACTGCAAAGAGTCTAGGACACTCATCTAATCCCGGAGGTGCAGCCAAATATATGAGGTAGGACAATAATAGGCTGGTGTCGATATGATTTCCTAAGGTGGGGGACCTTTACCTTTCCCCTTTGGATGGGAAAAGAGGAAAGAGGGCAAAAGTAGGTGGAGTCAGACAGAATGACATCCAAAAGAGAGCCTCCCATCACTAGCTTGTAGAAGGACCCTCACTAGATAGTAGTTGAACCCTTGGTGTTTCCCTGACTCCTTATGCCATCCCTGCATGCTTGTGTGTAGGTGACTTACCCAGGACTGTGAGGCGTGCAGGGCGGGACCGGATGGCAGCCTGGATGGCCTGGCACTCATACACGGCATCATCCTGCAGTTCAGCTCTCAGGATCTTCAGGTGATGCTCTCCTGAGAGGTGGTTCCCCACCACCAGGTATTGGGGGTAACCTGGGGAGAAAGCAGACAGTTGTGAGAGATCAAAACAGTCCTGTTGCTAATTTCCGGGGGGGAGTGGGGGCACAATTTGGAGATGTTGTGACCCCTTAGAGAGAATTGCTTCAAAAAAAAATCTCTGTTGAAAAAGGAAATATACATCTAGTGAACAGTGTGACCAGGCAGAGGCTTTCCTGCCTGACTTCTTTCCTTCTGCCGAAGGCAAATCTTTCTGGAAAGTTGGCTATGGGGTCTGATGCCTTGCTTGGGCAGAGCTGACCTCAGGTGGCCTTCTGATGACTAAATACACTGGAAACTTTATTTCTATAGTAATAGCTACTTCTGAATAGCTTCCTTCCTGGTTCTTTCCCTAACTCACAGAGCCATTCACTCCCAACAACCGCAAGCTTTTCTTTCTTTCTTCCTTCCTTCCTTTTCTTTCTTTCTTTCTTTCTTTCTTTCTTTCTTTCTTTCTTTCTTTCTTTCTTTTTAATTGCTTGTTTGTTCCCTTATATGCGTGTGGACACATATATGCCATCCATGTGGAGGTCAGAGGACTTCTTGTGGGAGTCAGTTCTCTGTATCATGTTGGTTCCGAGGATTGCACGTGAGTCATCAGGGATAGCAGCAGGGACCTTTACCTCCTGAGCCACCTCATTGGCTCCCTAATGTGCTATCAGAACACCAGCCTTCAGGTCCTTTTATGGAGTCTTTTACTTTATGGATGACTCCCACGATTCCTCCTGTTTACCTGTGTATTATAGCTAATTTATTTCATGGGCTAAAACGATCGGGCCTTCAGAAGGAAAAGAGAACAGTAACACTTCCCTTCCTAGTTCAGGGAGAGCTGGGGTGGCGGGGTGAGTACTGGTGTCAAAGAGGCACAGCAGTGGGAGCCGACTGGCTCTTGCTCAGACCTTTTATCTCAGTGAAATCCAGCATAAAAGCAAGAATAATTTCCCAGTGTGTGTGTGTGTGTGTGTGTGTGTGTGTGTGTGTGTGTATACGGGTGGGTTCTAAGTTCTAAGGAAAATGGGATAAGTCAGTATTAGAGACAAAGCACAGGACATGCTGAGCAGGAAGGCATGGCTATGGGGTATTGGCTCTGGGAAGACGCTATCCATATTTAGTAGTGTTTGCTAATGTAAAGCAGAGGCAGGAGGGGGACAAGGAGGGGAGGGAGTAAGGAGAGACAGAGAGAAGGGAGGGAGGGAGAGAGAGAGAGTCAGAAACTCACAAATAAGAGAAAGGAAGAAAATCATGGAAGAAAAAGGGGTGAGGGATTTACTTACTTGGAAGGGGTCAAGAGTGACTTCAAGAGAGAAGCTCTGTCAGGAATCTAAGAGTACAGGACATCTAGAAAAGCTGTGCACCATGCACCATGAGCCATACCTGCCCATTTCTGGGCATTCCTACCTCCCATCTCCAGGCCCCAGGGCCTGATTAAGCACTTAGGAGGCACTCAGGACACTTAGGAATTTGGGGCCTCAGTACATACACACTGGTGATGAATAATAGATGAATAAAGTTTGAAGACGATGAATTATTCAGCAGTTGCTGCGGCCAGCAGGCTGAATGCAAACACTGATGCAGCCGTGGCCATAGACAGGCTGTTGCTCTCTCTGTGGTCTTGGGCTCTAAGCCTCTTCGTTTGTCCTATCAGGACATTATCCTTCTGCCCTCCTCACCTGAGTTCTGCTCTCCCCACAGCCTTTGCATCATGGGATTATGCATGGGCTCCTTATTTTGGTTCTGCCCTGATTGCCTTCTCTTCTCAGAGCCCACTCTGGATAAGCTAAGGTTGGATGAGAGATGGGACAGGGTGGGTGACTGTGGGCGACTGGACCAGGACCCATCAGTGCCTGTCCTTGGTCATTGAGGTGGGGATCCATGGTCTTCTCTTCTACAGCTGAGACCATGCTGTCCTCATCATGATGCTAAAGGACCCTGCTCTCCACAGTTAAGCAGGGCCAACCAAAAATGATGCCAAAGATCAGCTGCACTCAAGGAGGACACTGCCTACCCGCCTCTCACTCTCCTGCCTTCTGATGGGCAAAAGGAGTGAGCCCAAGCAGATAAAGCTGGGTTGCCAACTGCTGCTGGCCTCTGTGCAGCTGTCCACCCTGCCCTCTAGCCCATCCTGCTGTTCTGCAATTAGGTCTGTCCTCTGCTGGCATCTTAGATGGAACTTGGTTTTTTTTTTTTTTTTTTTTTTTTGGTTGTTGTTGTTGTCTTACAAGCCATCAGCAGCAGGATTTCACTCTCATGAGCAGTGGAAAACATCAGTGATGGGTTTGTTTGTATTTGCCTAATTAGGCAGGGAGCTGCGATGCTATCTCAAGGACTGGCAGCTTCTTTGGAAAACACACACAGGAGCACAGCTTCGGAGAAATCTGTAGCTCTGTCCATGGGATCCTTGTTCTGTCTTCTCAAAGGAGGCAAAGATTCAGAACGTCTAGGTTCTTCTAATCATGGTATGTAGGTTCAAACCCCCATTCATCACTTCTTTGGTTTGTTACCTGGAGCTTTAGCTCTGTTGGGTCTCAGCTTCCTTATTAGCAAAGCAGGGGCCTCATAGGTGAAGCTCACCACAGGATAAACTATGTGAGCTGGCTTTGAACTTATGTCAGTTTTACACTGACCTCCCCAAGTGCTAAAATTACAGGTATCAGTTGCCAGGTCTATCCCTATCCTCTATACATGCTAATTTAAATACAAATGATGTCAGGGCAAGGGAGATGGCTCAGTGGGTAGCACCCTTGCCATGCAAGCATGAGGGTCCATGTTTAGATCCTTAGCACCCCAAAAGTTGGGTGTGGTGGTGGTACTGGGGGCAAGGAACAGAGACCAGTCCATCTTGGGGTCTTACTGTCCAGCCAGTCTGGCCAACTGGTGAGCTCCAGGTTCAGTGAGAGAACCTATCTCAAATATAGGTACAGACTGAAGAAGACACCCAACATTGACCTCTGGCCTGTTCTATAAAGGTGGTTTGAATGAAAATGCCTCAATAGAGAGTAGCACTATTAGGAGGTGTGGCCTTGTTAGAGTGGGTGTGGTTTGCACT
>JANHMN010000024.1:15751205-15791269 GCA_030674055.1 Rhabdomys pumilio
CTTCCTTCCTTCCTTCCTTCCTTCCTTCCTTCCTTCCTTCCTTCCTTGTGTGTGTAAGTGCAGGAGCATGTGCCAGTATAAGTGTGGAGGTTAAAGGACCACTTCTGCTGCCGTCTTTTGCCATATTTGAGAGAGGATCCCTTATTGTTAACCACCGTAGACTCCAGAATAACTGGAACATGACCTTCTGGGGACTTTTCTTTCTCTTTCTCCCATCTTTCAATAGGAATAATGCAGATGTGTCCTGTAGATCCTGTTTTATAGGGATGTGGAGATTCAAACTCGGGTCTTCATGCTTTATCTACTGAGACATGTCCTCAGTGTAGGGGTGTGTTCATGGAGGGAATTATGGGACCTTGATATTCTCTCTCTCTCTCTCTCTCTCTCTCTCTCTCTCTCTCTCTTTCTCTCTTTCATTTCTCAGCCTAAAGTGTTTAGTTCTGACATTGACCTAGAGGCAACAGAACCCCTTTACCAAGCCTTGAAGTCCCCCAAACAGTGAGCCCAAAGAATACTTTTGTTTTCATAAATTGATTGCCGTGGATATTTTCTGTGTGTCAGGAAAGCTGCTGAACACACAGAGGCTCACACAAATGGAGGGGGTTGCCCAAGTTTACAGGTTTACATGGTTATCCCAAGTAAAACTCAAACTTGAGAGTCTGCAGTCCTCTTCTCTTAGTACTACTCCACCATGGTTACTGAGCTGAGGGCCTGGACCCAGACTTTGATTCTCTGTCTAGTACTCATACCACTGACCAGATCACCAAAGGCCAAAGATCTTTTGAAGTACAGGTGATTCCTTGATTTCATGTCCCCTCTTTGCAATATGCACATGTGACTTGCTTGGGAGCAGACAGAATTGGCCTCTTGTCTTCACTCCTTCTTTAGTTTAACCATTTCGGTTATCCTTTTTATCAACTAGCTTATTTTTTTCTTCTTTTTGAGACAGGATCTTGCTATATGACTCTTGGGTGTGCAATCCTCCTGGATCTGTCTCTTGAGTTCTGGAATAGTAGGTATGTTTCATCAACCCAGCTCCACTTTGGGCTTTGAACAATTTCTTCTCATCCATAGAATGTCTTTCCCCCTTCCTTTGATGTCATGTAACTTTCCTGGATCTTCTTCCTTTTCATAACTTGCCCAGGCTCTCTTCTGCTAGGAGGCTACCTGGGAGCTCTAGAAGGGATGGGGCTGCATATCCTCTAAGATCCTAGAACAGTGGTTCTCAATCTGTGGACTGTGACCAAGAGAAAACACATATTTCCAATGGTCTTAGGAGCTGAGACACTGCTCGGTAGCAAAATTACAGCTATGAAGTAGCAATGAACTGATTTTATGGTTGGGGTTACCACAGCATGAGGGCCTGTATTAAAGGGTTACAACATTACACAGGTTGAAAAAATCACTGTCCTAGAGTCTATGGTGCTGTGATCTCTTTGGGTGAGGAGCTGGTAAAAAGATGGCTAGTCTCTCTAGGCCTGTGCTTACTGGCGTTCTCCAATGCTGTGTTTCGAGAAGTCATGTTCAACATGTATCTCTGCCATACACAGCTGTCAGTCTCAAGTCTTCTAGGCATATGTTGTGGTCCTCCAGTGTCTTAACTCCATGTCACTCACAGGAAAAGGTCTTGCTTTGTGCTATCCTGGTTGTGGAAAGAGGAGCTTGGAATGGGACATAGCATGGGGTTGGCATCTGTCACAGCAGAGGAGATAAAGCCCCAGTGCACACTGTCCCTTGAGTCTGGTCAAAAGTAGAGGCTATACACCTGCCTCCTGCTGCAACCCACCTATTCTTGGAGGCTCAGCGGTGTATGCTCAGTTTCTCCTCTCTTACTCAAAGCCTGGTCAGTTTGGCTTGGCCTTTGCCATGTATAGTGTTGAGAGAATGTAGCCATTGCTTTCAGCACCCCCTTGATAGAAAGTCAGAGTCCTTGGGATGCTTAGTCTTGCCATTAGAGCTTATGATCTATAGATATGTGTGCATGACAATTATAATGTCTGTGAGTGGTGGCATTCAACTAAAATCCAGCCTCTCTCTGTGTCAAAACTCAAGACCGCTGGCGGGATTTACTGAGAGTTCCTGGATGGTCACCTTAGAATATAAAGGGTCATGCAGTCATCTCAGAGAAGTCATACAAAGTTTGTGTGGAGCTTAAGAAATCTCTGTTCCGAGTGAGTTCCAGGACAGTCAGGGCTACACAGAGAAACCCTGTCTTAAAAAAACCAAAAAAATAATAATAATAATAATAAATAAATAAGATAAAATAAAATAAAAAAATAAAAAATAAAAAATCTTAAAAATGGAAACTACAATTTCTTTTAATGAATAGAGCTTGCAGTTTAGAATAGCAGAGCTTGTGTGCTGATGCTTGTGTGCTGATGCTTGTGTGTTAATGCTTGTGTGTTACTGCTTGTATGCTGATGCTTGTGTGCTGATGCTTGTGGGCTGATGCTTGTGGGCTAATGCTTGTGTGCTGATGCTTGTGGGCTAATGCTTGTGTGCTGATGGTTGTGTGCTGATGCTTGTGTGCTGATGCTTGTGTGTTGATGGTTGTGTGCTGATGCTTGTGTTAATGCTTGTGTGCTGATGGTTGTGTGCTGATGGTTGTGTGCTGATGGTTGTGTGCTGATGGTTGTGTGCTGATGCTTGTGTGTTGATGGTTGTGTGCTGATGCTTGTGTTAATGCTTGTGTGCTGATGCTTGTGTGATAATTGTAGCAGAAATTCGGTGATGTGAATAGGCTCATTTCTGATATTGATGACTTGTGTTTTTTGTCTTAGCTTTTGTACATTTTGCTTGGGATATATCAGTCTTACTGATTTCATTAAAGAGCCAGCTTTTCATCTCAAAAAAAAAAAAAAAAAAAAAAAAAAGAAATCTCTGTTCCAAGGGAGCTGGTGGGATGTCTATGTTGATAAAGGTGCTGGCTGCAAAAACCAATGATGTGAGGTCAATGCAAGGAAACCATATAAAGGTAGAAAGAGAATTGACTCCACAAGGTTGTCCTCTAACCCCTATGTGTGTATTATTACACACATGCACATGCATAACCCCACTGATAATGTATAAAATTGAAAGGTCTACTTCAAGATGGAGGTACAGAGAAACTTCCTGGAGTGGGTTATGATGGAAGATACAGAGAAGGAGAAACTCATTCTTAGGTAGAATTTATTAAAAGCGAGACAGGCGAAGTTCCTCAGCTACCTCCCAGAGAGCCTGAATATTGTCACTTTTCAGATCCAGGTCTTGGACAGTAGAATGGACATAGTTGCAATTTGATCCTACAAAGAACCCCACCCTATTAATATCTGTATAACTGGGGCAAGCTGCTCACCTTCTTAGAGCCTCGGTGTGATGGTTTGAATAAAACCGGTCCCCATAGGCTAAAAGGGAATGGCGCTATTAGGAGGTGTGGCCTTGTTAGAGTAGGTGTGGCTTTGTTGGAAGAAGTGCATCACTAGGGGGCAGGCTTTGAGGTCTCAAATGCTCAACCAGGTCTAGATTGACATTCAGTTCCTGCTGCCTATGGCTCTAGATGTAGAACTCTCAGCTACCTCTTCAGCACCATGTCTACCTGCATGTTGCCATGCTCCCACCGTTATGATAATGGACTGAACTTCTGAAACTGTAAGCCATCTTCTATTAAATGTTTTCCTTTGTAAGAGTTACTGTGGTCATGGTGTGTCTGCCCAGCAATAGAAACGCTAACTCAGACACTCAGTTTCCTGGTGTCCTCAGTGGGGATGACAGCAATGAAGGTGCTATATAAAAATGCAGGCCTGTAGATAAGTCATCCTGTGTTCACAGTGTTCTATAGAGGGTTCGTGTCACCGCCGTCCACACATCTCTGTGAGCCCAGAACTATGCAAACCAGCACCCAAGCAGCTCATGTCATGAGCAGAAACGGAACTCCTACAGGTCTGATGTTGGATCCTGTTAGAAATCTGCTTGTAGAGATCAGAGCTAGGCCCTGTGGGTTCTGTCAGAGCATCCCTTTCCAGTCAGCTTTGGAGGTTCCCAGAGTGCCTAGCCAGCAGCACAGAAAGGGCACCTTTCTGTTCTTATTAGTGACTAGTTGGAAGAGGCTTAAGAATACTCATTTCAGGGCTCTTTATTGCCAGCTTTCTCTCGGCTCAGAGCATGTAGTAAATTGTCTCTTATGAGATTAAAGAACGCTGTCCTTGTCATGAGAAGCAAACAAGGAAGAGGAAGAAGAGCAGGACCTGCTGGCCCCTAACGATACCACAACAGTACTGGCAGACACAAGGGGAGGGAGCCAGCCAGAGGCACAAGGTTTGCTTCCTGACCTTGACCTGTCAGCACTTTTGCAGAATTCCAGGTTGTGATCTCCACAGACTGGGGTGGTGGGAATGCACTAGCCCACCGACTGAAAGATAAGAAATCTGATTTTTGTAAAGGGTTTGAGTGTATGACAGCAACTGTAGTAGGTAGGTAGGGCCTGAGATAGTGGCAGGAGCCATCTCATCTGGTACGGGGGCAGTAAAGTATGCCATTTTCTGCTGGCCATAATCTTAGAACCTGGAACGAGAGAAGGTGTGCCCAGAGCTGGAATAAGAAGTTGCATAGACTTAGTGCCCAAAGTGAGGTATAAGGAAGGAGCCACAGGAACCTGGGTTCTGAAGTGGCCTGCAGGGCAAGCCAGATGAGGGTAGGGAGATGGTGTCTCCTGCAGTGTAGAACATTAAAGTTCAAGGGTCAGGATGTGGCCAGGGAGGGACAGCAAGAGAGCCATAAGCTCCGGTTTCTGTGTTGGAAACCTGTAGAGAGAACAGGGTCTAAAGTACACAGAACCATTCCTGCCTCCTGTGATGACAGTTATCACTCTCATTTTTGATGAACTGCTGTGTGGAGTATGTAAGAAAATAATCAGAAGGAGACACTAACCTGGGATGGGGGACGAGAGTGGCGCGCGCGCGCGCGTGTGTGTGTGTGTGTGTGTGTGTGTGTGTGTGTGTGTGTGAAGGGGGAGATAGGGATACGAATAGGACATGGGAGAAGCTTGAGGGGAGCTGGCTGCATTAGCCGTCAAATTTGTGCTGAGACAATTGTAGTTAATGAGAAGCCATCAAGGGTCTGGGACCCATTTGCTTAGGCCCGAGTTTTAGGAAGATTGCAGGATGATGCTGGGAGGATGGATGGAAAAGGATCATCCAAAGACAGGAAGACTGATCAGGAAGATTGTGCTGTCATAAGGGCTCAGCTAAAGCATATTGCCGGAAAGAAGAGAATGGACTTAGCATCCACTTGGAGGTAGGATTGATAGCCTTTGGTGGGGAGATGGAGACTGTTGCTGGTGGCGATGGGTGAGTCTCTTGTCTTCAGAGGTGAAGCTGGGCTGAGGTGATGTGGTCCTTCCTGTGGTACATGTGTTGATAGGGAGCACTCTGAATCACACAAGGAAGGTATTTTGGGTATAGTTGGGTCAATGGATCTGGAAGTGAGAAGGTGTAAATAACTTACATGTATTGAACACTTGCTCTGGCATGTGTGTGTGTGTGTGTGTGTGTGTGTGTGTGTGTGTGTATGTGTGTGTGTGTGTGTGTGTGTGTATGTAGGCACATGGGTGTCAGAGGGTGACAGATGTCTTTCTCAACTGCTCTTCATTTTAACTTTGAGACAGGAGGCTTCTTAAGTAGACTAGGCTGGCTAGCCGTTAAGCCCCAGAGATCCTCCTGTCTCTGCTTTCCCAGTGCCAGGATGGTAAGCACATACAACTAGGCATGGCCCTTTTTTTGGTAGGTGTTGGGGGTTTGAACCCAAGGTTCACACTTCCATGGAAAGTACTTTATCAACCAAGCTATCTCCTAAGCCTTCCTTGCTTTTACTTCTTTAAAATTTATTTTTAGTGAGTATACAAAACAATGGGTTCCATTAAGACACACACACACACACACACACACACACACACACACACACACCCCATAGTCATATTCACTTTTCTACCACTCTCTCTTGTTCTCCATTCTTCCTGTTAGTCTTCCCGCCTCTAAAAAGTTCCTTGTACTTTCATGTCTTATATAGCATTTGGTATGGACCTGAGAATTCACCTCCAAACATGATATGCAACTAAGTGGGCCAGGTTCATTTAGTCAGGATGTTCTGGGACCAGCTGTCTGGAATTAGGTATTTAACTCCAGTCAAGGTTCATACTGGCTTTGAATTCTGTTGTGAGAACAAGAGGTCATCTAGATCCATCTTCCTTGAGAGAAGGAGAAGCTGGGTGAACTTAGTTCAAGACACAACCTTTCCCCTACTGCCCCTTTCTCTTTGACCTTTGGTGGAGCAGAGATTTGGAGACACTTTTATCTTTAACTCCAGCATTTGCAGCCACTGGCAACTTGTTTCTGATGCACAGGTTAGGAGAAGCTTGCCAGTGCTGTGAATGTTCTAGAAACTGCTTGTTGATTTTGTTTGGTCATATGTGGGAGTAAGCCACTTCCCAGGCTCAGCTGAAAGGACAGAAATTTGGGGTCTATTCTTCCTCTGT
Source organism: Rhabdomys pumilio (assembly GCA_030674055.1). Taxonomy (NCBI): domain Eukaryota; kingdom Metazoa; phylum Chordata; class Mammalia; order Rodentia; family Muridae; genus Rhabdomys; species Rhabdomys pumilio. The sequence continues at coordinate 15,757,714 of JANHMN010000024.1, forward strand.
TCTCTAACTCCTTGCAGGAGCTATGGTAGCACAGACAGTCTGTGATTCTCATGTCTCACACTCCTGTCCTCAGGACACAGTCTGCCAAGGTTGTCTTAGACACTATGGGTCTCTAATGAAGAACAATCAGCCTGACCAAGGCAGGGTGAGTCCAAAGTTATCATAAATCGTGTGCCTGCTGATTATCAGTGTTGCAGCCTTGGTCAGAGCTTGTCCTGTGCTCATTAGCAGCAGGAGACAGACTCTGCCATAGATCCAGCAGAGGTCTGGGTGTCAAGAAGATGCTGATAAGTACTTCAGCAAATGGGGTTCCTCTGTGCCCGTGAAGGATCCCATCTATTCCTGTCTGAGGTCACCCATATGGAATGAAGGTGGGCAGAGGTATGTAAGTCAGTGCGGAGAATAGAAGGTGTAGAAGGGAGACATTCTGGCCACAGAGCAGAACCCTGGATAATGTCCAGGCCTGCTGCTACTTGGTCATTGTATTCAGGCTGGGTTCCTTCCTCTGTTCCTCTGTCTGAATCTGAGATTTTTGTAACTTCGTACAGGGAAGTGTAGAGAGCAATAGGAATTTGGTGCTAAGGCACAGGGATAGTATAATATATAATAATATATAATATATAATAGCACAGGGATAGTTTAGTACATCAGATAGGGATGCAGGCCTTGGCCACGGGCAGAAAGTACGTTTACAGTTGCTTCTTACAGAGCATCAGTTTGGGAGCCACTGGGCTAAGGGTGAGTCTAGGCCACAGCTTTGCTTACACTATGATGCCCAGTGTCTTTTGCTCTCTTTTATAAAGGCCACAGGTTGGACACACGAAGCTATGTCTGTGCCCTGAGGACCCTGTTGCCCCTTCTTAGTTGTGTGCCTTTGGGCCTGACTCTGCCGTTACTCAAGATTGGATTGGTCACCTGTAAGATGCAGAATCTAGACAACTAGATAATCAATCTGCTTCAGGCTGCTCCCTCCCACCCCTGATGCTGCATGCTCTAATTTACCCAAACTCCTACTTTCGCAAGCCCCAGGGATGAAAATAATAAAATGTGAGGCACAGGGAAGTTAAAACAAACCCTCGGGGATTCTTGGTCCTTTTGGGGGAAAAACCTTGTCATAAATATTGTTTTTTTTTTTTAACAAGAATTTTAAAAATAATCATTTTTATAGTTCTGTATGTCATGCCCTTCAGAATGGTTTTTAAAACTTTTATATGAGTAAGAATTATCCATGGAACTAACTAGAAATATAGTTTCCCGGACTCAAGCTTAGAGAGGTTGAGGTGATAGATTTTCATGATGTCAAGAAACTTGTGTTGAGAGCTTCCAGCAGTTTGGAAATCACAGCTGAGATGTATCCACACACACTAAGCAACGCAGGGCTCAGGATATGTGCTCTTTCTAGACTCTGAAGATTAATGGTATTCTTGCCCAGCTACTGTCTCTTTCTGAATGTGCCTTGTTTTTCCCAAACTAAACCGAGAAGGCATTGGAGAAAGTCTACAGTTTTCCACATACCTTTATAAATGTATACAATCCTCTTGTCAGTTGAAATATCATGTGGTACTGCAGAAATAGGGTTGGAAAACTGAGTCCTGTTCTGTGTTGCTACCCAAGGTCTCTGTGTACAATGTTCAAGGGCTCAGAAACCTCTGAATCCTTAGATGACCTGCAGGGGTTCCATGAAGGGTAGCTTGGCTATGCCCCACTGATAGGAGCATGAGGCTAGCACCTTGGAATACTGTATGGCTAGGGATGGCTGCCATTAAGTATCAGGTGCTTTTGTCCCTTGGTACTAACCTAACATGGAGAAGCACAGCTTAAATCTGTCATTTAATGGGGCGACTTCTTGGTCCTGACTGCAAGTAAACCATTCCAGTGCATGTCCTCAGCTCTACCCCTCTTGGACTAATAGAGTCAACTTTAAATTTTTTTTTGAAATTGCATTTATACAGTGTGTGTGTGTGTGTGTGTGTGTGTGTGTGTGTGTTGGGAAGAGTTTCCTCCAATTTACCATGTGAGTCTCAGGTTTTAAACCCCAATAGTCAGGCTTGGCAGCAGGCACCTCTACCCACTAAATGATCCTGCTCCCCACTAAGTACAACCAACTCTTTATAGTCTTTGTCAATGGAGAGGAGCAAGGGTGTGAATAACCCACATGGTGGACAGCCTGAGCTAATGAAACTTATTTTCACTTTGGAATGCATTTTGTTATTCTTGTTTGAATATGGATGGATTTGATTTTTCTAGGACTTTTTAATACTCAAACTTACAGTCTGATGATGGGGTTCCCTGCCTGTCTACTCCTCAGCTGGGTAGAGAGCATCACTTCAACACTGGTCCAAAGTTAGTGTGAGTCACACTCTCCCTCCCTTCTGTCATCTCTCTGGCTCACACCTTCCCTAAGAGAGACTGGGGATATTCACTGATTTTGCCTTTAAAGGACTTTCATTCCCTTTGGGCCTCATGCAAATAAGAGCAGAAGAGGAAGCTGTGAAATGTTAACAGAGGACTTCATTAAGCAGTCTTGGTGATAGCATTTGCCAGGAATGGGGACAATTTGCCAACAGATAATTGAGAGCTGACTATATATGTGTCCTAATTAAAAAAGTGATTCTTGTCACTGCCCTGGGATTCTGGGCCCAGTCTTCTGGTTGGTTTGGGATATTAGCCACAGCGAACTTTTGCCTATACTTCATGCTTCACAGAGCACTTCCCATATATTTTCTTACTTAATAATCCTCTCGGTACCCGACGGAGAAGGGCTGATCACCAGCCTCCCAAGTTAGAAACCTGAGAAGCTAAGGCTCAGAGCCAACTGTCCCAAGGTAGCAATGCCCATGCTATTTTGTCTTTTTCCTTTTTACTCTGACTTTTTTTTTTTTGTCACTGTCAATGATACACCCTTGAGGGGGATTTCATTAGTTGTTTCCACCCAAGAAGGCATCAGCCAAGAAAACACAGCCAACTTGTAACAGCTACCCATGTTTTTCAAAAGTTTGGTGTAGGCTTGTGTATAAAGGAGGAGTTTTATGCTAAAGGCACATAGGAGAGAGATGGGATATGCAGGCTTTTGGGGGTGCCGAAGATAAGAGTTGAGTTCTTCCTTCCAAGGAGGCTTAGGCTGGTGTCTAGTGTCCCAGAAGATAGGTTGGCCATATGCAGATGTAATGAATTGGGAGAGAGCTCCTAGGAGCAGACCCAATTCCAGACTGGCCATTTCCACAGCCATTCTGAGAGAGAGCCTTTCCCGTTTTATGGATGAGGAACCTGGAACTCAGAGAGGATAAATAACTGGCTCAAGGTCATTGGTGCTGGATAATGGAACTAAGATTTGAATCCTTTGATTCTAGTGCTGGCTTTTGTTTACATAGCTGTACCGAGTGCAGAGGGAGTTTGAACCCTGGGTTTTCACTTTAGAGGACAGAGTACTGTGCCCTCTAGCTGCTCCATCTAGAACAGATGTGAAAATGATAGACCGTCTGCTTTACACCCTCCATGTATAGTCCTGCCCAACTCTAGATCAGGGTAATACTCCCATATGCCAGTGGGGCTTAGTTGAACCCCATAAACATTAATTTAGGATGCACATTCTTTGTACCCAGGCTAAAGCATGAACGTTAAATTTTCTTCTTTGTGTGTTTGTGTGCCTGTTTAGAGGCCAGCACTCGACCTACAAGGCCATCCACCTTGTTGTTTTGAGAACATCACTCATAGAACTGGAGCTCCCCATGACTCACAACCTTCCTGCCTCCACTTCTCCAGTGCTTGGATCACAAGTGTGTGCTTCCATGCCTAACTTTTCGACATGTGCTTTCAAGATTAAACGTAGGTCCTCATGTTTGCATGGTAAATACTTTCTAACTGACTAAGCTCTGTCCCCTCCCCCCCAACCCTGTGCTTTCTCTCTGTCTTTCAATAGGATCTCATTATATAGCTCAAATTGACCTTGAACTCACAATGCTCCTGCTTTCACCCACTGAGTACTGGGATTAAGGGCATGCTCCATCATGCCTGGCTTGGAACGGCCACCTCCACTCTTCTTCTTGGCACATTCTTTGCTATGGAAGCTGATCTTCTACAACAGCTTTCTCAGCTCAGCCCGGAGCTTAGTGAGTAATGGCTTCCATTCCCTGCTCTGCTGGAGCTGTGGGCTTTTTGCAATAGCTACTACAGTGCTGGGCCGCTTGCTTGTTGTGTGATAACTCAGGGAGGGCTGGCTGGTTCCTACTCAAAACCTTGCGCTGGGCCATGGGATTAGGGGGCCACTGTTAGTTGCCGTCTTGGGAGAGTGGTCCATGCTCGCCTGCCTTTCAAGACACCTCTATTTTTTAGTTGGAGGGCCCCTGGAGATTCGTATGGCTTCTATAATAGAGTTACTCATGGCTTCACTGGAAGTGGAGCAGCTTTGATACCTCCTCCCCTAAACGCAGCAATATTTGGTAACACTTGGCGTCTTGGGGAGAGAATTCATGTCCATAATTAGTTACTGTATATCACTGTGAGTACTCTGCTCAGGATTTACTGGGCAAATACCATTTAACTGCACAATAACTACAGGTCCTTGCTGCTTATTGGGTAATTTACTAAGGCTGGGAGAATGGGGCAGGAGGGATGCCGAATAGGAGGTATTGTAACCCCTTGAATCAAACTTTACGAGTTCAGGTTTGGCAGAGAAGAGGCTGCTTGTCGCCAGCTCTCCTTGCTCTGTTTTGCAGGGTTGGCGGCAGACTGCTTTCTTTCTTTTATTCATGGCTGAAGGACAGGTCTGAGACTAAGCTGTGAGACTGCCCACAGCCACCTAGGGTTATGGAGGGGTCTTTTGATTGAGAAGGTCTTTGGCCAGAATCTACTGAAGAAACCTGGCTATGCATCTATCCTGTCACTGACTCCCTCCATGGGGCCCCTTTCTGTATCTGGGCCAGTGGGTGGGAAGGGCAGGGAGCCGTTCTTGCCTGGAAGCATTAACATAATCTCAGTTCTCTCTTCTCGAACAAGTATGAGTGTTGCCTGGGAAGCAGCCATCTCTGGACCTTGGATGGCATTCCCAGCCCTAATCTGCTTGAGTAAAGTCTGTCTTAGTTTGGCCGTGCCCTGTCTAAACTCCTGTAACCTATTTAGGCCACAGAGAGGGGGAAGAGACACAATAATGAAAAACTCAACCTGAAACATTGCCTTACGCAATCTAATAAATTACTCTGTAGCCGGCTGCCAGCTCAGACTAAGCCCAATATTGCCTGCAGTAATTATTTGGATCAAATACAGTTTATCTGCTTCATATTTGTGCTTCTGTGCTCAGTGGTAACTTATAAATGTCATTGTGGTGTTTATTTGTTACAATGAAACTTAATGGCATTGGAAGCTAGGAGCAGAGCTGGTGGGGCGGCAGGTTTAAAACAATCTCTTCATCTCTGGAGAAGGAGTGAGCCAAGATAACACTGCAGTGCCCTGTGGAGAAGAGATTTGAAGAAGCACTGTGTCCTTGTACTGTGTGGTGGAGCCAGGAGTTGTAAGCTGGCACCAAAGGTCATTTGGCTTTCCCTCTGGAGACATCAATCAGGGATGGGTAAGATCTGGCTGTAAGTTAGCCAAACACTCCCCCGTCTGTCCTTGCTCTGTCTTCTGAAGAATTTTGAGACATGGGAGGTGTTCGGTTTTCACACAACCGGCAGCTGCTCTAAAGAAGTGATACTCATTGCCCAGAGTCTTGGGAAGCTGAGGTCTTGGATTGAGATGGAAATTAGTGTACCAAATGAATGGGCTGTAGGGGACAGATAGTCAGAGGAGCCCTGAAAGAAGAGGAGGGGATGATGGAGCATGAAGGAAAGAGGCCCCAAGGCACCTAAAGAGTGGCCATCAGGCCTGGTAGCAGGAAGCATGGGGAATGTCGAAGTCAAGGAGGATCAGGCAGGGTCAGAGTATAAGGCTCCCCACAAGTATAAGACTCTGCAGAAGCAACACAGAAAAGGGTGAGGCAATTAGTATAGAATTTGGAGTTTTAGCTGATCCAGTGCTGGTTTCTGTCATTTACTGGCTGGCTGGCTTTGTGCAAGTTATTTTTTACTCCTGATTTTGATTTCCTCATGTGGACAATGGGGATCAGTATAGCTATCCCTCCGGACTGTGGGTGATCATTATACAAGCTAGTGTGTCTAAAGTGATGAACATGGTATTTGGCACAGACTGAATGATGACTAAGAATTTCAGTGGCAGTGATCGGCACACCGTACGTGGTCAACCAATGTTAGCTGAGTGAATAGGGGGACCATGCCACCTCCCACTTATGTGTATTATAAAACCCCTTTTCAAATAGCTGGGTTTGGACTTTGCCTTCATAATGCTCAGGGTTGTACAGTATGGACATGGAGACCCAGCATGGTTAGTGACATGCTCGGCTACCCAGTTCGTATATAGAAAGGGAACTGGTTCTCTTACATTCCAGGGCAGAGGGCCTTCTATCCAGGTCCTCCCATGACAGCTCTTGACTCGACCTGGGAGACTGAGCTCATCCATGCTGACCCTCTGCCTTGTACGAGGGCCGGCTGTCACTCTCCAGTACAACAAGGGGATCCTCCCAGCTGTTTCCTTTTAATATAGCATTTGCTATTTGCTTATGAAATAGTCCAGCTTTCCTCCTTGGTGACATGTGTTTATAAGGCCCCTACCTCGTGGATAAAAATGAAAAAATACTCATCATTGTGGTTTCTCCCACAGGCTATCCCAACCCCATTCCTCCTGATCTCTTCACAAATGGGATGGAATTGGAGTTTCCCCTTGGAACAATGAGTACTAAGACATTTTGTATTTTCCCAAAAGCACCCGCAGAGCCATCGAGGATATACAGTCTTCACAATGGATGCATGCAATGTTTGTTGTAAAGGGTTGATCGTTAAAAATAAAAAAAAATATTTTTTTCATTGTTTGATTCCTAATTAAATCAAATTAAATATTACCTGAAGAAGTGTTTGCTTCATGCAAACAACACACCATTTTTTTTTTTTTTTTTTTTTTTTTTTTACAATTTATTCTGTTCACCCATTCACCCATGTTACTTTACTGATTCTCCTCACAGGCAGCTATGACTTTTTTTTTTTTTTAAGGTTCATTTATTTATTATGTATAGTATTCTTCCTGCATGTTTACCTGCATGCCAGAAGAGGGTGCCAGATCTCATTATAGATGGTTATGAGCCACCATGCCGGGAATTGATCTCAGGACCTCTGGAAGAGCAATCAGTGCTTTTAACCATCTCTCCAACCCCGACTTTTTCTCTTATATGACAGTGCTCACTCAAATTATTATTATTATTATTATTATTATTATTATTATTATTATTATTATTATCATCATCATTATTATTATTATTTGGTTTTTTTCGAGACAGGGTTTCTCTGTATAGCTTTGGCTGTCCTGGAACTCACTCTGTAGACCAGGCTGGCCTCGAACTCAGAAATCTGCCTGCCTGTGCCTCCAAGTGCTGGGATTAAAGGCGTGCGCCACCACCGCCCGACTTCAAATTATTTTTGTTGCTACCTTCTAACTGTAATTTTGCTACTGTTATGAACCATAATGTAAATGTCTAATATGTAGGTATCTGGTATGTGACCTCCCCCCCCCCAAAGGGTCACGACCCACAGATTGAGAATAGTTGTTCTAGAAGCCCAAGGCTCAATTCTCAGCTCTCATGTGAGGCTGCCTAATGCCTTTCCATCTGTAACTCCAGTTTCAGGGGGATCTGATGACCTCTTCTGACTGTTGCAGGCACCAGGCATGCATGTGGTACACAGACATACAAACAGGCAAAACACCCATTTACATAAAATAAGGGTTTTCCAAAAAAGGGATGGCATTTTCTCTTAGGTGGTATCCATGACAATCAGGAGGTGCTGGGGCCAACAAGAGTGCTGGAAGCCAACACTTCCATCCCTCATGTATGAGCATCTTCCAACCAATTTGCCTTAAGAGATGGTATGTAAATGTTTCACTCCTGGGGTCTCCTGACTTTGATTCATCATTCTACAGCATGCCCCAGAGTTCCTACAGTTCTAGACTCTAGTTGTCTGCAGTGATAACAGGCTGGGTGATACCTCGTGCTGGCTCCAATCTTTCATGTCAATTTTTAAAAAGTCACTCTGGTACCCTCTTTTCCTGCAGATAAATGATCACATTTAAATGTGCCTCTGGGGTAACTGGGCAAAGTGAGACTATTCTCCCCTGTCTCCCACAGCTCTGAGTACACAGTCAGCACCTGATAAATCCTCAAAGCAAACAGAAATGAACTTTCAGATCGGACCCAAGTGCAGCTATCAGCACACTGAGGACAGCAGGCTAGCCAGAGTGGCAGATAAATGGATGTTGGATGGGAAGCTTGCCTCTGTCTAGACCTGAGAGCATCCACAACCATGTCCTCACCTCTGCACTCACAGCACATGATTCTGGGCCACGCCTTGCTGGGTGCAGAGGAACCATGCCTGGCATCCTTCCTCAACAAGACAGGAGTGACTTGTGCCCTATTTTGAGATCCTTTCATGAATAGTGGTTGAGATGTGTTACTCTTTACTGCTAAGAATGGTGGTTATTACTAGTCCATTTGACTCAGAGGTGGGGAACTGTTACATTGCTCTATTTATCCCACACTCGGTATGCAGTTACTGAAACTGTCACCGTGTCCTATATTCCATAGGCTATTATGTGTATTTCAAACCATTACATAAATGGACTTGATTTGGTACTTCTGAATGTCATTAAACTCCTCCCATACCAGTAACAACACCGTTTCCATAGAAACAAATATATTTCAGCAAGAAAGGCACAAGGAAGAAGCAGATGGAGCAGAGGGGAAAAACAGTATCCCAGTGCTGCTTTCAGAGTGGACCTGGCACCGTGCAATGACCACCCTGAGAAGGTACTACACGTACCTTCAGATTTTTATTGACTTCCCCTCAATAGAGTCCTGGGTAATTCATCTCAGCCCCAAACCTACTCATTCTGCTACACAGCTCTGAGAACTTTATGTATCACAGGTCATTAGGCACCTCATTCATTTCCACTCTTCTATGCCTTCTCTAGACTCTGGGGGAGGGGCCTGGAGTGAGGGTCGCAGCATTTATTGAGTTCAGGGATGGAGCTTTGAGACTAGATGAGGGCAGAGAGGCAGTAAGGGGAGAGGAGGCCTCCTCAGGGCACAGCACAGGGGAGACACCAATATCCTGTCAGTAACTCCTGCTTCCCAGGTCACTTGACCCCTTGTTAGTACAGTTGGAATGCTAGGATGAAGACTCTTGGAGCTGAAGGAGTATAATAGTGTCTATATCTATGCCTATGCCTATGCCTATGCCTATGCCTATGCCTATGCCCATGCCCATGCCCATGCCCATGCCCATGCCCATGCCCATGCCCATGCCCATGCCCATGCCCATGCCCATGCCCATGCCTATGCCTATGCCTATACCTCTCTATCTCTGTCTCTGTCTCTGTCTCTGTCTCTGTCTCTATCTCTATCTCTATCTCTATCTCTATCTCTATCTCTATCTCTATCTCTATCTCTATCTCTATCTCTCTATCTAATCTATAACCATACCCATACCTCTATATCTCTCAGATGGAAGAGACAGGTACCTGCAGCCACGACAAGGGTGTGTTTCTTGTTTTGATTCAAGCACTGATTGCAACAGCCTCTTTAAGGAAAGCAGCCAAGTGTCAAATTCGCCAAGAAGCTACCTTGGATACACCTTGCATGGCTTCCAGCTGAGAGGAGTCTCCTATCTGACCATAGCTGATTATTCATACACGGGAGCAGGCATCTGTGACAGTGCGCTACCATATTGTGTGCTTCATAGACTTAGGAGCAGGGACTGTCTTCAAATCCTGCAGGGCTGTCACTGTGCCTTGCACTGAGAGTCATTGGATGAATGGTGGTCATTCCTAGGTGCCCAGCTCCACTGTCCACAAAGTTCTTTCTATCCAATGGAACTTGGTAAGGATGTCAAACCATCAAAAGACGGTATGGACAACATCCCAGCTTATTAAACTGTGGATCATGACACCATTGGGGGTTGTTGTAAGATGGTTATATGTGGAGGTGATAGGAAATTTGGCATCAGTGAAAGGTTTCTGGGCTTGCAGTGACCCAAACACTGAACTTGAAATCAAACATGCACTGAATGAGGTGTTTCTGGCAGTACTCACCAGTGTCACATCTGTGTCACAGCAGTGTCACACCTGTCAGAGGCACCACAGCCTTGGTTCTGAACACACAGAGTGTGCACTCTTCATTGCACACTGACACCCCACATAATGACAGCCAGTTCTTCCTGAGTCACCTACCTCAGCTCAGTTTTGAGATGACCAAGTGTGACAGATGGCGGCGTTTTTCTGTTCGTACAAAGGTTTTGCTCTTACAGAAACATAACCATTTAATTATGGAAGACAAAAACTTCAATATTTTTCTACCATCATTCCTTGGTGCGTAAGTATCAGAGTGGTGTATTTTTGGATTGTACCAAATCTAAGTGTTTGATCTTAAAAATTGTTATTTAAATTGCTGACTTGAGTTTTATGAAACAAAACAAAACATGATATGAACTTTGGCTTGGGATTAGGATAGGATTTCCAACAATTTCTCCAGGACACTAAATATACTTCTGCTGTGTCACATGGTACGATTATGCAAAGCAGAATTCTCAGCTCGGACAAGTTTGAGATCATTGAAAACCATTGGAAATGGTCCACACCCTGCAGCCGCAAACATTTAGTCAAGAATGAATTCTTTGTGCAAAAGTAAACAAGCACACTTATCTCATTAGCAAACAGATTTGCCTTTGCTTTTAATAAGTGGTAAAATGATGTGGATATCAAAGATGAAAAAATACTCATTCCTTTATGATTTTATGGTTTATCATCAGTAAATGCTTAGTTTACGTAAATCAGTAAATGCCTATATATCTGGAGTTGTATGTAAATGTTTCATTTAAACATGTATCTGTAGAGTCACATAAAAATTTCTTCAACAAAAGGTGGGCGAGTGGGAAAACTTTAAGAAGCCATCAAGTAGATGACCTTTGACCCCCCCTTCTGGCCTCAGGAGTCTGTGATGACTCGCTTCTAAGCCTATTATGACTTCAGCTGGAATTGTGTCTATATTTCTCTGACTTCCAAGCTCCAATGTTGACCGTTAGGCTAGCGAATCACGATGCTAAATGAAATAATTAAACCTAAGCAGGAATCAAACTGGCTGGCACTGAAGAATGGCTGATTTTCCCAGTTGTCCCAGCATTGCTGAGGACAGATCACATACCTGGCTCAGGGTTCAGAGCCTGGTACAGGGCTGAGCTGTAGGGTGACCCTGGGTGAGGGTAACCTCTATGTGTTCTCTCATGGCATTCTGGGAAGAACCTACTTCCTTCCCCCAGAGGTTCTTGCAGCCTATCCCTTTCAATGCATACCCTAACCTATTGCACCCCATCCCCACCCCTGCCATTGATAATACTCAATTGTGTTGCCTGGGACTTCACTGATGCTTAGATTTGGGACCCAGGCTCAATGCCTGTCCCTCCTCCCCCAGCTGACTGTGTCATGTTGGATAAGTCACATACCTTTCCGTTTTCCATTTTACCAGTGTCAGGCCCCAGAGAGATTTACATACTAATGAGGTACCTGAAGGCCAGAGGGTGGAGCCAAATAAGCATTCTTCCCCAGTCCTTCCCCCCTCTCTCTTTCCCTATTTAACTCAGGTCTGCCCTGGGTTTAGGGGGGTGCATCCAGATCCATCCACCATCTGCCATGCCAATAAACCCGTTTTGGAAGCCCATGAACTTTCTTGTGTGTTGGGGCCATGCCGTGAGGAACCGTGGAGATGCCTTTAGTGAGCAACCAGGCCTAACTTCCAGCTGGAGGAACCCAGAGCATTCCCAGCCAACTACCACAGACTGGCGTGAGAAATTCTCTGCGATTTCTCCAGCCATTTTTAGCTACACACCAGGTGCTTGTTCATGTTTCTTTTCGCATAGTTCCAGTATCTCAGGGTCAGAGATATCACTCATCTTCACTCTTCTGTTAGTCTTTATTCTGTGCAAATATCTGTTAGTCCTCTCCCACCCCTGACCCCTGAGGCAAAACAGACCTAATGGAGCTTACTTACTGGGAGGGCAGACAGCTATTCATGAAGCAACCGTAATATGAACTTACATTTGTACATAGGGGTAAGAATCCTAAAGGGCAAGACTAAGAGACCATGTAGTACACAAACCTGGTCTAGACTGGGGAGAGCAGATCAGAGGAGGACTTGGTGGGAAAGATATTGGAGCTAAGGTCTGGATGATAAGCAAGAATTAGCATGCAAAGGGTAGGGAGATGAATGTGTTGGGTATGATGTATGTTCCAAGAAGAGGGACCAAGGACACCAAAGTCCTATGTAGGAGAGAATGACTTCCTTGAGGAAAAGAAAGAAGGACCATGTGATTGAAGAACTTGCAGGAATCAGATTGTGTGAAGCCTTAAAGGTCACAAGGAGAGTTTAGATAGTCTTAAAAGCAATAGAAAATCATTGAGATGTTTTCTAGAACATGGTAACACATTTGCATTTTGAATCATGGCTTCGGCTGTGTGTGATGAAGAAACAGGCTAGAGGCTGATTGGATGTAATGAGGAAAGAGAGGTGAGGAGAGGCAGAGAGAAAGGGAGGGAGAGAGTGCAGGAGAGGGGAGAAAGAGGTGGGGAGAGGGAAGAGAGATTTAGAAGATACACAGAGGGTAAAATTCCCAGGATATAATGGAACAAGGATGAAAAGGTAAGAGGGGGAAGGGGAAGTTTACAAGGTAACCTGGCATGGTCTGCAGCCAAGGGACCCCTCTGGCCTTGGATAAGCAGGTCTTCTGCAGAAATGATGGCTGGTGGAATAAGCCTAGGACAAAGCTATAGAATCTTCCATCAGATTGTGGCAGGAGAATGGAAATAGCTAGTCTCCTGCTCCAAGATGCTGAGTGAATTAAATAACAATCATAAAGTGCCCTGGAAGCCCGAGTCTTTGCTATAAATAATAAACAGGGAAGTTATACAAATAACCAGCTTTGTAGCCCCAGTGGAGGAAGACACATCATCAAGAAAAATGAAATAAGAAAAAAATATGTGCCCCAAAGCGCCAACTAACAAAATGACAGTATTAGCCAACATCCTGGGTACTGTGGCAGGCACCTCAGGAATGCTCTCAGGAAAATGATTGTGTGCCCTCCGCATGAGCCAAATTGGCCTCAAGGAGCCCTGTGGCTGGAGTTTTCCTCACAAGCAATGCTCTTCTTTCCTAGGTTCAGAGCTCCGGGGAAAGGTACTAGGCTACCTCTTCTGCTTTCCCTTTGCACAGATGCAAGTGTAGTTAGTTTGCAGGTTGGGTGGCATTAAAGTCAACCGTGACCTCCATCTTCTCTTCAAGGAGAGGCAGGAGAAATGCCCAAGTGTTCTTGGGGGCAGTTGGCCAAACCACTCAACTAAAAACTGGCTTAGTGACCAGGAAGCCTTTGTTTACCAGGGCATGCAACAGTAAGAGATGGGTGAGGGTCAGATTAGAGTTTGCATCATCACAACTCAGAGCCTTTGCTGGTTAGTTTTTGACATGCACTATGGTCACCTGGGAAGGTAAAACTTCAAATGAAGAATTGCCCTTATCAGTTTGGCCTGTAGACAAGTCTGTAGGGGTATTTTTGTGGTTGATGATTGATACGGAAGGGCCCAGTTTACTGTGGGCAGTGCCCTGCCTGGTACTGGGGTTTTCTTATACATACGGAAACAGGCTGAGCAAGTCATGAGGAACAAGCCAGTAAGCAGCACTCTTCTTTGATGTCTGCCTTCATGCTCCTTCCTTGAGCTCCTTCCCTGACTTCCCTCAACTGTAAGTTAAGTAAACCTTTTCTTCCTCAAGTTGTTTTTGTTCAGTGTTTTGTCATAGCAACAGAAAAAGCAAACTGATATAGAGCCTTACAGGTGACCTTATCTTAAACACATTGTCTTTGAGAAGGTTGAATTGTGGATGCTCAAAAGTCTTGCCAGGACAAGCTCCCACATCTGGCTCCATATACTCTCTCCAACTGTGTGGCAGCTATTATTATAATTTTTTTCTTACCATGTCTTTTAGAAGATAGTAGACCAGGGTTGTGTTTTACTCATTAAATAAAAAAAAGAGTGGGTTCCTATATCATGACAGAAAACTTCAAGTTCCCTGTAGAAAACTAGGAGTTTGTATCCTTTATGGCCCCATCTCCTGCATAGAGCTAAGAGGTGAGGACAGAAGCTATAGTGGGCATTCACTTTTCCATAGAACAAGAGCTAGTAAGATGGTGCCCCAGGAGCTGTGGGCTGACTCAGGGCCAGGCATCTGGCTTCATCTTTCTTGGGTGCTCCAGGTGACCAGAGTGTTCAGTCAGCACAAGGCATACAGTAAGGGAGAGGGGCTCTGATTTAGGTGAGGTGTGAGCAGCTGCTCTTTGTAGAGATGTTTGCAGTGAGACATGCCTCGTGATTTTACAGTTAGCTCTTTGTGGGCAGGGACTACATCTTACTCACTTTAACAGCTCCAGTACTTACAATGCAACCTGACACTTATTATGAAAAATTGGTATCATTTTTATGGTACTCAATGAATCTTTGATGAATAAATAAACAATCTCTTTCCAACAGTTCCTTTAAAGCACAGAGTTCTTAATCACACGAAGACGATATCAGACAACTCTGACGTTCTGTGCCCAGCCTGTCTTTAACCCCTCTGTCCTTGTCTGACTGTAGCTAATTTTTGTCTATGTCTCTATCAGATCTCCATATTGTTGAGTTCAAACAGAAAAGACCCCCGCCAGCTCCCACAGCATTTACCAACCACTCCCTCCCACTCCTGTGAATGCTACATATATTCTCCGAGAGGCTATTAGGCACTCCCAAATAGAGCAACTCTCTCATTGACTGTCATATGCTTTCTTAAACGATCTTTGAATATCATCTTCTCTTTATTGCTTTGTGTAGCTTAACAGCACCAATTGTGATTACTCCAACTTGTGACAAGCCCCAAATCTATAACACTCTTGTTCATTCATTATTTTCCTCTTGCTCCTTCTCATGTGTTTGTTATTTTTTTAATTTTTAGTTTTTGGAATGTAGTGAGGAGGGGTTGGCAGTAAAGAGAAAATAAAGTAGAAGGAGATATAAAATTAACAGGGTAAATGAAACAAATGAAATAAGGTTCTCACTGGGTGACATATAACCTATTAGATGCTGTTAAACAAAACAAATACACTTTAATACAGCGCCAACAAAGATTTTGTATTTATTCTGAAATGGAAGTAAAGCAATCACCGTTTTATCTCTAATGGAAGAAGCAGCTAATTGTCTCCATAGCTTATGAATTCTGGCCACTTGGAGAAAAATAATAATTATTATCTTTTTTTTTTTTTACTGCTATACCAATTGTTCAAAGCATACCAAGGTGCATTGTCAGGCATAAGCCAAGAATTCTTTTGCTTGATCGATGTCATGACTGCTATTCCTGTTCAATTATTAATACGGAGGAGTTATAATTATTTTCAGTATTGCTATGAGATAATTATAAACCATAAAACAATCTTGTGCTTGTGAATGCCTTTCTTATCTGCAAATGGGTTGGGGTTTAAGAACTCCCAAGCAGGGCATGCCTCTCATTTACTTCCTTAAACAACACATGGACTTTAGAAGAGAGAAAATGTGCTATCTGGCACTTGGGAAACAAGGCTGTCTAGCCTGGAAGAAAATCACTCTCCTCTTTTCCCATTGTGACTTGGACTTTTCCAGATCCAGAACTAACACACTTCACATGGCTTGTTCTACCCCACTGTCTTGGCCTCCTCTAGCCTGCCTCTATTTTGTTAGCTGAGACTTGTAACACATCACACATGTTGGCTCAGCTTGCTCAGCATCCCTTCCTCCGTTTTCTTGGTCACTTAGAAGCTGAGGTCAGATACCTGGAGCTTCAGGATCCTAATGCAGGCCAGTTCCTGGCTTTTTCTGCTCACCCAATCCCTGAGAGTCTAGCCTCTGTTTCTGTAATGAGCGTCTCAAGCAAGAGAACATGTCTATTCAGCACCACGGACAGAGTCATGCTGTCAGTTTCCACAAATTAGAAGTTACTGCCTACTTCTCTCTTCTGGGCTGCAGTGTTGAAAACAGAGAGGGTAGTGAGAAAAAAAAAAGCCAATGAAAAAGACTGATGGGCTTGCCACAAAGTATGTAGCCCCAACCCCTGGCTGTGCTCAGCCATGGGCTCCTACACATGATAAGTGGCTCCTGGAAGCTTGTTGGTTTGTAGAACTGGCAGGCAGTGAATATAAGTGATAAGAGCTTCCTAGACTTGCTTGTGCTCATCAGACTCCTAGCAGACTGTTACCTTAATGGGTTCTGGTGACAAGCCCATAGCTAGCCCAGTGTTCTGGTCTGGGCCATATACAGAGGCATGAATGTCTTGAATGGTAGATTGGGAGGACAGGCAGCTGTTGAACAGAGGGAGAAGTCACTGGGCTGTGTACAGTGTAACTCATGGCCAGATGCTAGGGGTGTCCTGCCTCTTTCTTGGCTGGAGTGGGAAAGAGGCTACAGGAGCTATGAGCCCCGATGGGGGCAGCTCATGGCAAGCCAGGCTGGTGGTAAGAAACCAAGACTTCATTTGTCTGACTTTAATGAATAAATGGCACCCCCAGACATTGTTTATCTACTTTTGAACCCTGACAAACAGTCTGTGGCATCTGATGAAGAGGGTTATTAGCTGCACAGAGACAGATGGCTGGGGATGGAGAGGATTGGCTCTTCATTACAGCAGACCCACAAGTGACAGTGATATTCTCACATTTCACTCCACATGTCAAAGTCAATACATTCCTCAAGTCCTCTGGGACATATGCTGGCCCAGTGCATGAGGAAGGTAGAACCACCCCTGAGTGGGAGACAGAATTCAGTCTGTGGTGTTGGGAAAGTAAGCAGATCTCTAAAGGCAGGCTCTTGGAGTATCATATCACCTTATTCTGTATGACTCTCCCGAGCATCCTATAAGGTGCTGTCAATTCAAGAAGTAGGAATGACTGAAGAGAGGAGGGAGAATGTTGGACTAGAAAGATCACAGAAGCAGATTTTAATGGGATGGGTAAGTGGGTAGAAGAGCAAAGTCAGGGAAGAAATAGAAAGAGAAGGAAGGGACACGTAGGGGGAAGAGAACATAGCAAACGAAAAACACTGAATCACCACCACATGCTTTGGCACCAGCTGTTCTTCCCTGTGTAAATAGCACCATGAAGACGAAGCTGGGCCTCCCACTCTTCTTCCCGAGTAGTTCTGTGTTCCTTGTCCAGGTTCCTCTGCACACAGTTGTAGGCATACCCTCCCCTCACTGTGTTACCCTTGAGGGGTGGGGTGGTTTTCACTGACCTTCATTCATTCTCCGAAACTTGTCCTTGGCCATGTAGCCCAGCACCAGACAGCATCCTCTCTTCTGGAGGCCAAGCTCTGGAAGGAAAGCATAGGTGGGTGAGTTGGAAATGGGTCATGTTTGAGAGACCCCTTAGCATGGGGCTGTGGATAAGCAAGGATGCTTATTTAGGAAACATTTCTACAGCACTTATATCCCAGGCACAGCTGAGAGTGAATAGTTCTTGCTAGATTCTAATAGCATCACGAGAGGCACAGAGCATTGTGTCTCCCATCTTCTACCACCTCCATTGGCAGACGTACGAAAGAAGAAGCCTTAGCAGGCGTCGGAGTTAGGATTTTTAAAGGTAGGCTCTGGAATGGATCCTCATAACTACTATTCTGGGTTATGGGACTTTTTATGGTTTAAGATTGAGGGCCATGCCCAGGTCACTTTGAGACCATAGCCAGACTAGCTAAATAGGAACACCTGGAAGTGTCCAGAGTGGGACAGTGTTGGGCCTTGGATGAGATAACTCCATTTAACCTGCGCCCTTCGATCACGTAGCATACAGGTAGAGGGTGTGATTAGCAGGTCTCCACCTCCAGAGATTAAAATATTAATGAGTTATCTAAAGGCCAGGGGGCGTAGCTAATTAAGTTATCCCCTCCCCTTTTACCTCTCCCTATAAAAAGTGAGAAGAGCCTGGCTTTTGCAGGGAAAACGCATACCATCTACACCCATTCACCATGCCATGAACAATAAAAGCTTTGGAAAACTGGACTCCATGTGTCACCTGGAACTTTGGAACCTTGAACTGCAGCCGCCAGCCTGCGGCCGCTGCATGCATGTGGGACCCTTCTGCTGACGGTGTGGGAAGAGCGGCAGAACCCCACCGCAAGCCCTCGTGGAACCAACCGCTGGATCTCCTCTCCCCTCCCGCCCCACACGAGTTTCTTTCTTCCCCACAGGACAGCATGATCAGAAGCAGTGGGTGACCCAAGAGGAATAGTGAGAATGTCTATAGTGAGAACAGGAGACACAGAGGGATGATGAGTAGACAGGATGTGCTCAACCTTCAGGAAAGGTGGGATTCTGCAGTTGCTGACTTCTGTGTATTTCTGTGGGCACACATTGGTTAGCAGCATCATCTAGGACTTGGGAAATGCAGACTTAGAGCACAGGGGTCAGCATCTCTCTCTCTCTCTCACACACACACATATACACAAACACACACACATACAGACTCATAGTATGTTGACTTTCCCAGAAGAACGAGACAGCAAAAACAACTCTGGGTAGCAAATACCTGACACTATCTCTTGCAGAACATTTTATAAACCAGCTTCTAGTGTGTGTGTGTGTGTGTGTGTGTGTGTGTGTACACTTGAGTATGTCTACCTCACTAGAGGGCAGGCTATCCACTCTTTTGGCGTTTAGTCATGATTTGTCTTGGGTACTTCATGAGTTCTAAGACAACTTGACATCCACTTTAACTTTTAACTCCCATAGCAATGCTTTGGTATTTGGTATGTAGATGGGATATTGCTGTTCGTGTGGCACACAGATGGGGGAGTGGAGGCTCAACAGTGTTGGGCGGGGGGCTGTCTTTGATACGTTTGGCTCCTCATCTCTACCTGTTTGTTCAGAAGCTGTAAAACCACCGCAGCTGCCCTCAACTGGACGGATGGGTTTGCGATACTGTTGTACGTGTGACTGCAGCTCCCCACTTTCCCAGAATCTTGCCAGGATTTCTGCTACCTGGCTGCTTCTACCTTATCTCCTCAGAGAAGGAGGCTCCCACTGAGTAACATCACACTTGTCCATCACGTGGATGTGTCTTTGGCCTTCCACACCCCCGCCGCCCCCAGGTGGTTTGGGTATCAGAGAATAGACAGAGTGGGATGCTTCCTCATCCTGCCTCTGCTCAGGATGCTCTGTATCCATCTAGTGCTGCTCAGGTCTAGCCTCCGAGGACAGCAGGATGAAAAGAAATGCCTGGCCCTTGAGAACAGACAAGTCAAGCTTGGGGGCTCATACCCTAAAGAAAAACAAAGCTTGGCAGGTGGTTGTAGGATGCTGTAGCCCAGGGAGGTCACCGGCTTTGATCTCCTGATTTTTTAAAGGGATTTATTGACTATCAGTGAAGAGCAGAGAGGCAGATCTGAGGGTGCTCTCCCTGCACACCAGCTCACTCATCTGAAGGCGCAGCCAAACCGCCCTCACTTCAAACAGCTTCACATCTCAGGCACCCAAATTGACACGTTAAGTTCTCCCATCCAGGGCCTTGGCCCTTTCTTAAGGGGCTCCTGTTCTGTTGAGGGCGTGTGGATCAAAGCTCCTTTGATGTTTACTTACTTATATTTGTGGATACCTTCTAATAGCCGCCTCCAAAAGGCAGAAATGCAGCATGCAGAGAGGGGGCCAATGGAAATACAGGTTGTGGGAAGGCTCCTAGCTCCAACCAGCAATAGCTGTTTGCCAGAGCTGGCATACAAAGTCCAGATGTTGATGCTAGGAAGAGCATTAGAATGACAGGCACATTGCTCATCACCAGAATGATATAATTGCTGATGGTTCCTTTAATATTTACCACTGACTTATGCCTACCTAAAGCACATCAGTGGTGGCTTCTAATGAGAGAGGGGGCATGGGCTACTAGACTGAGCGTAGGAGGGACTCTAGTGGAGTGTTGAGGACAAAGTAGGACAGGAGATGCTGGAAGGATTTGGCCACTGTTTCCTCTGTCTTCTGGGCAGCTTCTCACACTCTCAGATGACCATGAGGAGAATAGTTCTAAAGACGAAATTGCTAGTGACCTGTCATATCTGATTGTCCAAAAGGGTTTGTCTTTATAACTCAATCTAACTTATCTTATATGTCACATTCTGGGATTTCTCCCAAGTTAGTGGCGGAGGAGAGGCTGTGAGTTCATACAGTTATTATAAGCAAGAGACTTCCTGACTATATTTGATTTTTGTAAATGAGCAGGGAAAGATTTTTTTTTTTAAAAAAAGCTCTGATTAATAAAAGAAATTGAGGACGAGGTAATTTCTCAATGTATTTGGCTCATTTAATTTGACACGTGTGGGTTAGTCTTAATTATTTAGGCGGCTACATTACAAGGCGCTAATAAGCACACTGCAGAAATTTATTAAGTGAGAAGGCTTTCCGGTGCATCATTGCTGAGAAGTGGGGAGAAGCCATTGGGATCCTTTGGAAAGCAACTGAGCTGGGGGGCTGGTCAAGTGAGGATCAGCTAGCTTGTCATATACGAAAATTGGGCTGCTCTTTGGAGAGATTTGTGTAGCTAAATTAGAACTCACCACATCCACATATGGAAGTCCACAGCAGGGACAGAAGTGGATGAGGCAGGGGGATGTGGATGCTCTTCTGGGGAGGAAGAGCACTGTCAGAGATACTGACCATGCATAGACCATAGGAGGAAGCAGAAAGTAATCATGGGAGCTTGGGGAAACATCCATCAAGCCAAAAGATCAAGGCTCCTAGGGGTGAAACAAAGAGCAGGGATCTCCCTCTTCAAGGAAGCTCAGCCGCAGTCTGTCCCTTTCTTTACTGAGATCATCAGTAGAGTGGAAATACAAAGGATGGTTTTGAACCTCAAGATATGGGGTCTTCTTCAAGTAGGCTTCAAGTGGCTCCATCAGTGGCAGTTCCACCCAGATTCCGCAAAGACTTCATGGAGTACCATTGGATGGAGACTTGTTTTAAAATTGTTCATAGCAAAGTCTAAAGTCGTTTGCAGTTGGTTTTAAGGGCACTGTCTGAGGGGGGACAAAGTCTTAATCAGTGCTGTGTGCACGGAAAGAGGTTTCAGAACAGGGATGTTTCTTAGGGAGAAGGGATGCCTGGTACCCTGGGAACTTTTGGGTTCTGGATTGTGAGCAACAGAAGAATCAGAGTGTCCTCTTCCAGCCCTGGACCCTCCCTCCACTACCAGGCTTGATGCCTAGCGCATGGCAAGAGGCCTGCTGACTACCTACCCCCCACATCCCTCCTCCCCCCTTACATTCTCCCTCTCACTCAGGCCCTGCTTGCTCTAGCCCTCTAGGCCTGCCGACTTAAAAAAAGGGCAGACTCAAAGATGTTGGTGGGGGAAGTGGTATGAGCAGTTTCCCTCCGCCCATATCAGAATGAAGACAGATGAACTCAGATGAGCCCAGATGTAACAGGATGCATTTAGGTTAGGTTGGAATGCTTGTGGAGTGAATGAAACTTGTAATTCATCCAAACAGGGAACTGTTCTACAAGTAGGGAACACTGTGGGATTTTCTCCAGGGGGGAATAAAAAAGGAAAGCTTTGTAAATGGAGCAGGCTTCTTCAGCTCACAGGACGTGGATGGGGCTCTTTCTAGCTGCGGATCCCTTTATTCTCACCACTACTATAATGACACGGCAATGCTTCACACCCGTTTGTGGCACACTTATTTTTTCACGATGCTGTCATATTTACTGTCTCATTAGATGCGCACAGTAGCTTGGCGAAGTAAGCAAGGCAGAAATTATTTCCTCCATTTTGGATTTAGAAAAAGAACGAAAATGACATTTCAGGGCTAAAGGCCTAGCTGTTTCTGGGTCTCACCCTAGAACTCAGGGTTGGTTTCAGGGTTAATTCTTAGGGATACCATCATGGTACAAGTCAAACAGACCAAGGAATACCAGAGGTTAGTGGTCACAGCTATAGGACTGCATTGTAGAATGAGTTGGGTGTATGCTCTCCTATTCATACGCTGTGGTCCTATTCCACTCATCCCCTGCCAAAGCCCTCATTCCTAGGTATGATCTTATATGGAGACTGGGTTTTGCAAAGGTAGTCAGGTTAAAATGAGGTCATTAGGCTTGGCTGTAGTTCAATATAACTGGTGCCTTTATAAAAGGGGAAGTTAAAGGAAGAGTGAGTGTGTGTGTGTGTTTGTGTGTGTGTGTGTGTGTATGTGTGTTTGAGAGAGAGACAGAGACAGAGACAGAGAGAGATGAACACAAAACGGCCATTTCTAAGAATGAGGGAGACAGTCTTCATCAAGACTTTCCCTTATAGCCTTCAGAAGGACTCAGGCTCACTGACATCCTGGTCTTGTGCTTTCAGTATTTGAAATCCTGAGTGAAATAATTTTTTTTTCCTGTGTTAGTCACCCATTGGGTGATACCTTGTTACAGAAACCCTAAGTCATACAGATGGGAAGGGGAGACTCTGGCTTTCCAGTGGGACTTTACTATTTCTGATGTCTGTGATTCTCTCCACCCCCTTTGTTTGGTCACAGAGCTACTGTTAGAGAAGAGTATCACGTGACTGCTCACTGGGCCCCAGTTGATGGAAGAGCACTGATCAGGGGTTCTGCAATTGGACAGTAGGGTTAGTGGGCACAAAACTCAAAGGGAAAGAAGGCAGTAAGGAGACAAGGCTGCTGTGTGTTCACATGGCCGGGAACATTCATAGGCAGTCTGGGATGCTGGGAGAGTTTTGCTTTCCACTTGCTATTCTCCACCCAGAGACTAAAGAGCTATAAAGCAGTGGTAGCTAGAACAGTGTACAGTGAATAAGAACTAGCTTCTTCCCCTTCCATTTCCGAGTTTGGGTGGATGGCTGTTTGTAGGAATACTTCTGCTTCCAGCCTATATTTCCAATTTGATGATGATAAAACGCCCAATTTGTGGGTTACTTATTGTTTTTGACTAGGTTGCAATGTTCACGATCTCATTCAGTTGCCAAAAACTAAACCTTTCAAACATGTACATGCATTTGCTAGGGATAGAAGTTAGAGTAGCCATTAGGGAAATCAGGATGGGCGGGTTCCTAAAATTTCTGAGAGTAGAAATGCCAGATTTTCCAATTGTATCATTCCTGGGTATGTACCTGAAGGAATCTAAGCCAACAGACCACAGATACATCTGCATACCCAATAGCCAAGACATAGGATCCTCTGATGTATTACAGACATACATGATGGAATTTTATTTAGCCACAAAGAAGAACGAAATCATGCCACTTGTGGGAAAGGGCTGTTCAGCTGGTGATCATTACCTTCAGTGAAATAAGCTCGCCTCGGGAAGACAACTATCAGATGCTTTCTCTCATGTGCAAGAGAGTTGAAAGGGCATTATTTTGGAAGAGGAAGGTGAGCCGAGGTACGGAAGGAAGGTGAAGTAGAGGATATCAGGAATATGATCAAGGTGCATTAAATATGATGTGAGACCCATCGCCATGTACAATTAATACATTCTAGTAAAAAAAATTGAAAACAAGAGATTATCACTTTTTCTTCTGAAACTCTTTGACTCTGGCACGTCTCTACAAGCTACCAAACAGGAACTGGAGTCTCTCTGGTGGGCACTTGTGAAAATTTCAGGAGCAGAGGGAGGAGAGCAGGGGAAGGTCAGATACTGGGGCAGCTGAGTCTGTACAGTTTCCTGCAGGGTGCAGGGAACCTTTAGAATGGCCAAGCTGGGGAAAGGAGGCTACCACACACTTTGACCTGGTATAGATGATGCATAGAAGGGACAAGCCCTGAGAAGAGTAAGAGCAGCTAGGAGGGTCCTGCCAGGCCCCAGGTGAGAGGCGATGGCTTCCCATCTGCTACCTCTTCTTGCCCGCTCAATACAGCAGGGATCTGAAGACAGGTAGAAGGACATGGAGGCTTCTCAAGGGGGACACACAGAGTCTGCAGTCTTTGCCATCTCAACACAGAGAACAGCAGAATGGCTGGAAATAGCTTGAATTCCCCAGATGGCGCCTTGGACCATATGGAGGAAAACGCCAGCTGGACCTGGTTGGAGTTGCTGGGAGGTCCTGATGCTTCCGAATGAGCAGAGCTGGCTGATACTGCGATATGGCCCTCAACAGCGAGGCACCCCACGGTATCCTCTGAGCTTCTGCTTCCTTGTTCCATCTATAAATTACTGCTCCTGAGATCTCCTTTGCATGATTTACATGAAAGGCCAACATACAATCAAAAGGGCTGAGAATAAAGGACCTGAAAAGAATGAGTCCAATGAAGCAAATAGCAGAGCCTGGTCTGGAGGTCAATACCCTCTTCTTTCCTTGCAGATATGAAAACGGAACCGAGATGGGAAGGACCTCACCGAATCCATGTGGTGAGCCACCAGGTCGGCATGGAGGCACATGTCAAATGGGCTGGAAAAGTTGAAGGGAGTTAGAAAGATCCTTCACAGGAGAGACTTAGGGCTTAGAAGTCCTGGAAAGAAGGAAAAAAATAGTACATCTGAGAAAGGTTCTGGGATAAGACATTGGAAGTTAAAGGACTGTGTAGCTCAAGAAAGGAGGCAGAGATGGCCATAATGTCTTTCATTGGAAAGATAAAGGATTACTGCATCTATATCAGATCTTGTGTGACCACAGAGAGAGAGAGCTGTGTTACATGGCAGTGATGGTGCATGGTGGGTATCGTTCCCAAGTGAAAAATACCCAGGTAATAATTTGAGCAGTGGTTTTGGTGTGAAGAAATGAACGTTTAATAGGCTGTATTCTGTTTAGAGGGTGAAGTCTCATGGAAAAAATTGTATCCTTCACAGAGAGCACATATTAACAAAAATCGATGGAATAATATCCAGTCCACAAGCATTCAGAGACTACCACACACACAATATGCAAAATAATTATCTAATTGATTTGCATCAGTTGAGCTTCCTTTATCCAAAAGCCCAGAGCCAAAAATCCTTCAGATTTTGTAATTTCTGGCTTAGAGAATTGTTCTTGTAGACTTTACCCATTTGAATATTCCTAACACGAAGCTCCAAAACCTGAAAAACTCTGACATCCTAAACATTTTGGACATGGATATTCAGATGCTGGAGCATTTTCTGTGTTGGATTTGGGGATTCTGAGTCCTCAGCCTGCACTTGTGAAAGGGTCCATGAAAAAAATCAAAGACAGCTCAAAGTTCAGTAAGGCAGCATCAGGAGGTGACATCAGGCAGTTTCCACTTGAGTGGATGCCCTTGTTTGAAGAAGTGAGAGAGAGAAAGAGAGAGAGAGAGAGAGAGAGAGAGAGAGAGAGAGAGAGAGAAGAAAGATGGCAAGAGACACCCCCAGGAAAAGTCGTGAAGGCTGCAACTGGCCCTGGGGTTGTCTGTATGGTGTGTCTGCCTAGTGGCCTCTCACAGGTGACTGCCATCTATAGCCACCAATAACCATTCTGTCACTCGATGCCTCACCAACTGCTGGATTGCAAGCATTCTGTTTGGAAAGTTTTCACCTCGGTTCTGCTGAACCCCGGCTTTCTGCGTCACGTCTACCTGGTGCTATTTTAGGTATAATTACTTACATCACATACAATTAGGATACCCATACATCAGCAAAGATCCCTGTTTTCTGATCAACTCCTGTAATAAAGAAACCCGAAGAGAAGATTCAGAAAGGTTTGCTTACGTTGACTAGTTGCCTGGCCCCAGCCCTCTAGGACACATAATAAATGTTTAATAGGCCAATAATACCTGTTTCATAATTTTTGAGTCTCATTGCATGCTAATCTAAGTTTATTAAAGAACCATAAACTTTACATTGTTGTAAAGACATAATTGTTATTTCATAGCTAATTTAATATGGGTTAATTATATTAGAACCAAGTTTCCCCCCATTCATATTAAGTATCAATTAGTTGTTTTAAACTATTGATTTGTATTTAATTAACTATGCTATTACATACCAATTAAATTCTTATAAGAGAAACTTGGAACAGCTGTGGTCTTACATTGAGTTTTTAAAAAATAATGAATTGCATAAAAAGCTTGTGTCGAGCTCCTGTCTTTAAGGAAGAGTCTGCACTCATTTGTAACAATTCCAAGGAGGTTCTGTGTCTGTCAGCCCATCCTCACTTGCTCCTGCAGGAAGCATGGCTTCCTCAGACCCCTGCTGATCCGAACCTTGCAACTTCATACCTGGCAGTGACAGGCCTTTGCCTGCTTCTGCCCTCCTAAGCCTGTTCCAGCTGTGCTATTACTAGCTGCCACAGCCCCATCCACAGTGTGGCTGAGGCAGACAGTGTTGTTAGACCTTCTTGCCAGCAGCTGTGGGGTCTAAAATAGTCTGTTTCGCTATGGGCCCTACATCTCATGTGCCTGCAGGAAATCCGGGTGACCATGTGGTCAGCAATCCTTTGCCTCCTCCAAATCTCTACTCTGCTGGCCTAAGCTTATGAATCTCAGGGAAGAAAGAGCCAGCCAACAATGACAACAGTAGGCATGGGACTTAGCATCTTGCTCTAAAAGTATTTTTCTTTATTCTTGTATATTCTTCTTCTTCTTCTTCTTCTTCTTCTTCTTCTTCTTCTTCTTCTTATTATTATTATTATTATTATTATTATTATTATTATTGTGTGTGGTGCATGTGTGTGTGTGTGTGTGTATGTGTGTGCGCGTGAATGTGTGTATGTGGATGCACTATACACATGGAGGTTAGAGAGTATCTTTTGGGAATCAATGCTCTCCTTATACTGTGGGCTCCAATGATTACACTTTGCCCATTATATATGGTAAGTGTGTTTACCAGCTAAGCCCTCTCACTAGTCCTCTTACTCTGTTTTACTCTCACGCATCATAGAAACAGGTACTGTCATGCCTCTTGTTATTTATAAAAAAAACTCACCTTTCCCATATTGGGGATCGAATCTATGTGCTTTGCACATCCTGGGCAATATTCTTCCACTGAGCTATAGTTCCAGCCCAGAAACTTGACATTTTAGAGAAGCAAGAAATTTGCCCACAGCCCTGCTGCTGGCACTGAGTAGAGAGTCTTGGCACAGTGTTGTCTGGCTGACCCCACTCTGAGCATGGTGTATAACACTCCAGTCTCTTCTCTGCAAGACACAACTCCCTGCAGAGTCTGGGTTTCAGCCCTACAGGCTGGTTCTCTGGGACCATTCTTGGCTCTTTTTACCCTTCTTCTCTGGCAGGACTGTGCACCTCCCCTCTGACACTGCCTGGGATCCTTCTGTCAACTGACAAACTGCCTGGAATTCCAGCAGGGATACCATCTGACTCTGAATGTGCCTTCTTTGGGGTGCTTTACCATTAGTAAAGGCTGTAGGCTGGTAGATTCCACCATAACCCTCTACACAGTGGAATGAGGATACTAGACATTTTCCTTGGGTTCTGGATGCATTTTTTTGTGGTGACCAAGCCTATTTTCATCTGCCATTATAGTCAAAAGTTACCTGTTGCTAACAGGCTATAATTCATTAATTTCTGGGCTCTTTTGTATGCATAGTCTATGTCAGTCTTCAGAAATTCTATATGACAGTTCTACCTGATCCAAAAGGCTAAGTACTAATACCATCCTCATGGGCAGACAGCCAGTAAGTAGATCAGCAATCCAATCATAATCTCCATGTTTTGGGATACTGGTAGGATTTCTGTGGGAGGCATTCAATAGTGTTGGTTGAAAAATTTTGTGGGCAGTGGTTTTATCAGAGATATAAGGATTCTTCAGCCTGTCTCTCACTTAGGATGTCTCTGCGGGGTCATGTGCTCTGCGGGGGACATAATGGAGAAACATGAAAGCCATTCCAGCCCATCTTTCCCTGGCTTGTTAGCAATCCATTTAACCTGTGAGGAACAGGTGCTGCCAAGGGCCCCATGCCTGCAAGGCTTTTATACTTTTCCTATGAGAAAGTTGGAAGTCTTTGACTACTGTTTGAATGGGGCCAGAAGCATAACAGCTGTGTGTCCTGCCCCTGGAGAGTTCTCAGCATGGTATATCCTGTCAATCACAGATGGGAGGCCAGGCGGAAAGAGAACTTCTTCTGGTTTTCTTTCTTCTAATATGACCAACAGCTTTCAAAAAGCTAAGCGTGAGGCTAGTCTGGGGGGCTCTGTGAAGTCCCACTTTACCTCTAAGTGTCCCATTCCACCACTCTCTGGTCTCTTGAGACCCAGAAAGGCAGAAGACCTCAAAGATGCTCAAAGATAAGCTTGGGATGTGGATTTAATCTCACCCAGATTAGTGAGGATATGAGTGCTAGCTGTACTGCACAGGTGGGGCTCCAGGATGCTGATTAATTTTTTTTTTGAACTTGCATTTGGAGAACAGAGTACCCAGGCTTAAACTCAGGCCTGCTTGGTTCCAGAATACAGGCACAGGTTCTCCTCCTAGGATGTAGTGTGAGAGTGCTTACTTTACCTAGGAGGACCAACCTAGACCTGGGGTAGAAAGGATGGACCGGCAGAGTGCTGGCTGATGGTTATAGTTATTACTCCTTGGAGATGGGGTACATAGAGTAGCCTTTGTGAGAGTCCAAGGCCTAAGGAAGGAAAAATTACTTCTCTGAGGGATAGACAGTAAATAGGGGTACATAAAGCATGGCAGCATTTAGGCTCCTTCTCAGGATGGGCTAGCAGCAGGGACATGGCTGTGTCATGGTGATATGCTTACAAATTATGTTATCACCCATTTATAGTCCAAATAAAATTTGACCATAGAGGACCGAGCAGGTACTCTAAGACTTTACCAATAGAATCAGGCAAAGATACCCAGCCTTTGCCATCACAACCTCCCCCCCACCCCATGTGCACCAAACATGGCATGGGCAGAGAGACGGAAAGAGAAAAGGTAGAAGAAAACTTGACCTCTTGGCTGTAAAGCCTTGGCTATTAGAGACCTTGTGACAGAGGAGCAGACTAGGCTACTGTGGGCTGTAAGCCTTATCCTTTACTTTCTGGGGAAAAGCAACACAGAAGGGTAATAATGGTTTTGTTTGCAGTCATGACCCAGTGAGAGGGGCTGCATTCACAATCTGGACCATGCTTGGCCTAGAGGGGTGAGCCTTGTCTATCCACACTCTCCCACCTCAGCTGGGGGAGAATGGGGAGGTTGTAAGGACCCAGAGTTTATATTCTCCTCCTCCCACTGGCCTGGACTGTCCTCCAGGGTATCTATATCTGAGCCACCTCAGGAGCTGAGGCTAGCCAGGAGTAGAGGTTCCAGGAGTTGAGGTTAGCCAAGAGTAGGGGGCGGGAACTTAGAAAGACTCATCGTCTAGGGTCCAAGCAGTTGCTGCTGCCCACTCTTCCCCACTCCATGCCCACCTGGCAAGGAAGGCAGTTAGTGGCAGGTTAGAATGTATCAAGGAACAATCAGAGCTTCCTGCTGCCCTTCCATTGCTGAAAGCCTCCCCGAGCCCTGCACACTCCATTACGATTCTGTATCTTATAATTAAATTGAATCTGCCAGTTACCTCTCAGCACGGCAGCAATTCAAGCTCATTGGAGGCTTTCTT
Organism: Rhabdomys pumilio; assembly: GCA_030674055.1. NCBI lineage: Eukaryota > Metazoa > Chordata > Mammalia > Rodentia > Muridae > Rhabdomys > Rhabdomys pumilio. The sequence continues at coordinate 15,787,368 of JANHMN010000024.1, forward strand.
TGTTTATTTTTCCCTTATTTATTTATTTAGTAATTATTTATCCAGCTACCCATGTAGCTGGATGGAGGCTTTAGCTCAATATTTCATCTGTCTTCTCAAATAAACAACAACAACAACAACAGCAACAACAACAACAACAACAACATCCCTCAAACGTAGATTCCCCTGACAGAATTGTAAGGCTGCTGTAGATTCGAAGGGCAGGGGGATGTACTGGGACAGAGTTAAAGTGAACGTCAAAGGGGAAACCTTGTTGTCAGGAAAGGTTTGGATTCTGATCTAATGCCATCAGCTTCATTCTGGTCGCAGACACCTTAGAAGACCTGTTCATTCTAGCAAGTTCTATGGAAATCTCTTGGAGGCCCAGCCAAGGGGCTTGCTCTTGGATAATTAGAACAGAGAATATGGAAATCTGGTTGTGACAGGAAATGATTAGCAGCTAACACACAAATGGGGCCTTGTAGTGGAAGATGCCTTCAATGTGTTTCCCTCCAAACCACGCAGTGCCTAGAAAGCTTTGCTGCAGCCAGAGAGGCTGCACATCCTGTCTGAAGTCTTTCCAATGCTAACAACCGAGTTGTAATTTGGACACTGAGCTTGGGGTAAAATAAAGCCCCTCCATTTTCCTCAGAGCTCCAGACACAAGCAGAAGGTCTAGTCTCAGAACCCAATGCTTCTCTCTCCTCTTTAATGGTAACCTTTCAGCAGAGGGGGCCAAGGAGAGCCTGACAGCTTTGATTAAGAACTTGGCTTCAAACAGATCCAGGGGGGTGATTCGAAACAGTCAGACACCACTTAACAGGAATGTGAAAGTTTACTTCCTACAGGGCCGGACCAGCAGGAGGCTGATTGTGAAGGGGCACACCAGGGGACACACAAAGCCTTGCATAGCAATCACCAGGTCCCTAAGAAATGACCCATTTTAGGAACTAAACCACCTAGCAGATCTACCAGGGCAGAAGATAAGGGAAGGGAAGCTCTGAGTGTGAGTGTGAGTGTGTGTGTGTGTGTGTGTGTGTGTGTGTGTGTGTGTGTGTGTGTTCGTGCTCACTTGTAACAGCGGGAATTTCAGGCATAATCGACAACTTAGATTGAATTCCCTTGGAGAGGGAATGTCTTCGTCTCCTTCACCTCCACAGCCTAGTTTCTAGCTCACGTAGGCATTGCTTTGTAGGAAAGAGTAGTGCCAGGGAAGATCTTGGCTCCTGTCAGTGTTTTCCAGGCCTGGTCAGGAGTAATGGAGCTGACAAGACTTTCAGTGAGGTGAGAGGTGGGAATCACTCTCTGCCCATGTGAAACCACCAGGAATCTTGTCTCAGGCCCTGGCCAGGTAGCTGAGAATGATCATAGCTCAATGAAGGAGACTGGTGGCATAAGGGCAGAAGGATTCTAGAAAGTGAAAGTGAGGGAGTCTGCTCTAAGAGAGAGTCATTCAGCTAGAAGGCCTGCTGAGAAGGAAGTCCTGAGCTACCTGGCTTAGAGCCTACTAGCTAAGGTCCCTCCTAGCATTCAAGGCCAAGAGAAGGCCATTCAGGAAGTTTGGGCCACTGACTGCCACTGTCAGTCCATGGGACTTCACAGACAGTTCTGCAATCATCCAATGGCCTATTGGCCTTAACCCTCTATATTCATCTTCAGTGTCTTTTAATGTGCAAAATGGAGCAGCCAATAGCCAGTAGGGTGCCTCATTAAGTACAGACACTTGCTACCCAAAGATGCAGACTGGATAAGCCAAGATCCATCCCTGACATCCACATAAAGCAAAGGAGAGGGCAGGCTCCACACAGTTGTCCTCAAACTTCCATATGCCTGCTGAGATAATGCACCCACAGATCACCCCCATACAAACACACGCAACAACAATAATAATTAATAGTAAGACATTAAAAATAAAAAAGCAGTCCTGAGAAATGTCCAATACAAGGAGCTGAAGTTGAGGTGGGGCGTGTACCTACCATTTACCTAAACATACAGAGCAAATTTGGCTGCATTGTAAGTACCCCATAATTGGTAGTTATAAAATAGTAGCATGCTATTATAAAGGAAGGGGTGTGTTGAAAGTGGGGACCAGAATCGTGTGCTCTAAGCTTGGTGGCTAGAGGGTGCTCTCACCCTAAGTCTCACAGATCCCCACTCTACCTGTTAGTGTGAAGCTAAGGCTGGTGGTTTGACGAACACTCTCCTGTGACAAGAAGGGAGGCAGAGACGGTAGAATCTGCTAGAAGTCTAAACACAGGCCAGTTTGCAGTTCATTGCAAGAGAAACAATAAAGAAGCTGCCTCAAAACAAGACAGAAGGAAGAACCAACACCTGAAAAAAAAATTTTTTTTTTTTTGTGGCAAACACATGTCTGCAGCCATGCACACACACACACACACTCACACAGAGATAGATACACATGTGTACACACAGACATACAAACACACATATGCATACACACAGATCCGTACAAACACGCAGATACACACAGATAGACACACATAGCCACAGACACATAACACAGGCACACACAGGCACACAGGCACACAGGCACACATGCAAAGACACAGACACACAGAGACATACACAGAGACACAGACATACACAGTCACACACAGACAGACAGACATACATGAGAGAGAGAGAGAGAGAGAGAGAGAGAGAGAGAGAGAGAGAGTAAATAAACAGATAAAACATGTTGCTAGCACGGCATTCAGACCTGTACGTACATTGTCTCATTTAACCTGGACACCAACCGTCTTATGCAGTATTCGATGGTTCCGATTTGTACAGATGAAGAAGCTGAGGCTGGGATAGGATAAATGTCAGCTGATCTGTACTACAACTCAGCCAAGATTCGAACCTGGATCTGTTTGATAGGAGGGCCTGAATTCTGAATTCTACTAAGCCTTATCCCTTCTCTTGCATATGGAATTTTGTCACCAGAAGATCCAAGTCCCTTGTTCACACTATGGGCTGGTGGTGTGGGTGACTCTGAGTTCCAGTAAGTAGATGGGGTTGCCCCAGCCTTCCATAGGGGGCTGTGTGAATGACATGGAGTCTGCACACTGTTAGAGGGACAGATTCTCAGAGCCATTTTCCAGGTCCCCTGTAGCTCCACCTCAGGAAACTTGACTGTGACACTGAAGAATGGCTGCTTTGCAGAGGCTGAACACTCGGCCATCCAGCCTAGCGCTGGGTTGAACTGAATCATCATCCCTGATGGACAGTGAGCTCTGACCCAGATTCACTGATGGTAACATGTTTTTTTCCTTGGGACAGATACTAGCTTGATTCCTGAGACCTGGCTCCATTGTCCTTAGCTGGGTGACCTATGAGAGTCATGTCATTATTCTGAGCCTCAGTTTTCTTATGTATGGAGTAGAGATTGAATCAGATGTGACATCTAATCTTATTCCCAAGGACTTACTGGGTTTGCATATTGACTTAATACAAATGTGTCTTTTTGCAGAGAAACCTGTGGCTTCCACAATTCCCTACAGGGGTGATGTTCCTCTCCCACCTGAACAACTATAAGAATTTGTAAGCAGGAGGACTCTGTACTCTGCTAGGTCTGTGAGATGAGAAACATAAGATCAAGGCCACATAATATCTAGTAAAGGCTACTTAGGTCTCTGGCTCATAGCATCATTTCTCAGTGTCCATACATGATGAAAACGACAAACAAGCTGCCTTGGGTCACTTTTCTAAGACACCAACACCATTTACAAGAGCAGGAAAGCCTGTTCTTGATGCTGTCATCTTGAGAGTAAGGATATCAATACATGAATTATGGAGACATAGAATATGCTGACCACAGCAGACCTGAACATCTTAGCCCTTAACCAAAACATTCCTCAGCAAAATGAGCAAATGAGCAAGCAAGCAAGCAAGCAAGCAAGCAAGCAAGCAAGCAAGCAAGC
>JANHMN010000024.1:15791279-15825288 GCA_030674055.1 Rhabdomys pumilio
AGCAAGCAAGCAAGCAAGCAAGCAAGCAAGCAAGCAAGCAAGCAAGCAAGCAAGCTACCAAGCAAGCAAGCTACCAAGCTACCAAGCTACCAAGCAAGCAAGCTACCAAGCTACCAAGCTACCAAGCTACCAAGCAAGCCTACAATCTCTCTACAAGATTTCATGTGTTCCAAGGCCCCTTCCATGAAGACTGTAGCTTAAAAAAAAAAGTTGATCAAGAGAACCGAGGCTATGGGAAGTGTCACAGCTATCATTAAGTAACATTTCCAGAATGCTTGTGTGGAGACGGGAGTTTCAGCTTCAGCCTCTGTCCCAGCAGCCTTGCTGTGTGCTTATTCTTTTAGCATCTCTAGAGCCACTGGGCGTTCTCAAGACTTTCCCAAAGGACAAATGGAAGTTTCCCTTCCTTGAGGCCTTAGGGAGGATCTGGGGTCAGCAAGCAAGGGGCTGTCTTATAGATATGCCTGATAGTGACCAGTATGGCTAGCCCATTCAGGTTGTAGGCTGTTTGTATTAGATTGACCTATGTGTTTCCTTATTCCTCTGGTCTTGTGTACATATTTGATCTTGGGCATTAGTCTGAAATGTCACCAAATGTTAGAACTGAGAAGGAGCCTTAGAAGTCACCAGTCCAACATGGCACAGAGGAGGAGATGAAACTCAGAGAAAGGGGATCTGCCCAGAGTCCTCCTGGCAAGAGTCATTTCTTTCCTGACCTGTAAATGCACTGAATGCTGGGAACAAGCATAGTTGCCAATCCTAACAGCTTTGTTTCTGGCCTTCCCTCTGTCCTCATCTCACGGGGCTGGTGAGTTGTTTTAAGACTGTGTCCCCACATCCTAGCCAGCTCTGTGTTGATTACCCTCACTTTTCTCCCATGGGCTGTCCATCCATGATTCTTGTGTCTTGTATACATACCTCAAGCTCCTTCCAGAAACCCACCTTGGCTTGCATCCTCTCACCCTTCCCCGTATATAGCTTTCCCTTCGGTAACCTTGTCTACCTGACAGTTGTACCTGGGTATCATAGTGGGATGGGTTCCAGGACACCCCTCCTCTGTGGATTCCAAGTTCTGCCCAGGCTGAAGCATTTGCATATAACTTAGTACATCTTCCTATGATTATTGAATCATCCCTAGATTCTCTGACATACCAAGTGCTAGGTGATAAACTATACTGTTTACAGAATATCAAGACTATATGTCTGTAATACAGATGTACTTTTCCTTCTAATATTTTTGATTTTCAGTTGGAGAATCAACAGATACGAGGCCTGCAACATGAACAGCCAACTATGCAGATTTAAGCTAGGAAAGTTCTCATAGATGTGACTTTGGTCACTTATCATTGGCTCTACCCTTCTGGACTGAGAGGCAGAGACCATCTCTCCATTGCTTTGGCATTCTTGTGCTCATGCACAGGGGCCTGGCAGCTACTAGGAACACAGTGAGTACTTAGACATAGTGGTGACTCAATGGACTGGCCACTCTGACCCTTCAGATTGCCATATGACTTGGTACTGTAAGTCCTTTTAGTGTTGTGGGGGCCAAAGTGAGGGCTCAGTTCTGAGCACTTCTCCAGTGGTTTGGGAGTGATGTCACAGGGTTTTGACCTTTACCCTACCTACCATCATCTGTCCTCTCACAGAAACATGCCACAGACCAACCACATGGACCGACTGGTCTTATGTGGGTATACCCTGCTGGACATTCAGGACTTTTGTGTCTGAACTCATTCCATTTTCAGCCATGCACGTGTTCATTCAGCATCTGTTAAGTGCTCACTGGGTTGGTTCTGGCTAATCTGGATATCACAGTGAATATGGGAGAGAATGATTCCCTCTTTACGCAGCATCCATTTAGCCTATCTTATTCCTCTAACTTAGTAGGAGGGAAATGTATGAGACCTAGGCTTTTCAGTATACAAGGGATTCAGCACCTCTATATGTAAAATGTTTTTACTGAAGACCGTTGCTAGGACACTGCCAGCCTGTGTGTCTGGGGCTTAGTGCTGTTGGTTGTTTTTAATGTAGACACAGTCCTGCACATGTAGCTTATCCACCTGCTCCTCACTTTCCTGACTACTTTGTCTTGGGAGCCTACTGTCCACAGCCATTTTAACTACAAGCCTCCCTAATCCCAGAAGACTGGGAATGGAAAGACAACAGACCAGCGCTCACCCAGCAGCCACTGGATGTTAAGTGACTTCACACACAGCATGATGCTGTCACTCCATACTGTACTGAGGGAGCCTTGTTTGCCTTCTTCTCAGATGAGAAACCTAAACCTCAGTGGAGATAATATGCTTGCTTAGGGCTCCATGGATACTGGCCTACAGTGCGGTTAAAGACTGTGCTTTTCCTGCGGTGGTGTGTCATTCATCTGAGGGATACTCCCCACGTTGGTGGGGGCCTGGTGTGAGAGGAAGAGAGATACAGAATGTTCCAAATTTTCTTTCGCTAAAGGGCTTGGCAACACGTTTGTCTTGGCAGCACTTCATATCGACCCCCCCCATGCCTGGCGCATGGATTAAGAATGTAGTTGGATGGTTTTCTCGGGATCAATAAACTGAGTAAGATTGGATCTAAATTTATCAAAATGTCATCTGGAGCAGGCTGACTCTCTGGACCTCTGATCTGACTCAGGTAGATGGCTAGGGACAGAGGCAGATCCTGAGGGGTGCCTGGTCTTTTGGGAAGAAAGCCTGGGAAGGTTTATTGATTCATGGTGTGGGGGTTGATTAACCTAGGAGTGAGGAGACCCTAGCTAGCGGGTGGTTCTCCAGAAACCATGGTATACACCATCCCAGGTGTGCTTCTCAGGGCCATTTCAGGGAAAGCATCTGAGACCTCCTGGCCTCAGCTTCTCTGCATAGAAGAGGCTTCAGAATCACTTGGCTCCATTGTCACAACCAGTGCAAATTCTCCTTTGTTGTAATTCTGAGAAAGTCAAACTCACCCCTTACATCATTCTAAAGATGGGGAACTCATTACTTTGCAACTGGTGGCTTTCATCTCTGAAGAGCTAAAGTCCAAGTTCAACAGAAATCTTTCACTCAGTGAGAGAAATGTCTTTTTGGTCCTGTGAGCCCCTGTCTGGATGCTTACAGCTCAGGAAATACTCCCTGGCCCTTTGAGACCTTGGATTCCCTCAAGGTGAGGTGAGGTGAAATGAGAATTTGCTTGCCAGAGGAGCCTGACTCATTGCTTTGGAAGGGAGTTGGAATGACTCTGCATGTTGGTGTGACTTCCCTATGGGTGATGTGTCTATAAGTGTATAAGTTTCACTGTGATGGGCGATGGGGTAAGCATGTGGAGTGTGGCATGTCTTTTGTGTGTACATATGTGGTGAGTAGGGAAGGCTGTGTGTGTGTGTGTGTGTGTGTGTGTGTGTGTGTGTGTGTGTGTGTGAGAGAGAGAGAGAGAGAGAGAGAGATATTGAGGGTTATATTACTGAATTACTCATGCAGGATGGGGGGGGGCAGGATCTGCCTCCCTTCATTGGAGAGTTCTTACAAACCGTATGATCCTACGTATAGCAGTGGACTTCTGTGTTTCTGACCTAATCCATTTCTTCTCCTTCTGTCTCAAGAACCCATCATGCTGTTGGAGGTATAAAAATTGTTCTTTTATATCACACAGGTCTGGGATTGCCGATTTTCAGGTATGGGGAGGCAGCCATATGCTAAAGACCATCCAGGAGCAGGCATCCACCCAGTAAGATCCTTTCCACACAATCTCACACTACTCTTTCCACACCTAGAGTTGGGAATTTATACTCATTCAATGTATGATAACATTGAGGACCATCAAGGTATTTCAATCATCTGAGGCCACGCAAGAGGGATAAGACTGGATATGAGTGAAACCCCAGTTCATGGTGCACTGGCCACCGTGTGCCACCTACATGTGTCACCTCCACGGAGCAACGGGTTTCCCTGTGTGAATTAGTCAATAGCTGTGCAAGGCTCTTCCTTACCCTCCAGCCATCTATGGAACTGAAGAGTGAGCAGGTTGTGGTAGTACGGGCTTCAAGGCTCCTATCATGAGCCCTGGGGATTCACGATGGGGAAGAGTAGTTAGCTTCTAAACACAAGTCAGTATAAAATCCAATTTTCTAAATTCCATCTGAGGCCAGGGAAACTCAGGCTGCCCTGTCAATTAGGACTTTCTCAGGTGCCTGGGAGTATAGCTCCTCATTTTCCTAAATCCTTCTGCTTGTTGCTGGAGCATTCACTCCTCTGAATTACTTATTAGACTTCTACTAGGTCTTTTCTCAGCTGAGCCTTCAGCATCCCCAGAAACCATCTCTAATATAACCATTAAGTTCTTTCACGAATGAGATGGACCCGTGGGATCTGGTGGAAGATGAGTGGAAGAGAACAGGAAAGAGTGGAAGAGGCAGGCACAGAGAGAACCAGTGTCGTTCTCTCAGACTCCCTATTGTTCTCCACATCTGGATGTGCGCTTGGATCTAGGGGAATATCCCAGGTTATCCTCCTGGTCACCGTGATCCCTAAATTCCCATCATGCCTCTGCCTTGTTCCAACATTGAGCTAGGATTATTTATTTATAGGTCTGTCTTCTTAAGCTGTGAGATCTTTGAAAGTAGAAACTAAGCCTCATCCTTGGGTGATGTCACTGTGCCTGGCCCACAAAGAGAGTTTAAGGTATATATTTGCCCTGTAAGCTAGTCACAGGAGAAACTTAGTAAATAAGGATGCACCAGATTCTAATCTTACCCCTTAAGAATCCCTAGAGTCTGAAAGACAGAATGTGTATGCAAAGACAATCAAAGTCACCATGGCTGCTTTGGCCAAAGAGTCTTCGTGGAGGAGCTGGGAGAATGGTGTACTACCTAGACTGTTTAGAAGCAGTCAGGTAGAGGGGATACCCTACTGTAGACAAGAGGAATGGTTTGCATCATGGTTTGGTAGGACTGGGCAGTGGTTCACCAGATAGGACTGGATCTATGCAGAGAAGTCTGGGCAGGTAGAGGCATGCTGCGAGAAGCTTTGACATCGAAGTAGGAGCAAGGGTTTTCTCCTGTTAGGGATGAACCCTAGATTACCCAGGCCTACCTAGGGTCAGGCACTCACTGTTCTCCCCAGGAATATTCTACAGAGAGGATGCTGACATGGCTTTTGTGAAAACTAGGCTGTGAGTGACCTGGGAATACCCTCTCCTGTCTTCCTCTCTGTCAGGAAGGGTCAGTCTCCCAGTCTAGATTCTTGTGGCCTGAGAGGTCTCCTCTTTTCAGTCTGGTTCTCTCTCATTCTCTCCAGCTTTCCTGAAGCCATTGTCACTTGTCCCTTACTTGTCCCTCAGTGTCCTTCTCTTTCAGTTTTCACACATGCTTAATAAACAAACATTTCCACCATGCAAATCTTTGTTTTATTGTTGAATAGTCATGAATGTGAATACCAAATTGCTTATGGCTGGCCCAGTCTCAGACTGTCCACAGTACAAGTTTACTGACTGTGAAGTGGTTACGGTCAGTATGTGGACTTGACAGCCAGTGAATGGATGCTCTGAGGTAAAGCTGGAGACTTGGACCTCAAGGTCATCTACGCATCAATTAGAGTATTAACTGTGATTTTGCTACAGTTTGAGGTATTATGCTCATCTCAAAATGTAATATGTATGTGAGTAAGATGTATACAGTGAGGAATGACTAAATCAAACTAATGCATATATCATCACCTCACATATTGACATTTTGGTGGTGAGAACGTTCAAAGTCTTCCCTCTTAGCTATTTTCAATTATGTAACATGCCATTGATCAAAGGAGATCAGAATCTTCTCTGAACCAGGATTTGGTGTTGGATCCTGAGCAGGAGATTCATTTAGCTAACATAGTTGTGGGGTTTTGATGATGGAAAGACAGAGCTCTGAAGAGCATAAGGTCAATGTTCTAGAGGGTGACATTAATAGAGCCAGGCCTGGCTTCACACAGTCCTGGTGCATTCGGTGAGAGGCCATAGTTCCTTTTCACACAACAGGAGACAAGTCTAAGCCACCTCCTCAAGGTCTCACAGATTTACTAAGGGACTGGAGCCCACACCCACCCAAAGCCAGTGTATTAGTTTCATTTCTGTCACTGTGGTAAATATCCTGTCTAAAGCAACTTTAGGGCAGAACGAGTTTATTCAGGTTCCAATTCTGGGTCACAATCCATCACTGTGGAGAAATCAAGGAAGGAAGTTAGAGTAGTTAGACCCATCCACAGTCAAAAGCAGAGAGAAAGTGAGATGAACACAAGACCTTGTGCTCAGCCTACTCTCCACACTTAACATACTCCAGGGCCCAAGCCCAGGGAATGGTGCTACCCATAGTGGGCTACATCTCCCCATATCAATTAAAATTATCAAGGCAATCCTGTGCACCCAGGCCAACCTGATGTAGATGGTCACACATTAGGGCTCTCTTCCTAGGTGACCCTACATTGTATCAGTGTGGCAATTAAAACCAATCATCACAGGCAGGCTCCTTGTGCAGATCTGACCTTAGTTTTTCCTGTGTGATTAACATGGCTTTACTGGGTGATCTTGACAAAATCACAGTGACTCTCTGGGCTTAAGTTTTACCTGTCAAATAAGTGTACTCCACAGGGCTCTTTCCTGCTGTCTCAGAACAGAGCAGGCAGGGTCTCCTTCCCACTGTCTCCTGCCAGAACAGGCTGTTTGCTAAGCAGCTTGCATCTATCTATTTGACTGCAGCCCAGTGGCTCCTTACTGGCTTTGTTAAGCCCTGGTTCGTTTTTCTGTCTCTTGTGTTTTGACTGTGTGAGTTGGTATCAGAACTCACTCCCTTGATGCCACCAGGAGCAATAATCCAGACACGATTCAGGGGTTTAGTGGAAATCCCCCCATTACGGCAGAAGAAAATGAAACCCAGCAAAGTAAGGATTTTAGTAGATGCAGAATCTACCCATTTACCATTTACCTTCCAAATCCAGGCAGCGTGGCCTGAGAAGCCAGTGGATACCTTCTAGGGTGTGGACCGGAGCTAGAGCTGAATGGAAATCCATGGGCCTAAATCTCCGAAGGCCCAAAGCTGCAGGAATGGGGAAGGCCAATGGCTTATTCACAAAAAGATTTTTAAAAGGTGTCGATCTGACCTTGTGCCAGCCAGCCAAACAGCAGACCAGGCTTGCTACAGTGTCCTGTGCATTTTCCTGTTTAGCTCTCACATAAGTAGTAGGATTAGCCTTAATTTTGTGATGAGGCTAATCAGGACATGACAGAGAAGAACAAAGCTGCTCCCTGTTGATGGGAAGATCACTTCCTATTCTTAGCAGAAGGTGGTCCCCCCCCCCCCCCCCCTTTTTTCTCTGCCTCAAACCAGCAAACAGCATCATGGAAAATTACTCCGATGTGGTCAGCCTGCCCCTGTGTGCAACTGGAGCCTCCACCATCTGACACACACATCTGTGGTCCCAGTTGCTCCTGCTGTCCCCAGCTGACTGTGGCCTCCGAGCTGAGTGAATTTTGTGGTTACCAAGGAAAATGTGCTTAAGCTCCAGGCTTGCCAACAGCTCTAGAGTAATAGGCTGTCATTCTAAAATGAGGCTTTCCATTTCGGAGACTCTGAAACCTCCATGTTAGCCAAGATGCAGGCTCTCCTCCCCGCTCTAGATAGCTGGGATCACAGCCAAGGGCGAGGTCTTCACAGACCCCCTTCTCAATTCCATCAAACTAGAGAAGATAACCTGTGGAGGGCTCCAGTGCCTTGTGCATGAGCTTGCATACCAGAACATCTTTTGCTCTTTCATATTTATAAAAAATATGAGCCAAATACACAAAGGCACCTAGCAAAATGAGATAGGATGTGCTTTGGAGTCAGACAGACTTGGGTTCCCATCCCAGCCCTAACACTTACCCTCTCAGTAAATCTGCTGCTTTCTGTATGACATGAATTAGAGATGTTACAGATGAGACCAAGCCCTTAGTACAGTGCCTGGCACGTACTGGGAAGTCTATTTTAGTAGGCTCCGGCCACTGCACCCACAGCCTGTGAGAACTCTATATTTTCTTAGCTTCCAGTGATAGCTGAAGGCAGGCTAGGGGCTGCCAAGTAAGGGGGCTGCTTCTGCTCCAGGCTGCTTGTAACTGGAGTCTTTCAGAAAGCATTCCAGGGCGTTGTTTTAATCAATACTATATTATTTCCTCCCCAGCATCTATTCCCATGTTTATTATGTGTAAATAGGGTTCTCTTGCAATGACGTGAATGTGTTAGTTTTAATGTAGCTGACATTCAGCGTGTGCAGTCTGGTGGCTGGCTGCCCCTTAGGAGTCTCGAGAAAAATGAGATGATGTATCTGCCACAAAGCTGTCCTCGGGAGCAAAATTTGAGAGATACGTGGCAGCGGTCAGGGTACCCTGTGCATGCTTTCAGAAGTGTGGGATGCGTGGTCCATCGAGAAGAGCCATTGATAAACATGAGCCGCCCAGGGGTGTGGCTGATTTGAGGGAGGGGAGGGTGGTTGTTTGGGGGAGTTGGGTGCTGAGTCTGGCCCTACTTTGCTGCCAGATCTAGTGACGGCCAATATCCATCCATCACTCTGCACTTGCTTGTCCCTGGGATCTGACAGTTGCCCTTGACAACACTGCTCCTCATTTTCTGGATTCTGCAGTCTCTTTCTTGTCATCAGCCCAAGTCACTCCAGTAATCTGAGAACTAATCTTGTTCTTGTTCGTCTATTGCATGGTCATGGCCCAGCCTTTCCAAACCTTCCAACTGGGCCCATCTCACTTCTTCTTGCAGCACAGAATGGGAGGTGCTTCTCTCTTCCCCTGTCTCTCCCGTCTCTCTCCCAAAGATTACAGCAGCTAAGTTCAAAGAATTTAATTTCCATGAGGGAAGGGGTTCCCACTGTGACAGCCTTCAAGTTGCAGGCCAGAGAACACCTATTTTACATGTGGGTCACACTCCACAAGCCAGGAAACCAGTTATGGGTATTCGACTCACTACTCTCAGATGTCAGACAACTTGGAATTCCCTGAGATGCTCTGTGAAGAGATTAACCTATTCCAAGGCAGCATCAACACAATGAGTTTCCAGCCACAGTTTTCTTAACAGTGTTTGGCAGCAAAGGACTGGATAGGAAAACTGCCTGGCTTTCCTGCTTCATGCCAAATGGCCAAGAGGGCCAGAAGGAGGCTGCCTCTGAGAAGTGTGGGAAGAAAGAGCTCTGTGTCTGGCACTCGCCAGTCTGTTTATCTGTCTAGAGTGTGTGTTAAATTCCAGGGCTCGATAAATCTGAATGGGCGTCACAATTGTTAAGTGCTTTTGTGGGTCTTAAACTCATTACCCATAACCTGATTGGACTTGGTCTTTACCTCCATTCTCTTCCTGAAGATATGGGGAAGGTGTTTTTCTTAGCAAATAAATATGATATCATAAGCTTTGGCAGCTCTCCAACCTGAGTAATGGCCGTCTGCCTTCCTAATTCCCCGTGCAGCTCCCAGCAGGAACATTACTCTTTACTTCCTCCCCCTACAAACAAACCCTCTATCGGAGAGCATCACTCAGCCACAGGATCCCTCCCCCGGCAGGACATGAGGGATGAGCTCAGATTACAGTGCACATTTGGGAAGACACAGCCAGACATTTGGCCCGTCAAAGGCACCCGAGGACCTTGATGATGGCGACCACACTTCACGACAGACACGGAGCCAAAGTCATTAAGGGTGCCATTGCTAGGTGCTGCCATTTGCTTTACCTAAATCATCCCAGGGTAACTGGATAAGTGGGTAATCTTGCTCCAGGCAGGTACTCTGCAGGAAGTGTGCAGCTGTACTGTGGAGCTCCCCCTCAAACCCCCCACTGTATATACCGTCCCTGGACATGGCTGGGGAGAACTGAAGAATAGAGAGCTCTGCTTGTGTGGATACTGCTGCCCTGAAGTATGTCCACTCTCGACTTTGGCTCTCATTAGTTCTTTACTACATAATTTGAGAGAGGTAGTGGTTGTAGTTACTGTTATGGCTCTGAATCTGAAATGTCTCCCAGAGACTATGGGTTGAAGGCTCAGTCCCCAGATCATGGTGTTTCTTTAAGAGGTGGGGCCTAATGGGATGAAGTTAGGTCATTGGGGGTGTGTCCTTAAGGGAGATATTAGGGCTCTGCCCACTTCTCTCTTTCAGGCTGCCAAGAGGTAAGCACCTCCCTCTACCATGTACTACCTGCTGTGATGTTTTACTATAAGCCCTGAAATAAGGAGCCAACTAACCATGAACTGAAAACAAGGCCAAAATAAATCCCCTACTTTTAGGTTTTTAAATTCCATCTATCTATCTATCCATCTATCTGTCTGTCTGTCTGTCTGTCTGTTTGTCTGTCTGTCTGTCTATCCATCCATCTATCGAGTGTGTGTGTGTGTGTGTGTGTGTGTACATCCACATGTGCTGTGGTACACAGGTAGAGGTCAGAAGACAACCTGGGAGCTGATTCTCTTCTACCATAAAGAATCTGGGGATTAAACTCAGGCCATAGGACTTGGCAGCAAGCACCCTCTGCTGTGCCATCTTTTTTTGTTTTCCTTATGGGTTTTCTTTCTGGAACAATGACACATTAGTGGAAATCTATCATAGCTATGTGCCCCTTTATAATACTGAAAACCGAGGCTCAATGAGATTAATTAGGTAACTTATTCCAGATCCCAAAAATATACAGGGCAGAAGTAGGAACTGAATTCATGTATTTCAGCTTCAAATCCAGTTTTTAAACTGCCTCAAGCCTTACCATTACTTCTCAGCTGTGGAGGCTTTGGTGCTGCCGTCTACCCACACTGAAGCTGCTGTTACAGGTTGGCACTGTGTCAATAGCTAGCACGTGGTGTCATTTCTGATGGCTACTGACCTGTCAGGGACTAGCTGGCAGTTAGTCAGCTGAGGCCAGCACCTGGATAAACTTCCAAAGGAGCACCGAGGCATGTGTCTGGCACAGACCCTGGTGGCCCTGGGAGAAGGCAAGTCACTATGTCCACTCTCTAGTCAGTCTGCACTTATTGAGCACATACTATGGCTAACCGGGGGAACACAACTCTGAAGCATATAGAGTCCCTGACTCAAGGAGCGAGCAGTCTAGCATGAGAGACTAGCCAACATAATAGTTTAAACATCTATAGTCTGAAAAAAAATCAGAAATCCAAAATGTTCCAAAATTGGAAACATATGTGTATATGTGATCTCATAGATGCAAAAATTCCACGTCTCATCTTATCTTATGAGTCATGGTCAAAACAGAGGAATACTAAAAATAGTTCACAAAACTATCTGAAAGCTATATGCAAAGGCATATATGAAACACGAGTGACTTTTGTGCTTAGATTCGGTTCTTGTCCATGAGATGTACACAACAGAAAGTAGAAAACTGAAACACTTATGATTATGAGTATTTTGGTTAAGGGAGCCTCAGCCTGTACAGTGACAGGAGTGTTGTAATGAGCAGAGGCCCATGATCCACCATAAGTGCAGGCAGAGCCTCCCACTCACTCCTCAGGCATGGTGCTCTTTCAGTGCATTCCCAGGGAGTGTGCTGTCTAAGCCAGAACCCAAAGGAAAGAGGGGAGGACAGATAATGATGGGGCTGTAGAGTAGTCTATGCTGAGGACACAGCATGTGCAAAGGCTGTGTGTGTGTGTATTTATGAATGTGTCTATGTGTGTTAGTGTGTCTGTATGAGTGTGTGTATGTGTGAGTATGTGTGTGTATTTATGTGTTTCTCTTTGTGTGAGTGTGTATGTGTGTGTGCATGTGAGTGTGTGTATGTGTGTGAGAGTGTGTATCTATGTGTGTGTGAGTGTGTATATGTGTGAGTGTGTGTGTGTATGTGTGTGCATGTGTGATTGTATGTGTGTGATTGTATGTGTATATGTGCATGCATGTGAGTGTATATGTGTGCGTGTGTCTGTGTACGTGTATGTATATATATGTGAGTGTATCTGTATAAGTGTTTGCCTACGTGTGTGTGATGCGATTGTGTGTGTGTGTATGTGTGAGTGTGTGTCTATGTGTCTGTGTATGTGTGATTGTGTGCATATGTGTGTGTGATTGTGTATGATGTATGTATGTGTGTGTGAGTATATGTGTTTAAGTACATATGTGTGAATGTGTGTGTCTGTGTGTGAGTGTGTGTGTCACAATTAGCTATGGTGACACCCCCACAGTAGGAAGCAGTGCTGGAAGGAAAGTGGCCATAGATACAGCTGGGAAATTAAAAGCAGGAACAGCTAGTAGACCAACTTGTGTGTCTAATCCAGACAGATGTTCATGGAGCCGTCATGTGGTCAGTTCCCCAGCAAGTCCTTGCCCTAATCCTAGAGCCCAGAGCATCTTAGTTTCACTCCAGCTCCATCAGCCTCTGATTGCGCTGGGAGGAGCCAGAGATATACCAAATCCAAGGAGGCAACACCAGCCCAGAATCAAAAAGCACCGTGCGCCTTATCTAACGAAGGGATGGAATCTGTGAGATGTTCATTTAACATATTTCTGCCTTCTGAATGGCTTTTACTTTTCACTAAATTGAAACCGCAGTACAATATATGTGAATGATTAGGTTGTGTAATACATTCCAGCAAATTTAGATTAGGCATGATTATGACTTAAGTAAAATAGTTGAACACAATCCTTATTGCCATCTATCTTCTTCTCTCCTCTTTAACTGTTCATGAGGCTGATTGAATGCAGGGAATGAAGGACTCTGAGGAAAAGCTGGGGCTGGGCAGGGAGGGGAGGCGCTCTGTCTTTGGAAAGCTTTCAAAGGAGAAAGAGGTTGTCCGGAAGCCTCAGGGTCTGGGATGTAGGCAGAAGCACCAAGCTGAGAGGCAGATGGGAGGCAAGTCCTTGGTCTGCTGTTTGCAAGCTTTGTGACCTGAGGGAGGCACTGAAGCTCCCTGAGTCTTCATTGTCCTGAGCAGAGCAAGATGTGCTGCTCCTGGCTTTGAGCTTGTGTGGAGGTGGAATGAGGTCAGGGGCATGAAAACACTACAGAGGACTAAGGGCTTCCTGGAAAGCTGAACTCCTGGTCAACTTCTGTCTGTGTGACCTTGGCCTCTGTTAATCAGCTCTCAGAGCTCAGTCTTTCCAATCCACAAAATGGGAATAAATGCGCTTGGCTATTTTACTTAAATGGGAAATACATACATACATACATACATACATACATACATACATACACACATACATACACACACACACATACATACATATGTGCATATATAGTACATACATGCATGCATACAGACATACAGACATGTAATGCATGAACCATCTAAGAAGGATGTCTGGCTGGCAGAGGTGGGAACAGGTGTGTCTAGGGTGTCTACTTCCTTGGAAGAGTAGGCTGGTATGGTGTCAGGGGGGCTTGCTCAGGCCCAAAGTGGGAAGGAGCCTAGGGTGAAGCTTTCCTTTGGAGCCCTGTGAAACAGGGTACTCCTGGTTTGCCTGTTGTGTTCCCTGCTTGGTGCCGCTCACGGTCTGTACAATGTACCATGCGTGCTCTTGCTTTCGTATCAGCGTTCCCAGATCAAAGGTAAGATACACAGAGGCAGGGAGTTGTTTGACGCAGAGCACAGCCGGGAAGGTCAGGAGGTGCCCAAGAAATACAACACCTGCAGCTGAGTGAATGGTTTTGAGTGAGGTTTGACTTCTGCCCCTTGGGAATAACTGAGCACAATTCAGGGAACCTGGGAAAACCAAAGGCATCAGTCATGCCTGCAGGGAGCTTGCTGCTGCAAGAAAGAGCAGCACTTGGGGTGTGTGGATGCTGGCACTCTTGAAGGAGTTTCTCCAAACCCTGGGAACATCCAAAAGTGCAATTCCCTATCTGTTTCCCAACAAGCAGACTAAATACAGAGCAATCACTGCCATCCCTGAACCACAGCCTCTTGAGGTGTCAGCCTCCCGTGGCTCCGGCAGGAGACAATATTTCTTTTCTGGCAGCAGGGACAACAAATAGCATCCTGGCAATGAAGGGTCCTCCAAACCCTCCAGAGCTGAAGGAGGTCGGGCTGGCAGCCACATCTGCAGGGGAGGGGAGTAGCAACTGTGGCTGCCTCCCTCCCTTCTGGACACCACAGTGGGTGGCCCATATTGTTCCTGGCCGGGTCAGGAAGGATGGTGGCAGCTAGCATGTGGAACCCACTAGCATGCAGAGCCCCAGGTTCCTATACTAGGTACCATCTTGTAAGACAGGGGAGCTGGCGCTTTGCCAGAGCCGCCTGCCTCTAATACCTTGCTAAGTGTTTCCTTTCCTCTTTACAACTCTTCCTGGGAAGTAGATACTCTCCTATTCAAGTGAGGAAGTGTGGGCTCAGAGAGGTTGCATTCACCTTTCCCATCCACACTTTGCTTCTGCGGGCTCAGCCAACCACAGATAAAGGGCACCTTTAAAAAATAATCACACCTGCCCTGAACACGTACAAACGTTGTTCTTGTCATTATCCCTCCAACAATATATTCCAACAGCTGATTACCTGGGATTTAGGTTGTGTTGGGTATTTTAAGGAAACTAGAGATGATATCAACTATGTGGGAAGATGCGTGCTGGTTCCATGCAAATGACGTGCCCCTCTATCCAAGGAACCTGAGCACGGACAAAGAGGTGATTCTGCCTCTAACCCTTGACAGATGAGCTGATGCACAGCTTACAAACCTAAGCATACCTTCTCTACCACATGGAATTCTCCATGATGTGTACACTCTCCTCAGGGGAAGGTGCAGGCTTTACCTTCCAGCCTCAGTTTCCCCACTTTTGTAGCAGTTACCCAAGCTTGACGGATGTGTCCCAACCCCTCAACCCACTCTATCCTGCCACCTCGCCAGACTTGAATAGTACCCTTATGCTGGCACCCTGGGACTTGAGCTCGCCCTGTCCTGATATTTTCACTGCTGGATGAGGGCCTGTTTCTGTTGCTATCTGGGAGTTCCTCTTTTACTGTGTCCTGTCCTTAGGATAGGGCTCCAACCAGGTCTGACTGCAGCAGAACACACCACAGTCCTTGGGTGCTGACATTAATGCCAGGGCGGACAGTGCTTGTACTGCTGAGCACTTGCTAAGTTCAAATGGAATCCCAAGTGTGTGCCACTGAGGGTTATTCTGCCTTTCTCATCTCACAGGGTCTTTTGACCTTAACTACTCCAGTGGTCTTCTGCTTTGCCAATATCCCCTTTTAAACTTACTTCTGGAACTGAGTCCAGGGCTGGGGAGAGAGCCAGTTGGCAAAGTGCTTGCTGCACTAGCAAGGGAACCTGAGTTTGTCCCCTAGAACTCACATTAAAAAGAGCCAAGTGTGGTAGCGTGTGCTCGTAATCCTAGCACTGGGAGACGGAGTAGCTGAATCCTCGAATTTCTCTGACCAGTCAACTGAGCCTAGTCTCTAAGCCTCGGACCCGTGAGATACCCAGTCTCACAGAAAAAAGCATGGTGGACAGGTCATGAGAAACACAAGGTTGTCCTGTGATCTCCATATATATATACCTGTACACACACACACACACACACACACACACACACACACACACACACTCACACACACACAGAGAGAGAGAGAGAGAGAGAGAGAGAGAGAGAGAGAGAGATCCTAGAAAATGGCCAGATAGATCAAGCAAAATCTAGGGTGTTACTCCCCTCAATCTGGGATACTCCTTTGCAGTTACAATGGTCTCTGCCTCACTTTGCTACTCCCCAACCACAGAGCCTCCTAATGGGCTGCTTACTCAGCCCTACAACTTCCCCAAGGGTTCCAGAAATGGCCACAGGGGGCCAAGCCTCTCCATAGGCTGTGTCTGCAGTGGCTGCATTCAGCTCAGCTATGGCTCACAGTGGTTGCAGTAGAGGGAAGAGTACCTGATATTCAAGCCAGTGGAGCCTGGGAGGAGTCAAAACAGCAGCAAAGGTCATGGTCACTGTCAAGCTTTCGAATGCCAGTGCTCCGAGAGCAACCCGCCCCTATTTTAGCCTCAGTGGGAAGGTGATGGAGAGTGTAATGAAGGCCTGAACTGCACCTCTATCTGCTGTTGTGCTGGTCACAGAGGCTGGGAATGCAATGGCCTTCCTCTGAGATGTCTCGGTATTGCCACTCGGCTGCTCAGGACAGCTCCCTCATGGCAACAGACCCCAGATTTGCTTTACTAAGACCAGTTTTCCCAGCGAAATTTATTTGTCCTGTGTGTCTCATTTTACCCCGTTCCCTTGAGGTCTTGTCTTATTACTGAGTTATCTAGAGCACTAACTTGGTATTATTCTGCTCATGTCTAATTGGCTTGAGGTCAATGGCCAGTCCCATCCCAAGGGTGTGCTCCTTAACCCAAAGGCATGCATCCAGTGGGGTGAGACTGCATGAACTCTGGAGAGAGGTGGTCTGTGCAGCGTGGGCCCCATGAGTGCCTAACATGGAAGGTGTTACCTTGTAGGCTCTCGGTATTTCCCAGGGCTGATCAGTCAGACGTTTCCAGAAGCAATTCTGCATTTTCCTGAAAGTCTCACTGTTCATAGCTGGCAGAGTAGGGGAGAAGTCAGGGCTTGTGGATTTCCTGTACAGCTTTAACACCTCGCCCATAGCTCAGTCACACTTGAATCTAAGGCAGCTCGGAGGTGCCACTATGTTAAGGTTAATATTAAGAACGGCATTTTCTTGGGCTGCCTAAGCAGTGGTGGCTCTGCTTAGCTCAGGCCGCCATGCTCCACCACCTGAAGCCAAGCACTCCACAGCTGGAAGTGGACAGAGGCCACAGGCACACCACAGCTAGAAACAGCCAGTCAGAAACACTGGCCCTGGCACTCACGAGACGCCAATATGGGAGATGGCTCTGCCAATCTGTCTCCACAAGGCTGGGCTGAGCCCAGACCATTCCGTCATCTATGAAATACCCAGTAGAAATGAGACTCTATTGTTTAAAGATTAACCAATAGCTTCATATATTTGGTAATGCTCAAATAACAAGAAGCCCACACAATTAGGGGTGTTACCCAATACCTAACCTAGATATTACAACTACCTTAGACTGCTGGAGACACGTGTACATCTGCTGCCATTTTCCCCTCTCTCCAGTCTCTCTCTCTCCTCGCTCCTCCTCTTCCTTCTTCTTCCTTTCTTTGCTTCACCCAACTCCTCCCACATTACTGAATTTATTGTAAAATATTCAGTTATACTGTTAGAGTTTGGATCCTGCATGCTCCCTGAGGCCCATGTGCTGAGGGACCACGGAATGATGCATCATTGGGAGATGATGGACACTTTAGGAAGAAGGGAGAAGGGGCCTACTAAGTGGAAGGAAGCTGGTTTAAAGGGGGCATACTTTAGAAATGGCTACTGGGGTGCAAGCCTCTTCCTGTCTTTTCCTTGGCATCCCAGCTCTAGGGTGGACAAGGCCTCTCCATCATGCTTGCCCTCCACAACCATCAACATGCCTAAAGAAACAGGGCCAAGCCCCATGACCTAGATCTCTGCAACTGCCAGTTACAATAAACCTTTTTTTCCTAGTAACTTGATTACCTAGGTATTTTGTCATAGCGATAGAATGCTGGGTAATGTAAATCTTATCGCCACGATAGTATGGCTAGAAAGATCTGGTATATTCAAAGTGATTTCAATCAAAGTCTAGGGGAAGGTGGTGGCAAGGGGACTATCAACACTTTAATGGATTTTTAATGACATAACATGTCCCTGACAGCATGGCCCCCCTTTAAAATATATTGATATGGCAAGATAGACAGGCAGTAGTACTTTTTTTGTTTTTAGATTCTGTACTGGAAGAACACAATTGCACTTCATATTATAGATAGGAATCAATATGGGTACATCATAAATAATGACACACTACATAAATAACTCTTCTAACCATTTGTATGTTCTGATGTGAGCTAGAGGGTATCTTGGGAGGAATGGAGAGTCAAGTGACCTTGGGACTGCATACATACACAGACACACACACACATGTACATGCACACACACACACACACACACACACACACACACACACACACGCACACATGCACACACACAGACAATATAAAGAAAAAGTGTGGCATGTGACAAGCAGAGACACATCAACACCATGAATTTTAGACTCAGGGCTGACCACCTGTCCAGAGCAACACAACTTAACTTCAGGATGATTGATGGAGTTTGTTCTTGTTTCTTATAAGAGGTGCCAGCTGCAGATGAGGGAAAGAATTTGAGGTGGCTGTTGACACCGACCCCCACATCTTCCCAGATTGTTGTCTCTCTGAGTTAAAGATTCGACTCCTGTGTTTGATCATCAGCGTTTGTGCTGACAGGCAGCATAAACTATGGTATTACGGTGACAATATCAAACTGTTTATCATTTACCATGTTTTACCAGTGAGGAAACCGAAGATCAGAAAGTTTAAGTAACTTGCACGTGTCTATGAATTTGCAAGTCCTAAAAGCAGTAAAGGCAGCCTGAATCCGCATTCACGCCAGCTCCCTGTTCCTAGAGTCCATGTGGCCCTGTCTCCTTGCTGGTCCCATTCCTCCCCAGATGGTGCTGCAATGCCATGGGTAGAGCTGAATGATCTTGGACCGTCCAGAGAGGGCGCTCTAATATATCTTTGTGTGGCTTGCTAACACACATATGTAGACAATGAAATAAGATTCCATAACCTTCTAAACGGTGCCTTGGTTGAGGCTTAGATACACGGAGGTCTGGTGACTTCAGGTCATTTCAGGTGTTTTTTCTCTCATAACACAGTGGAGCAGGAATCATCCTTCCCTTATATGGATGAGAAAACTAGGGTGAGGGTCACAACTAGGTAGTAGGGTTGGCTGAAATTGGACTGTCAAGATTCACTCTACAGCCTTCTAGGGATATCAGGCTCCTGGGGGGTTGGGAAGAGTTTTCTTGAGAAGCCTTGGGCTTAGAACAGAACATATTGGGGAGGGAAGGACAGTGACATCACCTCTGGGTTTAGGACAGGAAGCGATCACCACCAAGGACTGCTTCGTGTGGGCTGATCAGAACTTCAAAGAGACTGCTGTACTGAATAAGGGACCTGGGGGAGGGGAGGGAGGAGAGAGCCTTTCATTTGGATAAGGGCTGGAATATAGGAGGCCATGGGAGGCTGAGAACTTGGTATTCATGCCAGGTAAGACTGTGGGATAGGAAGGCCGGAGCCTTCCTATCTGCATCCTGGGGTCTGGAGCTGCTGCTTTTGCTGGAAAAGTATGCCTATGATGCTTATGGAAAGACCTTATAATTCTGCTACACGAGGAGGAAGCTTGCACAAAGGGCCTCTCTGCTAAAGCCCGAGCTACCTTTCAGCAGGTAAGCTGTCTGTTAGCCTGGTTCTCCCATCAAAAAGAGACAGGACTTTGGAGATGTCCATACTACAGGCTCCCCAGGGACCAAGATGTATCCTTTATAGGTCATCCTGTGTGGACACAAACCATTGATCAGGTGGAGTGTTCCTCCTGATCACCTGATAACTGACTAAGGCACTGACCACTTGACTTGCTCAGCCGTTATTAACTGGTGACTTGAAATTTACTTTCATTCAGCACATTTCCTGGGCGGCTGCAGGGCACTGGCATTTCTACTATTCCCTCTCATTCTGGCTGGTAGCAGCCATCAGACTTCCAGTCCAGATCCCTGAGTCCTAAACCGTGGCTCACCCTAATTCCCACAAGGACCGGGGAGCAGGTGATTGTTCCCTGTGGGGACTAATGGTTAGGTGGAAGAGTAGGTGGGTGAGACCAACTGGCCCGACTCTCTGGGGACAGGACAGACAATGGTCATCCACTTTTAAAGATCTGTTTGGCATAAACTGCAGGCCAGCTAGTCAATCCCAGAGACCACCCTGCCCCGAGTGCAGGAGGTAATCTAGAGAGGGGGCCTCAGGGAGGCTGGGCAAGCTCAGACTCAGGAGCTGTGGGCCTGGTGCAGTCCTTTAATCTTCAGGCTGTGCATGAAGCTTTAGGGAGTATTCTATCCACAGTTTCTGCAGTATTTGGTGGGTTCACATGAGGTATTGTGACTATGGAAAGCTGAGATGCCCACTCCTGAGTGGCAGTTCTCAGACATCTGTGCAGAAAATCACTCCCACAATCCTTTGAACTGGCACTCTCACTGTGGTGACATTTGTGGGGGTGCCAGGTGATGTGAAGGAGCTTGAAGGGCAGATATGGGTCCACAGCCCACTCAGAGAGGATGCAGGTAGATGATGGAAATTGGCAAGTGACATAAAAAGACTGAGGTAGCTTAGCTAGGCTCTGCAGAGCTCTGCCTTGCACTTTCAGTCTTACTGGGTAAAAGAACTCACGTTCCTTGGCTCTGTCTTTTCTGTGCACTGGCATAATGGCCCCCAAACTAGCTACAGTCCTGTTTCCTTCACATCTGCTTTTTTTGGAGGGGCTGAAGATGATGTGGGACTTTCTCAGCTGAGGAAAGAAAAAGGAAGTCTGAAGGGTATGAGGAATTGGAGGGATTCTGAGGCAGGCACTCCCCAGGGAGGGAGGCTATTTTCCATAGCATAGTTGATAGCACTCAACTCTTCAGGCCAGGCTAGCCCTTCTTCTCTTCCCAGCCTCAAAGGCCTGGGGAGTGGGCCAATGAAATGGCCAGTGAGGCCCAGCAGGGATGTCTCTAAGGCCAGCCCCATTCTTTAATATGTACCTCCAGTCAACTCTTCTCTGCCCAGTCCCTCAGGGTCTCTAGGGCAGCCACTCAGGTTAGGACACACACAAAGTTGGAAAAAAGATGCCTATGAAGCCAAAGAGGAGAAAGAATTCTTTGTTTAGGAGTTGCTTGCTGTTTTCTGTGGGCAGGTCCACTTTATGCTTCTCAGCCCTTAGTACCAGTAGCCCCTGTTCCTCTGGGAGGAGAAGCCAGTTGTCTGACAAAGCCATCTCACAGCTGCCTGGGCCCTGGCACCCTTGGGTTGTCCTGGTGAGAGGATGCAAGGCTCTTAGTATCCTTTATTAAGGAGGCAGGGTGCTCTCAGCTGTTGTGGTACTGCTTTCCTGCAGCTGTGGGGACAGTGGCAAGGTCTGTGGGCTGTCAGCTCAGCTGGAGAGCTCTTAAAATCCACTTCATCGACCTTCTCTTTTCTTTCCAAAGCTCTTAGCCCACTGGAGTGATGGGGAGGGCCTGAAATGGAGCTCTGGCTGAGCCCCTTGGCAAGGTTGAGTCTGCCCAGCAGAGATCCAGGCAAGAAAGAGTAGGAGATGCTGCCGGGGAGGAGGCCAGGTGACTCTGAACTTGGTCTCCTCCCTTTTTATTTTTGGATCCTAGCCTTTGATTTGAATGAAATATTTACACAACATGTAAGGTTTGTCTTATGCAATCCTTAGAAGGTGACTCAGAATCTAAGGGCTTTGCTAGTCAGTGTCAAAGTCAAGGCTAATGTGTGTCCTTTCTGAGGGGACCCAGTTGGCCATCATTCTCCAGAGGTCTTCCATCCAGGCTGCATTGCCCACTTCCAACATGGAGAACAACAAAGACGGATGAACTCCGAAGTACACAGGGCCCAGGGACTTCCCCAACCTCTTGAGCTCCTCTGGTAGAGACGTCATCTGACTGAAGGCACAGCTGGCTTTGCGGCTCCTGCAGGAGCAGAAGTGTGCCCACAATTTCCATGCAGTTGTAGGCATCCAGGATGGCGGATGGTCTTTGTTCAAAGCTGAAGATACATTGACTCATGGAGCTGCCTGTAACAAAGCTCTCCTCTCAGAGGCTAAGCAGCCTCCTGTGACACTCTTTCCATGTTTTTAGCAGCACTGAGGCGACAGTGAGCACACATGGTTGGGAAGAGGAAACAGGCTCTGTGTTGGCCAGCATGTGAGAATGGCAGGTTGTCTCCAGCGTTTTATGTCTTCTCAAGAACCCGCTCTCTTCCCAGACCACCTGCATGCCGGCACCCAGTGTTCTGCTTCCCAGGAAGTGCTGAGAGCCATGACGGTTTCACACGAGTAAGGTGCTTCTGCTCACCCCTTGGACCACACACCTGTACAGCAGCATCAGCAGAACTGATTCCTCCTGCCTAGTGACACTGTGGCTGTTGCTTTGTTCCTGTCCCTGACATCTCAGCACAAAGCAGCACTCACGGGTTTGCAGTGTGAACACACCCACCAGGCTGGCGGCATCTGTGGTGGCATGCAGACTCCTGACGGCCACCAAGTTATATGTCCTTTCCTAGTTTTAGTGTGTGTGAGATTCTTGTGCTTATAAAAAACAAATGCAAGCTCATTGTAAATGAGACACAGACAGACAGACAGACAGACAGACAGACAGACAGACAGACAGAGAGGTGTCATGGTGATACCATTGAGACTTGAGTGTAAGATACCTGGGTACCAATGAGATTGTTTACTGATATGTTTCTCTCACCATGTACTGAAACAGGCACATGCAGGATAGAGGGGGAAAGACAGAATCTGTCCTCTCTGGTCCTTTAGGCTACTTTGATGGCCTCTAGGGATGAATGAGAGAGGCAGGCCTAAGGGACTTATTAGCAATGGTGGGGAAACAGAATGAAGTATGACTGGGGTCCTGTCCTTCCTAACAGCCCAGTGAGGAAAGCCAGTACGCATCTTTACTTTGGGTATGACAGCCATGTGGTACAGCAGGAGAGGTCCCTCTAAGCCCACACTGTCCCAGATTCAACCCTGTTGGAGCCCGACTCTTGGTAGCCAGAGCCTCTTCTGCTAGGAGCAGCATGGCTGGATCATGGGCCTATCTGTCATATGGCTTCATAGTTTGGGGACAGTAAAGGGCAGAGCCATGAGCCTCCTGTAAGCTGACAAGGCTTAGCACATGTCAGTGCCAGGGAGTCGTCAGGACCCTCTGAATTAAGAGGCCAAGTTTAGTTTTTAATTAAGCCCCCGTGGTCTTTTCCAAAGGTCACGGATGACACCATCTTCTTCAAGGCCAATATGAAAAGACATTCAAAGTCAAGGTTCTGAGACAGGAGCCGTGTAACTGGAAATGTCACAAGAAGGAATTTGAAGATGGGGAAGAGAGGCTGATGGGAAGGACAGCCCTGCCACACTGTCCTGTCACTTGCTCATGTGGGAGCAACAAACTATTTTGGATTCAAAGGGCAAGCCCCATCCCGCTACCATCTATGCTGCCTTCTTTAGTTCCATGTCCCTGGCCCAGAATACAGTGGGGTTTGGTGAGATGCTATGGGGAGATAACACATGGGGAGGGGAGATAACACAAACCTGCTCAACCACCCTGGTTCTTCTGCACTCTTTTTTATAGACCCTGGCCAACGTGACCATGTGGAAACTCAGTTCTGGCTACAGTGGGCAGTACTGCCTTTGCTTTGCCACAATGTTCCATCTTCTCTGGACAGTGATATCACACTGAGAAGTCCTACTCAGGCCTTGGGGCAGCAAGAGACTCCAGAGAACCTAAGTAGCGTGTGTTGCATCTCAGGAATGGGTCACCATGCCTGCCCAACAGCTCAAGGGGCTTCAGACCTTAGATGGGAATAATTCAGTGTACTCAGATGTTGCACTTAAGGCCAGAGGAATCGGGCCATCTGCTGCCCCTAGTAGCCACAGGCAGTATCAGAATGGAAAGAATTCTGGATTTAGAATTAGGAAATTGGAGTCTTGGGCTGAAGTTAGCTCATCTGTATTATCTACGGGTTATCTAGCACCAGAGTATTTATACCATTGTGGCAATACACCTCAGTTACCAAAATATGAATTTCCTAGCTTCACTGAAAAGGTAAGTGCAGGGAATGAGATATGACGTTAACAAAATGACCAGGAAGAATAACAAAGCAGGGAAAGTGGAGTGGGTTTCTTTAAAGACAACTAATTCACTTGAGAAGGGTACCTGGTCTGTGCTTTTGCCCCTTTTGAATTTCAACCTGGAATGTGGAGCCAATAGCCGGAGCCTCAGCAATTATTTTATGACTGCGAGGTTGTATCGAGTGGAAGCTTGTGTCAATGATGGGTTTCCAGTGTACCCCTAGACTTCTTGTCATGTGAGAGAAATTGTAGTCCTTCCCTTGCTTAGGCTACTGCCCATAACTTTGGATCTCTATTGTAAATCAGCGAATGTCAAACTGACATAGATTGACTACCGCACTTTCATTTACCCCCGAGGTGCTCTTAATGTCTCTGCATTTCAGTTTCTTTAGTATAGCCGGAGTAATATTCCTGTTTTGCCCGGCGAGCCCACTCCTAGGCTTCCCAGAATGTTCGCAGCCCTGTCATGGCTTTTGTGTGTAAGAAGAGGCTGCTTCCCTCTCATTGTCTGGCCAGATCATTGTGCTTGAACTAAGAATGTGCCTGCCTTCCAGCTTCAATGGCTGGCTCACGGCTGTTATGAACTCCCCTTGTGGGATCCCATTTTCTAGGGACACAATAGCTTTTCCTGGCTCGCCCAGGCTTCGCCCCTCCTCACGGGTACAGAGCGTCTGAGTCCGCGGTTTCAAGCAGCTGAAAAAGAGGCTTCAAAAAAACCCACATCGGCCTCTGTCAGGTTCTGACTCACAAAGACGTTTCTGGAGTCCTCAAAAGCCTTATTAATCTGCTAAGACGTTCAGGGAGCTGTGCTGGGCCCCTATTTCCAGGGCTTTCCAGCATCTTCCATTGTCTCCGCTGCATTGTCCGGGCCGGGTGTCTTGGCTCCTGGTGCGCCAGCGCACGGAGACAGGCAAGCCTTGAACAGCTCGGGCGATTCCTACCCCCACCTCTTTTCTTCTTCTTCCTTTCCTCTAACATTTCTCATGAAAATGTCCCCGTCCTTCTTACGCTGTTTATTCCTTTCACCCCCTCGCATGGCCTCTCTGCTACTTCTTTCCTCTTCTGGCATTTACCCGGGTCCAGGTCAGGCACACAGATGCCTGGGCAGAGAACCGGGCTTTTCTTTCGAGTGAAAATCTCTACCTGGGACTGTTGTGAGCATCTGCGCTCACCTGCCTACACCATCAGCTTGTTGTCTATAGAAGATGGATTCAAGGGCCCACACCCCAGTGCTCTCTGAAGCTGAGCCTTCTCTGGGCTTGAGGGTCCCTGAAAGAGCCCCAAGACCAGGACTTCTGACTAGTTTCTATCTTAGTCTAAAATCTGCATATGACAGGCATATGACAAGGTCCTGTGGCAACAGCTTCCCCAGACACCCAGATACTATGTGCAAGCCCCTGGCTGGGTCAAATTTCCTTGGCTATAAGTACACATGAGATAAGCAGGTTTCAAAGAGAAGAGGTGACTTGGGACAATGGTCTTAGTGGTGATTATTTATTTAGCTTGTAGCTGGACCCATGGCAATGCTTCATGGAGGAGGCGCAGGGCCCCTCTCAGGGTTGAGAAGTGAGAGAGAAAGAGGAAGAGAAGAGGATCCCAAAGACCCCCTCAGCAAATGTCCTCAGTGACCAGGAGACTGACAGCTAGGTTCCACCTCTTAAAGGTTCCATTACCATCTCTTGGTAGTCAGGTCATAGGTCTCTGGGGACATTCAAGGTCCAACTATAGCCTCTACTCTCATGAAAGACAGCCTGGTAACTTCCTTCCCTCTAACAGGACAGATCCAACAGACATTGCTTCCAACCTGTTTTGGAATCCTCCTCTCTTGGTCTTTCCTCAGCGGCTCGCATTGGCAAGGAGGAGCTAAAAGAAACATCGTAGCAGGAGCTGAGGGTGGTGTTTGGCTGCTATGCAGTGAGCAATGCTAACACCCTGGCCACCAACATCCATGAAGCCAAATCCAGTTTTTAGCTACTCGAACAGGAGTATGACACACCCTGCCCCAGGCATGCCCTAGCCAGCGCTACCACAGCAGCCCGAGGAGGCGGAAGCGGGAACCCACTAAGCCACATCGAGATTCCTGACCCACATAAATCTGGAGATAACGAATGTGAATTGTCATAAGCTGATGATTTTAACCCTGCAATAAATGGATTTGGGGTTGTTATTAGCGTAGGAGAAATGTGCTTCTGCGTTTTTTTCCCCTCCCTATCTGGACTCTAGTTTTTAAAACTCTCATGCTACCAGCTAGAGGATCTAGAATACCTCCCCCTTACACACCCAGATTCCTATGTTGGAGGCTTGGTTCCCCCAGAATAGCACTGTTTGGAGGTGTCTGGATTGTGAAGGTTCTGATTTCACCAGTGAATCAATCCATGGATAGATCATAGTCAAATGGACTACAGGGAGGCAGGGAGTAGGCGATGGGCCTACATGGAGGTAGTCTTTCACTGGGGGCATCATGCCTTTGAAAGGTACAAACTAGTCAGCTGTATTCCTCACTCTCTGCTTCTTGACCTCAGCGAAAGTGAACAGCTATGCTCTACCATAGACTCCCAACATTGTGTTTCTCCCCTCAGCACAGGCTCCTAGAGTTGGGGCCAAGTGACCATGAATCAAACAGGCTCCTAGAGATGGAGCCAGGTAACAATGAACCCAAACCTCCAAATCTAGAAGCCAGGAAATAAAATCTCCTGTTCCTTTAAGCTGTTTTCCTCGGGGGTCTTTGTCAGAGTGTGGGGGAGCTGGCTCGTAGTGGAGCAGGTGCGCATGCCTGTCCTTGCACATGCGCACGGACTCTCAAGTCTGAATCCTTTCACTACACCAAAGACTCACAGTAAGAGATACATGGTTATCAGGGCTGCAGAAGGACTCCATTGATGCAATCAGGTTTCTGCTAGGAATCCAAACACAAGGGGGGATTTTGCCAGGATCCAAGGTGCCAAGGGGGCGTGACTGGTGAGGCCTTGCTTCTGGCAGCGCTCTCTCAGGCTGGCTTCTATCACCTGGTTCATGAGATCTGTTTCCATGCCGGAATAGGACACTTCTTACATGCTCTCCCTTCTACAGATTCCTCTGCCTCACACACAGAGCTCAGCCACCACAAGGAAGTCACCCGGGAGTTCTGACCCAGCTGCTGCAAACTCTCAAAACTCTTGATCCCTCTTCCCTGCGTCATCCCTCTCCCGTGCCCCAGTGCTCCCGGAAGCGGAAGCTAAAGCAGGGAGCAGGCTCTGCGATTGAAGAATCAATAAAGCGGTGCATTTATGAACAGCCTCCATGGAAGGGAGGGATTTGATGTCCCTTCATACTCTTGTTGACAATAATAACTGACTGCCACACTGATGTGAGGCAGTATAATTTTAAGATCCTCAGAACAAGAACCAGCAAAGGACCGGCACGGAAACAGAACAGCCACCAAAGCCCTTGCTTGTGTGTGGAGCCTGGGGCCACTGAGGGCCGGGAGGCACTGGCACACGGCTCCAGAGCACCTGCAATTTCATTTTGTTTCTTTCCAAGCACTGGGGAAGAAAAGCAATTTGTTTGCTCTCATACTCTGAAGATGAACTTCCCGTGCTCAATCAAACGTTATTATCCCAATGTAAGTCAATTTACCTTTGAATTTGAAGGCTATTTTCTTCCTAAATGGCTAATTATGGGAGATAGATGGCTGTAAACAGAAGCCAGCTTTCCCCTCACTGCTCAGCTGGTTTCTCCCTGGGTGCCTGGGAGAAGATAGAGAGGAAGCCTTGACTCGTGCAACTGGTTTAGGCCTCAGCAGTCCATGCTTCTAGATCACTGCGTCTCCACCCATGTTCCTAGATACTCCTGTGGTGGTTTTTTTTATGCCACTCACTGCTCCTCCCACGGCGCGTTTTGCAGAATTATACTCCCCATCTTAAAGATGCTAGAAGGGGCTCCCTCAGCTACAGAGCTGCTCTGGAATGCCCCTTCCTCCCACAAGGGTCATGTGGCAGGGCAGAGGAGGGGAATGGGAGTGAGCAACACAAGTTTCAGGCCACAAGAGATCTGAGATGAAACCCGGTCACCCATAGCTGCTGCTTTGATTCTCCGGCAGGATTGTGGACCTTGCAGTTGCATGATCAACAGGACATTGGAGCTGATTGTTGACTGTCAGGAGGACCCATACAAGGAGATTTAGCCCCACAGCACTGCTGTTTGCCTTTTGATCAATTTCAGGCCAAGGAAGGGGACTCACGGTGCACACAGGGTTTTCCCTAGGCAGGGCAGCACTGGTAGGGCTTCTGAGGACCTGTGGTGTGAGGGTCTGCAGAAACCCACCTAGCCCTTCCTCTCCTGGTCTCCTGGCCTCTGAATGAGGCCAGAGAAGCTCTAGGCAGGTGCCTCCTGCTTGTCTGTGCCTACCTGTGTTCACCAGCTCTTTTGATCCTCACTACCGTAGTCCCAAGACAGAGGAGGGAAAGGCCCAGAAAGGTCAAGTGGTGTGTCTGAAGTCACACAGCTATTTAGTGACCAAATTGAGTCTTGTGTCTGAGTCCTTGAACTTCAAAGCCTCTGATTTTTTTTTGTCATTTGATAAACCCAGTTCCATCACAGAAAGGGTAGGTGTGGTTCTGTGCTAAGCATGGGTGACTAGCCATCTCTTCAGACCTTTGTCACTCAGCTCACGGTCCTCATTTTGACATCAAAGGCATGACTTGGATATGTCCGTTTGCCCCAGCTTTCTGTGCTGTGTGGGAAAGCCTGTGGGGCTGGAAGTCAGGCAAGGAATTGGGAGAGGCATTTCAGAATCACTTTGGACAAGTTTAAAACCGTTGTCAAGGTCAGACTTACAGCACCAAGTGAGAGAAGTTCCCTCTGTCTCTTAGTCAAATCTTCAGGGGTCTCATGGGTTCTTCAAGGAACTCATGGGTAGGGTTATTGACCAACACAGAGATAACTGGATGAGACACTATTTGTGATCTTTTGATTTGGAACAGCAGCTCTTGTGGGTCGCAACCCCCACAGGGGTCACATATCAGATATCCTTGATAGGAGACATTTACACTACAATCCATAACAGTCTAAAATTATAGTTATAGAGTAGCAATGAAATAATTTTGTGGCTGGGGGTGTGTGTGGTAGTCACTACAACGTGAGGAACTGTATTAAAGGGTCACAGCATCAGGAAGGTTGAGAATCACTGACTTAGAGGGTCCTGAGAATGCATGCCCATGTGCCTGCCTGTGCTATGCTGCAGGCACATTGTCAAGACTCTCTATCAGAACAGAACTGATAGAGTGGCCAGTAAAAGAGGATTTATTAGAGTGGACTACAGGCTGTGTTCATCTAGTCCAATCATGGCAGTCTCTGGACAGAAAGGCCAAGAATCAGTGCACAAGGCTGGATGCCTAGCTTAGTCTTTATTATACTTTGGAATACTGAAGAAGGAGGTTCGAATACCAGTGTAGGAATGATAGATGAACAGCAGCAAGATAGATGAACTTGCCATCAGGAGTGAGGACAAGCAGGCAAAACAAAAAGCTTCCTTCTTCCATGGTCTTTTTTCCCCTCTTTTTCTTCTTCTTCTCCTTTTTTTAAAATGTGGGTTTCAATCAGAAAGTATGGCCCACTCTGATCTAGGGTAGATATTTCTCACCTCAAACAGTTCAATTAAGAAAAATCTCTTTCAGGTGTGCCCGGCTGCTTGATTTTAGTAGATTATGGCCAATGACAGTCAAGATTACCATTGCAGTAGGTATATGCACACTTGAGATTCTCCTGTAGACTCGGAGCTGCTGTCACCCATGCCAGGGAGAAGAGACAGGGTGGGCCATTTCACTTAGTATTTTGATTAAAACAGTAAATTCATGTTGAACCCAGATGGGCAGGTGAGAGCTCATGCCAACTCCAACTGCAACCTGGCACCATTTCGCAACAGCTGTGGAGAGAAAGCTCTCTCTCCCCTGGGACAGGAGTCCTAGTTTGTAATGGTTTAAAGAACAGTCTAAGTCTCTAAGTCTAAAAAAGGGGGCACTGGGAACGGGCCTGGGAGCAATTCTGAATGGACTCAATGATGGGATCTTTGACAAGGACAGGAAGAGGACAGCAGGAGAGAAGGTTAGTGCCATGGTCTCAGAGACCTGCCCTATCTGGTCCGTGCCTCTCCAGCTCTCCACAGACTGCTGAACTGTAAGGAACAGGAATGGGTTCTGGGCCTTTGAGCCTCTGGGAGAGCTGTGCAGCTGAGCCTGGGGCCTGTATTGGATACGGATGGCATGCAGCTGGCCGTGCTGACATTCCAGGCACCGCAGCACGCCAGAGAGCCGCATCCCATGCCAGTTTTGCCAGTTGTCACTTTCCCTGGCCCCAGAAGACTGGCAGCTCTGGGCTTGATGAGAATGCTAAAGGAAACGGAGGTGTGAGGGAGCAGAAAGGCCGGTCGGGGTTTTGTTTATGTACAACACACATGTCCCCTCCTTAGTCTAGCTTCTAGACGAGGTCAGCTTTACAGTGCTGACTTTAGGAGAGATAAATAATCTTACCACCTGCCTTTTAGTCGACTCCCCCACTCCTCTTTTATCCTCTTTCTCCCTACTGTCTTCCTTTTACCCATTAATGTTTATTGACACTCTTTTACAAAAAGCAGGATGCAAGGTGGCGGGACAAGAAAGGTGACTAAGTTACCCCTTCTGTCTTTGTGGTGCTGTCTCCTCGGTGGTTGACCATGGTCTGTCTCATTTTAACGTGAGGACACAGACTTGACAAAGGTGAGAGTCTATGGTGATTTGAATATGTTTGGCTTAGGGAGTGGCACTATTAAGAGGTATGGCCTTGTTGGAGTAGTTGTGGTCTTCTTGGAGGAAATGTGTCACTCTGGAGGTGGGCTTTGGGCTTTTTTTTTCTAGCTGCCTGGAAGACAGTCTTCTGAACAAGATGTAGGACTCTCAGCTCCCCCAGCACCATGTCTACCTGGAAGCTGCCATGTCCCTGCCTTGATGATAATGAACTGAACCTCTGAACTTGTAAGCCAGGCCCAATAAAATGTCCTTTATAAGAGTTGCATTGGTTATGGTATCTCTTTATAGCAATGGAAACCCTAACTAAGACAGAACCCATGTGAAGATAGTCTTGAAGAACCCCCAGAAGGTCTGGGGCTTCTGAAACCAGACTGTTTTCTAAGGCCTGGCTGCTGTGTGCTTTTGAGTAGCTCCTACACTATTTCTTACTTAGAACAAGAGCTACTACTGTTGCTTTCAGATCAAGTGCTTGGCTTGCAGAGCCCCAGCACACGCAGAACCCCACTTAGCCTTTGATGTAACACAGATATTGAAGCAGCTGATCAGGCCCTATAGTATCAGACTCAAGGACAGCAGTTCTGCCTGTGGTCTTATAGCTGTGTCCTGCAGGCCCCATCCAGCACTTTGCCTCGAGCTGTGGCGACCATGGTGGTACATCTAAGGTGGCAGAGAAAGGCTTCCACCTAAGGTAGAGATTTGTCTTTCGATCATAATGAAACAAGAGGGTCTTAGAGATGAGGAGGGGCAGGAGGGAAACAGCACAGCTTCCTAATTGTGGTGTTTAGCCCCTGAGCCTCCTCTTCCCATCTGAAGGCAGATCAGGCTGGGCTGGCAAACTGGCCAGGGGACTTGGAGCTAATGTGAGAGTAAAAACATTTTGTAAAGGGCAAAATGGCAGATTTGATCTCAGTTATGCTCTCCTGCACTTCATCTAAGTCAGAGTTAGTGTATGGCTGGGGTGGCCTCAGGCTGTAGACCCAGTGGTCCTTTCTCCCCTTTTGCCACGACTCCTGCTTTCTCCACCAAGGAGATCCCCATGGATAACTCTCTTTAATAACAGGCTCCAGTCGTTTGACATACTGAGATTCCCCCCCCCGCCCCCCCGCCCAAAACCACATCTCCAGCCAGCAATCCTAACCCTAACCTTTGTCAGTTATTGCCGGGTCTCTGACCAGGTTCAATTTGCTGCAGTCAGTGTCAGGGACTCAGTGGGTAGCTGTGTCCTCAAGCATAGGCACAGGCACAATAACAGAGGACCCAGGTCTTCTGGGTAGAGACTGCCTGGGTCCACATTCATGAGAGCAATGAAGAGGGGCCTGTGGTCACTGGGTAAAGGGAGTGGAGTGGGATGTGGGGGCTCTGGCTGTGGTCCAGTTCATGGGAAGTGATGAATGGACTGCAGAAGGCTGGGAGAGAGGCTTAGACCACTCTCTGCATCTCAGAGCATACAAGGCAGACTCTGCTCCCAACTCCATTTCTCAGAGACAACTAGTGCGTTTTAATAATGTCT
This sequence comes from Rhabdomys pumilio, assembly GCA_030674055.1. Classification (NCBI taxonomy): domain Eukaryota; kingdom Metazoa; phylum Chordata; class Mammalia; order Rodentia; family Muridae; genus Rhabdomys; species Rhabdomys pumilio. The sequence goes on from JANHMN010000024.1 coordinate 15,823,277, forward strand.
ACTTGGGTTAATGAAAGTTGTCGGTTTCATTTAATAAATACATCGCCATTCTTGGCCGTATGTCACATCACACTGGGTCTGCTGTACATCCTTGCCTTATACTGGAGCTAGGGAAGAGGCTAGCAGGGCCCACCAGTGAGAATACGCTGTGGAAAGAACAAACATAGCCCCCCTAAAAGCAGAGTGCAGAGATTGCTGGTATTGTCTTTTTTCTCAGGATGAGACCAGGGACACAGGCAGAAGGGACTATCACTGATTTTCTCTGTTCATTTTTTAGCATGGGAGAAGGAGGCACTCACTCAATGTCTCTGGGAAGGACACAGGCAGCTGCCATGTGACCCAAAGGCATATAGATTTCAGATCCTGTTTGACTTTGGATCTAGTTGGCTACTCACTATCTCTGTGACTTTGGGTAACTTGTGTCATCTTTCCGAGCCTCATTCTTTCTACATGTCATATGGAGAGGGTGTGTTTGCCTCACAGTGCTGCTGGGAGCATTCAACAAGAGGCAGCGCTCAGAACAGCACCTAGCACATAAACACTCAAATCAGAAAGGGGATTGGGAGTCTTCATAGGCCACCATTTAGTGTTATGTGTACATACATAGGCTCTGTAGCCATGCTGCCTGAGTTTAGAGCCATGCTGGGAGACATTGGGTAAGTAATGCAACTCTTCTGAGCCTTAATTTCCTAATCTGTAAACTCTAGGAAACTGCTAACACTTATCTTCATGGGTTGTTGATTGGATTAAACATCTCGGTTATACAGATGGACTCCAGTGATGAAGTAAGGACTCAGAAGATGCTAAAGATTACTAATTTATAGCACTGACACCATTCATAGGTTTATCTCATAGGACCACAGGGAAAAGGGAGTCCAGACACCCTGGGCTCTGCTGTTCATGTTTTGCCACCTTAGAGTGGTCACTGGGCCAAACCCCAGATGGCTCCACACTTTGTAGGGCCTGACAGTGGCTGAGATCTCCTACACACTGCAGGGTGGGAGGCAAGGCAAGGTGACCTCAGAGCAAGGATGGAGAAAGCCAGTCCAGGTTTCCAGCCTTTGTAACTTGGTTCACAGTAGGCTGTGAGGGGAGGAGACTCGAGCATGTTTATCGTTCTGGGGACGGTCCCCTTGAACTCTGTAGGGGCATTAAAACTTAAACTTAAACCATGTTCTTTTCCCCAACCCTGCTGCCATTTCTTCACTAAAACTGCTGGCTGATCAAAGACAGGAAGGCGTCTAAGGGTGACGATTCCCCGAGTGTGGGGGTGGTAACCAGGTGAAGCAAGCCGCTTTGGGGCTTGACTGTGGCTCAGTCTGGTACTCACAATGACATGTCTTCTCGTTTACCTCGTTAAATAATTATTTCTTATTCCCTACAGACAGGAGAGTCTCACCAGCAGCTGGGCTTCTCTGGAGGCTGTGGAGTGGCCAGAACCTTCCAGGAGGCCAAGGAATCATGGCTCAGCCATGAGGATGAGTAGGATGGCCCACTCCGTGAGCTCAGCTCAGTGACAGAACAGCTGAGGTGACATTAGCTGCGGTCTCTTTCACAGAGAAGGAAACTAAAACCGGGATATCCAGGTCCAGATTTTTCCCTAATGCAAAACTGTAGGTGGCTTTGAACAGAACCGTCAGGTTTGATTGGGCCGGGTCTGTTTTCTGTAATAAGTGTGCCAGCTCTTCACTGGGAGAGGGAGGACAGCCTCTAGCGGGTCATAGCAGCCTCCTTCCACTAGGGGGAGCAGGCTCTCCACAGGTGGGTCGTCCCCTGGGAGCAGACATTCAGCTCCTGCATCCAGGTTCAAAGATGTCCTACTGCCTTTCTTAATTGTTGGTTGTTCTTCATTATGTAAGTGTTCGGTGGCTTCTACTGCCCTCAGAGCCCAGACGTGACACCCACAGCCTTCCTGGCAAGGTCAAAGCATAGCTCTGATTCTGCATCCTTCCAGCCACGCCTCTCCTGCCAGCCACGCCTCTTCTGCCAGCCACGCCTCTCCTGCCAGCCAC
>JANHMN010000024.1:15825298-15848090 GCA_030674055.1 Rhabdomys pumilio
GTGGTGGAGAGTCTCTTCGGGACAGGAAGGGGAGAAAGGCAGGATAGCCAAAAGGAGAGATTACAGAGAAACCCCTACCAAAAGCTTCCCACCCACCTGACAGCCCTTGCAAACAGGACTTAAAAAAAAAAAAAAAACCCGAAACAAAGACTGTGTGAGATCTAATTAGTAGAGGCCTAACTCCCAGACTTCCTGAGCAGGGCTCCTCCTCTAGCCCCAGGCTATCTCGCGAATTAAGCTACCTAAGATCACCTCATTAAATTCACTAACCTTGCTTTTCCGCTACATTTAGCCTCTGGTGCCCTTCCTCTGTCCCTGGGAGGTCCCTGTCTGGCATTCCACCAGTGTCTTCCCAGGTAGGTAACACCAGGATTACTCCTCCCCAAATGGCTTCCTTAATCACAAAGCGCCTTGGTTTCAAACTCTGAAGGTACCTTGTGCTAATCCAGGCACCTGGCCCTGCTGCAATGAGATACCTCCCCCTCCCCAATACAGGAATGGGGGAGGAGAGACTAGTTAGAAGCAAAGTGCTGGGTCCACTTGCCTCCTAGTAACCAGCTTCAGCTTGTATTTCTTGGAACCTCAGACCTGGAGCTTCTGGTATGGGGTGAGAGGGCAACCTGTGCGGGTGATGGGCCTCAGAGAACCCTGCAGCTGACTGTTTTGTAGGCAGGCAGTTCTAATATTTGTATTTCTAATATCTACCCGCCATCTAGGACACAAGAGATGCTAGGCATGAGAGTTGCTAGGCATCCTATTAAATAAATGAGCCGCCACTGTGAGTTGGTGGCAGAGGCAGTCACACCAGAGGGGTATTTGTTGTGGAAGAGAAATGGAGGGCAATTCATTAGTACCATAGGAGAGTGCGGGGGAGCGGGTGGAGGATAGGGGGAGGGTTTGGAGAGCTAACACTATGACCAACTTGAATGATACCCACAGCCCTAGCTGACTGTCTCCTGACTTAGAAGAGTGTCCTACCTGCTGAGGCCCAAATGCCAAGAAGACTTGGGGCCAGGGAGGGGCAGCTCCTAAAGAACAGATAGAATGTGGCCCCAGACAGTTTGCCCTCTCATCAGGAGAACTGATGGGCATCTTCTCCTGGGGTTGGTGGCTGATCTACTTAGACATTATTTTTGTGGTACTTACTGTGGGTTTTTTTTTTTTGTTTTTTTGTTTTTTTTTTTTGACTATCCTGAGCATGGGCAACGGAGCAGAGCTACTCCTGCCTTGAGACATGTATGCGGCATTCTTCCTCAACCTACCTGAGGTGACCGAAGAGATGTCAACAAGAATGACTTCGTGAAAGGCAAGTGCAGGGTCACTGCGTGGGGGAGTAATGGGCAAATATATCTGAATGTAGAATGAGGTGACCGAAACGGACAATCTGACAAGACACACCAAGACCAAGTCCTCAGTCAAAGGAGATTTATTTGTCCCAGAGGGACTAAGGGCAGGGAATAAGAGACAAAGACTGGAGATAGAGGTCTAGAGGATGGAGGAGAAGAGAAAGGGGACAAGGGAGAGGGGGAGGAGTATCTACCCTGGGAGGGATAAAAGTGTCTCTGGAGAAAGAGAAGGCAGACATGGCTGATAGGCAAATGGTGGTTGCTAAAGGGACAAGGGGAAACCCCGGAGCTAGAATGAGATATTTGATTTTAATTGGGCATGTTAATTAGGACTGATAGTCTCAGGACGGGAAGTGGCCTAATAAGGGAATAGACCTTGGTGGCTGTGTAATCTAATAGTATTTAGGGAGGGGAAAGGAAAGGCTGGGAACAAAACATACCAGTGCCATGTTTGCCATGCTCTGGCCTGCTAGAGTCCTTCAGTGACAGCTTGGCACAAAGCTCCTTTCTGGGAGCCTCTGAAGTATGCTCAGCTACAGAAACTTGAGCCCCAGTGGACCTGGAAAGAACTGGGGTAGTGGGTCCTGTCCTGGTGACTGTCAACCTTGGCTGCATGTTGGAATTATCTGATTTAATACAGATTAAATACAGATTTAATTGGTTGGAAGAGCTGTTTTGAGGTGGCAGGTCCAGGGTGATGTAACATGCAGCCAGGGCTGAAAGCCATCATCCATTCATGGTTCCCACTCTTCCTGTGCCGGTTTTCTCTTGTGAATAGTAAACACCAGGTAACATCAACTGTTCACATACTGTATATCAGACAACGAGATTAAAAAACTTTTATAAACATAGTTTCATTGAGTCCACAGAACGAGCAATGTTGTTGAAAGGTATTGTTATAATTTTCAGCTTATTAATGAAGAAACGGATTTGGCAAAGTTAAGTAAACTGGCCAATGTCACACATACGTTCAGTCACAAAGACGAGTCTGACCTACTTACAAAACCTGTGCTGTTAGCCATTAGGTACACTGTCTCCTGCTTCAAAAAAGCCTGGGGATGGTGCCCAGAGATTGGGGTCATTTTGATATCCCATCTGCAAGAATATCTTGGTGGACAGTTTCCAAAGCAATGAGACTCAAGAATGACAGGCCAACCTGGCCTGTCCTCCGCCTCATGACAATAAGGAAGGGATAATGACCGATGCTATAGTCACTCAGTCTAAAGAGGCGCTGTGGTGTGTGGACCACTGGCAAACACATAACCTGGTGCTATGACCAAAGGGGCCATTCATTCCTTTGCTTTGGGGGGTGGGGGGCTAGGACTGCAGGTAGAACATGGAAGGGTGGGTCCTGCTGGAGTGCATCTTTTCCTGAGTTCCTTAGAAAGTTTACCACCTCCCTCAGAGCACTGTCCATTGGAACTGACCTCAGTGGTCTCTCAGACCTGTATACATATGGACAAAGCTGTTTTCTCAGAAAACCAAGAACACTACTCCAGATGCAGATGCTGCAGCCTTAGCCATGTGACTGGAGGCCAGCTTTGGAAGTTTTGACTTTTGGATATATGTATCTCTAAGACAGGGGGAAGCCAGATTTACATGGAGGCCTCTTGGTCATCTGTGATAGAAATGGCAGACACCAGGTCTTCCCCCAACCCCTTTCTTCCAACTGCTGAGCACAGCAGCCTCCTATGTACTCCCTGATCATCAGGACTGCCTCTCTCCCATCTGCTGTCTTAGATCTGGCCTAGCCAAGTTTATATCTGAGTTTGGCTCATTGGCTTCAGCTGCCAACAGTGCGCTATTCTGCTCTGTTCTTTGCTTACCTTCAGAACTCTCACTGTTCCACTGGGGTTCTTCCCCAGAGCCTAATCTCCAAGGATGTGTCCTGACCCTGGCTCTGGCAGGCCTGTTGCACACTCCCAATTCCCTTTATGTCAGTCAGCTGTTGCTGTGACAAAATACTGGAAACAATTTAAAAGGTAGAGAGATTTGTTTTGGTTCCCGGTTTCAGAACTGTCAGCTATGATTGCTTCCTGTGGGCCTTGATGGGGACATTTAAAACAGGGGCACAGTAGAGCAGAACTGCTCACCTTTTGGTAGCCAGGGAACAGAGCAAGAGAACACAAGAGTAGTAATGACACTGAAGCCGGGAGGAGAAGGAAAGAGAAAGTGCATCTGGGACCAAGACAACCTCCAAGGTACACGCTCAGGGATCTCCCTCCTTCAACCAGGCCTCCATGTCTAATGCCTAATCGCCAGTTCCTCTGTGAAGGGAGAAATGCATCCATAGAGCGAGTTAGTGCCCACATAGTCCAGTCAACTCTCAATGGCGCCACCTGCTGGGACCAAGCCTTCAGTGCTAATTACCCCCCACCTCCACCCCCTTCGATTACACTTAAGTATATAATGCCCATCACACCTGGCCTTTTTCTTCACTACGCTTGTTAACTGCAGGGTTTACACAATTTGGTCTGTGTGGTGGGCGATCTCTTCCCATCAGCATACAGGTTCCCAGAGAGGGAGGAGCATGTCCAGGTAGGTGTCCACAAAGCAGCTGCAGGCTTAAGCACCCTGGCATATGATCCGTCAGGACCCGAGTGAGTACATTTCTGTGTTGATCCTCTTATAATTTTTTGCTGTGCTTTCTCATTATCTGGCTGTGCTAACAACTGTCCGGAACTTGTAAGTTACTGAAAATAAGTTTTTAGAAGATAGAGGCTAGCCTCAAACCAGTCCAAACTGGCTTCAAACTCATGGCAATCCCCTGTCAGCCTCCTAAATATCTGTGATTATAGACTGGCACCTACGGTTTAATTTTTTTTTAAATGAGTGAGTGTGTAAGTTGGGGGGTTGTGTTAGCTTTTATTTTTACTTATTAATATTAATTTATTCATGTGCTTCTTTAGATGCACGCTAAAAGCCACAGAAAGCCATTGCAGCTAGTACACACACCCCAATATGCGACGCTTCAGTTTGGAAGATCAAGCACTCTCAGAATTGGCTGTGGCTTCTGTGATTACAAGCGCACACATGCACACAGTGGAAGGTTAGACTATTTTCTAAAGCACAAACCTTCATCTACGTGTTTGGCGTTTCCACATGAATATAGGAAGTAGATAATTTGGCTAATGAGTTCCGATCCATGTTCTGATTTCCATCTGGGATCAGAACACCTAGCAGCCAATCAGTCACCTTAATTTTCCCACCCACTCCGTAATCATCTGATTGATGCACAATTACCTCTCCTGTTTCCAGGCGCGTCCCCTTTCTCATGTTTCCCATCCAACGCCAGATAACCTTCATTTCTTCCCCATTTATTTTGTATGTGTTGGCCACAGTTTGATATAATTATTTTTGCAATCATCTTCTATTAGATGAGAGAATATTGCAGCAGAGAAAGAAGGGAGAAGAAAATAAATGCCTTCCTGACAAGTCCTAATATTTTATGTTCACAAATAATCTCCCAATATCAGAGCAATAATATTATTTTCTCAATGTGCATTTATTAAAATGTAAAGTAGCTCCATCATATTGGGAACTAAAACCCCTGCATTACCTTGGCCAGAAAATATCACTTATTTATTTCAGATTACATTTCTGGAATTTTAATACTGTTGCTCTCCTAACCCCCCCCCCCCTTCTGTAGCCTTTCTCCAGCAGGGGAGTGAACCTGACAACTTGATTTCTAAAGAGGCATTGCTGAATGCTCAGGGCCTTAATTTGGTTTTAAGAATTGCTTTTGGCTCTTGATTTACGATGAGGTTCTTTTCTGTGTAATTCTTTTGGCCGAAAACTGAATAGAGGTCTCCCTTTGTGGCTGGCATTTTGACACTGCATTTAAAGACAGGGTACAGGGCTAAGGAGGAGAAAAGCAGAGAAGACTCAGGAAAGAAGAGGGTAGGGTTGGGGTGTAGCTGAAAGGTAGAATGTGTGTAGAATGCAGGAAGCCCTGGGTTCAATCCCTAAATCCCTAGTGCACACACACACACACACACACACACACACACACACACACACACACACGAGGAATTATTGTGGTGGGTTTTAGGGACTGGAGGAATTAACTTTATTATTATTTTTCCTTACTGCACCCAGTGGTACACACTTCAGCCTCTAGTTCAAAGTCAGGATGTTAATTTCCAGATAACTTAGTGCAAAAGATCCTAGATTGGGGCTGGAGAGATGGCTTAGTGGTTAAGAGCACTGACAGCTCTTTCTGAGGTCCTGAGTTTAATTCCCAGCAACCACAGGGTGGCTCACAACCATCTGTAATGGAATCTGATTCCCTCTTTCAGTGTGTGTGAGGGCAGAGTGCATATATATATATCAAATAAATAAATATTTTTTAAAAAGATCCTAGATTGGAAGTCAGAGCATATATATGTATATGTATATGTATGTGTATGTGTATGTGTATGTGTATGTGTATGTGTATATGTATATGTATATGTATATACATATGCATATATATATGTGTGTGTGTATACATATATATGTATATGTATATATATATACACACACACATGTATACACACACACACACATATATAAAACAAACACATAAATAAATATTTTTTTAAAAGATCCTAGATTGGAAGTCAGAAGGTCAGAAGCCAGGAAAGCTGGCCTTTTTCTTGCTTCCAAGTAATTGTGTGACCCTGGATGAATCGCTGACATTCTTTGTTCCCTCAAGCACAGAAAGAAATGTGAAGTAAGATTCAATGGGATTTAGTCCTGGCTGTGTGTTAGAATTCCCCAGAGAGCTTTGAAAAGTTTACCAAGTCAGTGTGGATGGAAGAGATCTCACCAGGCCCCATTTTAGATGGAGAGCTGCCAGTACTGAATGGCTTTTGAGAGAACCAGTCCAATTTAGGGATGAGCTTCTGAAAGGCTATCCAGTCCTACCTGGTCACCACTAAACAGGTAGATTATGAGCAACACCAAATGGGCTCAGCAGGTTGCATGTATGTCTACACACACATATATGTGTGTATCAGTAATGACTAAAGAATAAGAGGTCATGAATTTGAAAGGGAGGGGTAGACACATGGGAACAGCTGGAGGAACAAGAGGGAGGGTGGAAGTGATATAAACATAGTATTCACGAATGAAATTCTCAACAAATAAATAAATAAATGAATAAATAAATAAAATAAAATATACTGAATGGTGAGACCCTTAGGTCAAAGAAGCCAGACTCTCTGGGGGATGGGGGAATGTGCCTGTGGACTGGTGTCTTTATTAACATGCCATGGATGATTCCCTTAGCAGCCAGGGCTGAGCTAGGCAATGTCTTACCAGGTAAGATTGGAGAGACTTGTGTGCAAGCAAGTGGGTCTCAATATCCTGGTAATCTCTAGGCAGCCTTCTTGTCTTCATATCTGGGGAGCAGATTTCCTTAGTGATATGCCCTTGGCAACTGGACAGCACGGAGCAAGAAATCATGGGTATAGGGGGTGCATGGTGTCGGCATTTTCTTTCCTTGCACACATACGCTGTGATCGCATTACTGCATAGTCCAGGGTACTCAGTAGAGGGGTGGGAGCAGTTGCTCCCAGGAAATCTTCCATCAAAGTGATGGCGTAGCTAAAGGCATAGCAGGGATATTACTGAGATGGCATTGCCAATTAGTGGACAGCCTCAAGGAGAACTGTGGAAATGGAGGTCTGGGAGAATGGATGGGAGAAAGGCTAGAGCAGGACAAAGAGAGACAGTACAAAAGGTGGGGTGACGCTGGAGGGAATGGTGAAGCCTTTAGAATGGGGCAGGCTGTTGAAGGTCACAGTGCTCTTTCTCAGCCACAGGGAGGCTTGTCTAGGAAGACGGGATAGAGTTAGTAGCAGTGATGGCCCTCCTGTATGCAGATTAGACTTACAGGTGTTTCTGGGCACCTTGTTCCTTGGAGGGGTGGAGGGTGGTTGTTGCAGGGGATGTTATTAGTTTGAAGAAGGCAGTGGCATTTGAGACTAATGTCTTTGAGTTGGTGTCTGCCATCCCATTTGCAGCTTATAACAAGCCTGTGATGTAAGCGATTGGTGATTGATTCCCTTTTCACAGGTGAAGAAACTGAGGCTCACGGGTCTTTCAGGGATTACGTTCAGAAATTAAAGTGAGCACGTCTGACCTAGTCGTGCCTCGAAAAACTTACATTTCACTGTTACGCCATCTCCTCCTCCTTCATCTTCCGTGTGGGCAAGCTGAGGGAGTAGAGGACCTACGAGAGTGTTTTCATAGGCAACCAGCTTTTCGGGCTCACTATCTTCTGAGGGAGGCCATAGATCCTGGTAGACTTGCTGACCTGCTAAGTTCTGCTTAATCCTTAAAGCAGAAGAAGCTGAGCTTGTCAGACCTACAAAGGTATTCTTTATGCCAGACAAACATGGGCTTTGGAGTTTGGGGGTTGCCACACCCCTAAAAGTAAATGGCAGATCATAGGAAAGCATCATCTTTTCTCAGGGAGGGGTGCAGAGAGGACCAATGGGTTCCCTAGAGTATGCAATTATGTCTAGGGCTTTGGTGAACTTTAGTTTGAAGGAAAAAAATCTCAAGGCTGGATATCCATTTTGATTTGTGATTTTTAAAACGAACACTGATCTACTTTCAAAAAGAATTTGAAGAGGCATGCTGTTTTCTCGGGGAAGTAAAAGATGCCCTCTAAATGGCTTTCTTGTGTGCCCATTGCTAGCAAATCATCCTACTTATCAAATGTGATAGGCTGTGGAACAAGTTACGAAAGCCTATCGAAAGAGTCTTTGTGTTGACTTCTTCCTAGGTGTTTGACACTGCGTCACTTTTCAGGCATGGAACAACCCGGGGCTTGGGGTGGTTAACTGACTTGTCCAGAGACCCACCATAAACAACCAGTGAGCCTAAGATTTGAACCTGGCTTTGTCTGACTTTAAAAGGCATATATTAGCATAGTTTTATTATTATAATACAACACCAGTCAGCTGATAACCTTTTGAAGCAAAGAGACTTTATATTTTAGAGGTTGAAAAATCCAATCCAAGATCAGGCAGTCATTCTGAGCTCTGGGGAGGACCTGCAGTAAGTAGGACCATGACTGGAACTTGTGTAGCTGTGAGATTACAGTGTAGGACAGGAAACTAGAGAACAGTCAGGGACCAATGCTACTCTTACAAACAGTCAACTCTGGCAAGAACTGACCTAGGCTCCCATAGGAGCTATGTTGTGTTAGTCAGGTATTCATTTCTGTGACTAAATACTTCTGAAAAACTAATTTGAAGGATAGAAGACTCCAGGGTCACATGGTTCCATGGTTCCTGGATGACAGTTGAGTGCAGGTGACAGAGTAGAGACGCTTACATCACAGTGGCCAGGAAGGGAGGGCAAGCTACATCCTTCCAAGATACTCCCAGTGGCCTATTTCATGGAAGTAGTCTTCAGTTCCTAATAGCCCCTTCCATTCTGAATGCATGAATGAACCTACTTGATGAAGTTAGCGCCGTAATAAGCCAATCTCATCTCAGTTGTGCTACCTGTTGGGGATTAAGCCTAAAGAAAACACATGAGCCTTCGGGAAGGGAACTTCACATCTAAAACCTAATACACACTAACCCCTTCCAGAAGCAGGGCCCTCAGTGATCTAAAGGTCTCTTACTCCATCTCTCCTCTTTTAAGGTTCTACTGCCTGTAGCTTGACTTGGCAACTTCATTGGTTCTCTTCCACCCTTCTCCACCCCCTTTCACCCTTTCAACACCTTAACACTAGATGGGAGAGAAAAAAACAATAGAGGGGAAAGGAAAGAGATCCTTCAATAAACTCAGGGGTCAGAAAGGGGGCGATGTTACTGTTAGACTACTTCCTGCTGACTAGGGGCATCAAGTTGTTGGGGCAAGTTTGATTTTCATTGTCAGGATATCTAATTTCTTCTTTCTTTTTTGCACACGACCCCTTTTCGCACCTGTCCCTGCTAGAGCATAAGGCAAATCAGAGTTAGCTACTGTGGACAGTCAGAAGCAGTCCCCATGTCCTACACCTGGGATTAAAATGAAACCATATTCTCATTATGTTTTTCTGTGTTTTTCAAAGTAACCAAAATTCTCACTACAATTACCTCTCAGTAGTATTCACAAGGGACCAAGCTCCCGTATGTAATACCTTGGGGTATAAACCCAAATGACATAGAGCTGGTGATATTTCCACTCTGTGACAGAGTTATGTGTATAGGAAAGCAATTGTTTAGGTCACCTTACCTAGTTAATCCAAAGACCCTTCCCTAGCATCTCTGACAAGTACTTCTATTTGATGTGCCACACCTACTGGTGGAAGTCATTGGTTAGGTTATGAAGCAGCAGTTACACTTGCTGCTCCTTTATTTGTGCATCTACAGAATATTTAACAAACGTCTACTATGTACCAAGCACTGCTCTAGAACTGGTAAGTCAGACCATAACTTGGCTCTCCTGGATCTTGATCTCTAGTGGGAGAAATAAGTAGCAGAAAATATAACAACAGGGGGCTGAGGAGATGTCTCAGTGGTTAAGAGTACAGTCTGCTCTTCCAGAGGTCATGAGTTCAATTCCCAGCAACCACATGATGGCTTCCAACCATCTGTTAATGGATCCAATACCCTCTTCTGGTGTGTCAGAGACAGGATGCTCATATACATTAAATAAATAAATCTTAAAAAAATAACCCAACAACAAATAAACTGGAGTTAAAGGCACTAGAGAAAAGGAAACGGTGGTAGAGCAATGCCTGACCATAGGGAGTGCTTTAAATGAAAGGGTGAGGGAAGATCCCGTTAGAGGGCTATCAGCTGAGCTGAGTCTTGTAGAACAAGAAGGACTTATTCCAAAGCTCTGGCAGTGGGGAGGAATTGATGCAGAGTAAGGGGGATCTGTCAAAGCTTTGAGAGGAGATCTGAGTTTGGCATAGCAGTTGGACAGCAGAACCATCAAGTAGGAAAGGATAGAAAGAGAGATTGAAGAGGAGCATGGGGAGGGAGGCAGGAGCCAGATGGAAGAGACCCCATCTACCATTGTGGAGAGCGGAGGTGGAGGTTGGAGTTGTTCTTAAGTGTCAGGGTGCCATCAGATGGTCTTGAGTGAGGAAGTGACATAATAGGATTAAGATCTTTAATGTGATGCTGTATACAGGTTGGTTTGCAGGAGACAGTTTCAAGTATTGGCCAGACTGTTCTGTCTCCTATTTGTCTCTGTCTCTCCAGAATGATCCAATCTAATTCTTGTAATGACCTCTGCACCAAAAGTCAAACCAAACCAAACCATGCCGAGATAAACCACAGAAGCTTATTTCTGTGACATCCCCATGGAATTATTTCTAAAGAGCTATTGGTGTTTCAGTGGCCCTTGGATATCTAGCCCACCATCTTAATTGCCTGATCTAGTTTGTCCCATCCTTAGTAAAATGTAGCACCTAACATTAAACGCTTTTGAGACAGACTGGCTTTGTACTCTTAATAATGTCCAGGTTGGCCTAAAACCCACGAATCTCCTGACTAAGCCTCATGTTGAGAATACATGAGCAAGCTTCATGTATGGATTTTAAACATTTTTTTTTTTTATCAACTCAGGATTCCCAAAGACTGTTAATTCCAAGTTTGCTCATTAATGAAGAATACTAGACTAAGTCGTTAAAGAACAGATGCTCCTGACATGGGACTCCTGACATGTTCACAGACACTTGACAAACCCCATACTCTTCCATTAATGTCTTCAGTAAACCCTTCTCCTTGTAGATTATTGGAACAGAAAGTTAAATCAAGGGGCTTTAAGGCAGGAGCTACAGATGAGCCCCATTCTGGTCCCCATTCATTCTCTTCCCGATGCTTCAGATGCCTTTACAGATAGCTTTATCTCTTCTTCACACCTCATACTTTGCTTAAAATTCCTTCTTTAGCCTCTTATAAATGATCCAAACCCAAAGAAAACAACTTCTATTTTCTTCAGGAACTGGTAAGAGATGCCGTGCCAGCGCTGAGGGAGAGAGAGACAGTACTGAGAGATGGCTGGAAAGCAGGGGGTCAGAGGCGCGTTTTTGCTTTTCCTTTCCTTTTTGGATTTATGGTTTCTGGAATTGACCTGTGTAACTGACTTGCAAACTTCCTCTGAGCAGGGACAGAGCCTGGTAAAGACCTTGAACATAGCTAATGCACAGGGCAAAGTCACCTGAAAAAGAATTATTATTCATTTCCCATTGCAGTTAATTTTGGCACCTTCATCAGGGTTTAAATTCTAGTACCATATCATATCAAAGGGGAAAAAAAGTATTTGATGTACGTGTTAATTACTGCTAAGATGTAGCTACTTAAATCAAGAGTTTAATCTTCATTTGACTATTCAGAACAGCTCTGAGTGTGGGGGGGGTGTTCAGAGAGCCCCTTTTGATTTGGGTTATTTAAATAGGTGATGAGAACTTCAAGCAAAATGGCTTCCTATGTTCTAAACTGGCATTTGGATGTCTTGCAATTAGTATCCAGCAGAAGGAGAAAAACAGCTAAGAAAAATCAAGTTCCTCTAGGAATTCCTACGTCTTTGCCTTTTCTCTGATGTTGGGAGAAAGTTCTGTAAAATGGTTTCGTGTGCTCAAAGCCTTGAGACTTTTGTGATATATAGACCGATAGTAAATGATACCTTAAAAGCATGCCAGAGGCTTAAAAATTAGATCTATGAAGAAAATAATACACGATTGTTTAAAAGCGCAAATTGTCAAAATGATGCTACTCTGAGATAGTCTTCGTGGGAAACATCTCCGATGAATCCCTAATGCACCTGTTTTTATACCATGAAAGTCTAAAACTCATAGAAATGACATGTTATTTGCTTAGTGATTAAATCCCAGTCATTTGTTACAGCTTTACGAGAACATTGTTTTCTTGGATTTCCAAAGCTTTATTGCCTCAGATATAACACTTTGCTCCTAATAATCCCTATTGATTTTATTATATTACCCTATGGTTTTAGATATGTTTCAGTGCCTCGCACTAGCCCTAATGTGCTTTACAAAATGAGATATGTTATCATGGTTCTCAAGCCTTCTGCAGATAATGATCTTGCTCAGGATGGGTGGAAAATGCTCATTCCTGGAGTCTGGGGTGTGTGAAAAGGGCGGTTGTCTCTGGTCTTGGGCACTGTCAGGACATTGCTTTATCCCAGGGTGTTTGGGATGCTGTCAGGTTGGGAGGACCACTATGAGTTGCATCTTTGAAGAGCCTCGAGAGATTTCATCTTTCTTTCTGTTTCGCCTCCCTTCCGAGAGGCCTGTCGCTCATACAAGGTGCTTTGTTTATGGCAATTATTCACATGCTGAACTGGCTTGTGGAGAACCCAGTGTTTTCAGAGAAACTTATGGAACCTCTGGGCAAGGTTTAAAATGTCTTTTCAAGGTGCTTTCTAAATGTTGTTTAAAGTGGTGATGTATGTGATCTCAGGTTGACTTGGCACTCCCATTCTTTAGAGAAAGGTTTTGGGTCTGCAGGACCGAGAGTCACCATGCAGGAGTTGGGAGAAGAATCTGGCTTGAGACAAAAAGGACAGCCCCTGAACGCCCTCCTGGCTGTTTCTGAGGGACACACGGAACCATGTATCTTATTCTAACTGGCTCTCAGTGTGGTTAACTCTTCATTACACTTTACAGGAGACTAGATTCTTGATAGCTAGGGGCTCAGATTCTCCAAGAGTTAAGTACAGCAGCTTTTTCTGAGTCCTGACTCCACACCTCACTGTCCTAACTGCCTACGCCTAGGGCTTCATCAGCACCGATTGCATACGTGCCCACAGTAGATCTCATAGGTAGGTATTACGTATTTTACGTCGGTATCAAGTCTCACCATATAGTCTGGGGGTGGCTTTGACCTCCTTCTCTAGCTTCAGCCTCCAGACTGCTTATATTACATACGCTGCAAAGAGAGATACTAACATTAGGTCTGTTTCATTTATTTAAAAATATTTATTTCTATCACTTAAAATTATGTACATGTATGTGTGCTTTGGGGTATGCTCATGGATGCAGGTGCCTGCAGAGGTCAGGGGCGCCAGATTCTCCTAGAGCTGGAGTTTCAGAAAGTTATGAGGTGCCTGATGTGGGTGCTTGGGATCCTTTGGAAGAGCAGGACATATCCTTAACCATTGAGCAATCTTACCTGCCCTTTAGCTCTACGCCTGTCCAGTAGGCACGGGCAGGTTAACTATCACACTTAAGGCCAGAATGCTAGTTAGAGATGGTCCCACAATCCAAAACTATGCATTGCAACTCTTAGCTTCAGGGCTTTAAATTAAGTACTAGTATACGATACTCACAATTTACAAAGAATTACCCACCATTTAGGATAAGAAAACAGAAATAGGCAGTCATTTGTCTAAGGTGACATAACCCAAACTCTCCCTTTCTCAAATACACCCATACAGTGGGAGATCTATGAACATGTCATGGGGAAAGAAACTGAAGACAGAGGAAGACTGCTCCACTAGCCAACTTACCCCTCCTTGCAATGTCTGACACAGCCCCTGGAGATCAGTGTTTAAGTTAGCATCCTGCCTTGGTTTGGATTTGTATGAAGGCGTGCAGAAACCCTCATCTCTGTGCTTAGTGCATTTCACTCTAATTCCAAAGTCTTAGGGCATGATGTCGTATTCTATCTGAGGTTGAGACAAACATGAGACTTTGAGATCACTAAAGTTCCTGTGTGGTCTTGATGGAGAAGGAAACCAATAAGAAGGTGCAAATGAGAGAACCCATGAAGAACCATAGCTGATGGATCCTAAGGAAGGAGAGGGGTGCCTACGCTCAGGGTCTGTGTACAGGCTGCCAAGTTAAACAACATAGAGGGAAAGTCACTGTGTAGCATAAAGTGGGAAATCAGACACATACATGAAGATCTATGTCCTCAAGGAGACCAACAGACTAAATAGAAAAGCCCCCTTCCCTGTGCTGACACCTCTGTTACACACAGTGAGCCTGCCCTGCCCAACTCCACAGGTGCTGCTGGTAAAAGCCTTAAGACATGGAGGATCTCACAGTGAGTGGTTTTCTGCATTCAGCTAATGCACTAACTGGCCAGAACGGAAGACAGGCAAGATGGAGTAGGTTGTCCTCGCCTGCCCTGCTGCTTTCTACCTGGAGCTCAGAGGGTCCCTCCTCACTGATGATGATGTGAATTTAGTGCTTTGAGATCCCTGGAGGACAAGTCAGGACACAAACAAAGACAGTGCCACTTGGATCTAAATCAATAGGAATAAAGAAGTAGAAAGACTACACGGAGAACAGGAGGGGCAGAGAGTGAGGCGAAGGTTGTGTGCCCCGGATCATCCGTTTTCTCCCTAAACAGATTATTCTTTCCTTCTCTGATATATGCATGGGAGAAAAACAAAACCTGAGGTCTTTCTTAGAACACAGAAGCATGAATCACTCCTGCCAGACAGATGAAGAAAGTGCCATCAGGTGTTTAAAATGCAATTATGTTGGGAAAAGGTAAGAATTAGATGTTTATTTCTAGCAGACAAACAAGTTCATGTCTCTCCACAGTGTGAAAACTCCCCCTTTCCATTCAGGTGACTCCAGAGTGGCCAGGAACACCCTCCTGGGTAGGTTACCTGACAGATTAAGCTTACCAAGCCCAGGCTACACATTGTGTAATTCAGCATTAAGTATCTTATTGATTCACTGAATTGCTGCCATGGATGTTAATGGAGACAAATATTGTGGCTGTGATTTTTCAAAGGGCTGAGTAGTTCCCAGACATCAATAACATCTGTCATGATGTAATGCAGGGCAACCTCAAGATGCTTGACTTGGGGCCAATCATGGAGGACAGGACCGCTGGGTATTGCTAAGTCTGGGGACTTCAGACTCCATCCTGCTGTAGGAATAGAGAAGTTCTCTCCCTTGCTGTCCGCAGCTACAACAACAACATAGCAGGACCACTGTGACCCTAACCAATGCTGCTACCATTTGACTGGAGCATATGTGATCCCAGAAATTGTGTTCAGAGAGGGGAGGGGACTTTCGTAAGATCAATCATCCAGGTAGCTACAGACTAGGCTTGAAAGTAGGGTCTTGGGATTTAATACCCAGGTATGTTCTTGCTACTTGTCAGTAAGATTTTTGAAATCCACTTGAATATATGGCCAGGAACAAGTGATATTTCCTTCTAAAAAGCTTCACTGAAACATTCAGGGCCCAGTAATTGGAAGGAATCAATTACTCTCAAACAAATCCCCATTTCAGTCAAATTCTGCTGGCTGCCCAATCCTTCCTACATTCAGGTTCATCCTCTTGCACTGCTTCTCACATTATCTCTCTGAAAGATGAATCTGATCTTGTCACTCTCTAGAATGAAGACTTCCATCAGCCTCTCCATCTCTCCTCGGAATAAACACGCTCCTCTTACATCTTTATTCCCAGACTCAGTCGCACAGTATCACGTCCTGCCTCCGTTCTTCCCAGCATGCTGGGCATTGCTGTAGTTCCAGACCTGTTTAACCTCCTGACATTGCAAATAAGCAATTCCCCATATTTGGACCATCTCTTTCCTATTTGCTGCTCAGGAAACTCCTACCCATAAGTCAAGAGCCAGAACCCATCGCACTAGCCCCCAAGAACCGCCCCTGCTACTCCTGGCAGATTAAAAAAGACTTTCTCTGTAGGGCTACAGGACACTGTCCATCTGTTATTGATCACAGTGGTTGCCTATGACACTGCATCTCTTTTCTCATCTATCTTTGTTTTTAAATTTGAACTTCAGTGCTCAAGAATTGTCTTTACTTTTGGCTTCAGGACATAGTGGAATCGATCTCTAATTGACTGATAATCTTTCATCCTGCTGGTTAGGTTTTATAATGGTGGAAGGTGCTATTCAGGCTGCTGGAAGAGAAGACATTAATAGTTTTATCCAGCACTTGACACTCCATGCTACAGTACGGACGTATCAGCCAAGATGTATATCACTCCTGTAATAGTGGCATGACTGTTATGCCTTTAGTAGCTGCTTTTTGATTGGATTTGAAGTCTGCTCAACAGGAGGGAATTTTATACTTATACCATGTGGAGGTCATAAGTCCTAAGGCAGAACCTGTATTGTTATTTTGTGAAATGATAAGGTTGTGAAATTGCCTTCTAAATATTTCTATTTATACATACAGGCATGGACTGCTCTCTTAATCAGAGAAGCTTGTTTGCTTGTTTGTTTGTTTATTTATTTATTTTTACAGTGGTCATCGGTCAATGGAGAGATAAATGACTGTCAAAGTGCTAAGAAATAAGGGACTGAGGGCTCAGTCCTAAGTGGAACATTTTATTAGCTTAATCACCCCCAGAAAGGCTCAGGGAATATGGAGGAAGAAGAAGAACTGAAGAGCCTGAGGAAGTAAAGGAATACTGTGAAGGGCTGTCGTTTGGACATGAATGGAATTGACTACTGCGATCATGACTACACATACCAGTGTGGCTACCTACACAACTCAAGATCAAGCCAACTACAAACCTACATACTAGGGGGAGATGATCTCTAGGACCTGCCCCTTATGGAGGAGCTATTGGCTGCTGAGTCAGGAAAAAAATCATTCTTTAAGGTATGGCTACTAGTAGTTTTGCTATACCCTAATGGATGGCCACACGCTCATACACACATGGGTAACACTAACCAAACGTAGTGGGTCACTCGAAAAGAAGACATGAATTTGGAATAAAAATGTGCTGTAGAAGATACAGGCAGAGTTGGAGGGTTGAAATGTGGGTACATATGTTAATATTTCATTGTGTACATGCCTGAAATTCTCAAAGAACATCTGTACTCTTGGTACATGTAGGTAGGTATGTTGTAGATGATTCTTTGCTGTCCAGATAAATGGATCTGGAATCAGCCTGTTTAGGATGTGAGTTTATATCAGGACTTAGGGGAAGCATAGTAGCCCTTGAGATATAGGTTTTTATAGAACTGGGTCTTGGGACCCTCCAGGGATTGAGAATCGAGGTCAAGAAAACAATGCCTTACCTTAGCCACATATTAGGAATCTGGGAAGGGGTCTACAAGGTTGAATGAGCCCTTGCCACCATGCTCCTTGAACTTAGTGTCCTCAAGCTTATGTGCATCAGATACCACCCTGGGGACTACAATCTGACATTCTAATGGATGAAGTTGCATACTGAGATCCAACAGACATTAGAGTGATAAGAAACAGCAATAGTTCAGTGTTCAGTAGCGGACAGGACATGTGCATGTGCCGGCTCTGCGGATAGGCTGCAGAGCTACAGTAGAATCACAGAGATTCCTTTATGTAGAGCAGTGTTTGTCATTGACTAGTGTCTTGGGGAAGTATCAAGAGATAGAAGAAGAAGCCATCTTAGGTGAGGGAGCTGGGAGTAGAAGCCATTGACCAGCTGGTATGAAATCATTTTAGGATGTTAACAGCCCCCCTGTTGATGCTATCCAGGTACAATAGCTATTGAAAAGGCAAACCCAAATTTGAACGTGTGTGTGTGTGTGTGTGTGTGTGTGTGTGTGTGTGTGTGTGTTTGTGTAGAAATGACATTTGTGTAGGCAAGAGGCTTTTGAGAAGAACCTTACCTTTGTGATTGAACTTTAGTATACAGAGTAAAAAGGAAGGATTTCAGGCTGAGGAAAAAGCAAGCAGAACACCATGGGAAGTGTGAATACAACTGTTGGGGAGACAAGCCTAGGATACCCAGGAGCGCTTGGAGAAGAGGAAGGAGAAAACAGCTAAAGCCAGGCTGTGAACAGCTTTGAAAGCCAAATACAAGCGTTGTTATCTTGTCTGTGATGCCTCGGGCAGTCTGCTAGCCCAACATTATCACTGGGGCAGGCTTCAGGGTGGCCCCTGCTGGGACAACCAATGGTGCCATCTTCACCAAGTCTAAGCCTGTCACCTGGAGATGGGAGTAGGCTTTCCCTTAATTAAGAATGTCATGGCAGCTCCCTGGCTCATGGTGACTGATGCTGCCCATCCGGCTGCCACGTCGCCAATGTGCCTACACGGCACATCATCTAATTAACACATCTTGTCAGGTCTAGCGGCCAGCTTCAGTCAACATGCTCTGAGCAGCTGTCACTGGGACCCTGCGTGGGACCTACTGCCTCATTAGTGCTGGGAAGGGAGGTGGCACCAGCATCCGGAGGCAAGACAAAAATGATTTTTATGGGGGTGTTGGTAGGGTGAGAGGGAGGTGAGAAGCTAAGAAAGAACTGAGGGTCCCAGTAGAAGGTGGGTTTGGCACCAAGCACCATGAACCTTTCTTTCTCCTTGAAGACAGGGTGTGTGGCAGTGTGGTAACAAAAAATACCCTGGAACCAGAGACTTGCTTCTCATTCTAAGTCTCCTACCACACAGGGGGCTCAGACTGCTCCAGTGAAAAGTGTTGAGTTGTCTCTACTCACCCTACCTGGAAGTTCTGCTTATTGTCTTACGGGACAATAAGCCACACTATTCTGATGAATAAAATCCCTAAAATGGCATCCCATGGGGACACAAGGAGTCATTTTTAGCTTGACTCCACAATGTTGTTCGGGACACACCTTCAGGCTTCCAAACTTTCCTGCTTGTCTCCTAGTGGTGGTGTCTGTCCTCTCTGATCAAGTGCTAACTCTACCCTTTCACGGTGGTAGTCCAACTCCTTCCCTCTGTTAAGCCCAGTCAGCCTTACTTTCTCCCTGAGGAGTGCGACAACATCTCAGAGAGAATTGCAGCCCCACTTTCCTCTCCTGGCCCGGCTTGCCAGTGACTGAGGATATACATGCCTTAGTGCAATGTCCCTGGATCCCGAGTTCTGTGTATCTAACTCTGCATCCATAAGAATGGACAGTAGGCAGCTGATCAATGTCTGTTGGCCGAGAAGGTGGTATATTCCCTTCTCAGAGCTCTCACAAGATTGGTGAACTCAATTCCTCTCAACAGTTTGTTGTTTGCTAGCCAGCCCATCAATAGGTCTTCTTCCAGGATCTGACCCTGCTCTTCCTTCGGGCAGGGCTTCCAGCAAAGACTATTGTCATTCTCCCTCTCTGCATGCTTTCATTCTTCCCTGTCTTCCCCATGTGTATTGAATTTCCTCTGTCTGTGAAGGGCAGCCTGCTACCTGGAGCTGGTTGGTCCCTGCTCTTTGCTGCTCACTCCATCCTACTATTCCTGTGGAGGGTCTGTCCTGGGTGAAGTCTGAGCAACTGAGGATGCTTTGAAAGCATCTGGTAGCAGCGGGGAGGCAGACTTTTCCAGCCCCTCAGAAGCACCAAACCCACACAATTTGTAAATCTCAGCTAATGAGCATTTAAAGGGCACATCCTAATGAAGGGATTCAGGACTGACTGGCCAGGAAATGCAGGCTGAAGATTTTAATTACAATGCTTCTGTGTTTTCAGTTTTCTTCTTTCTTTGCCTACTCCTCTCTGCCGCCTCCTCTCTGATGTACATCTTACTTCTGGATCAGCAAAAAGAGAGTATCTTAAGTTTTCCCTTGGTTATCTTGCTCTTGAGGGGACTTGGAGATTTCCTTCAGCCTGAGAGCTTTGAAAGTGTGCTTTGACAAAGGATGTGCCCACGTGGGTAGAGGCAGACCAAGACTCTGTGGTGGGGTCAAGCCAAGCAGATGTTTCTCCCCCAGGAAACACAGTGGGGATCCAAGAGTGCTCATGAGTGAGTGGCAGCTGCCAGCCTTGTGAGCTTCCTGGGGTGAAGCACTAGGGTGAGAGCTGGGACCAGCTGAGGGATTTCTGGGCCAAATGGGTGTTCCTTGGGCCTCTCATGGTGCTTTTCTTTCCAAGAGGCTAAGTGAAGAGTGGGGGGTCAAAGCAGCTGCAATGACATTGATCATGAGAGGAACCATTTCTTGAAAGTCTTCCACTTGCTCCTCCAGGTCCATGTCTATCTTGTCTGAACCTCGGGAATCTGAGTTGTGAGGATATTTATACCACAGGTTTCTGGTTGGATCAGTGTGGAGGCTATGGAAGAATGTGGAAAGAAAACAGAAAGTGACTCTGGTTTGGGGGTTGGGGGGATCTGAGGTATCACCTGGATATGTCCCTCTCAAGGTAGGCTTCTCTGTAGGACTCTGACATTCTTTTGACTGCTTTTTCTTGTCACCCTGTGGATCTGGAGTTTAGTATCCATAACCTCATCTTGTTCCTCATGCACAGCCTTCTAAACACCTTTATTAGAACTCTCCATATCTTCCAGTTTAAGAGTCTCTCGTGTCTCCTGCCAAGAGCCCAGCAGAACCACCTTCAGGCCACCTCTTCATGTCAGACACGTGGCCAGAGGCATTCTGTCAGGTCTGCGACTTCTTGGACTCCAGCTTGGATGTGGGTCAGAATGCAGCCTTGTGATAAGACCCCTCTTTTCAGATTTGTGGCTGAGTTGGAAAAGGTGTGCATAACTTGCCTTCATAGAAGTTGATAGTCTTTGGGATTCTTCAGAGTTATGTGCAAGGAGAAACAGAAGGCCCCTCTATGTGGCACGGGTATGCTGGTAGCGAGGGTTTCTTTTTCCTCAAAGTGTCTCGACCTGGGCTATAGTGCTTTTTTAGTTTGTAGGTAGGGTTCCTGCAGTTGAGTGACTTAACAAGAGTTTAGGGTGAACAGTCTCTCCAGCTAGAGAATTTAAGCAGTGTTTTAGGGCTAATGGTGAGATTGCCTCCCTCTA
The DNA here is from genome assembly GCA_030674055.1 of Rhabdomys pumilio. Taxonomy (NCBI): domain Eukaryota; kingdom Metazoa; phylum Chordata; class Mammalia; order Rodentia; family Muridae; genus Rhabdomys; species Rhabdomys pumilio. The sequence goes on from JANHMN010000024.1 coordinate 15,846,280, forward strand.
TTTTTCCTTTGAGCTATTTTTTTCCTGCCTATTCTTTTGTATGAAGTCTTGATTTGAGGACTGATGTGGAGGAGACTACAACAAGTTGAGGCCATCTATCACTCAGGCTCCTAGGACCTTTCTTTCCCCAGGAGCCTCTACCTGTAACGGGGCCTGAGCCAATCAGTCAGCTTTGCGAACTGAAGGCTAGCCACATCTCATTGATGAACTTTTAGAAGCTACATACTGGCCATAAACATATACTTCATAAGTATAATCATCTTATTTCCGATTAGCCTTTTGGCCCGAGGTTTGGCTCACAGTTCCCAACTCTATGCAGGTCTGGACTCATTAGCACTGCCATCCCTAGCTGGTTCACAAGGGAAGCTATGGTCTCTAACTGACACTGGGGCTGGCTGCATCATGTGTTCTGTTCTCTCTCTCTCTCTCTCTCTCTCTCTCTCTCTCTCTCTCTCTCTTTCTCTCTCTCTCTGTTTCCTGATGGCTCCTCTGTAATCTGCTTCCTGTTCCACTTCTAGGGGAAGCCCTAGTCAACTGGGAGAGTAAAACACTTTCTCCCGATCATGCTCAGCCTGCAGGGTCAGCATCTGCCTCTGCCTGGTATTCCCTACACTAAACTATTAAATAAACCTTTATCTTACGCACAGTGTCTCAATACTTCTTTTCTGTTCTTCATTTAGTTGTCTGTACGATCAGACACTAATCACTCATTGGCTCAGCCAGTTGTGTATAGGGTCATTCTACTTCATATGGGGAATATCTAGGGTCCAGAATTAGTAAACCTCTTATTTCATCTTCCCCAACCTCAGCCAGATGTGCTTCATCATTACTGCTGTCTTTTACTTGAATACATGGAACCAAAGGGCAAGGAAGCTGCTCGCTGCAGGTCAGAGGTCACACTGCTTGGAGATGTTGGAGCTTGCATCTTATACATAAGCACTGGCAGTCTCCAACCCAAGCTTCTTTTTATTGACAACTTGAGACTGCGTGTGCACAGTCAGAGGCCCCTGAGATGATTTCACCTCTCTTCTCTGCAAACTACAAGTCATTGGCTTTGTTCAGAACAGATAGAACCCTGAGCACTTTAGAGAGACAGAGAGAGGAGGAGGGAAGCTGCCAGTGGAGAAGTGTGGGGGGAGAGAGAGGTGGACCAATTCACTCCGATTTGCATTTGTAGCAGAGGGGACATGTCACACAAACTGTCATGGCTTTCCCCTGTATTGACATAATAACAATTCCTTTCTTTTCTTAGCACTTTGTAGTTTTCAAAGCACTTTCAGATCCATTAGCTCATTTTATTCCTACCACAATCTAGCAAGGAGGCAGGAATTGTTATCCTGATTTTGCAGATCAACAGGCTCAAGAGCTGTGTAAATTATCCCAGGTCCTGGAGCTTGGATGAAAACCTGAATCTCATATTTCTTGTCTGTGTTCTGAACCTTGTTCAGCTTAATTTTCTAGGAAGAAACAGGACAACTTCCACAGAACAGTAGCTCCTGGAGTCCCAAGCACTTGGACCACCTGAAACCATAGCTTTAAGGTCTGGGAGATGGTTCAGTGGATAAAACTTTTGACATCAAGTGTGAAGCCTGGAGTTCAGACCCCAGAATCATGTAAAAGCTGGCAAATGTGGCAGACACATGTGATCCCTGCACTTAGGAGGCAGAGATGGGAAACCCAGGGCAAGTTGGCTAGTCAGGCTAAAAGAAATTGCCAACCTTCTGGTTCAGTGAAGGAGACTCTGCTTTTATAACTAAAGTGGAGAAACCTAATGCCAACTTTGGGCCTTCACATGTACACAGACACACACA
>JANHMN010000024.1:15848100-15919911 GCA_030674055.1 Rhabdomys pumilio
GAATAATGTAACTTTATTACTTTTCTAGCTCGAGAGTAATTGTGAGTGACACGTCGGCAATAAGGCAGTTCACCTTTCCCTCCCCTCCCTTCCTCTTGTTCACAGCTTCCGGCATTTACTTTCTTGTCTCTTTCCTTGCTCACCCCTCCCAGTTAACAACCTCCTTTCCACTGCAGTTTCTGTTCTATCCTGCTCTAAAAGCACCCCAAGGAAGATCTTGGCAATGGTGTGAACGACTATGGACCAAGCTGTTGGGAGTCCTCGTTAAAGCCTGCCTGAACTTGTGTTCACACTTCTGTTTCTGACATGTCTCTTACATGTGCGCTGACCTGAGCGACCATTGCTGTTACAGTGTGTGACAGGGTGTCCCGGTAAAGGTGGACATTCCTGTATTTTTTACTTTCTACTCCCTTTTAGTCCTGAACTCAGACTGCATCCCCTTATTGCCAGTCATCTGAGCCCTGGGCACTGAGGCTACAGAGGGCTGTCATCAGCACCTCGGACAGCTCCCAAGCTTGTTTTCCCAGGAGGCCCCTCGGTTGCACAAGGACACAGCGAGGGGAATGTGCTGACAAGGTCCCATCCGTACTTATCTCCCTATGCCCAGCCAGTTGGAGTCTAATTTTTAAATCACTCTTTGGCCGATGAAATCCAGCTTAAACATTATCTTGTCTTGCTTTACATCATCCGTCAGTGTATATTTTTGCGCCAGCAAATATGTTTAGCTAGGAAGAACCTGGGTGCTGACAGCTTACCCATAGTGTAGACATGAGGAAGACAGGGAGGACATGCTGGACTGAGGTATTCTTTCACATGCTTTGGTCATGTTCCCACCGCACGGTTTGTGTTCAGACACCATTTCCTGCCTCTTTCCGTCTCTTCAGAAATTGTACTCCATAGAAATGAGACCCGCTCCATGGGGAATTTGCAGTCCTGTTCTGAGCTCTTTTAGTGACCTGACTCCACTCTCTTCCAAGCCCCATGGGAAGTAAAAATGATGTGTTTCTTGAGGCACAGCATCGTAGGCGGACTGAGGTGTCTCTTGTCTACTGTACTGCCCTGTTCGTACACATTAAAGGCTGTGGAGTGGTGGACCTGCAGGCCACTCTAGAGGTGAGGGTATCAGGAGCCGCCAGTTGAGTGCCTACATTATGATGTATGCTTCATAAGGAATATTCGACTCAGTCTTTGTAATACTCAAATGCAAAATAAATCATTGTTCGCTATCTTATACAGCTGACCAGTGTCAGAGCCAGACACCTTAACATCCTAACCTGCACCGTTACAATAACACAGATGGCCACTCCCCTAGTCAAGTGTCTACCCTCATCCCCAATACTGTGACACCTCTAGACACAATTAAGTAGAAGCAGCTGATGGCCTTGAAGGAAGAGCCAACTTGGCGAGGGAAGGGGAGGGGGCAGGGCAAGGTGGGGCAATTCTCTGTAGTATTCAGGGGAATGACCACTCAGATGCAAGAGTCTGGGAAGGATTCCAAAGGGAAAGTAGGCTTGAAGTTTAGTTCCCAGGGTTTAAAGTTTGCTGTTTCATTGAGGAAAGGATAAAGGGAATCAAGTTTCTCTGGCTAGCAGTTACCAGGATATATCTATACATACTGGGGTGGAACACCGTTCTCCCTTCACAGCTCTTTTTATGCCTGCTTTCCACCATCCTGGACCCTCTGTTCTACGTCTATAATAATCATATCTCCTAGTACCCAAAATCGAACCCTGGACTCTAAACTCTAGGTCCAAGCCTTCCTGGTGGCTTTGCTGGTATTCTTTTTACTCTGTCTCACTGCTTCTCTGATCTTCTAGAAATACACTATACCAGAGAGAGCCAGGGGAGAGGGTACATGCACCTAAGAAAGAGCATCATGGACCTGGACGTCAGAGTCACTGTACTCAGTGAGGGAGGCAGTCCAGATTATGACTCTGTTTGCCCTTAAACTTCTAGATCAGGACTCATCCTGGTCTGAGTGTGAGTGGTCAGAGAACACTTTTTAAAGACTATGTTTCTCTGCCCAGTAGGTTGGAATCATTCTTGAACTTGTGCCCTAGCAAGTGCCCTGCAGCGAGTCTAGGTTGGGTAATTAACCTCTAGGCAGGCACACACAGGTGCATGCTGGCTATTGCTGCCGAGGGTCCGTTCTAATGATGCTCATGGGGGATTTTGGTGCTTTCATTAAAGGAAGGATCGCAGGGAAAAATCACTATCACAAGTATGAGTGAGTGATACACACAGGGTTTAGACTTAGGGGTTATACTGTGGCTCCGGGGGAGCAGGGAAGAGTCATTGTTTAGAGGAATGAGCTGTTTGGGCACCCCTAGGCTCTTAGTGAAGAATAATGAGACTATTGGGCTCAGCCATTAAGGGCCAGTGCACAAGAGGAGGGCAATGGTTGGGTAGGTAAGGCTGGAGAAAATGACTCCTCTAAGACACAAATGTCTTTAATTTAAAGTCTGTTTTCTCAAACTCAGTCCCCATCCTAGAGTGACAGATGTGGGGATGCAACTCAACTCTGTCATTTGCTATTTTTAGGGCTTTCGGGGAAACTACATAACACTGCATTTCTGCTTCCTTGTTTGTAAAATGGAGGTGGTATATATCCTTCTTAGAACTGTGAGGTAATGGATACTCAGGGCAGATCCAGGGCATGACATGCATCGTTCGTACAGCAAGCATGGACTATTGTTACTGCTGTTGTGGTTCTTGAACCAATTATCTCTTTTTACGGTAGAGGAAACACCCCTTCCAAAGATTTTTGAAGGATAAAGTGAGACAGGCTGGTAGCACCTAGTGTATAAGAAATACCCATGAATTGAGTGTCTTGCTTTTACTCCACTCTGAAGTGTATTCTCTTGAGGGCTCTTGATGTTCTTAACTCTGGTGGGGGAAAAGATAGGATGCTGTCAGCTGTGTGAGAGCTTTGTCTTCACATTAGGCTGACGTTACAGAACTCATCCTGCCTCTTGGCCATGGCAGCTTTCTGACGCATACCTCCTGCTTTACTGTCTTTTTGAACTCACTTCTCTTTCCATACCCCTACTAGGCTAGGCTCTGTCAACATCTACCCAAACCCTTGTTTCTTTTGAGGTTATGGTCCTCTGAAGGGCTACAGTGAGTTCCTTGTACCTCCTCAGTGCAGTAGGTAGTACTGAGTGGAAGGCTGGGTGCTCTGATGTTGAATTTGAACCCTGCACAACCACTTAATGTATGCTCTTAAGAGAGTCACTTGGTGTCAGAGACATTTGGCATCTCAGTATAAGGGAGTCGACATTCTTGTTGGGTCATTGCTGAGAGGTGAAATGGCGTAACTAACACATGGGAGTCTAGGAAGATAAACAAGTGGTAAGTCCGAGGTTTCTTATTCCCCGCTTCCTCTGGTCTTGGAGCTGCATAGAGAAAAGACGAAGGGCGAGGTGGAGAGTTGCCTCTCCTCCGTCATGATTCACCTCTATCCTCTCATTGTGCTCTGGAAAGTAGGCTTTTAGCCAGGATATCTTTGAGGGCAAAGAACAGAACTTCCTCCCTGGTTAGTTGAGGTCTGATTCCCGTGGTGCCTGAGTTCAGTGTGGGTGGAGACATTCAGAAATTGGCAGAAGCTACATTATTGCACCACGCCATAGTCTTTTCTGCCCACTTCTGCTTTCGTCTGCATGCTCTGAAGGGCACTGCCAGCAGTTTCTGGCTTTCCTCTGCCTCGTGGCCTCTTGTTTGCCTAGTACATATCATACTTCTTCCTTGGCACCAGGTCCCCACCTCCCTGAACCCTTCCTTTTTGCAGCTTTCTTCCTGTCCAAGCCTCTATGTCTTGTTTGTTAAGAACTCCAACAGGCACACTCGGGTAGCTCATCATCCTGAAAACTCTATCCATAGGAATTTCCATTCAAAGGAAAAGAAGAAAGAATCATGTCTAAATGCTGGTGAAAATATAATTAGTGTTGTCTAGGCTGATGGAATCATACTTGGAGAGTGAGGGACCTATTTCTCCCTCTTGGGCTGGATGCCTCTACAGACCGGTTACTTAACTCAAGGGGCAGAGGCAGGCAGATCTCTGATTTTCAGGACAGATTGGTTTACATAGCAAGTTCAAAGCCAACCAGGAATACATAGTTACACAAGGAGACTGTCTCAAAATATAAAAGGATTAAAAAATGCAGAAGAGGATACACTGTAGCAAAAATTTATTAAAGAAATGAATCCATCTATTTATCCAACCATCTGTTCATCTGCCATCAATGTATCCAATGTATCAATCCATTCATATTTCCATCTAGTACACATTTATGTAATGCCTGCAACGTGCCAAACCCAGCGGTGGCAGTGGGAAGACAGACTAACAAACTCACGGTCAGTGTACAATGTAGACTCTGCTAGGAGCACAGATGCATGCAAAGAATGGCATCTCCGATACTGGGAAGAAAAGGATGTCTTCTTCAAGGAGAGACAGTTAAATTCAAGACTGAGGAACAAAGATAATTTGACCTTGCAGTTTTCTTTCATTGTTACATGGGTGTTACCCAGATTAACAAACTAGGAAATCCTTCTTTAAAATGAAGAGTCATGTGTACATAGTTGTGGGTACATGCATGTGAACGCAGGTACCCACGAAGGCCGGGAGAAGTAGTAGACCCCTGGAGCTGGAGCTAAGGGTGGTTATGAGCTACCTGATATGGGCGTTGGGAACTAAACTTCCAGGAGCAGGACTCATTGTTTACTGTTGAACTGTTGTTGCAGCTCAATCTCCATCATCATCCCGTGTTGTCTTTACTTTCTCAGGTTTACACGGAGACTTGGGATGTCTTGGGAATGTGGAGCTCAGAACAAGAGGACAACTTGTCTTGGCTTTGAGTTCTTAGCTCCGATATCTCAGAATCTAAGAAGGTAAGTTCCTCTTTTCTCAGTTCCCCCTCTTTTAAAAGAATTGGCGCATATTTCATTATACACAACAATGGGTTTCATTATGGTGTGTTCGCATATGTATGGAATGTATTTTTAATCACAGTTCCCTCATACCCTCTGTTGTTTCCCTCCATCTCCAAACATCCCCTTCCTTCTCCCAGCCAGTGTCCTTGCTGTTTTTATTCCTTTCTTTCCCTTCTTTATAAAAAAAATCGATGACTCATTTAGTTAGTATTTCTTATGAAAATTTATTTATGTATGTATTTATTATGTTGTGTATATGGTGTGTGTGTGTGTGTGTGTGTGTGTGTGTGTGTGTGTGTGTATACCATGGCATGCATGTGGAGGTTGGAGGCAAGCCTCCTGGAGTTTGTTCCCCTCTTATACCTTTACATGGCTTCTGCAGATTGAACTCAGGCCCTCAGGTCTATGGAACCATCTTGTTGGTCCTTATTAACATTTCTTACAGTATTCTGGGTAAGGGATTATTGGAATGGGCATGGATTCCTTACCACCTACTTCCTCTTGAAAAGACTTTCCAGAAACATGCCAGAGCCCGGCACAGAAGCATTTTGTTCATTTCCAAAGAGCAGAAAGCTTCATGCTGCTGTGTTTCATTCCCTGTTGCTGTAGGGGAAACTCTTGTCTGTCCTCTGGCAACAGCTAGTCATCTTCCTCCTTAGGCCACCCAGAACTCATTTCCTCTCTCTTTTTTTGTGGCTACTAGGTTGTTTAGAGTCCATATTAGGTCAGCCTTGGCTCCCAGAAGCTGTCCAGGGCATGGCAACACCATGAATGAGTATGAAGTCACATTCATGAAAATCTGGAACACTCAGATGCTGGGGCAGACATTCTGCCTTAGATGGATTGAGAGTATTGCTACATGGGTATGTTGTTTCACAGGAAATTCTCTCCTCCTTGCCTTTTACTTATTCTGTACTTTCTCATCACTGTGCTCAACAATGGTCATCATGCATAAGCTTTGGTGAGAAGGACCCCAGCTTGAATGCATGAAATTAATTTAGTCTAGGGACCCTAGTAAAAAGGTTTCTGCTCTACGTAGGACCATTATGTACAGGGACTTCAAGAGCCAGGTGGTGACCAGTCTCTATGGCCCCAGTGGCATGAGGCACAGTGTTTAGATATTGAATAACTCTCATCTTTTTTTGCTCAATGATGTAAATTCTCTTTTATTTGCCACTGTATCCCCAGGACTTGAGACTAAGCAGTTTAATGACTTTTTGGTGCATGAGTTAAGAATTACAAGTAATACGAGAGGAAATCGCCATTTGTCCCACTGGACTCTCAGCCCTGGGCTGGGGTGCTGGAGCCTGCCTCTTGTTTGTGGTAGCCAGCCCCCACTAATCTCAAAGACCAGGCAAGAGAAACACAGGAGCACTAATAGATCTGGAGTCTTAAGCTCTGGAGAGCCACCTGTCACATAAGATTTACCTTCAAAGGCCACTTGCTCTGACCTTTCGATAACATTTAAAAAAAAAAGAAACTCAGGTATTGACCAAATCAGCCCTATCTTCAGTAGAGGTCTAGACAGCTATTTGTACTTCTATTTGAATTTCTTGGTTCTTTTCTTTTTGAACCTCTGAGTAAGCACAAAGGAAGGAAAGTTCCTTTGCTTGGCCAAATCTCATTTAAAAATTGTTTGTATTTTTTTTTTAAAGTGGAACCCAATCCCTTAAGCCTTTAAAAGTAACCTCTGCTGAGCTCAATAAACCATTTCCAATGTGGCAGCTTCTAATCCAGGAGAGCTCAGAAGACAGATGCTAAACAGCCACCGATCGCATCCCAGGACAGTTGTGGGGTAAGTCTCAGGGCTCCACAAGCTGGAGATGTGATCGCTAATCCTAACTCTATTTCTGTGTCTGCTCTGTTAGCTGGCCCAACTGTGCAATTAGTATTCTCTCTGGTGGTGATTTTCTTCAAATATATTGGGCCCATCAATCACCCAGTTTCCAACTCATCTGTCTGGATCAGTCAATTACAAAGTTATTTTTGAGCCGCTAGGATTCTCGTGAAACAGACACAAGAAGGAGCTAAACTCATTTCAGGTTTGACTTCTGCCTCTGGGATCTGAGGAGCTCGGTTTGCTTACACTTCGTGGCCGTCCAATCTGATCTGGCCTGGAGAATAGAAAGGCCACTTGCTTAATTGGAAACACTTTAGTACAGATATCCATTAACTTATGCTAAATTACAGTAAAACATCTATGGGGGGACTTGATGTGACATCTGCATGAATACTAAATAACTTCATTATTATCTGCGCTGTGACGATGCATATGAAACAAAACGAATGTACCCAGAGGAGACAGTTCATCTCCTACCTTCCCAAGCCTTACTGCTTTGTTTGCCCTTGCACTAACAAAACACAAACAAACAAACAAACAATCAATCCAACATGATTCTTTTTTGTGTTCATCATTTCCTTTCAGTCACTGAGCGGTCCTGGCAAGTGGAGACTGGCTTGGGCTACCCTGAGGAGTGACTATGAACAGAGCAGAAGTGAGAATTCTGGTGAGAATTCTGGAAGAAGGATGTCAAGACTGACTGAACATCACACACACAGACACACACACACACACACACACACACACACACACACACACACACACTTGAAAAGAGTCCTCCTGTGGAACCAGCAAACAGACTGTCAGTTCAGATTAGCAACATCAAAAGCATTCCAACGTGCTCCCTGTGCGAATTATGTGACAGATCTGAGGGAAGAATTTGGCTTCTTTTTACTCCAGGGCTTCCTGTTCCAGGAAAGAATGGCTCGGAGGGTCCAGTTGGTCAGATTAGTATGTGTGTCAATTAGTCTGGCTCCCATGACTTTGGGCCCAAAGATACATCTTCTTCTGTAATTTGATACCGCTCCACACAGATTCTCTCCAGGTCTCTGGGTTACCCGTAGGACTTCCAGAATGAAGATTATACTTGCCTCTGCTAAGGAGTGGTGGAGACATAGGTGAAAGACTGTCCCTGGTTTTCCTCTTTTGGCCATGCTCCAGGTAACCTATCTCTTCTTCTGTCCTTGGTTTTCATACTAGCTCTGCCTCATCCTCTGGCTCTTTTGTCAGCTCAATAGATTTATTCTGATGTCTCTCAAGTCTACAACTGGCCTGAAACACCCCTGTACTCCAGGATCACAGACCTGCTCCTCTCAGTCCTTCCTGCCTTTATAAATTTAAAGCTCTCTGTTTACTCAAGTCACCAACCCTAGAGTACACTTAGACTTTTCTCATTCTGCCACATCCACGTACAATCTGTCCCCATAGCCAGTCACCTTTCAGTACTTCGTCTGCTTTCCCCTGGCCTCCAGCCATCATCACTGGCTACCCAGAGAGTTGCTGTGGCCTCTTCCTAGTTCTGAGGTCAGCAGTCTCTTATCTTTGGCCTTGTTTCAGAAGAGCCACTTGGTGTTTGCAAGGCTATTTGTCCCTTCACTGAATTGGGGTCAGGGTGTCACATGGACTTTCAGAGGTTCTGGATCCACAGATCTGATTTAAAGGGATACCTTTGGTTTTCACAACAGTGAGAAAGGGGAATGTGGTGCTTTCCACCTGGACTGTGGACAAAGAAGGGTCCAGGTGGTAGGGTGTGCCTTACTAAGACATTTGCAAGCTGCATTCCACATGGGCCTCTTGCCTTTTTGCGGGGGAACATCTTTACATTTCTGCATGATGTTCAACTGACCCTTGCAGCTAGCTCCATTTTTCTGATTGTGCATCAAGAACTTAGCTCCTGTAGCCAGATTCCCACTATATTTAAATGCATTTCCATATTAATTTGTAGAGTATTCGAAAATCCAGAGTGAATCCTGTTCCACTTAGAACCATGTTTTACCTGCCGATCCTCGCCGAAGTCCTCTTGCTTGGATGCAGGCATCCCTAGCCTTTACTTGTACCTATCAGAAGGAAAGCTCCAGGGCGCAGTTGTGAAAAGACTCTCTTCTCTATCTGACACAGGGCAGAGATGCAGTGAGAAGAAGCTTTCCTCTGAAATGTGCAGAGGGTGTTCTGGTAGGAGCTTGGCTTTCTACAGGGCCCTTCACAAAGAGAACCCTCAGGTCCTTATGGAAAAGGCACGTCTCTATAACCAATGGGATGGCAGGGGGCCCCTAACAATCTTGTTAACACATCAAGTAATGGATTTTTGACAGATGCCATCCTGCCTTCTAGTTCCTTCTTCGCACTTCTTTCTCACTGGTCTCACTGGGATTGGTGATTAGTTCTCACTGTTTCTCCTTCTGAGACCAGCGAGAGGCTCTGTGTGTGCCAAGTCTTGTTGTAAATGCCTGACTGTGCCCACACTAGGCACTGCACTCCTGAGAGGAACACAGTGGGGGTCAGATTGCTTGTCTGTGAAATTATAACCTAGACTCCAGAGAAATGCAACCCCTGCTCTCCTCTGCCTTTCCTAAGCAAACCCTCAGGCTAAGATCAGGTTCCGTTTCCTTGAGTGACCACCAACTCCGACAGACCAGGCTGCAAGAAAGCCAGAAGCCACAGAGATGCTGACAGTATCCCATGGGAAAGGGGAGGGACAGGGGCAGAGTGGGGCTACAGGAAGTCATAACAAGGAAGGGTAACACAAGAATATCCTTCAGTGACATGTTGGTATGCCCCATCTAGTCCTAAGGTTTTACATGCAAAAAACTCTTCCACACCCATTTGAACAGACTGTACATATTGTACATGTATGTATTCATGTGCGAAGGTGCACATGGGAATGTAGTTATGGGCGCATGTGTGTGTGTGTGTGTGTGTGTGTAGGTCAGAGGTCAGTCTCAGGTGTCATTTGTCAGAGTCATGCACCTTGTCTTTTGAGATAGAGTTTCTCCTTAGAGCCTGGGACTCATCAGCTAGGTTAGGCTTACTGGCTAGTGAGCCCAGGGATGCACCTGTCTCTACACATCCTCATGGGATTATAAGCATATGCCATTACACTTGATTTTCTAATGTATGTTCTGGGAGTTGAACCCAGATCCTTATACTTGTGTAGCAAGCATTTACTAACCTCAAGCCATGGAATGAACATTTACCAAGCATCTCCTGTGTGTGAGGTTTGAGGCTAAGTATTCAAAGGTGAACAAAACAGTTTCAGAGACCATGAATCCTATGATCCAAAATGGTAGGAAGATGGTTGGCTCCTTCCTTTCTCCCTCTCTTCTTTTCTTTTTTCTCTAGTACTCCTCTCCCTTTATTCTTTTTCTCCCTCCTTTCTTCTTTTTCCTTCATTTACACCCAGCGCAAAGCACACATGCTATAAAGAATTTGCAGCTATAGACAGTGCAGTTACAGCACGGGAATTGGGCTTGAAAACTGGCTCTGTCACTCACTATATACTTAGCACTGTGTCCATAGCTTTATTTTTTTTCCATTAGGTACTAAGAATGGTAAGGTTTTTTATTTCTTAGGGTTAACATGGGGATTTAAAAAGATAATGTGTATTAAAGCTCTGGGCACATAGTAAATGCTTAATGAATGGTAGGTGAAAAAAATGAATGGGAAGAGAAAGAAAATGCCAGAGACAGCAGAGTAAAGCTCATTCATCATTTGTTGGAGGTTAGGCCAAAGTCCATGGCGACAATAGTGTTAAGAAGACCTTGTAGAGTAGAGAGGATTTCTGTGTATAAATGAAGGACAGAAACAGCCTGAAGGCTGTAATGAGAAAAAGAACCACTTGCTTCTGGAAAGAGCATGATGGAAACAGGTTGAGGCTCAATCATGGAAGGCCCTGATGGCTGTGCCAGGGACGAGGACTTGATGCTGAGCAACGCCAATCATTAGAGGCTTCAGAATGAGGTGTAGGAAGGTCAAGGTGACAATTAAGGCAGTAGGAATGTAATGGAGAAGAACCAAAGATGGAGAAGGAGCCCAGAGACACTGATTCACCACAGGGAAACCACGTGAGATGAATAACAAAGCTGATGGCAAAAGAAAGGAAGGGATTGTGAATAGCTGGCATGCACTGGTGACCAAGGACTGCAGAGAGGACGAAGCAAGGCTGATTCTGGGAATTTAGAAGGGGAACTGAAGCACAGTTGTTCTTGGAACACAGAGAAAATATAGTAACTTTGAGAGGAAAGGTATCTGTGCTGTGGATGGCTTCTTAGGACCTCATAGAACTCCCCTATGCAGATGCTCAGCTATAGTTTCAACTAAACCCATGGTCTAAGACTCAGTCTAAAGCTCAGAGCAAGGATGTGGGAGCCGCTCTCTAGGGATGGGGAGAGAAAGTCTTAGCCAGGACATAGTCCAGAAAGGTCTAAGGGCTAAACAAACTCTGATCTCTGGAACCAGCATTGCTAAATGGGAATGGATCCAGTGAGTAGCAGGAGCTGAATTGAGATCTGGAAAACGAAATGCAATATCAAAAATGATGAGGAATTCCAAAGTGTAGGGAGGGGATGGGTCACCCACGTGGTCCTAAGTCTCACATCCACTGAAGCCTGTGTGCTGCGTGGGAAACTAGAAAAAGATGAGGAAACGGGAGGCCAAAGGGGAACTGGAAAGCAGGTCAGGAGGGAGTGAGCAAGTAAGGATGCAGGAGGGGTTGGCAATCAGATGTTTAGGAGTTCTGAGTTGAGAGACAGTTGGGATTGAAAAGGTCAAACTCTAGGGAGAGCCTGGAGTCACCAAGCATTGTGGGTTGAGTGAGGGGAGCTCAGAGCTAGTGCTGAAGACCTGAAGGAGGAGTGTGTGTGTGTGTGACCCAGAAAACATTCAGAGGAGATGAGAAAAGTAAAACATGCTGTAACTGATAGATTGCCGGGAAAAAAAACCCGAATTGAAGCCAATGTGGAGAAATAGAGAGGAATCATTGGTTCCCTTCCTACTAAATGCCTCAAAAAGTTAACATATTTAGTTGGAAGGACAAAGGATATCTACCAAAGAAATAATCAATAGGTTTCAAAGCTAGCAAACAACGGACATGCTAAAATGTACGGTGCTGATCACAACCACTTAAGTCTGGCACTTTTGATCTCGACGGGTCTCAAACATCTGATGTCCTACGATGCACCACTGAAAGCCCCGGGGAATTCGGAACACATCTCACAATAGGGGAGCTTGTGTGGACTTTGATGGAGGAGACGGACAGGAATAAAGAGAACGTTTTCAGCAACAGGAGATTGAATACATAAACAAAGGTGGGGGGGGCGGATGAGCACACTGTCCTGGAGCTCATACAAGGTTGATGTAGGGTGGACACTAAAGATGGAAAAGTTTGGGCAAGAAAATGCAGCTGTGTGGACTGGCCCCAGAATTCAAAAGCCAATGGCATTTTTCCTACCTTGACTTTCCTGCCATCTTAGGCTTGGGCCTCTCTGGTTATTAGTTTTAATCTGTACTTCAAGCATCCTGATCCATGGTGCCTGTGTTCATCCCTTGTCTCAGTACTGCAGCAAAATGCTGGGTAAGCGCAAATTAAAGCAGGAAAGGGTTAATCTTATTTGCAGTTTTTATAGTCTATCATGGCAGGAAGTTTATGGCAGCTGGAACCTGAAGCCACCAGTGACACTGAGCCCACAGTCAAGAAGCAGAGAGAGACATGGGGAGGGGCACTTGTTTGGTTCACTGTCTCCTTTATATTCAGTCTGAGACCTAGGCGGTGCAAGGCCACTGCCCACATTTAGAGTGAGTCTTCCCACCTCAATTAACCTAATCTCTGTAATCTCTCATGAATATATCTGGAGATTTGTTTCCATGGTGATCTTAGAGCCCATAAATGACAATGAAGATTAATTATGACCGTTCCAATATTGAATACATAGATCTCTTGTGGCAATGACTATATGATACTGGTGGTTGGCACACTGGGCTTCCTCTGTCTGAGGCAGAGAGCAGCTGGTCTCCGCAGCTCCTTCAGCCTGTAGGGTGTTACAGAGAAAGCAGACTGAGAGCTTGGTAAGCATGTGTGGTACACTGAACCCAACGATGAATAACTGGGCACGAATCAGAGAACATATACTGGACCTGGGCTCCAGTGTTGGGCCAAAGCCTCCCACAGCCAACCAGAAATCTCCATGTTACAAAAAAGAAATTCTAGGTTTGTAAAGAAAACATTGTAGGAGGCTTTCAGAGCCATTGTTAATTAAAAACACTCCCAGTTCTCAGAGGGCATTGTCTCCCTCCATTCTCTCCCCTTGCACTGAATGGCAGATAAGGTGGTATCTGAACTTCTACTTGGACCACATTTAATTAAATGCCTACACTGCCCGCTTCCTCGCAAACCCTGTTTTATTTCCTTTCCTTCCTTCCATGCTAAAGAGGGCCAGGGCTTAATACTAATGCATATGCTGTTAAACCTTTTTAATTAACTTCAACTTCTTCCAGAGATTTATGTTTAAACAGTAAATTTTTTTGTTGATACTCAAATACATAGGCGGCACTCACAGTGATGTATGAGCACTCTTGTCCTCAAAATGATTCTTCGTGAGTTACCGCCAGAGACATTTTCATGAGCCTCTTTTATTAAAATAATAATACTCAGCAAGGCAATAATGCTTTACAACCAGCAGCTAATTAACCCACCCCACCCCCCCAACAGGTCAGCATTAGCATCTGCAGGTTAGAGATATGATCGCCCAGTGGTCCCCCCCCCACCTTCTAGTCAGCAGCTGAACCTGGCCCAGGCTTGCATTCAGCATCTTTGAGTAACGATTTTCATCTAAAGTGCATCTTTGTTCTTGGACGGTAGCTCCGTCTCTTATTACCGTTATTTATTTTGCTCTTGTTTTAGTGCGTCCCCTGCACTCGGTATCAGGCTGTCTGATCTGCGGGCGACCTCTCACACCAGATCCTCACCAGCTCTTGGGAAAAAAAAAAATCCCTTGCCTTTGAAACTCTTGTGTCTAATTGCAAAACCCATTCACTCCCCTACGACTCTCAATGTGTGCTCCAAGTATTTTTAATCAGGATTACCGCTGTCGACTGTAATTGCGGCACAGCAACCCTCTGCCAACAAAACCAGTGTACCTACCCAAGCTTCTGCCCCATTCTTCATGTTGGGGCTGTACTTTCCGGCGAGCCATGCAGTTATCCTCTCTGCTGTATCACCGGTGAGCCAATTATCTCAATTTTGGCATCAGATTCAGAAGAGAGTTTAATGATCCTCAGTGGTATAAACTGAATTTTTATTCCTACAGCAATTTAGTCATGATGATGGCACTTAAATACTTAGAATATATTTCTCATCTTCCCATCTTGACAAACAGGGGGCCAGACAATCGATTCAGTCACTTCTTCGGACCTTCGCACTGACACCATTTTGCAGAATTAGGAGCTTAAGCTTAGTTGTCCCTGTCCCTCTGCCAGCTGCTAGGGAAAGAGAATCCCGGAGACTCCCTGCTTCTCTGCTGAGGATTCAGGTGGACATCAGAGCAAGGTCCCAGGACTTGTGTATTCACGTTAGTTAAGTCATTTGTTTAAGTCATTTGTTCAGTTACTCAACAAATATTTAATGAGTTTCTACTAGGTAAGAGAACTCGGCCCCAGGAGAGAGCAGAGATGTACCATGCCTGTTCGGTTTCCTCTAATCAAATCCAACTCCAACCCCCGCCCCCAGCTGGGTTCCAAATTATTTGAGTACTTAATTTACACATATGTTTGCTCCATCCATTCGGTAAACATTCAGCACGCACCTTCTAGCTATAAGCTATTCCCCTGGGAGCCGAATGAATGGTTTACAAAGAAGATCTAATCTGTCAGCAAATCCTATTGGCTCTTCCTTCATCACTAATTTGGGAATCTGGTGCTTTCACATCCTCCGTGGCTTTGATATGGCCAATCACAGTGGTTCTGAGACTGGTTTGTGGCCAGAACCTTCTTACTGGTCTCCGTGTATGAGAGAGACCTGAACCAACCTGACTGACTTTTAGGCCATGGCCATAGGACTACCCAAGTGAGAAAATTAGCCATTAGTATAGACAGCCCTGTGACATGGGCTCTTGAGAGGAAAAAGATGAGAAAAGAGAAAGGATGCTGAGGACCAGGAAGCTGAGTCTGCTTCCTGATTGGATACAATGTGATCTCACACTTCTGCAGCTATGGCTTCCCTGACAGAATGGACTGAGACCCTCTAACTGTGAGCAGGATTAAGCCCCTCCCCTTTAAGTTTCTGTCCACAGATACTTTGTTACAAATATGAGACAAGTAACCAATATATGCTGCTTTGGCCCTCATCTCCCACTGTCCTCAGCTCAGCAGAGTGATCTTTTAAAACATATACAGTGACCTTGCTATTTCTTCAAAAGGCCCCAGCGCTTTCTGCCTCACCTTGAGGGAAGGCCTGGTTTTGCCTCTCCATCTCAGTCTCTGATCTTCCCTCTGTTCACCTTGTTTCAGCCGTTCTTGTTTCTTTGCTGTTTCTCAAACTTAACAAACTCTTACCTCAGAGCCTTTGCCTATCTGTGGTTCTTTCTGTTTGGGAGGTTCTCTCTTTAGTTACACACATGGTTGTTCTACATCACCTTCAGGACATGGCCCCAGTGTCAGCTTTTGTGGGCTGGCCAGGCTGTTTAGAATGCTCACCTCTTCCTGCACTGGGTTACCATCTTACTCCCGTGGTTTTGTCTTCCTGGTATCCTCCATGTGACATTTTTCCTTTATTTATTTTATGTCTCTCCACTAGAATGTAAATTCCACGAAAGTATGGGCATTTCTGGTTTTTTTTTTTTTAACTAATATATTAAGGCCAGCACACAGATATTTTAAAAATTATTTGTTGATATCTATACATATATAATGAATACATATAATAAATATCCTTATCACGGTCTTTAAGGAATTTACAATGAACCTGAAGCTTTTATCTAAAAAGAAACAGGAGCTATCCTTCAAGAAAGCCAGATAAAATAGTTGAAAAAGCACAAAATTCTTTTTGCCATATTGAATGAATCAGGCAAAAACAGGGCCCTAGAGTCACAGGTATATTATATCGGGAAAGAGTTGTAATCCTTGTGGAAGGGAGACAGAGGTTCTTTGATACAGCGGTCTATGATGGGTCCAGGAAAAACTCTTGGGATTCTGTGACTGGGCCCCTTGTGTGGCATCTCATGAAACTCTGGTGGCCACTGCAGCTGGCAGCCCTCTTCATCCTTCTTCCTCCCAGTAACCAGCACCATCCTACAGTCAGCCCCATGTCCTGCTCCTGCTCAGGATCCCTGACTGTGCTCTGCAGATGTCAGGGGCGAGTATCTGGGGGAAGGAAAGTCCTGTCACTTCTCCTGGCTGATCTTGACAGGAGATGTCAGGTTAGAGCTAGTTATCTGAGAGCCTAACTAGATCCTGAGGATAAATCTCTTATTTTGGTAGCACTTTAAAATAAGTGGCAGTGGTTCATGCATAATTACTTCTGAATTATCTAGGGGATTCATCAGGTTTGATTATAGATGCATAATGAACTTACCCAAATTTGAGGGTATTAGGGAGATATTAATTCTATATGAAACCTCACAATTCATTCATGTGCCATTTGTTTTCATTCCTTTTTTTATAATAAGCTAATTAGTTTAAATTATTTGTACTTGTACAAGGTCTTGAAACACATATAAGGAATGATTATACTACAGAACCCAATAAATGAGAAGCTTTAGAGACAGCATTAATTGTGATAAAGGGTTCATAAAGCAGTAGATATTCAATTTTCCCATTGGGGTGGTAATAATAGGTCTAATCATGACACCTCCATAAAGTCGTGGGAAGTCCCTAATTAACATTTCTGAATTCAGATATTTAAGAGAAGGTGGGAGAAGCCATTGTGCCAACTGGAAGATGAGGCAAAAAGGAGGAGTTCGACCTTGTGCTAAGCAAGAAGAAAGGATGAAGTAGTTAGGGCTTGTTAGTTCCGTGCCAGAAGGAAAACGTGCATTCAGAGCCCCCTATCTGTTCATAGGGCTCTGTGGGGAAAGAGGGTGCCTGGTATGTGTGAGGCTCCAGGCTCAGTCCCTAGCGTGAGAAAACTAAGTGCACACCAATGCCAAGCAGGTGCAAGGTACTTCACATGTGTGTCATATCATGTCCACAAGCGGTCTCTGGGGTAGGCATGATTGTTATTTCTAAAGGTCAAGGGACTGGCATGAGAGAGCCCATGTAACTTGCCCACAACTCCCCAGGAGTGCAGCTGGGTCCTTGGTGGATCTAACTCTGAAGGCAGCACTGATCCCTGTTTTATTATTATTATTATTATTGGATATTTTATTTGTATTTCAGATGTTATCCCCTTTCCCCATTCTCCTCCTACCCCCAGGAATCCCCTACCCCATCTCCCCTCCTCCTGTTTCTATGAGGGTGTGCCCCACCCACCCACTCCCACCTCCCTGCCCTCGAATTCCCCCGCACTGGAGTATCCAACCTACATGAGACCAAGGATCTCTTCTCTCACTTATGCCAGACAAGGCCATCCTCCCCTACATATACAGCTGGAGCCATGGGTTCCTCCTTATGTGTTCCCAGGCTGGTGTTTAGACCCTGAGATCTCTAGTTGGTTGGTATTGTTGCTCTCCCCATGGGGCCACAAACCCTTTCAGCGCCTTCAGTCTTCTCTCTAACTCCTCTATTGGGAACCCCATGATCAGATCAATGGTTAGCTGTGAGCATTCACCTGTGTATATGTCAGACTCTGGCAGACCTCTAAGGAGACAGCTAGATCAGGCTCCTGTCAGCATTTACTTCCTGGAATCCATATCAGTGTCTACCTTTGGTGACTGCACATGGGATGGATACCCAGGTGGAACAGTCTCCAGACGACCCCTCCTTCAGTTTCTGTCCCACACTTTTTCTCCACATTTGCTCCTATGAGTCTTTTGTTACTTCTTCTGAGAAGGGCCGAAGCACCCACACTTTGGTCTTCCCTCCTGTTTTTTATGGCTTCCCATATGTTCTGCTCTCCTGGAACAACAGTGCCGATATTGGCCCCATTCCTACCAACTACTCCTATCGAAACAGGGCCTCAATGTGCAGCTCTGGCTGGAACCTGATGTGCTGGTCAGGCTGGCTTTGACTCATGATCCTCCTGCTTTAGTTTCTAGAGTGCTGGAATTTCAGATTATGCTACTATACCCAAATCTTGGATGGTCTCTTTCCAAAAGATCCAACAGGACTCCAAAGTAGAAGCTTTTCTCTTTTCTTTCCTTGGGGCCATCATGGAATAAAAGCCAAGGACCAACTACCTACCTGACCGGTCTCCTATTACTATTAGGAAAAGCCACACAAGGGTTAATGCAAAAAAGAAGTTCTGCTTTGGATGAGACACCAGTTTAATTTATATTTGATTAAAAAAGTCATCCATTCATGCATTCAGCAGCCGGTATTTGTTAAATGTCTCCTCCACTCTTAATTGGGTTTTGTTGAGGCGGTGGGGGGGAGGAGGGGAAAGAGCGCAGGTATAATAAAGCTTATGCCAGACACCTTGTTTATAATTTTCTTGTGAAGAATATATGTACACAGCTGAAAAGTTAAGTAAACAAGAGAGTGATTGAATAACCAGGCAACTGAGAGATGCAGACAGCAAGCTTTCTTCAGCAAAGTGGAGCAGACAGCACTGGGGCCTGTTGCAGGCAAGCAGAGCCTTCTAGGGTAGTTCAGTGATGTATGGACAGGGACAGGATGGCAGAAGGACCCCCAGCTGGACGCTGTCAGAAAACCAAGCCTTTGTCCTTCCTTGGTCTATAACTAAGTGTTTGACCTTGGGAAGAAATCTCTGTCTCATAACCCTGGTGCAAGATAAAGATGAAGATTCTTCACAGGATCCTCATGATAAAGAAATACATAGCAATGACTCTGAGCAATGTAAATAAATCAATCCAAAGGCCACACCCAGTGGGAAAAAGCCCAATGCCACAGGTACCACTCTTACAAAGGCCAGACGCTAAGTTCATCTTTGGGAGAAGGTCTTCGTAAAAATCACAAGGAGACTGAGTCTCAAGTCTAAGCAGACTTTGAGGAGGTATAGCCAGGACTATGAGGGAGTTTTCTTAGAGAAGCCAGCTTCCCTGATATTGTACTTGAGTGAACAGTAGGATCTAGGATTGAGAAAGAGGGTTTCTTTTTTCCTTGTCTCTTGTACTGTCTAGAGCATGCCAATTTGTTCTATGATAGCTGCTTTCGGCTGTACCAAATAAGTAAAACAAAAGCCTGTAATAGCCCCCGTGGGATTGTGTGATTTAGGGAAGATGATGTGGTTTCTTCTCGGAGGGTCACTTCCTTGGGGTAAGGGGCACATTTGAGATACCATTTTATCTTCTATGACCTTAAGCTCCAAACCCGGTACAAACCTTGGTCACAGTGAGGCTGTAGCTAGAGTCTGTACTCTACAGTCTGACACCTTCAAACCTTTCTATCACAAGCCTGTGGGTCTAAATGCTGACCCACTCATTTCTCCTTTGAGATATTGGACTGTTTCGGACATCTGCACCCAGCTTCATGAGGCTGGGGAGTGAGGGCTCATGGCTGGGCTATTTAGTAGGGCAGGGAGGGACTTCTCTACTGGGGACACTGATTTATTGCTAAAAGTTGCTGAGAATGAGTTTTCTTCTTTGTAGCCAGGACTTTCACCAACTCAGTGACAGGATGAAGAATCAACCCTCAGGAGATGGATCTGGGATAGTTAAACCAAAAGGAATTTTCAATGAGAAATGTGGTTTTTTTTTTTTTTTTTTTTTTCCCCTTCCAGGAAGCTGCCTCTGAAATACTGATGATGAACTCAGGATTGATTTTTCCAGAAGAACCTCAGGAGAGGAGTTCATGAAGAAATGAAGAGAATCAAGTGTGACTGAGACTTCTCCTTCCCCTCATCATACCATATCTGGCCTTCTTTGTGTGTGTGTGTGGGGGGGTGGATTTTATCCTGGCCACTTTAGGGTTACCATACAGACATGTGAGAGGTCTGAGCCCCTCCAACCCTGCCCTGGATCTTACATATATAAACATTTATTTCCCCCTTTTCCCACATTGCCTCTACATCTCTTAATTGGAATATAAATGCATATTTTAAATATTTTTTTTCTTTAAAGGTTTTACCCCTTGTCTTTCAGAGGTATCATTAATCTATTGGGTGTCTACAGACATTATTTCTTGTCTCCGTGGCCTTCAGAAGAGAGCTAATCTGCTTTATCTTAGGGAGGAGGAAAGGACATTCAGACGAGTCACTAGCTTATTCTGGTCCAGGCTGCACTGGTGGCAGGTGGATCTTGTCCGTTGTTGGCCGGTGATGGCAGGGCCATCTATCTATTCCCATTTTGTGCCCTGTGATTTGGCTGCTCTGGGAAGGTTTGGGAGAGGCAGAGGGAAGAATAAGAGTGGGGTTCAGGGAAGGGGTAAGAAAAGAGATAAGTGACTTCAGTCAGGATAATTTTTCCTGATGTCAAGCCTTACCCAGGAGAGCTTTCGCTGCTGCCTGCTTTTATCTGGAAAACAATCCGAGCAGTATCTCTGAAAATTAGGTCAGGGCTTGCGATGGCAGGGGCTTGCCAAGGTGTGAGCCATCTGAATCCTCTGTGGGCTCGCTCCTTGCTCTGCTCTGACAAATGCTTCCTTTGTTTCCCTGGAAAGTCTGACTTGTTGAAGCGTTGCCTGTACCTGCTCTCTCCCACCCACCCCCCTCTTGGGCTCCCCACAGACAACTGAATTTGGAAAGAAAAGAAAAATTCCCGCTTGTCAAGCTCTCCCTCCTCCTCAGAACTCGATACCTTTCCTGCTGTGCTATCACTCTGGGGACTAGAAGCCACTTTGAGGAGGGCGTGGACCCAAATTCTTATAATCTCTTCAGCAGGATACATGGATCTGCAGTAGGAGGCTTAGACAGGCTGAATGGACCCTTCTAGGGCCAGCAGTGTCAGAGGTAACTCCTGGTCTTGGTCTCCGGGGCTTTGGCATGACCCAAATTTCTTGGTGGCAAAAGCCTGAATGAAATCCTGCCTGTTCTGCTAGGGTGGGGCATATCCTCAGTGGTGATGTCAACACCTCACTCCTAGTTTTGAGGACAGTATGACTTCTCTTACATTGCCGGTGCTGCACAGGCATCTGATAATACAACTCTTTAACTCTGCAGAGTGAGTGTGGCTGGAGACGGTATGATAGATATTGGAAGCTACTAAGAGCCCCCAGAAGTGCGCAGTAAGGACAGCCCAAGCCAGGAAAGTCTTGTGAAACTGTTCAGCCCCTGAGTCTAACCATTACTTATGCTCTGTAAGGAGGGAAAATTGAGGTGTTTCTAGAACCAGAAAATCGTCAGGTATTCCCAGGAGTGTATCTGAAGGTGTGTGAAGTCAGCAGTACTATCTAGTGAGGTTGGAGAATGTCGGTTGGCTCTGTCAGGCTAGTTCCTTCATCCGTGCTTCAGTTTGTTATTTGCAGAGTGTTCTAAATAAGACAACACAAAGTTAGTGAGATGCTTCAGCAGGTGAAGGCGCTTACAGTAAGCCTGACTACCTGGATTTGATATGGTACAAGGAGAGAACCAACTCTCGCAGGCTGTCTTTCCTCTGATCTCCACATATGTACCATGCATCCCTCTGTGCACACGTACAAATAAATAAATAAATATAATAAAAAAAACCCCAAAGACAAAAGACTCTAATAAAAGAACAGCATATTAGAAAATGTGGATAAACAAGAAACCTGAGAACATTATCAGTTGAAATTAAAACAATTTTGTCAGATTTGAGGAAGGCAGTAGGGTAAAAGTTACCACTCTGTGAATGTGTCTCCTCCAAAGCTGGAGTTTACCACTGTAGCAGTATTAACAAGGGTCATTACCAGGCCACAAGGGATGCTCCCTCCTGAGTGGTATTAGGTCCCTTACAAAAGAGATCCGTGGGGTTGTGTCCTCTTGGGCTATCTATCCTGCTGTCCTGTGAGCGCACAGACTACTGGAATGTAACAAGGCACCATCTTGGAAGCAGAGAGCGGCCCTCATGGACAACCAAGCCTGATGCCCTGACCTTAGACCTTTCATCCTCCAGAAGAGTCAGAAATAAAACTGCTTTATTATAAATTATTCAATGTGTGTTTATTTTGTTATAGCAAAAACGGAGGAGACTGAGATGAATACTGTGATCAAAGTCACCAGAAACCCGGAATAATGGCTTCAAAAAGTTTTGATCTTAATCCAGTTCCTACCCGCCCCCCCACCCCAGGTCTGATATGTAATCACAACATTCAACTCTGACAGAAGGGAAGGACAAGGCAGAGAGGACGGGATGGCTGGGTCCTTGGTATTCTTGTTCATCTTCTACACTGACTGATTGTTTCTACTTTAAAGGAACTCCAAGAAACCCATCAGAAAAGTCCCTCAAAGTGGGTGGATCGATTTCTGAAGGGTAGAGGCCAGCATGGCATGCAGTTGGTGGGCATGCCTCAGCAAGTTAAACAAACCAACCCAGGGGCTCTGGAGAAGCCTGCAGGCACAGTGGGCACAGGACTGCTAGGTGTGTGCTGGCAGAAGCATTGCCCCAGTGGAGTGTGGTGTTTGGTAGGGAAGTGTCCTTTTTCTTTTCCTATGAGGAAAGAGACCAGGAGGTATGGAAATGCTCACGTGTAGTTGGACTGGGTATGAGGTAGAGTAAGGGAGGGAAGAGGCTGGTGGAGAGAGTGTGAATCCTTCCCAGGGAGAACCAGCAGGGAGTACAGATTGGGAGGAAGGACCACCTGGGCTTTTTGTGGGCAGTGTCAGGTGAGTCAGAAGCTCTGGTCCCAGGCATGCACGGTCATGGGCTGGGTTTACACCTGTGACATCTGCATTTTACTTCCTTGTTGCTTGTGGCAAGATCCCCGCCCCCACCAAAAGAAATGTTTTGCCTATGATCTAGGGAAAGGAAAGGAAATAATTCAACCAGGTTAAGGTCAAACTCTGTGAGGCCATTTGGGTTTTTTCTACAAGGTTTTCTGCGTGTGCCTATTTGCTGAGGCTCATTAAGTCTCCTTGTGGCTTAATGTTCTGCTTCTGGAGGAGTCCAGTTAGCTTCTCTTGCCCTGGGATAGATACCTTCTGAGGAAAGGATGCTTTAAGAGTCACCCCTTGAATGCCCTAGTTCCAAGTGTAGCTGCCGTGTCTGTCATGGTAATGTACAAAGTCAGTCATCTCTCTACAAATTGGTGCTTCTCGTGGTCCTGAAGTATGTGCTCATCTGCCTCAGTTGTGCACAAAGTATTCCCAACTTTAATGAGATGATTATAAATATTTTTAAACATATTTCAAGACGTGACACCTTTAATTGTCCAGGAAAACACAAAAGCCAAACTTTCTAAGTCATTCCTATGAAAAAAAATTCAGACGGTGCTTCCATCTGGAAGAGAAAGTCTTTCTGTGTTCCTTCTTCCTCATTTTAGGGCTGGAGGTGACTCAGGGATGTACCTTGCAATTTTCATGATCCATTGGTGTCTCGGTAATGAATGTTCACCACAGCAGTGCCCTCATTTAGCCTAATAACCCCAGCAAGGTAATATTTGATTTGTGCTAAGTATCTGATTAAACAACATAAAGTATTTAACCTATTGATCTTTTATACCTTGCCAGCCCTGTATTCCTGGATATACTTTAATTACTGGCTTGGAGAGCTCTCTTGAATGGGCTTTGCATCTTGTTAAGTTCCTTTCTTTCTTTTAAGGCTCCTTGTCAACAGCTTTCTCTTCTTGTCTCTTCTAGGTCATTATTCTACCTCCCATTCCTCTACCACATCAGCTTGCTTCTGCTTGGAGACTGATATTGGGATGGGCATCCTCTAAGTGGCCATGAACCCTACCGATTATCCTAGAAGTATACTTTGTCTACCATGAACATGGGAACATGGAGATTCCTTCTAGCTGACAGCCCTGTCTGAAAGCATGGTTCACAGTGGTTGGATTAACCTTACCCTTCTATCTTGAAAGGTGGAGAGGCAAATGGGCATCTATCAAGAGGACTCATAGGAAGCTATTTGAACTGGCCAATTAGCTAACCACTCTACCCTAAGCCACTTAAAGAGCTATAGAGAATCAGGCTCCCCATCCCTTCTGGCTGCATAGAAATATTGTGAATGTTAATAATTAGTTGATTTACATGCTGTCTTTCTTTCAAGAGTCTCAAACATGCTGGGCTTGTTTGTTTTGTTTCTTTTATTTTAAAAATTGTCTCCACAAAGGCTGAGAGAGCTTCTCCATGGGTTCTTTTAAACTGAGAATAACACCTCATAAGATTAAGAGAATTCAATCAGGAAATTCATGTGGAACACTTACCATAATTCTTAGCACCTACTAAGTGCTCAGTAAGTAGAAGCTATGATTATTGTATCATCTTAGTCAGCTTGATGGCTCATGGTTTGCCTAGGAACTTCTGAATAGTTTCAAGGCAGGAAGATGGTACCCTGGCTTATGTAATTGAACACTTTGCCTAGGCTTTTGACAATCATCTCACTCTACATATTAGCATCCTTAGGTCCCTGAGTCAGTTTTGGACCAAAGATAGTAAACTGTGGAGGGAAAGAGGCCCCTAGAAGGCAAATGCTTATGTTCATACACTGCTCAAAGTCATTTTAAAGACTAGTCAGTGTGATAGTTAGCTTTGAGGAACAACCTGATACATGGAGAATCAGCCAAGAAGCGTCTCAACGAAAGATTATTTATATTACGTTAGCCTATGATTGTGTCTATGGGGGATTATCTTGATTGTGTTAACTGAGGTAGGAAGAGGTGCCCACTGTAGGTAGTACTATTCCCTTGGCAGGGGATTCTGGATTCTTTACGAGTAGAGAAACGGAGCTGAGCACAGATAGGTATGCATCAAGTCACTGCTCTCTGCTGGATATAATGAGACTAGCTATTTCAAATTCTAGTCTTCGTGACTTCTCTGCTATGGTTGACTGTAGCCTGGAGCCAAATAAGCCCTTTCTCCCTTAAGATGCTTTTGTCAAGGTATTTTATCACAGTAACAGGAAATAAAAGTGAGGTAATCAGAATAGCTGTTTAAACAGAGCACCCCAGAGTGTCTTCCAAAGGGTGATATACAGCTAACAAGGCAAATTAAAGGACATCCTTCCTGGCCACACTAACTGAGCCAGGGTTCTTGTGAGGAAAGTCCAGGCATTTGCAATTAAAAGTGATTCTGCTCTATAGTAAGGGTCACATGCTACTAAGTTGTCTTCCAACGTCAACTCCAAACGTGGAATAAACTCCCAAGAAAGACTGCAGAGTACTTATTTTGCAAAAACATCTCATAAGCTCTACTTCCTAGTGACATTCTGGTGTTGAAAGGGACAATGGAAGTTTGGGGTCACTACCAAGCAGGGGCAAGCATACAGCTTTCAGAGCATGGCTTGGAGACTTCCCAGTAGTCCTTCTGAGATCCTGGGCACATAGCAGACTCTTGTCCAACTCAGGGGTAATCGGAAAGGAGAGAGGCTAAGGGTGTCGTCCGCAGTGTTACTGCAGCAGAGTTCCCTCTTTTCTTCACAGCCTCTCTGAATGAAACATTTCTACTGCATTCCCCTCCCCTTTGGCAGTTACTCTCACTTCAAAATGATGTCCCTTCAGTGATTGTAAACCCAAAGGCAGCTCATGGAAGCCATGCTGTTTTTGGACACGATCGTGTGTACACATACACGTCCCGCACCATTGCCTTTGTTCTAAAGCCAATAAAAGTGATTTTCAGATAATCTGCTGCTTCAGAGCCTCTGCACCGCTGCTCTCTCCATTAGCATGGCTAATTGAAAACTGACTATGTGTCCTGGACCAATTCCAAGCAGGGAACCAACCCATTGCCTGGAATGATCTGGGCTCCCCAAGAGAACTGAGCAAATATAGAGAACTATGAAGCCGGGTGCCCACTGAAAGAAGAATATAGGTTTAAGGATGATCCGATCAGTCCCAGACCAGAGAAGCAATCTTGTTTGGCATGTCACATTGATTTCTGAGTCAGTAAACTGTAAAACCGTCCAGCAGCTAGAACATGAAACAACTCAGAGAAAGATGAGGCTTGGCTAGTAAAGGATGAAGCTGTCCTAAGGCCAATGAAAGATGCAATGTGGTTTTTCTGTGGGCTGTGTATCAGCACCTTCCTGGAGGCTACAAAGGACAGGGAAAACAGTCATGTGTTCTATTTGACTTTGTGAGGATGAGATAGAGTCCACTAAGAATACAGATATCACCCATTGTCTTACTACGTAGCTCTGTCTGGCCTGGAGCTCATTTATGTAGACCAGGCTGGCCAAAGCTTCTACCGAAAGCCACTGTGTGCAGAAACCCCTCCATATGCGCCTTAGTCGTGTTCTTTTGTCTCAGGGCATCATGGTGAAATATCTCAAACAGATCTCAAACATGCTGAGAAAAACCAAAAAGGCCAATAATCCCAAAATGCCTACAAACACCAAAACCAAGAAATAGAAACAAAAACAAAAACAGAAATAAAGCACAAAACTGTAATCACCTTTCCAATGGTGTCATTTTTCTTATGACATAAGCTCCCAGATGGCACAGGCACTGTCTCTTGGAATAAATAGCAAGCTGCAGAGGGTCACGCCTCGTGTGGGTTTCTGATAAGTATGGTTTGGTTGTATGCTGTTTATCACAAAGACAACAGATAGTATTGTCAGACAGACTCATGAGCAGCTGCCTTTTGCAAGAAGAATGGGAGAAGTCCCCTGGAACTTTCACAATTCTGCCTTCTGTCCCAAACAATATGAAATGAAAAGCCTGGGCTGAGGGCAATGGGAAGCAGAGACATCCTTCTCAGAAGGGCTAAAAAAAAAAAAAAAAACCCAAAACCCCAAACAAAACAAAAAAACCCCAACCTACGCTCAGGCTTAAACTGCACTCATGGGGTCTTATGGTGTATGCATTCTCTATCAGTCAGAAGTCAGCTGACTCCATATGTACCTGCTTAGCCCCTGGACATGACTCCTAATCACTGCTTGAGGACATGAAGCAAAGCATTGCATGGTGGGTTCTGGGAGTAGGGATTGAAGATTTGGTTATGGAGCTAGATATGGAAGTTTGCTTTGCCTCACATCAGACCTTTAGAAGGGCCTCAAAAGCCTAATCTATCCCATCAAAGATTTTGGCTTACCCACTTCACACAACATCTGGCTGAAGAGGAACAAAAAGCCAAAGCCTCCTAGGTGTTGGGAGGAGCCCCAGAGCCAGGATGCTCTACTTCAATCTACTAGGATCAAGTTAAGATTCTAAAGAAACATTTCTAATCTTTATAGGATACCAAGAAGTGAATGGGTGAGTTCTGGAAAGTAAGGAAAGACGGAAAGTTGAGAAAAAGGAAGAGAATTAGGAAGCTTAGGAGATAAGTTTTTCCCTAAGAATTTACACCAGGGTCTCAAAAGTGAAGGATATCTTTGCTAGTAGTTTCTATTTAAAGATGTATGGCTTATGACAAAGCAACGTTTCTGCTGGCATTCACCAAGGAACCAGGAAACAGCTGAATAGCAACTCTGAAAACTCATTACAAACAAAAATGAGCCCTTGTCACTAATGGCCTAGTGCCATAACAATGGTCTGTGGCTTTGGGGGAAAACTTTGCGTGTAGACCTTGACTATGAAAGAAAACAGGGAAAATGGAAGTAGAAAGGCTGCTGGTGTCGGAGAACATCAAAGTCTGCTGTATTCAACCATTACAGTAATAAAAATGCCTGAGATGATCAACTTAAAGGAGGAAAGGGTTAGTTCAGCTTACAATTGGGCCTGTGGTGGTGCAGTTCCTCATGGTGGGAGCCCATGTTGGATGCTTTCCCCATCAAGGTGACCGGGAAGCAAAGAAAGGTAAGGAAGATGGGGTTCCCACCTCTCTCTCACCAGTGTGCCTCCCAGTGACCTAAATTTCTTCTAGGTCCTGCTTCCCAAAAGCTTTCAGTAGCACTAGACTGGCTACCAAACCATCAGCACATGGTCCTCTGGGGGACACAGCTACACTACAACAAAGCTGATGAATGTTGTGTGCTGGCATCGCTGGGCATGCCAAAGCAGTACGTGGTGTGTCAAAGAAACAAGCTATAGAGCAGAGTGAAAGAGGAGGCTGACTAGGTCACCCAAGTTACAAGCAGGCTCTCAGTATCATCAGCTGATAGCTAGAAGTTTTCTCTCTGTTCATCTCTTCAGTAGTTACTCCATCTCCCCTTTTCTCCTCACATATTTCTACTCAGACCCACTCCCTATGGAAGAGAGCGCATGCCTGCTGCACTGTCTTGGTAGGGTAGGAAACACATAAAAAGCATAACTATCTTCATTCACAGGATCCACAAGGGTGGGATGTGAGGGCCATTAGTAGTGTGTGAGGGACAATGGGGAGACTATCCCTGACATGCTGGGCTTTATCACTGACAGTCACTGGCTGTTGCTTTCCTTCAGTCCCTAGTGTTCCCCAGGGTGGTTTCTACTACCCAGGCTAGACGGATCTGCCTATCGTGATTAAAACGCCTCCCGGGAGCAGATGTTTCTGTAGAAGATGCACAAACAGCTGAGGAAGGCAGCTTTGCAGAGAAGTGGCGCATTCCACGTGGGAGCACAGCCTCTTAGCCCCTGGATCTCTAGCATCAGAGCCCACCACTCCCTGGAGCCAGCTCCCCATTTCTGAGCAGCAGGAGAGTAAGAGGTTTGCATGTTGCCCTTGGAGGTGCCAGGATTCCTTAATGGAGAGGCCAGGGGTGAGGTATCAGCTTCCCTCCTCCGAGTGCCCTGGTGCTTGGTCCAGTCCAAGCCCAGAGAAACAGTCTAATCCTTCAGTGTCCAGGCCTGACCAGCAGAGGAATGCCTGTGGCTTGGGGATTGAAGGGACTTTGCCGGAGTAAGTGTGTGTCTATGCTTCTGAGCCCAGGCCCCTGACATCAGGGAAATTAACCAGACTCTGTGTGTTGTGGGGATTGTGCATAGCAACCTAATCAAGGCTTAGTTTTTCATTAAAATTTCCATTAATACTGGGGTTGTATAGATCAAGCTGAATGAGACGATCCATAATGTACCTTCCATACTCTATTACCGTTCTGAGGATCAGAGGGGCGTTGTGCACCTCTGCTGGGGACATCAGCATCTCCCTCAGTGTTGTGTCATCTTCCTCAGCACCTGCTACACAGAATGAACAAAGTACAAAGAAGATCACCCAGAATCCCACCCCCTTCTATGAGACAGGCAAGGGGACACAGAAGAAGAGAAAGGCAGAGGTAAAAAGTAGAGCATACAGAGGAATCTCATGGGCCAATGCTTCACCTTTTCAGCATAGAAAAGTGTCCTCTCCCACTGGCATCTTTCAAGAGAGGGTGTGAGAGGACGTGGGAGTCTGAGGGAAAGGAAGGACAGCAGGTCATGTGTGGGGAATAAGGATGGAAGAATTCAAGCTATAGCTTGTGGGGACACTTCTGTAGCAGTACAACCTAAAGGACTGTTATCTATATAAATTCTACCTATGTCTCAAGCCAGTTTGTGGGACATCTTGAGAATGGGTGTGCTTGTTTCAGGGCTCATAAAGGTTTGCCCAGTGATGACTCAGTGAGCTATCTGTCCTTGATTGTAGCCATATAACCCTGTTTCCTGGGCCACAGTCATCCATGCCCTTTGACAATGCTAGGCATTGGATCCATCTCCTCTAAGCTCATGTTCAGGAAATTCAACCTCCAATATCATGTGTTAATGGTATGTGTGATGTTTAGCATTAAATATCAACTTGACAAAATCTAGAATTTCCTGGGAAATGACTTCTGGGCCTGCCTGTGGGGCATTGTCTTGATTGCATTAACTGGCCTAGGAAGACACACCTTTTGTAGGTGACATCATTTCCTGGACAGGGGATCCTGTCCTGGCAATGAGAGAAGCAGTGAGCATGCACTGACTCCTCTGTTTCCTCCTGTGGATGAGATGTGATCAGCTACTATAAGCCCTCTGCCTTGACTTCTCTGCCATAATGGGATGTATTTTGAACTGTGACCTAAAACAGATCCTTTCTTCATTAAGTCCCCTTTGTCAGGGTGCTTCATCACAGCAACAGAAAAATAACTGGGGCAGTAGGTGACCAAAATTTGGTGGATCATGAGGGTCCCTGTGACAGTACAAGTGGCTTTTGAGGTAGACACCATAGCTGGCACTCTTCCTTCTTCTTGCTGTGATATGCTCTGCCACGTCAGGGCGCCGTAAGAAAGCCTCTGTGGACTCTTGAACCTACCCACTTCCAATGCTGTGAGCCAAATAAATTTGTTTCTTTGTTTATTTCCTTTTTAAAAATTTTAAACACACTACCCAGTCTCAAATGCTTTGTTGTAGTCACAGAAAATAGACTAAGATAAATAGGAATATCCTTCCTGCTTTGTAACCCAGACTCATCATTCAGTGACTGGCTTGAAAATAACATTCCCGCCTCTTCCAGACTGAAAAACCTAAGACCTGACACCAGGCTTTTATCCTTCAACATATTCTTTATATCAGGATAATGTTTTTAAAATATGAGTTACGTGAAGGATAGTCCATACAATAGTTACTTGTTAAAACTTTTTGAACTTGTAAACTTCTCATTATCTAAGATGAACCTCACATTCTATTACTGACAAAGCCAGACGTATGTAGAACAACATGTCTCATATACATGAAAATCCAACCCCAGCTAGTACAGTCCTGCAGAGGTATTTGTGGGGTGACCCTCTCTCTGGATGTATTCCATTTGAGCCATACCTGTGTCTTGCTGCCCAAGCCTGTCAGTTCTGAGCAGGGGGTGGGGGGTTGGGGGAGGATTTCTACTATGAAGGTATTTAGAGCAGGGTTTGGTAGGGTAGCTCCCAGCTAGTGTATGCTTTAGAAGGTGCACAATACAAGCAGTCTGCTAGGGTCTGAATATTTGAGTGTCCTCAAAATTGACCAGGCAAAGTCCTGCTCACCAAAGAGATAGTATTAGAAGGCAGAAGCTTCTGGAGGTGATTGTGCAATACAGGTAGAACCTTCATCAACAGAATTAGTGTCCTTATACAAGAGTCCCTAGAGAGCTTTGCTTCCCTTCATCTTCCACCATGTGAGGATCTAGTCAGAAGGTGCCATCTGTGATGGTTAATTTTGGCTGTCAAGTTGACAAACCTGGGGAGATGGAATCCCATTGAGTTCTATTAGATTGTCCCGTGAGCATGTCTGTGAAGCCTTTTCTTGATTGTAGGAAGGCCCAGACTACTGTGGGTGGTACCATCCCTAGGCAGGTGGGTCTAGGCTAGGTAAGAAAGGTAGTTGAACAAGAACAAACCAGCAAGCCAGGAAGCAGCATTCTTCTATGGTCTCTGCTTCAAGCTCCTGCCCTGAGTTTCTGCCCTAGTCACCTTCAGTGCTAACCTGTAAATGTAATAACAAACACTTTTCAGATCTGATGTGCTTGGCCCGCCATACTAGGATGCAATAATAATAACCTGGACCCTGGTGCCACGGTCTTGGAAATAACACATGTTCTTGTCTTTGCCTATTTCCAAAGTGGCTTTTGGTTAACGATTTATCACAGCAACGGAGAGGCAACCAAAACATTGTCTAAGAATCCTGAAAGGGACCTTCACCGGATCAAGTCTGCTGTCACTTGGATCTCAGGCTTCCAGCCTTCAGAACTACGAGAATAAGTTTCTATTGTCTCCAAGTTACCCAGTGTCCTGGTTTGACTACAACTGTTGTGATAAAATACCCCGACGAAGTAATTTAGGGACAAAAAGAATTATTTTAGCTCATAAAATTCATTCCAGGGAAGCCGAGGCAACAGGAACACGGAGCAGCCAAGTCACATCTAAAGTCAAGACCAGCAGAAGAGGGAAAACTGCGTGTATCTCTCTGTGCTTGTCAGTGCTTAGCTCCCTCTTTCCATTTCATTCAGATCAGGATGCAGCTAGGCAATTCTGCAGCCCACATTCAGGATAAGTCTTGCTATCTAATTTACCGTAATTAAAAAAAAAAAAATCCTCACAAGTATGCGTGTCGGCGGCCAAGTCAATCTAGACAGTTCTCCACAGAGACTCTGGGTTAGGTCAAGTTGAGGATAACTAACCTTCATACCCATTATGAGTTATTTTCGTTGTTGTTGTGTTTTAGACTCAACAGTATCTATTTTGTATACGAAGGGAGGGAGGCCTGATGGGAAGCGTGATTTTTTTTTTTTTTTGATTGTGAAAGTTTTGCTGTCACTCTGAATCATTACGGTGCCTTCTTTCTTAAATTTGGCTCTCCTGTACTTACTATTTGTTTTTTTGTTTTTGTTTTTGGCAAGTTAATTAGGTTTATAAACCTCAGCTTCTTCTGTATTATTATTTATTATTAACATCACCTTTGGTTGACAAATGATAATTGCATATATGAATATATTTGTGTAATATATATGTATACATATATATATATATATATATATATATATATATGAGAGATAGTGTAAAATATGCGTAAGTTAAGCTGATCAACACACACTGATCTAAGGGCTTTTGTTAAAAACCTAAATGAACTAAAACACATTCTTTAGCCCCATCAGCAAAGGCCCTCACCCAAAAACTAGAGTTGGGTTAACCACCTCCCTTTAGGATTTAGCTGTGTGACACCGGAAAGGTTTTCTAATCTCTGACATGTCATTTCTTCACTTATAAAGTGGAATTACAATAGAACCTAGCAGTTAGGGAGGCTATTACATGAGGGACCTTATACTGAGGGTTTATCTGACGCCCATGCGATAGCAGGGTAAATTGTTGTCATTGTTGTTTTAGAATCAGACACCTTGATGGTATGATGTGGGCATTTTTATTTGGAAATGCTGCTTGGGGGACTCTGATTGGTACCCTCAGTTCAGAGCCACATCTTTACCAGGGCTCATATATTATGGAAACAGAGGAAACACAAACCAATCATGGATAAGATCTTGGTTAACAGGGTGGCGGTGGGGGTGAGGTGAGGAGCATAGATTCCCAACATTCAGTTCTCATTTAGGCTTATTTTTTTCAAGTGATCTAACCAGTCTCCTTGCTGAATTCGTAAGAGATAGCTTTGGATTTCACTTCCTGTCTAGACACCACCTTCTCTTCCTGTAGAGACGTGGAGGAACAGGGAGTGCCTAAGGGAGGGGAGAACAGGAGTGGGCTCATCACCAACTGTAGAGCCAGTTAGAGGCTCCATTACCCCTACAGCTCTCAGGGGTTGTTGGAAAGCTCCAGAATTCACAAAGATGGGACAAAAAAAGTAATGACTTTTGTTGAATAATAACCCATTGTGTTCACCTAAAGCAATGAAGAAATGGTCTTACATTCGGGCACAGGAAAATGTGTTAGTAATTTTAGGCTGCTGGGTTTTCAACTCTTTTCACCAACTCGGCTCCATTTCTTGTGGACTGACACTCATTCTGAGGGTTAAGCACAATGCCATTTTCCCTCTGCGGAAGTTTTGCTTTTACTAATTTCATCTGCAATGGCAGTGAGGTCTTTTCATCAGACGAACAAAAGACTATGTTTTTGGTCACAGACACGTAGATCCGTCCATGTTGCTGGGGTAACAGTGCTCTCTTTGGGTTTCGAATGGGTTGATGTCTGTAAAAAAAACTCCTAGGGAGTGACAGGCTCTGAGGACAGTCTCAGGGTCACATCTCCTAGTCCTACAAATTCAGACAGCTGCTGTCCCCATCCTAAGAAGTGCTCAGGTGACTAGGAAACATTGTGAACAAGCCGCTTCAATTCACTAATAGCTTTGCAACTTTGTGTCCAATTTATTTCACAGAGAGAGACCACTTTGGAAGAAAAAAAAATCAAAAGAACAAAGGAATGAAAGACTCCAGGATGGAGAACAAAATATCACAAGGAATAACTTTGAAAGCTGAGAGTTGCAGTTAAAAGAAACCAAAAACCAACAACCCCAGAATGTATCACTAATGAATTCAATCAAAGCGAAGTCTATTCCTATTTCCTTGAATTCTGCACAAACAATTTACACCTCACAAGCATCTTTTGGGAGTACTGTACATACGTGGCTGGATATTAAGCTGTTCCGCATTTTGGATCAAAACTGCCTGCGTAGGAACGGCTGAGGCAAGAGCGATAACACGGCTTTAGAAAGAGCAGGCTTGCTTGCATACAACCTTGCACACATTGCCTCTGCATCTGATGGGAGTTTTGTGGAAGATAATTGTCTGGAAAATGGGTTTTTTAAGGGTGAACTTTTGACTTTCAATGTAAGGTGGAAGGAAGAATGGCAGAGAGGAGAGAGAGAGAGAGAGAGAGAGAGAGAGAGAGAGAGAGAGAGAGAGAGAGAGAGAGGTGGGCAGCCTCTGCAGAAGCGGTTTTCCCTAGAGATTCACACCTGGAAGGACTTCTACTTTGCTGTGATGGTCTTGGCAAACAGTTGAGCCCCTGATTCTCTTCCACACAGTCTTTCTTCAAGGTCACTCAGTTGTACTGGTGTCTGGGTACTGAGACCCATTTTGACATATCATGGATATTTACAGCTTCTGTGTGTGTGCGCGCGCGCGCGCGCGCGCGCGCGCGTGTGTGTGTGTGTGTGTGTGTGTGTGTGTGTGTGTGTGTGTTGCTATTTTACAGCAGAACAAAGACAGTGGTGTTTAGGGAAATTCTTCTTTGGGGAGAACCAGGGTCATCCTCTAAATGCTGTTCAAGCCCTAGTAGTTGGTATTTTCTGCTATGGAGCCCTTGCAGCCTGTAGAGAAATTCCATGACTGATAATGCCAGGGCAGAACTGTATGGCCATACTCTTTAGAATCTGAGACCACAAGGAATCTTTGTCTCTGAACAACTTCAGCACTTTCTGAGAGGTTGATGGCCAAGCCTGAGTCTTGGTCCATTTAGGATGCTGTGACCCAATGTTATAAACAGAACAGAGTGGCTTATAAATGGCAGAACTTTAGTTTTGAGAATTCTGGAGACTGAGAAATCCAATATTGAGGAAACAGTGGGATCAGGACTTGATGAGGACCCACTGATGGTGACTTCTAGCTGTGACATCACTTGGTGAGAGGGCAGAACACATCTCTGACATGGACATTGTTATGACTTGTGTCAGTGGTTTTATGTCCAAGGTAGCACTGTGGGGAAGTGATGGGATATTTAAGAGGTGGGGCTTGGTGGGCGCTTGGTAGGTCATTGGGGAACCTGTCCTTGGAAGAGATTACAGTAGTTCATATGAAAATTCATGGAAAGTGCTCAGTAGAGGGTTGATACAAAGACCTGTGAATGGTACCACCCAGCTCTCTTTACCATCTTGTTCTGGGATGTGCTCGTAGCTCTTACATACATTTTTCTCACACGATCTGCCATGCTGTAATATAGTCAAGAGGCCCCTCACCAGAACTGAGCCATCATGCCTATGGACTCTCCAAAATATGAGTGAAACAAACTTTCCTTTTCTTCATAATTATATTGTCTCCTTTATTTTATAATAGTAATAGAAAGCTGATAACTATAAGCAGCAGTCCTACTCATGAAGACTTTCTCCTCAGGATCTAGCAGCCTCCTATGCATTGTCTCTTACCATTACTTCAGAGGCAAGGGATTCAACACTAGAGCTTTGTGGAAACAGACATCAGGGTGTAGCACCCTGGCCTTGGAAAGAAGCTGCAATCTTCCCCCAGAGTGCTTTACCCTTCAGTGTGACTGAGTATCAGGCCCAGAGACTGTCTCTTGGAAGAGAAGGCCCTCCTTCAACTGAATCCAGCATACTATGGTGGCCTTCACTGTCTCAAATGTCTAATGAGCTGCTGGCAGGCCATTCATTTTTAATAACAGTGTAATTGTCTTCAGTGCCTTACCTGGTCTTTTAACTTTCACTTCCATTTTAATCCCCTGGCCCTGACACTGCAGCTAAGAATTCTTCCTCTGATATTGTGGGTGTGTGTACTGGGAGAATGGGAAGAGAGCTTCCAGGGACAGCCTCATTTTTCATTCACCAGGACTTCCCATTCCAGCACCTGGCAAAAATGTTGACAGTATCAGCTAAGCAGGCAATGCCTACATTTCAACTTGACTACCCCTGCTCTCCTTGTCTCTCTGGAATTTAACAGGAACCCCTGCTCTCCTTGTTTCTCTGGGATGCAAACCTTCCTCTTGCTTCTTTTAACAGGAATTCCACATTTTTATCAAGAAAGGGAGTTGCTACACCCATTGTACAGATGAAAAGAGAAGGGCCTTAAGATCTAAGCTTCCTGTCTTGAGGTCTCCTCTCCTCAGGCTGCTTCAAATGTTTACCTCCTCGTTCTTTCCTTGGGTGATCACCTCTTCTCCCTCTGCAAATGGCTTTCTGCTATTCCCCCCACCTACTACACCATGAGCACAATCTCCAGTCCCTTACATTCCTTTAGGAAATTCTTGTAATGTTTCAGTGGATGTTTAAAGGCTTTGCCAACCATGGGCAGTTAGATTTTAACTCCTGGTTTGGAAGCAATACATCTTTCCAGGCACAAGGCTACAGATCTCCGCAGTGCATGCTGAATGCTTGCTCTCTGAGTGGTTCACTCATTCAAGCCCTCCCATGAGTCAGATTGCACAGCCAGCCAGAAAATGTTGGGAGGGCTCCTGGGCTTTCTTCCTTTTCCATTTATATTTTTTCTCCAAAGGTAATGACATGAAATTCAAAGGCTTCGAATACCACTGAGATACAGATGATTTTTAAAATTATAAATTTGACCCCGACCTATCCCCTCAGCTCCAGATTTGTGTATCCAACTGCTTTCTTGAATTAATCTCTCTCTCTCTCTCTCTCTCTCTCTCTCTCTCTCTCTCTCTCTCTGTGTGTGTGTGTGTGTGTGTGTATGTGTGTGTGTGTGTGTGTGTGTGTGTGTGTGTATGTCTTATAGCCGCTGAAAACTGTAACATGTCCAAAAGACGCTGCTAACCCCGCTGGGCTGCCTCTCCCAGTCTTCAATAAGATAATGTGTTTAAATATGATCCCTCCAGCTACGCAAGCCCCTTGTCTAAAAGACTCCTAGTGTCTGTCTTATCTTCTTCCACCATACTCAGTAAGTTGCAAATCCTGTTGTCCCTTCCCCCCAAATACACTCAGAATTGGTTTTTCTCCACCGCCTCCATTCTACATTAGGTCATCCCAGTTCGTGCCTCAGTTCCTGCTTTAATCCTCCCAAAAGTCTCTCTGATATTTTTCTGACTTCTTAAAAAAATATATGCCCATATAACTAGTTATGCGATGCTGCAAAAATAAACAAACACCCCAAGCATTGTACAAATTCAATGTCCATTTGTAGTAAAAGCTGTTAAGTGATTAGGAATACAAGACTTTTAAAAAAATGTAATAAGAGGAAAACCCAGAGCTAACATCACACACATAAGCAGGAGGCTGAAGGCTTTTATCCTAAGGCTGGGAGGAGATGAAGATGTCAACTCCTATTCAGTATGATTCTGGGAGCCCTAGCTGGTGTAGGAAGACAATACAGATCCGGAAGAGAAATTAAAATTATCCTTGTTCACAGATGACATGATTATTTATGTAGAACACCCTCCAGTCGTCCACCAAAAAATTCTTGTTATAGTAAAGAAAGATTCAAAGTGAATATTCAGAAGTTTTCTTTTTCTGTTACTGTGTTTTTAATAACTTAATTGTTATGGTTGTTGTTATTATTATTTGGGCTTGTGTGTTTGGTGTGTGTGGATGAAGATGTACACATGCTACTGGCTGTGGGGGCCTGGAGGGTATGAAGGTCAGAGGACAATTTTGGGCAATCAATTCTTCTCTTCCAAGGTGGGAACAAAAACTAAAAAACCCAAGGGAAGACATCAAAGCAGAGCCAAATGAACTGGAGAAGAAATCCATGTTCATAGATTGGAAGGGCCAATGTTGTAATATTATCAATTATTTTTTCAACTGATCTACGGAGTCAATGTGACCACAACAGACATCCAAGCAAATTGTTTTATAGATATTGGCAGAGTAAGTATAAATATTTTTATGGAAAGGCAAAGGACCCAGAATAGTCAGCAAAATGTTAAGAAAAAAAAACAAGTTTGAAGATGCATATGATCTGATTTCAAGACCCAGGATAAGCTACAGGAACCAAGACAGCACACTGCTGGTGAGCTAATAGATAAATAGATGAGAGAAATGGGTTGGAGAGCCTAGAAATAGGCATAGACA
Organism: Rhabdomys pumilio; assembly: GCA_030674055.1. Lineage (NCBI taxonomy): Eukaryota > Metazoa > Chordata > Mammalia > Rodentia > Muridae > Rhabdomys > Rhabdomys pumilio. The sequence continues at coordinate 15,886,073 of JANHMN010000024.1, forward strand.
GGTGATGTCAACTGATTTAAAAATAAAGGTACAAGGCAATTCAGTGAAGAAAAGACAGTATTGTAAATAAAAAATGATTAGCCTTGTAAATGTAAAAAAGAAAATAAACACAATTTATATGGCTCATAAAAACTAACTCATGATGTATTTTAGAGATAAATATAAAACTTTCAAAAGAAAATGGAGGGGAATAACATCTGTGTGGCCTCGGGCTTGGGAAGGGGCTTTTCAAACATTAAAAACCATGATCCTTAAGACTAAAAGTTGCCAATTTAGATTTTATTAAAATCAACACTCTTTGCTGAAGAAACTCCTGAGAGTGTCAGTCTTCAGTAAAGACAGACCACTGACAGGGAAAGCATTGATAAATCGCATATTGGTAAAGGGACTTGGGCCCCAAATATACAAACTCTTTAAAATTCAGCAGGGAGAAAACAAGCTGTCCTACTTGAAAACAAAGAGAAAATACAAGTGATATTTTCTGAAGAACATGAGCAGATGGCAAAGAAGCATGACAAAAGATGGTCCATATCCCTTGTAACTAGGGAAATACAAGTTAAAAAGGAAAACCGGATACCTTGACACACATATTATAGCGGCTGAAATCCAAAGAGCTGGTGGCATCCGCAAGGCAAGGAACTCTCCTCACTGCTGGTGGGAAGGCATTATAGCAGAGCCACTGTGCAAGCTGGGCATTGTTTTACCATGAGGCCAAGCACTTACTCCCCTGGGTATCTGCCCAGCTGGCTTGAGACCTCATGTGTGCACTCAACCTTTTTTTGTGAAGCTTTCTAGTGACTGTGCTCGTAGCTATCAAAACCAGAAAGCAACAAAGATGTCCCTCAGCAGGGAACAAAGCTAGGAGAATAAGGGTGGGCAAACCCATAGGATGAACCACCGTGGAGCAATCAAAAAGAAAGAGCTAGCAGGTCACAACATGGATAACTCCCTTGCAAAATGATAGATGCCAATCTGAAAAAAAAAAAAAAAGACGATGTACTGTGCAATTCCATTTGTATAATACAGGAGAAAGTGTAACTATAAAGAGGTGGTGGTCACTGCTAGGAGGCTGGACAGGGAGAGGGATGAGTAGGTGAAGAACCAACGTAGTATAGAAGTATAGAATAGAATGAACACATGAACACACATACACACACACACACACACACACACACACACACACTCTCTCTCTCACGTGCTCGCACACACACACTCCACACACATCACACACACTGGTATATGTCCTTCCCTTTGTGCATAGAACTATGAGGATACAAAGAATAATTAAAACAGCCTCATAATACTCGGGGACTTTGTTATATAGTTAGTTATAAATAAATAAAAAAAATTCTTTTCTTGATCTCGACAATCAATTCTTCCTTTGACTTCTTATTCCTCCTAACCAACAAAGTAGCTGACTAACCCATCAACGGTCTCTCTCGCTTCTATTTGAATAATGTCACAACTGCTTTGTGTTAAATTTCAAATGTTAAAAATGCCAATTATTAGTGGTTGGCCCTTTATCAAATCATATAAAGTAGTATAATACGGCAAGAGTCTCCTTGCCCCCTTTGTGTTTGGGATAAAGAATTAGAGGCAGAAATGGCTTTCCCCCCTATGACTCACTGATGAACTGTCCACCGATAAAAACCAAGGAGAGGAGAAATCATTGCCCTCGGTTATGTACCCACTGATGGCTCCAATGGATAATTTCAATCCAGTGGTCACCCAGGTGGGTTACAAAACAAACCCAAAAGCTATGGATCTAAGAAAGACACTGCTATGTAGAGATTATACAGAATACCTCGCATATGTCTAAAAAATGATCAAAATTGATCAATTTTTAAAAATGGAGAAAAAAAATGGTGTTTGGAAAAACAGAGGGAAGGATGCCGGGAAGGCTTGCATAACTGTAGAAGTGGATCTGAGCAAGGTAGGCCGTAAGTTGTAGCCAGCTTGCTGAGACAGAGGACCTTCGGAAAGCAAAGACCGGGACAGATGAAGTTCAAGGCAACAAGGCCACAGCTGGCTGAGAAAGGCATAGAGTTGATTGGTCAGTGAGAGACTGTGCTGTGTGTGCAGAATCCAAGCCAGTTCCATCTGTTATCTGCCCTGGACAGACAGCTTGCAGGCAGAATTTGCGTTCTGGCAGACTGCAAGAGAAAAATTTATGAATAGACCTTTAACTCTGGTCACTTTCGAGCCCAGAAGCTCTGGAAATTAGATCCAGATGAATGGTATTTTGATAGCTTCTCCTGACCAAGGAATTTATGCTAATTCTCAGGAGCCATCAGGGAGGAGGGGGGCAGGAAAAGGAAGGAGTCTGTAATTGCTTCTTTACATGTTTCCAAGACTCATCTGTGTTTCCATTCATTGCCTGCCATGGGGTTGGCCCAGAAACTGAAGAGAGAAAAATAAATGGGAGTCCAGCGCCTCACCCACCATGAACACTCTGAGGACGGTCCTGGAGCAAAGCAGAGAGGTTTAGAATCTCCACAATCCAAGGGGAGTTCTGTGGGTATATGGATAGGAGCGGGATGCTACAAAAACCTTTTCCTTAAATTCTTATTCTGCCCACAGAAGCATTTAACTAAGCTTGAGACAGTAGACTGCTTTTCCATGCTCTTCAGTTTCTCCCTAACTAACGTAAGAGTCTGGAGGGAAGTGAACTCAGTATATACCTGCAGGGTCCGTCTGTGTAAGGGCTTATCTGCAAATGAAGCTACTTCCGGCCACGGCTCTACCATTACCTTTGTGATATTGAGTGAACTCTTAGCCCTGGCTGGGCTTGAAGTATTTTTAGTTGCAGACTAGAGATTTACTTGAGGAGACTAGAAAGTCACATGGTTCTGTTGGAATGTTCCAGAAAGAAGGCAAGAGCAACTTGTTGTTGTTATTGTTATGTTTTTCAGAGCCAGGGATCACCAGGGATCACTCATGCCTGGTAGGCAAGTCCTCTACCACTGAGCAACACTCCCAGTCCGGGAGCAATTGGATTTTGAAGAATGTTTTGGGAATTTTGTAGCTTAGAAGAAACTTCAAAGGCTTTATGTCTACCTTTATGTCAGATTTATCCCTGCGTTAGTTTAGGCTGAAATAGTGAAATACCTTAAACTGGGTGATTTATTGCTCACAGTTCTGAAGGCCAAGATCAAGGAGCAAGCAGATTTGGTGTCTGCTAAAGGCTTGCTGCTCGTTCATGGTGCCTTTTATGTGTCCTCAGGTGGTAGAAGTAGCAAACCCACCTCCTCGGGCCTCTTTCACAAGGGAGTTTATCTCATTCAAGAGAGCAGAGACCGGCTCACCTACCATGTGTTCTGTGTATTTCCTAACACCAAGACATCATGGATTGGGTTTCAATGTACACATTTTGGAGGAGGACTTAAGCGTTTAGACCAAAGCAAGCCTCAGGTGTACCTCATGGCGACTGGAGTTTTGAAGGCAAAGAGATCTCCAGTCAGGTTTTCCAGTACTGATTGGATGCATGTGCAAAACCCTGTGCTATGAGTCCTGATTCCATTGAAGAAATTTGAACGAAAGAGTGTCATAACAAAGGGAGCTCGAGACAACTTAAGTGTGAGGAAGGCTATTGTTCAACTCATATGAGAGCCAGGGTTTCAAATTCTCCCAGGTTCTACTTGGAGTCAAGACAATGTTGCCCAGTGCATGCTCTTTTTCCTAACCCAGAGAAACCCATCCTCTGGCACAGACATTTACCTACAAGCCCTGCTACTGCCTAAGGTCTCATTAGGACCTATTCATTTCTTCTCTAGGTTTCACTCTCAAGGCACCTGAGGAAGTTAGTAGGAAAGCTACCAGGGGCTTTTTCTTGGGAACTAATTTTACCTGTTGCCTAAATGATGGTCATAGATAATGGGTTCCAAGGAACTGATGTGATTTCTCGGCACACTCATTTAATGTCCTAAGCTGGGCTGGAATGGACATGTGCCTGCCCCATTGCTGAGATGACTAGAGGAGATGGCAGAGTGTGTCTGACCTCTACCTGAAAAATGACAGCCACCTGAAGGGACCTGCTGTGAACCAATAAACACATGAAGGGTCAACCTTATATGAAAAGAAGGTACACCTGTTCCTATTGGGCCACTTTCCAGGTCAGTAATTATAGAAGACCCTCACACTAGGGGCTCAGATCTGCCCAGGCCCAACTCTCTACCAGCCTCTTTGATGCTCAGGGGGACTGATATCAACAATTTCCCTGCTGGCTTCATTTATCTGTTGAACATATCATCCTAGTATTATAGCCTTTATTTACACACTAGTCTCATATTATCAAGTCCAACTGAGCCAATGAGCTGAACTTTTGTGTTCCCAGCGACTGTTCAAGTCTTTAGAAATGGATTTCTGCTGTTCACAGCACTCAGCACGCTTGATCTAATGGGCCAGACCTTCCTTGTTTTGCTCTGTGATTATGCAGTGAGCGTGTTATTAATTAAGGCTCTATTCTATATTTTAACAGCCTACCATTTTGGACTGAGGCTATGACAAAAACATTCCACATAGGCTTACATCTGCTTTAGTATGGGGGTGAGGGCTGGAGTGGAATGTTAGAAAAGGGAGTCTGCTATGGTGGGATTGAAGACTGCAGGGAGCAGCGTTAGACAATTCTCTATCTGGGAGCCTGAGAGTGATAGGGACAAAGGAGGTTAATCAGTAAGTAATATAGGGGCACCCCAATGCCTCCCATCTGCCTTTGTCACTCTCAAGAACAAAGAGCTTGCCTCCTGGATGGCTGGAAGCTGGTCTGGTTGAGGTAGGCATTAAAAAGAGATGAAGTAACAGGGTCAATCCATGAAAGGTTTTGTAAGCCAAGCATAGGAGTTTGAACTTTATTCTGTGGGCAATGGGAAGCTGTTTGAAGCACGAAAACGATCACTTCAGCAGCTGTCTGAGTAATGCATTAATGAGGGGTGATTGGAAGTCCAGAGACCACTGAGGAATCCATAACAGTAACCCTATACAAGGGGGGGAAATGGTTCAGTTGGCAGAACCAACCCAGAATGTTGATTGGCAGGCCAAAAGAGGGGGTAATCTTATCAATGCTTTAGGTTTGAGGACTGGAGGGGAGTTGACTTTATTTACTAATTTATACATTTTTTTATTAGTATGTGGGGATCCAGCAAGATGAAGAGGCTGCAGAAAGGGAGAGGAGGGAAGGTTAGGTTTAGGGCAGACTGTATTGAAGCGGTTTATCTAGGTAATTGTGACACTGGAGGGAGACCAGACTAGAGACTGTCCACAGGTTGTGTCATCAGAGTCTAGCCAAAAATTTCCCAGGCTGGGAAGTACAGGACCCTGAGGAATGCACACCCAAGGAGCAGGAGGGTTAGAGAGGCAGCTCCTGGTGGGAAACGGCACTGCTCACATTCTGCAGTGAATTCTGTCATAGATGTGCTGACAGAAGGGAGATGTTTTCTCTTCCTCTTCAAACCTCCTAGTTCCCCAGGCAACTGGATTGGTTCTAGAAAATGTCCTCATCATGGCTTCCATGTTTCTCAGTCCTGCACATGAAGGTGTACAGCTGTGTATTAGGAACAGGTACCGTGAGCTTTCTAAAGACTAAAGGACCAGTTATACATTCCATTTGAATGGAAGATTTCTGTAATATATGTGGTCTCCTATAACTTTTATAGATTTATCTGATCTGATTTTTTTTTTAATCTGGAACAAATGTACTGGCAGTGAGTGGAGTAATAAGTCCTTTCTTATAGTGTCCTAATTCCCCTCATTCACAGATATGAGACAAGGTCAGAGAGACTAAATGACATGCCCAAGGCCTCAGGTAGAGTGAGAGGCAACACTGGACAGAGGGTTTAACTCAGTTTCCCTGTGGATATTTATGGATTCTCCTGGGCAAAGTGCTACAAGATGGACAGACTGACTGAGGGGCGGTGCCAACCCAGGCTTCGACTTGGACTCCCAGAAGGAGTCATTTACCTAGTGATCAGAGTCAAAGTCTCTCTTCTATATTATTGTGTGGACAGTGTCTGAATCTTTAGGCATCTGAGCCTCTACGGATGTTCTGGGCTATACAATTAAAGGTATTATTACCACCTACTCCTTCTCAGTCACTGGTCTCACTGTCATCCCCTTAGACACAGAGTAATGATCCACCCCACCCCACAAGATGCCTTCCATCTCATGGAGCTTTTGGGTAGGAGTGGGGGACTCTGTCTACCACGGGAACTTATCATTCTCATTATAAAGGATAAGGCATATTTTTTTCAGTATGGTTATATGTGGTAATGAAGCATGCAGAAAACCACACAAGATAGATGGCAGCTCTCACTAGTGAAGCCGAAAACTTGGTTAACTTAATAGTCTATTTATTACGTTCACCCTCAGAGCTTACAGCACCTGATTCATTTCGCCCAGCTCCCCCTTGCTACACAATTAAAACTGGTGCTATGTGATTGCACAGGCACATTCCGGCCCAGATGGGGATGGAGTCAGAGGCTGAAATAAGAGTTATCGAAGAACTTCCCTTCCTAGACTGTGAGGGGGAGAAGGGGAGCTCTTGTAGGTTGGATGAGACAGCCTCTAAGGAAGTGGGATTAGAGAATGCAACCGGACCGACTTGACTTCAGAGGAACACCCCTTTCCATCCCCCCCCTCGTCCTCTCTCTGCCTCAGCAACTTTTGCAGCTTGGCCCTATCCATTCCTCATGCCTTCATGCAGAAGTGTGACAACACACACAAACATACCGAGGTCGTCAGGGCCAATATTAGCAAAAATAGAGGTGGTTAGATGTAACCTCACTTTCCAAAAAGGTGCGGAGCTGAATTAGATACTCAAAAGCCACTTCCAATTTCCTTGTCTCTTACCTTCTTACCTGTCTACTGCCAAACAGCTGGCATCTTGCCAAGTTATGGTCACTGAGCCATACAGAAAAAAAAACTGCTAAGGGATTGCTGAGAAAAATACTTTGTTTTCAAAAAAAACAAAAAAAAAAAAGCAAGTTACCACACAAGGACTAGTTGGTGCTACCCACTGATCCCTCGTGATGTGGATGTTCTCTCAGGCTTTGGCAGCCACGTTGTGTATGGGAAGGCAATGCGCTCTGGAAATGGGCAGAATTTTAAGACAGAAAGAGTCTAGCTAGCTCTCTGATTCTATCACTTCACTGGCAGAAAAACACTGAGGCTAAATAACTCCCGGACCTTTTGTTAGGAGACAATACATGACTTTGAGGTTTAAGCTGTAGCTGGAGGGCTATTCTGTTCTTGCAGCTGAAAAAGCACAGCCCCTTTGAAAGTATTATTATTGCCTCCAGTTGCTAGATGAGGACACACAGATGTGTGTGTGTGTGTGTGTGTGCGCGCGCGCGCGCGCGCCCCATATCTAAGTTCCATATCTAGGAAAGAGTGGAGTTAAGATTTGAACCCAGGTCTCTCTGATAATCAAAGTGCTTAGCACTAACCACTGCTCTATAACTTCCTTGATGGGTCACTTGAGCATTAAGCCCTGGAAATGCTCAAGGAACAGGTGAAACCTTAGACAGGCTGTTTCTCAGAGCTTGGTTGGTTTCACGGCACTCAACATAAACCATGAGCTTTCTCCCAAGCTCTGAATCCACTGAAACCAGGTCAGGTTTATTCTCACTGGTGATTGGACACAGAATACTGCTCCCAGCCACAGCTCACTGCTGGGGAGTCCAGACAAGACACACGCATTTACAAGTTGAAACCAGTCAAGCTAGCCTAACCTACCCTGGCAACAGAATATTCACTGACTGAGCCTGCTGTGGGAAGGAAAGGTTCAAGGAGAAAATTCAGGTTGAAATATCCCAGACCCAAGCCTCTGGAGTCCTCTGGAGCTTTATCTATGGCTCTTACACCCAGAGAAAGAAGCATCTTGGTCCATATATTGGGAAACCTTGACAGATGAAGTGGGTTTGAAAACTGGGTCTAACTTTTCTAGGGAGTCTTTCTGTTATCTCTCATTTGTAGAAAACAATCCAGGTTGACAGTAGTCCGTTAAGAGGAAGTTCCTGATACAACTGAGTAGACTCCTTGAGGTTGTCCCCAATTTCTGGTGTTGGCTAGTGTGAACTCATTCCATAACACCTGTGCAGTAAATATTGGTTGCCTCTGTGACCAGCCAGGTAACAGAAAAATGAACTCAGTGAACCTGATTCACCCTTCCGCTCCCCAGTGAGAAGGCAAAAACAAGCCTGCTCTCTTGGAAACACACCAGCTGGACGTACTTAGTATTCAAGGGGTTACACGTTGCCACCTATCGATCTTATACTATTAGTCTGGTTCATCTACTCTTTGTCAGAGGATACATAGATCTGTAGCATCCAACAGAGGGACTCGGCCACACACCTAAGTTCTGTTTCCTTGCAGCCTCCCTCACCCACCAGACCTTTTACTCAGCAGGAGACAGACAATCTTCCCTCCCTGCAACTATTCCAGGGCAGGAGCTGTCTAGAGAAGAGAAAGAAACCCGAAAAAAAAAAAAACGGATGCAAGAACAAGAGCTTAAACATGCCGTGCAGATTAACTTATCGTCGGTAATTGCCTTAACTAGGGAGATTTTTAAAAAATGCTTTTCAAAGTTTCTTAAGGGAGGGAAAAATATGCAGAGTGAGTTCTGTAGCAGCTAACAGAGAAGATACTCAGAGCAAAGCAAAATAAATAAATAAATAAATAAATAAATAAATAAATAAATAAATAAAATAAAATAAGGTATCAACTGTGAGGAGCCCATAGCTAGGAAAAATGTAAGGCACTGATTCCAGGGGATTTAATAAGAATGTAATTTGTATAATTAACCATTCATCAATGTCAATTTCATTAAATGAATGCCAGAAATATTACCTTCAGCAGCACGACCTAACAGGATTGGAATATATTATACGAAAAAACGAACACTTAGTGCTCCCTCCTTGCTCTGTCTGTCACAGCAAGATTTGCAAGGCTGAGAAATAATTTAAAGGGTAGTAAATGAATCCAGCTAAGGCAAATGTGCGCCTTTTGGTAACTAACCTTCGTCATGATGTATGAGAGTTCATGTCAAAACGTTTTTCGTCAGCGATGACTAAAGGGACTTAGATCTCCCTCCTGGGTGGCAAATGGCTAAGAAGAATGGTGGGAACCCCTGTCCCCTGCCTGCATGCTACCTTCTCTTTTCCTGGGAAGACTTTCTAGTATCCAAAGCCAACAGCCCTGGGTTTTTTGAGTCTAGAATTTGCAGACATCCCCCCAACACCTCCAAGAGCAGCCTTGAGTCTGGTCTCTTACCTGTCTGTCCTGCAATAGTGATGATTGATGGTCAGCAGAAATAAATCATTCCATGCTTTATTCAGGGTATTGCCTATAGTCATCATGGGAGCATGGAGTTTGATGTAGGTGAGCCAGTGGAATATTTGTAAATAGGACTTATTTCCAAGGTTTCACACAGGGAAGGCTGCTTATAGAGATTTATTCATTTCAGCTCACCACAGGAAAAATGGACGACTGAGTGGGCAGTAACTTTCCCGGATGCATGCCTGTGGAATTTACATACAGGTGTGCATGTGTGCACACACTTGCCCTCCCACTGCATCAGACAATAACCTGGAGGTCAGTGTTTAAGACTTACAAATTGTTGTATCTCACCCATAGTAGCCGCTCGATCGATAGTAGTTGAGCTGAGTTTCTTGTAGTGTTAACCCTATTCCCACACTTTTCTGTTTCAGGGGGCTTCAAGGCTAACAGAAGTGCATTGGTATTCCTGATGAATCTTATTCAGAATCTCAAGTCTTGGGAGACAAGAAATATTTTGCAAGAAAATCAAATATACATTAGAAGTATGAAATCGTGGTATAGAAATATTTCTGTTCTTTTTTTTCTCTCTCTCTCTCTTGCACTCAGTTTTGAAAAGTCACATAATCTAGAAAGCAGAAAGAATGTATTTATTTGGGAATCAGAGGTGGCCAGATGTCAAGATTAGAAGGGTACAAGATTAGAAACCTCTCGGCAGCTGTTTCTTGACTTAAAGTTCTGTGTTGTATATTATTTGATGAAAAATCGTAAAATGTTCCTCAGACCCATAGCCACTGGAAAGGTAGATCACATTAGAGATCTTCAAATAAGGAGAATGATGTCACAGTGTTGGTGGACAGCGTGTCCTCACGTTCTGGGCACTGGCTCTATGGGCGCTGCAAGCTCAAAAGAATGTGATTTCCTTCCCAGAACATCTTTTGAATGCCTTCCCTCCCTCCATCCTTTCACTCATACTCTCCTCTTTCTAGACTTCAGTGGTGCTGATGCTGGGCAGGACACTCAGCTTCTCTGAAGCACAGATTCCTCATCTGTAAACAGAGTGCTGATATCTGCTCTCAGGGTTGAAGTGAGGCATCAGGGAAATGGGCATCAGGTGTCTCATGAGACAGAGGGAAAGGTGATGAGGATTCATTTTAATCTCTCACAACCCTTGGGCCTTCCTCACAAATGACCAATGATCCCCGAGTACTGAGTCTGGTGTCAGTACTGTAAGAGAGGAGAGAAAATCTGGCAAATGGCTTCACCTTAAGATGCCACAATGTCACTCTATGGCCCTTTAGGCTGATAGAAGCTTAAGAAAGGACAGCAGGGAGAGGTAAACAATTTTAAATCAAATAGGGATTAAAAAGAGGTTTGGGGGAGGCAGTAAGATACACATGATACAGAATTCTAGAGGACAAATATTAAGGTTGAAAGATCTAAAAGTAGAGGAGAGTGTCGTGAGATGAAGGAAGGTGAGGATATGTGTCTGTGTGTGTGTGTGTGTGTGTGTGTGTGTGAATCAAACTAAGTATGCATGAAAAAACCCATAGGAACCTACTACTTCATAAGCTAACTAAAAATACAATTTAAAGAAGAGTTTCAATGTAGGTATCCTGTGTCGGTGATAATGCTGTCCTCGGACTTACTCATGAGTTCTTCAGCAGGGAGCTCCCAGAAGCTTCCCAATCAATGTGGGCTGTTACCATTGCTCTTGGTTGTTCACCAGAATTAGATCATGAGACCCTATTGCATTAGATTTACACAGAGAAAGCAAAGCAGAACTGAGGTGGTTGAAGCTTTCTCTCTGCTGGCTGGCCTCATAATTGCCAGAAAGTGTGATGAAGGCTTGCAGAGGAGAGAAGGATCAGCAGCAGTCTTAACCAGCTGTGAACACTGTGTGCCACAACAGCAACAGGCAATAGTGTAACAATGGCACATACGTTCTGGGGGTAACCAACCACTTTCTGGTTGTTAGGGGCTCACACTCCATCTATGGGGAGCTCAACAGCCTAAGGGGAAAATTTCTGCTGTTGTTTGCTAAATGGACACATAGTTAGATTGCCTTCTCAGAATTTGTGTTTCTACCCAGAAAAACTTCTTTTGTAGTAGGTGCTGGTTGAGGCCGAGATTTGTAACTGGTCTGAGTACCGAGATTAAGAACCTGTTGAATGTTCAGCCTTGAATGGGAAATCAATATTAACTCTTCCAAGGTCTAGGAAACATCATGAAAGAGGGGACAGAAAGATTGTGAGAGTCAGAGAATGGGGAGCAGTGTTTGGAAAAGCAGTCCACTGGATATAATGGGGCCATTTCAGTAAAATAAATGGTCGTCGTAGATACCCACACAAGACATGGCATAGGTAAGAGAGACATGAGTGTGGGTGGGAGACTAGTCGAGAAAAACTAGGAGGATTAGTGATGCGGGTGAGTATGATTATAATACACGCATCCGAAATTGTCAAAAAAGCAATACGGATTGTGGCAGACCTTAGTAAATGAGATAAGTGATGAGACATCTAAAGAGAGATTCCAGGTGGGCTGAGAATGTATATATATATATATCTGTATGTATGTATATGTATATGTGTATATGTATGTGTGTGTGTATGTGTATGTGTATATGTATATATGTATATATATGTGTGTGTATCCATATATTCATATCTCTATCTATCTATCTATCTATCTATCTATCTATCTATCTATCTATCTTATTTCTCTCTCTTTCTCACTATCTCTCTCTCTCTCTCTCTCTCTCTCTCTATATATATATATATATATATATATATATATATATATATATACAAATATCATCCTTGGATGGCTACTCAGTATATATATATCATCATCATCATCACATCTCTCTCTGTCTCTCTGTGTCTCTGTCTTTCTCTGTCTATGTATGTATGTATGTATGTATGTATGTATGTATCTATCTATCTATCTATCTATCTATCTATCTACCACAAGGCCAGAATGTGCAGAAGTAGGAGAGGGAGAGAGAGAGGGAGAAGGAGGGGGAGGGAGAAGGAGGGGGAGAGGGAGAGACAGGAAGGGAAGGGGGAAGGAGGAGGAAAAGAGAGAGAGAAGAAGGGGAGAAGAGAGAGAGAGAGGGAGGGAGGGAGAGAGAGAGAGAGAGAGAGAGAGAGAGAGAGAGAGAGAGAGAGAGAGAGAATGGGGCTAAAGTGGGCCTGATGCATGGGAGCTGAAATTTAAAAGGTGCTGTTCTTCTCTTGGCCTTTATCTGTGAAGACCACGAATCTCCACAGCAGCTTTACTTGGCAAAGCTTTGGAGGTGAATTTCAATTCACTGTAAATAAGAAACAGGCTTGAAACACTTGACCAGGCCTCAGACAAGTGTGAGCCTGCCTACCATTGGTCTACTGGGGTCTACTTTCAACAACTGCAGAGAGCTGTATCTACGAAGCTGCTTCACAGAGTGTGAGAGCAGGAGGCTGAGGTTTGGCTAGGGGCCTCTGAGCCTTTCCAGTTTCATCGGAAGGCAGCTCAGTGTGGTGTGGTCTAACCAGCTGACAGCTGTGGGCCCAGCTGAGCCTGATGCTCCAGATAGGGAGATGCCAGCCTTGGACAGCTACTCAGAGCCCTAAACCAGAAGGCTCCCTGTACAGGGACAAGGGGAAATATGTGTGTATTGTGGTGAAAAGAATGAGGCCAGAGTGTGCATACACAGTGCCTATGTCTATCCTTGTCACCAGACAGCTGTGTAACTCTGGGAAGGTTCCTTAACCTCCCCTCGTAAGGAAGGTGTTGACTAGGTCAGGGCCTCACAGAACTGCTTTTTCCTTAAGTAGAAATATCCTTTTTTATATGTAGCAGCTAAACAAAAGAGATACAGAGAAGCATATAAAAGCAAAGATTTCTGATTAAACCAATTTAATTAGCTTCCCGTCTCTCTCAAAGTGGTCCTAAGTCATCATCCCAGAACAACCCCATAGGCTATGCTTGGGAAACCAAAGGTTCACTATGTAGATCATTCAGTGGGCTACTGTGTCACTGCCCGAGTTTGATGAATGTCTCTTCCCAGGCCATTCTAACGTGACCCACTGATGGCCAAACAAAAAAGAAGTCCTTAGTATTGAATTCATTTCTCTGAGGTGGCCCTCTTTTGTTTATATTTTCAGATAAGTCATTTATGATGTCAGAGTGACTTATAGTAAAGCAGGTAGGTGTTGAAGCTTGTAAAGGCCACCTAATCGCTTTGCTTTGACTGTCATTATTCATTTTACACGGATGGAGTGGGTTGTTGGTGTGTGGAGGGGGTAAGGTGTTGCTTTGGCTCATTGTTGCAGCAGTGTGTGGGAGGAGGGAGAAGCTGACAACTCAGTCCTGACACCAGCGTGCCTGGTTAGGAAGGGCTTCTTTATTATTGCTCCCCCTCAAGCCCTCTTCTACCCCTTCTTCCTCTTCCTCCTCTAGAACTGAAGTGATACTGGTCACAGAATTCCAGTAGGTGTTAGGATGGAAAGAGTGCCTGTTGGAAGAAATGCAAAGATGAAGGACAGAGGAAAACCTCTTCAAAGTCATGGCCAAATGTGGGAGCGAACCTGGGAGAAACCCATAGTAAGAAAGATTGGACTGGCATGCTCGGGCACCCGAGAGCAGAACAAGGAGTCCACCTTGTACAAGGGAGTGAAGGGAGTCCTAGTGAGTGCTTGGATCACAAAATAAGCAACACATAGAGTCTCTCTCTCACCCAGCACTAAATGTGTTTTGGGAGTAGTGGGAAAGGTACTTAGGGGCTTGTCCATGCTTGCTAAGTACAAGGTACATCCTTACTTCCATTAAGTATATTTTCTGAGGGATGATTTCTGGTGGAGACCTAAGGTAAAGTCCAGAAGGAGGGGGTGAAGCATCTGTCTTCAGAGAGGGAGTGGGTTCCCAGCACAGCTGCGCATTCGTCCCCCTCTGAGCTACGATCACTATCAGGAAAGGGGCTTGCCCCCTGTGCATGAGAATAGCAACAATAATTAATAATCCATATTTAATGAGATTAAATTAATAATTATTTTAATTGTGACACGTTTTCCAGCCTCTCTTCTCCCTGCTAGGGCAGGCTTGGTGCTTCTCAGGATTACTGTCATAATGGTAACAGATAAACCTTAATTAAAACATTCCAAAATACAATGGCTGATTAAAATGCTGTGACATGTCATTTCCATCTCATCTTGAGCTCCCACTGGTGAGGATGAATGCCTCCCAACTGCTGACAGCAGTGTGGCTGTTCAGAGCAGTTGCCTACAGGACATTCAGTGATGTCCAGAGATGCTTCACACCTTCTGGGTCACAGAGTAAGTCCTCTGGATCTCTCGAACCTTCTATTTCCCGCCAGTTTATCACACAGCACCTTGTGTTGTGCCTAAGGAAGCTGTGTCTTCTTCCCTCATGCTCAGCCTGCCTCTGCTTGGTGTCAGCCAGATACCCTTCTCTGCAATGTGCGTATTCTCAGATCATTGTATCCCTATGGATGACACCTTGTGCTCTGGCTCCAGAGGCATCATGCTAAGGGTCTGAGCCAACTAGATGAGAAGCGAGAAGCCAGGCTGGCTACCAGTCCATCTGCTACTCTTTCCCTTCTGCTCTGGTTACCAGATCGGGTCCCTGGCTCACCACTGGGCTTCTCTGCCGCAGCTCACCCATCTGCAGTTGACTTCTGATCCGTGGCTCACATCTAGATGCCGGTTCTTATGCACAGGTAGCTTCCTCAAGACATTCTCCAGCTTTTTACAGTAGTAAGTCTTTTAGTATTACAGCCATGTGATTTTACTCATTCGTAAATATTTATAGGCCATAGAGACCGATACCTTCTCAGTTCTGTGAACTGTATGGGTTGGTGAAATGCAGTGCAAGATTTACAAAGAATTTCTAAGACCCAGGCCTCTGGTAGTCCACACTGGCTGGTGTGGACCACAAGGGTGGGTTCTGGCCCAGGCTGTTGGAAGGTTGGCAAAGTAGAGTTTCCTCTTCATGTGACCCAGTGCTGAATTTGTAAAGGTAAGAGGCATTATCCACATGTGGCATTATCACATATCACACTCAGAAGCGTGGTGTTACGGAAACAATAGGAGTATGGCCAGAAGGTAGAATTCAAGAGATATGGTAAGAGGAGAAAGAAGGCAAATCAAAAAGGCCGAAATCATGAAGCATTGTGAAGGCACTGAGAAGAAAGGCACAACTTTGTGAGCTATGGCAGAAAGATGCCAACAAATGGCTACTGTGCTCTCATGGAATGTGCTAGCCTTGCTTCGTGCCTGGAAGTGGGCAAGCTGTTACTTGCCCTTTCTGGTTTGCCAAAGTTTTTAACACGTTTGCCAGAGAGGAAAAAACAGGCACACGTGCACACACACATACACACACACAAACATGCATGCATACACATACTTGCTAACATGCCTACACACCTGATCCACACACATACATGCACACATATATACACACATATGTAAACTCATAACATTCTCCCCTCTCCTTGTAATCTTAAAACTCCCAAATTTGCCTAGCCTGAAGATATTCAAAAATATTTTCACTTTTGGATGATTAAATGCTGAAAACATGGCAATCTCACCCAGCTGGAATCTTTCCTGTAGAGAATCCAGAGAAATACACACCAAAGGCTCCAGGAATTCCTATGGTCTTTTAGGAATACTGGTTTCAAAGACAACATGGGGGAATTTGCAGAGTTTTCTATTAGCTTCTAAGCGTTTTTTTCGCCCCTATTTCTTGAGACATTATCCTGATACCAC
This sequence comes from Rhabdomys pumilio, assembly GCA_030674055.1. NCBI lineage: Eukaryota > Metazoa > Chordata > Mammalia > Rodentia > Muridae > Rhabdomys > Rhabdomys pumilio. The sequence goes on from JANHMN010000024.1 coordinate 15,902,104, forward strand.
CTTTCACGTGCTTAGTACCAAGCACTGTTATGGATGCTGGGGCTACAAGAATGGATGATGCTATGAGGCCATTATTATCTGACACTCACAGCCTTTTGAGAGAGCTGGGAAAGCACACGGATGATGGCAGCCAGAGACAGAAGTAAGCAAGGTGTAGAACAAGGCCTTGGTGTGAGAGGAAGGCTTTACAGTCAGCAAGGGAGAATCCCTCTCGACTCACCAGAAACAAAGTCTCTAGAAAAAAGAAAATGAAGGTTTTAATGCCCATAAAATATATTCAGGGCACTGATTGAATTTGAGAGATAAATAATTTTGTTTGTGAAAATGTCAAGGGGAAGGAGATGCATAACTTCCTTCCGAATAACTCCCACCTCAGCTAGCATGTCAGTGCTGGGAGCTTAAGATGATTTGGGTTGAAGATGGATGTAGCTAGAGAGCTTGGTGTTATTCCCAGCCTTGTAAATCAGCACACTGAGATCTTTCTCCCACCTGCCCCACTTGCGCTCCTCAACTGTCTCCTCACCCAGTTCTGGCCACAGTCAGATGATCTCTGGTGAGCGCGTTCAATAACCCCCTCCTCTTCCATTGAGAACAGGATCTTATGCATGCTGCACATAAGAGGTATTGATCGTGAAAGCATTGTTGACTGGAAAACATGCCTCTGTGGACATGTTAGGAAGGGGAAAGGGGAAATAAAATTAAAAAAAAAAAAAGAGCAGAGATGTACTCATGGCCCCCAGTTAGAAAGTGCCCGCATATTGGAAGCTAATGATGTTTTAGGTTGCCCGTTCCTTTCTTTATTATTTTTTTCCCTTTTTGAGATTCTAAATGTCAATATTGCATTTACTGCTGAACAAACTAAAATCATAACAAATATAATAAAAACGGAGCGAGTAAGCCCCAGCTTCTCTGCAGAGAATGATTGGCACTTTTGAGCCCTGGATTGGTCTGGTCTTTATCTTCACTGCGTCAGCTCATAATTAAACAATAAAGGAAAGGGTAGTTGCTTGCTCTGAATCTATGCAGCCAGTGTTCTGTAAGGAGGGGCAGCGTGTGTTCCATCAGGGCTGTTGCCATCCCAGTTTTCTGTCAGAGGGGAAATGTGTGTATTTTACAAACTCTGTTCTTGTTTTTGTCAGTGTAGAAAGACTTGGAGGTGACACAATGACTGTCACAGAATTTTTTTTTTTAACTCAATGACATCTGACACCAACTATCCTCAGCGCTCTGGGCTGCAAATAGCCATGGGAAGACAATGAGAGAGAAGAAGATAAAGCAAGAAAATGATTGTGTGGGGGGTGGGATGGGGATTTTCCCTGTACTCTTAATCTTGTTTATGGCTTGGCATATGGCTACTGTATAGAAACCCCCCACCACTGATGTGTGTGTGTGTGTGTGTGTGTGTGTGTGTGTGTGCGCGTGCGCGCGCGCGTGCATGCATGAATGTATGTAAGAGAGAGTGGGGTGAGAGAAGCTTCCTCATCTTCATCAGGTATAGCCTGACTTTTCCGTGATCCTATAGAAGATGTCAACTTCTGGGGATTATTGCCCAAACTACTGGAAACAGTCTTGGAAATAGCTAAGAAAATGATGCTTCAGTGAATTAACATGTTTTTCTCATGTCTTTGAGATTACATTGTTCAATGCGAGTTTGTTTTATGCAGCCTTAGTGGAAAATAAGGACCCCAGAGGCTGATCCATCCCCAGAGGATAACCAGGCCATTGAGTCAAATGTGGTACCTGGGACCACAGAAACTCCAGTCGTGAACTCGTGATCTGTCACTAATTCAATTCTCTGTCTCTCTCTCTCTTTCTCTCTCTCTTTCTCTGTCTGTCTCTCTGTCTCTGTCTGTCTCTCTCTGTTTCTCTCTGTCTCTCTTTCTCTCTCTCTGTGCGTGTGTGTAGATCACAAGACAATGAGGGACTTTTTTATGCTGCGAAGGAAGACCAGGTTCCATGCTCTCCAGCTTCCTCTCAACAAGCTCCATCTCCTCTTGATGCTCTCAAGGGTAGACATGTCGAATTATCTTATCGAAACTTAGATGGGGGAGGGGCGGGAACATCTTGTTAGCCAGTTCCTCTGGTGTGCACATTTGAAACCGCCGCCATCTTTGACCCTTCGCGTTATTGGGTGTGGTTGCCTGCCTGCCTCTCACTGCTCCCTGGTCACCTGGGTGTCAGCAGAGGATCTCACAGGAGTGACAGGTTAGGATAAAAACATAATCTGCCACTTAGACTTCGAGAGTGGCTGCACAAGGAATGAATAGGTGTCCATGATGGGTAAATGAATTCATGTGGGGAGACAGTTGCTATTACCTGCAAATGGCAAGCGACACCTTAGAAAGCTCATTAGTGATGCAGGGACAGGTGTGTGAGCACACAGCCTCCTGTTCATTTATTTTTCCCCACCTCATACTGCTTGCTGTAAATGGGATATCCCCTCTTGCAGTTTTTTCCCCAAGCATGGGAAGAAGCTTTGCCATCCTCTGTGTGACTGAGATGCTTCCCCAGAGTCACTTAGCTTGCTTGCTTCTGGGGCATGTCTTTGGAAGGGATGGCTTGGGCCCAGGATTCAACACAGTCTATATCTGAGATCATTGGCAGCCACTGTCTATACACCTTAATTCAAGTGTCTGCAGATGGCTTCCCCTGTCTGCTTACTTCTTAGGAGTGTCTCATGTCCTAGCAGGGAAGTTCTTTGAAGTCTAAATGCTTAACCATTTCTTTGCTCCAGGCAGTGTTTGAGAGAAATTAGTTCCGAGTGAGTGAGTAGTGGTTTATATGTTTTTAAATTTTTTATTATTTTTATTAGACTAAAGGACGTTTTAGGTTCTTCCTTTTTTAGTGAGGGAACTAGTGGTACCCCTACCTTCACGCCACCCCACTTCCCCCAGGATTCCTCTGGAAGGGCTATGTTTGGGGAAATATACTGGTTTCTCTTTGGGAATGATAATTATTTTATCTTTCTTTATATTTTTTATTTATTTTTTGAGACAGGGTTTTTCTGTATAGCCTTGGCTGTCCTGGAACTCACTCTGTAGAGCAGGCTGGCTTTGAACTCACAGAGATCCACCTGCCTCTATTTCCCAAGTGCTGGGATTAAAGGTATATACCACCACCACCTGGCTAAAAATTTGATTTTGATTTTCAATTCTCTCTCTCTCTCTCTCTCTCTCTCTCTCTCTCTCTGTCTGTGTGTGTGTGTGTGTGTGTGTGTGTGTGTGTGTGTGTGTGTAAATGAAAAGTGCTCACAGAGACCTGAAGTATCAGATCTTTTGGGACCTGGAGTCGCAGGTGGTCAGCAGACATTCGATGTGGTACTAGGAACTGATCGGGTCCTGTGCAAGAGCAGTACATGCTCTTAACAGTTGAACCATCTCCAGTTGTTTCATCTTTTACATTTAGGGGACTCTAAATCTGAGTGCTCTTAGGCAGCCATATGTAGGCACATCTTAGTTTCAAGATTTTGCCCCTGTTAGCATCTTCTCTGGTTACAGATGAATCATATAGTCAGCAATGGAGGCAGCATCAGACTCCTCAGATGAATCCTAGAACTAAGGACTGGTTAGAAAGTTGTAGCTTGGTGTGGTTGTGCATGGACTGTAATGCTTGCACTCTGGGGACCAAGACAGGAGGAGTTTTAATACTGAGGGCATCCTAGGTCATAGAGCAAGATCCTGTCTCAAAACCAGGCAGATAAACACCCCCCAACAAGAGAGCTAGCATCCCCACAAAAATATATTTCCATTCAGTATTGAGGGAAACATGCCTGTATGGCCAACTGCTGCCATGAAGACAAGCATGTCTTTACAGCTGACAGTAATAATTTGGAGATTTTCTGTGAAATCGTGCCATTCCTATTGCCCATTTTTTCCCATTAAGTGAGCTACCCTCTCCTTGTATATATTCTTCACACTCATTCATTGTCAGCTATGTGTGTGGTGAGAGATTCATCTTCCTTTGTCACCCGTTTTCCAGTTTCTTTTGCGGTGTCTTGATGAACAGAATTCTTAATTTGATTAAAGAAACACATATGGCCAATAAACATGAAGAATACGGCCAGCCTCATAAATAACCAGACAAAGACGTATCAAGGGCAAATGAGATACTGACTTCACCAGTTTTGTTGTTAAGAAGGAAGCCAGACAATATCAAGCATTGGATAGAGTGTGGTTCTCTGGAACCTTCTGCCTGTGCTGGTGGGTGTGTAAAATTTCGCAGCCACTTTGGCATCATCTTGTGACAGGGGACATCTGAATACTTCATAACTCACACATGCCGTTTCTTGGAATGTTTGCAAGGTCAACTCTTGCATATCAACATTGGTAGACATGCATGAGAATGCTCCCGTTGGTGCTATTTGTAAAAAGCAAACCCAATACAAATGCACTTTGACAGGAGAATGGATAAGTATATTATAGTGTGTGTATATAATAGAATAATAAACCTCAAACTGAATGAAGAATAGCCACACACAAGAATATGGATTAGCCTTAGTAATAGAATTTGAGTGAAAAACAAGTCACAAAAGGATACATACAACATGTTGTCCTTTGTATAGAGCTTAAAACTCAAACCAAAACCAGTCCTTTTCTAAAGAATATATGGAAGAGGCTGGGAATAGTGGCATATATCTTTAATCCCTGAACTCAAAAGGCAGAAGCAAGAACTCCATGAGTTTTAGGCTGGCTGGGGATACACAGGGAGACATTACTGGGAATCAGGAGATGGAGAGTTCTTGCTGTGTAAGAATGAAGACCTGAGTTCTTTTCTTTGATAGTCACATAAATAGGTGGGCATGGCCACGTACATGTCTATTATCAGTGATGTGAGGGTAGAGGCAAGAGGATTCCTGAGGCTTGTTTGCCATCACTGCTCTAGGTTTAGGAAGAGACCGTGTCCCAAAGTGATAAAGTAGAAAGCAATAGAACAGGACATACCATGTCCTCCTCTGGTCTCAGCATGTACCTACATGTATGTGTGTATACACATCACACACAGAGAGATACATGAATATATGCGGCAGTACTAAAAACTTATTTGAAAAAGTGGAAGCGAGTTGGCAATAAATACACCAAGACAGTACCTGGTTCCTCTGGACAAAAGATGAAAGGATGCTTCAAAGATTAATGTTGAAGCTTTAAGTTTCTTGTTTGGTGATTTAATGGATGGTTATTATGGTTGAGAAAAAAAATACATAAATGAAACAATAGAAATCAAATAAGCAAGATTTTAAAATGGGCGAAGGGCATTTCTCTAAAGATGATATACAACTGGAAACAAGCATGTGACAAGATGTTTAGCATGTACACTTTACAACCACAAAACATGACCCATTAGAATGACTGTGACCAGAAAACCCAGAATGCAGCCAGTGGTGGTAGAGATTTGAGAGAGTCAGGACTCCTGTGCAGATAGACTGTAAAACTGTGCAATTATTATGAGAAAAGTATGGAGGGTCCTTCATAAATTAAGAACAGAATTGCTTCAATATGCAGCCATTGTACTCAAAGTAACTAGAACAAGCTGCTGGAGTGATATTGGCAGACTCATGCTCAAAGGTAATATTAGTCCTCAAATCAAAGAAATGGAAGCAATTAGGTAGCTATCAGTGGTGACTTCAGAAACAAAAACATGGCATATACATACATGTAGTGGACTATCTATCACACAGATGTACAAGAGCATAAGGAAAGCCTATTGTAATCTACAATAGGGTGAAACTAGAGGAGATTCTTTTTTCCTAAGTGAAATAATCCGTGCACAAGAGGACAAACATTATGGGATATATGTATGTATATATATATATATGTTGGTGAGTCTGTGGTGTGAGCAGAAAACAGGAGGTGGGAGCTGAAGTAGAAGGGAATAGAGACTTGGTTTCCATATGGGCACAGTGTTTTATAAGCATAAGATGAAAAAGCGCAACTATGTCAAACACTATACACAGTTGAAGAGGTATAGGATGATATTACATTATGTGGGTTAATTAAACCACATTAAAATGTATTTTAAAAAGTGAGATCTGTACAGTAGGCCCTTACTAAATCACCTCTGAACATCCCAGAAAAAGAAAAGAATTTTAGATATATTTCAGATTTTTTTTTTTCTTTGAGCATAGCCTCACTTTGTATCCTGGCTGGCCTGGAACTTGCTGTATAGACTAGGCTGGCCTCAAACATAAAAAAAAATCTTGCCTTGCCTTCTGAATGATGGGATCAAAGGCTTGTGCCACCACATCTGACCCTGTAATTCAGTTTTAAAGAAGGAAAAAAAAATTAAAGCTCCCCAAATTCCAGCATAACAACACCTGTTTATCTTCCAAAACAATCCAAGGCATGAATCAACAAGCATCTAAATTAAAAAACAAATAAATAATAAGAGCCATTCGTGACAAAAGCGAAGCATGTTTCATATCTAAGATTATTGGTACACGTGAAGCAGTGAGACGTCACAAGCAGCAGCATCCTACGTGACCTCAAAGTCACATGATTATTGAGTCCCACCATGGAGGAGGGAAATCGTCCAGAGGTCAAAGCTGAATATCCTCTGAAGCTTCCAAGCTTGGGGCTAGTCTCTGGACCATGGTCAGGCCAAACTTTTGACTGTAGGAGATTTGAGTGTTTTCTGATGGTTTGTTTCTTAATGAAAATAGTGACACCCTGGAGTCACAGTTGATTTCTTACCATCCTAAAAATTCATACCTTAGCACACGTCCTAAGACATAGGGATCCCTTGGCCCCATTTATTTTAGATTATTTTTGTGGTGGTGACAAGTCTTTCTTACTGTGATGAGTATGTGGATGCTCACCCCACAGCCATACTGGGGAGAGACAGAGCTACATATCAGATCGGATGAGGCTGTAGAAATAGGTGTGATCACAACCATGTGGATTTGGGAATTGTAACTATTGATTGGTGGGTACTATGGGCAAACTGCCAAAATGTCTTCAATTCTCACCTCTCTCTGGATTCACACCCATGTCTCTTTCTGCCCACAAGTAGAAACTGATTACTTTGGGGACTGAGTTGGCCTGACCTGCTTTGGCCAATCAAATATGGTAGAATCAAGTCTGTGCTTTTTCTGAGGCTTGGGCCTATCAAGCTTTGGGTACTTCTGTTGCCTTCCTTGGGTATCTGCTGACTCTGCATTTGTAAGATGGTGCCAACAGGATCAATGACAGACATACAGCCCAGCTATTCTGTCATCACAAGAACAGTCCAGTAACCAATAGACTTGTGAGTGAGATTGTCTTAGACTAGTCATGCACCAGCTGACTCTTGCGTAATGCATGATGGATGAATGAGTCCAGCTAATTCCATGGAGCTTGGTTCACATCAGCACACATAGAGAGATAAGTAATGCTTGCTTTTAAGTTATCAAGTGTGTGTGTGTGTGTGTGTGTGCCCAGATGTATGCTCTTCTTTTGTCCTCAGGGAGCACACCAGACTACTAACCACCTTAAAAACAGAAAATAAGGATGTAACCTCAAATGCTAAACTCTGTGACCTGGCAATCTCGGTCTGGATCATCCTTTGGAGAGAGCTCTGAGGAACAACAGCTTTTTTTGGACTCTACACTCACTAACCGATCCTATGAAAGAGGATGAACTCAAGGAAAGAGAAAAGGTTGGCTAGATATTTGACTAGGGTTGGGGATGAGATATCTATTGTAATGATTTTTAGTTTGGGGCAGATTTTAGCTAGGACTTAATATAAGGAGCCAAGCCAGAGGAGGAGAGTGTCTGCAGACTCTGACCAGAAGAGAAGGGGACAATGCTGGGAACTACAAGTAGTTACAATGTAGCCCAACTTCTATTGAGAGGATAGGAGTGCATTTAAAAGTCAATAATAAAGGATAAAGACCACACTAAGTAGACCACAGAAGCATGTAAGACACAGCTTGGAACACTAAACTTGTGGTGTATTGCACACTTGCAAATATGTCTAAGTACAAGAAAATGTTGCTTGTACTCCTTCCATGGTCAGAGGAGAGCTATGAGGATAGCCTTCTACATTAAGGTAAACTGAAGTAGGGACACTCTGTTATCAAATCCTATCTGACATCCAAGAAAATGTGAGAAGAAGCAGACACTTCCCACCAGGCTGTACCCTGAGCTGCATCACCTTTCTGGCACCATGGAGTTACATCTTTGCAGCTCTGAACATCTGGGCTCTATGTACTCTTCCCCCTTTCCCAGGTCCCATCTTGTCTTCCTACCTCTTCTCCCAGGACCCTGGAAACTTTAATGACAGATACATGGGTGCACAGTGGGAGGGGGAGTCAGGTGGACAGTGCTAAGTTGAAGAGGTGGAGGAAAGACACTCAGCTCAAAATAAAACCTGGGTAATTTGGCAGTAGCAGAGGGATGAATGAGCCCATGTTCTCTGTCCCTAAGGGAGCCACATTCACTTCTTCCTCTTCAAAGTCATCAGGCAGTAAAAGAAAATTGCAGGGATGGAGAAATAATGAAAAAGGCTCTTTGTTTTCCCCCCAAGTCCGAACTCCCAGCTCATCAAACCTTGGAAATGCTCACTGCAAATGGCTGTTCCTATTTTATTGCTTATTTATGGGACTCTATTTAAAGTGAATTGCACTTTTCCATTGTATCCTAGCAAGCGGGTGCCAGTGCCAGAGTTGTGTCTCCCCTGGCTGGGGGCTGTCTGGACTGGGGATTCTGCCTGATCGTGTCAGCGTCGCACTGCATGGCATTTAAAGGTGTGTGTGGTGGACACAGCTAAAGTGATAAGGGAAGAGTAGTCAATGTTGGCTCAAGCCTCCGCTAGCCTTGGCTGCCTGCGGAGATAGTCGGTTAGTCTGGAGACACTAAACAGCCCTTATGATGAAGAGGAATCTGCATGTTGAGATTAGCCGACGATGGTTATCAGACGATGGTGTGTGCTTTTTGAAGTCTTTGAAGTTTTAGTGTGACTCAATTCCAAAAGCAAGTGTATTTCCCTAACCTCTATGATCCACATTAAAAAAAAAAAAAAAGACTTCAAAATTTATCAATGCAAGACCACTAATGATGACAAGGAAGATTTGTTATATATCTGAAAGAGTTCACATTATATGGGGCAAATGCTAACTCAAAACCATAAAATTTGCTTCTGGGATTGGCTAGGATGGGGGATGGATGAGAAAGGCAATAATCCCTCCACATTTTCTCCCAAAGAGACACAAGGCCACTCCCTCCTTTGGAAGATTAGTTGCATAGCTCACACTGCCCAGTGTTCTATTCTAGAGTTAAACAAACCTGAGAAACTTGGCCTGTGTTTCTATAAATAAAGCTTTATTGGAACGCAGTGTTTGTGCACCTTCTGTGGCTGTTTTCAGGGCAGAGGCAGAACAGAGCAATGACAAAAAGAGACCTTATGACCCTCAACAGTAAAGATGTTTACCATGTGGCTCTTCTCAGAAGATTGTCTCCACCTCTTCTGGCTCCAGTGTTTCCGGGGATCTCTCCGTGTGACCAGAGGAATCAAAACCTATAACATGTTAGAGCAGAAAGGATCTGGGCATCAGCAAAGCAAGTGTGATGTCCACTGGCTCACAGTTGGCGATGGAGTTAGAGTACAGCCAAGAATGGTTTTTGTTCGTTTGATTGTTTTTGTTTGTTTGTTTGTTTATTTTTAAATATCATTTAAGTTTGTCTTATACAGAGACATTGCCAAGATTAGTTTTGGGGCTTTATGTTTTTAAGGGAGCATCAAGAAGTCACATGGCACCCGAGTTTTATATGACTGGTCAAGTTGGCATTGGTTTCTCACATGTTTCCCAAGGTCCCTTCATGTGGCCCTGGTCCCTGCTCCTGTTTCTCCACGCTCTGTTAGATTAGAGGCAGACTGCCTTGCCCCAGCTGGAATGCTTTCTGAGGGAGTTTGTTGGTCCCTGTTCTATGGTGCAGAGGCTGAGCCAGTGCTTCAGTGGGGGATCTGCCTCTGTGTGTCTGCATGGGTTCCTCTATTTATGAGACTCCCTAAAACTACAATAGGGTTCTGGCTGAAGGAACCTGAACTTCCCAAAGAGACCTGAAAGTAAGGGACTGGTTTTGGAAATCCACACCCTAGGAAGACATTTTGGGGAGCAGCTGCAAAAGAGTTTTGTTTTCTCTAATTAACCATGGACTCTCAAGTGTTCCCTGTTCATGCTTCCTCCCTGGGCTACAAAAGCTTCTGTGTCGTGGCTTCCTTCTTGATCAACTTATCTTTTTCTCTTTCTTTGGTCTCCTTTTCTGATTCCCTAGAGTGGCTAATGACAACTTCAGCCATCCAACTTTTCTTTTTCAGACTACGACTTCTGCGTCATTGTCTCCTGCTGGATCTTCACCTAAATCTCTAATCAGGTACAAACTCTTTCTCTAAGCTCCTCCGACTTGAGCTGGGGCACAGCATTGCCTGACTTGTTTTTGGGACCTGCATTGTAGCCCTGGATAAATTGTAGTTCTTGGCTGCTGGATTAGTGCTTATTCTCATCCTGACTTCATGTAGCTGCTAGACATCACTGGTCATTATCACACCACAACTAAAAAAAACCACCAAGATGGTCCAAATCCTGATGAATGGACTTCATATAATCAGTAGACATCACTGGTCATCACATCATAACTAAAAGCCCGCCCAGGATGGTCCAAACCCTGATGAATACTTCCTAAGGCCATTGACCAATTGCCATCAGGCACTGACTGTCACTCAGAGCTGTACACCTTCTTGCATGCACTGCTGGCTGGCCTGTTGGTAAGAGCCAGTCCAAGGGTATGAGTTCATTCTGAAATGAGGCTGACCAGCATTCTTCCAGACCCTTGTTTTCTTCATCTGTGTTCAAGAAGACCACTTGAGGTCAGGTCCAGGGTATAATGAGGGGATATAGATACAGGGACTAGAAAAAGACCATGTTCAGTGGTGGCTCCTTCCTGATACTCCTGCTCCATCCTGCTGCCTTTGTTCTGAACCCCTTTCCCTGACAGCTGCCTGGCATCCTCCAGCTCCTCTTGAGAGCAAATGCTTAGACTTGCTCTGGTTTGAAGGTTTCCTCAAGGGTCATATATTACAAACTTAACTCCAGTACTCATAAGTCAATGATAATTTGGGAATGGGGCCTTTGAGGGTATAGTTGGGATTGAATGAGGTCATGAAGGTGGGGTCCCCAGAATTAGTGGTTTTATGAGATGGGAAAGAGAAACTTGCGCTAAGGTACTTGCTCTGTCTTACAGTGTGATAACCACTGAGTTATAATACAGCAACAAGGCCCTTGCAAACATGTCAAGTGGCATGCCCTTAGACTATCCACCATCCAGAGCCATGAACCAAACAAGTCTCTAGTTTTTTACACTATTTGGTTTCAGACTGATAGAGCAACAGAAAATGTACTAAGACAGTGACTTCCTCCTTGGGTGCACACAGAGCTATGCTCAGTGGGTTTACAGCCTTCCTCAGCCTTTCATTTGCTTAGGTGCTTCTTTATCCAGTAAATGACAGAATTTCAGGAGAGTAGGATTCTGTTTCCCCAGACCGGGAGGATCTACTGCAGATAGCACCATCTTTGCAGGCTTACTGAGCAGGAATCGGTCTACGATCCAGCACTATGGCTGCAGCTCAGAATTTTTTATTTTTCCTTGTCTGTAGTAGGAGGACACTAATTCCCACTTGTCAAACCATCCTCCACAGACACCGGTCCGGGAAAGCCCTTCAGTGGCAGGAGCAAGGACGGTTGTCCTTGGCCTTTCCAGCATTAAACCCTGCAGCAACATAGAATACTCTCAGTGCCTCTCTACCGAGTGCATGGATAAATGATCAGTGATCATGAATGAGGCTCTGGAATTTAAGATCATCAGACCCACAGTAGAACAAAACATTTAACTCAGATCCAGTAACCCAAGCCTAGGTTAAACTGGACAGGCGGGGAACACAGGCTCTTACCTCTTATTGCAGATTCTAAAGGGGATGTACGCACAGACAGAAGGATGGGGTGTAGTGTTGTGGGTGGCTGTAGTTGACCATAAGTTTGTATATGTTTTATTAGGAATTAGAAGACAGGGAAGCAGAGATTGTCAACGTGAGGATGGGCTTGAAGACCACAGTGCTAATCACCCTTATCTCATAGTGTACCCCGTACGTCACCTATCTGCACCATTATGTATGCTAATCAGTAACATTTGTGAAAATTATGCCATAGTTAAAAAAAAAAAAAAGAAAAGAAACTCTTCTTCCAGGTTCAGGAGTTCTCTCATGGCTTCTGAGTTGTCCTAGTGCCATGGTCACCTATGACGATGGTGTGCTAATAGCCATCTGTCACAAACGAATGACCATAATCTTGATAAACATTTGAGGATCTTGTTTGGTTAACCTGGGAACGGGAAGGGGAAGAAGGGATGGAGAGGATAGAGGGGAGAGATGAAAGGCGCCTCGGGGAGCGAAGCAAGTGCCTAGTAGAGGAAGATGGCAGTGTTGGTGAAGTCTGAACGATCGCAAAGTCAAGCACAATAATAATTTGGGCAAAATGGCAAATGGCACAGCTGAGGAGGAAATAGCATTGTGAATGTAAAAACTCCTAAATGGAGCGCAGATGGGAGGGAAAAGTGCAGTCTTCTGGAAAAACCTCTAATTGTCTGCCCACACTAATAATTTCAGCAAACGCTCCCTCTCCCCCTCCTGTGTATAATTACACCATTCCATCTGTCTATCAGCAGGTTTTTAACTGTGCCTCGCTGCTACCACGTTCTCACGCTTGCGGAGAGATGAGGGCTTTCCGAAGATTTAAGAACCCTTCTGACACAGATCCCGAAGAAAAGACACTCTGGAGAGACAAATTCCTCTCCCAGGCCTTCTACGACTCTATTTTAAAAAGTTGTCTCACCACTTCAAATGCTCTCACTGGGTCCAAGGTGGTTGGGCCGTGTGGTTTTCTAGCTTGGGGGGTCTACTTCTGTGGGCTTGTCAGGGTGTATCATGTTGGAACTAGGTCTGGCGGGCAGTGGCTTTGTGTCCCCAGGTGGCGGGCTCTGATAGGTCTGAGATAGTCTGGAGTGGCTCTCAGGTATCTAAGCAGGTTTAGACTGGGTGACAAAGAAGAAAAAGAAGCCAAGTGGGAAGGGCCTGGGTATGCCCATGGCCTAGGCTGTAGCTCAGCTGGCTGGCTGGGGAGGGTTCCCTAGTGCCACTGACAAGAGTTCTGAGCAGTACTAGACAGCACTGAGCTCAGGGGAGCCTTTGGCTCCTCTCCATACTCTGCCAGCGAGTCCCAGAGGAGACAGATGGTCTGGTCATGTAGCTCAGTAGGAAAGACTCCAAGCTTCCCACCCAATTCACTTACTTTCCTGCGTGGAGGCAGAGCACACCCCGTATTCCTGTTCTATAAGCAGAGGCGGCTTTCTCAGGAAGCTACTGAGGATGCTAAGATGTGTCTACAGGCTCCTCCTTAGGCAGAAAATTCATCCCCTTCTCCCAGTCAACTTACTTTAACTAGTTACTAGGAGAGGTTCATGAAGGGTGAAAAGGGAAGTAGGGTCAATTCCTCTGAGTATCTCCTGAGGGCTGGGAGGTGTGGTAGCGGTGTGGCGTGGTGAGTTTTGAGCTGTTTACTAGATTTGGCCTGTACCAGAAAAGTATTGTGGAAGGTGGTAATGGCATAGCCAGAGGCTCCACCCAACCTATTCTAACATAGTCCAAGAGCACAGCTTATGCTCTCCTGTGACTGCCAAGCAGATGGAGATGAGCACTCTCTCGCTCACTCGCTTGCTCGCTTGCTAGCATCACAATTCAGTGGGCAAATACTGATAGTGTTCCCAAAAGATGCTGTAAAAGATGAATGCGGCACACATCCAACTCTCCAGGGCAGTGCTGTCTAATCCAAGTACATTGCAAGTCCCATCTACAATTTAAAATTCCCTAGTAGCCATAGTGAGTAAAAGGAAACATGTGAATTTATTTTATGAATAGGTTTCATTTAAGCTAACACATCCACAACATTAACTCAGTAGATGCTCACTATAAAATTATTCAATATTCTACTATTGTTGAGACAATAAACTTTCAAAATACGCTATGGCTATACATACGGCAGTTGCAATGGGACACATTTCCAGTGCCCACTGGCCGTGTGTAGTCAGTTGTTACTCTCTAGACAGTAAAGACTCAGAATTTCTAAAGGGAGAAAAAAATGTTCTTAATTATAATTTGAAAATGCGTATAATAATTATCATAGCTAAACTCCAGACTCGCTAAACACTTTCACATGCATTATCTCTTGTAATCTCAACAATTTTATGAGGTGACAGCTATTGCTCTTTTTTTTTAACAGATAAATAAACACGAGACTCAAGTGCACTGAAATGACTTGTGTTTTTAAAGAAGTAAACTAATTCTGTGTGTGTGTGTGTGTGTGTGTGTGTGTGTGTGTGTGTGTGTGTGTGTGTTTACCCATGTATACACATGAGTGAGCCTGTGGAAGCCAGAGGTAAATCTCAGGTATTGTCCCAGAAACTCTCACTAGGACTTGAGTTTGCCAAGTAGGTAGGTTAGGTTGACTGGCCAGTAAGCTTCAAGGATACACCTGTATTGGCTTCTTCAATATTAGAATACAAGTCAATGCTACCACATCTGTTATTTTTTTTTCTAAACATGGATTTTGGGGATCAATCCCGGATCCTCATGCTTATGTGATAATCATGTGACTGACTGAGCCATCTCCCAAGTCCCTTTCGTTCTTCCTTAAACACATACAGAGACACACCTTTCTGGAATGACTCTAGTGTGGCTCACTGGAGGGAGCATCCCATAGGACGTTGGTGATGGGAAGCATTTTCTATAGCAGCGGTTCTCAAACTTCCGGATGCCGCAACCCTTTAATACAATCCCCAATGTTGTGGCGACCCCACCCCCAGTCATAAAATTATTTTTGTTGCTATTTCATAACTGTAATCTTGATATTGTTATGAATTACAATTTAAATATATGATGTTCAGGATGGTTCTAGGTGACCCCTGTGAAAAGGTTGTTCAACCCCCCAAAGGGGTTGCAACTCACAGGCTCTACAGAGAAGTAGAAGATGATTGTGAAATTTCTTGTTTGAGAAATGTTCTGATCAGAACTGAGTAGCCTTTACCTCATATAGAGAAGGGCACTGAGTCAGTTATGTGTAGAACAGGCTGAGACGGGACAGTGGAAGAACAGGCTGGGAAAGTGACTTAGAACTTGGTTGTAAGATGTGCTGGACCCAGAGAGGTGGCTATGGACTTTACTGAGTAGCCACCATAAAGCCACGGAAGCCTTCCACATATCAAACATCGAGAACTTGCAATGTCGTACTGTAACCAAAGCCTTGCCTGAGTTCAAATGATGTCATCACAGCCACCGGGTGGAATGAGACAAGGGAGAGACAGAGGAAGTGGAGACACCCCTTAATACAGTCTAAGCCTAAAGTAATAGTGGACAAGGAAAGAGATGGAAACAAGAGGTTTAAAAAACTCACGTGACTAGAGGATGCAGGACGAAAGGAGAAGGTAGAGAGGGCTCCCTGGCTTGAGCTTGGAGGGCAGGAAGAAGTGTACTCTGAGCACAGTCAGGGCATGATTGCTGTGCTTCCTGAGAACTCTTACCCTGGAAGGATTCCAGCTACTCTCCAGACTCCAGAATGGGCAGAGGTGGGTGTAGTTATGTCTTCATGTTCCCTCTCCAGCTTGCAGTTTCTAGTGCCTAAGAGAATTCAGTTCCTACACTGTCTTTCTTGCTAACTGGGGTTAGCTTTCTGAGGTGGCATTTATTCCTTCTAAGGTCAATGAAAAGAATGTCTGGGATGGCTCTACCTCCTGCGCTCTTCACCTATGCTCTCCCCCTCCAGACCAACACTGGAGGGAAGAACGGTCTATATGGATTTGTGGTGGTCCCCTCCTCCTTCCCTGTCTCATTAGCACAGCAGCTAATGAGTTATTTCTAACCCAACCTCATTCTTCATCTGTAGAATGGGGCTGGAACCTCCAGGGCTGCTCTGATTATCCGATCAAAGAAACTTTTGAATGTGAGAGCACCCCCTGCCTCCGACTCCCCCATACTCCATGGTGTCAGGCAAGGTTGATGTGACCTGCAGCATTTTCCTCTGGCTGGATGATCCCAGTCAGGGAAGACCAGTGCTACTCTCTGCCTCCTGATTCCTGCCAATGCTGTGCTCCTTCTGGCCCTGGAGGTTGTACGCATGCTATTCCTTCTTTGGGGACTATCTTCCCCTTTCCTCTCCCTGGATGGCTTATCTCTTATGATCAGCTCTAGACTCTTGCAAAGCCTTCATAGATCCTCTTCATTCAGTAGGAGGTCACTCCACTCACTTGTGCCTTGCTTTCTCTTTCATGATGATTTGTTGAAACACTTAATGGTATTAGAAGTACTTACATGTCTATATTTTCCCCTAGACTGTGAGCTCCTCCAGGGCAGGAAACATGACTCCTTTGCTTATTACTGCATCATCCGTTTCCTGATGCTGTCCCCGGTGCATGTTAGATGCTTGGGAATAAATGAAGAACACCACAAGGAGCCACATGCAGAAGCATTGCTCACCAGGGGCTGAGCTCATGTCGACATCTTGAATTCAGTGTTTACCCTGCTGCAGTCATAATGAAGGATTATTGATTATAGTCATGACCCCCTTCAATCTCATCCATCTAACTCAAAGGGTCGGCAGAGTAACTCACAGGATCTTGAGAATGTTTATATCCTTGAGAAAGTCCAATAGAGTGAGGTAAACACCCTTGAGTCCTTTGGTCACCTAACAGAGTAAGCATGACATATACACTTCCTGGAATATTTTTGGTTTGACTTATTTTTTGCCTTTCCTGTGGCCTCCTTCTCCTTGACTTATTTTTATTTATGTGTACAATGTGTATGGCTGTGTGAGTGGACGCCATGTCTGTGTGGGTGATCTGGAGCTACAGGCAGTTGTGAGCCGTCAAAGGGGGTTTGGGGATGGGTTCTCAGATCCTTCAGAAGGGCTGTAGACTCTTAACTGTTGAGTCATCTCTTCAGCTTCCCTCCCTTAATTTTAAGGGCTTGCTGAGCACCAGAGCTGGAAAACCAAAGTTATGTGATGGTATTCCTTGCATATCCTTGTCTTCCTTACTGGCTCTTCCTCCAACCCTATGTCACACGAGCTCCTTCCTTGGCTGTCCCTCTACTCCAAGCATACCTAATACCACTCTCAGAGGGCTGAGAACAGTCTCAGGAAGCAGGTGAACTGGGTCTCAGACATGGTATTTTTTTTTTTTTTGTGGGCTACTCTTCAGAGTAGTGGATTTTTTCTATAATCCAGTCTGGCCCCACAGTGCTGAAGAGGCCTGAGGTTCAGTGGCCATACATCTCTGTGAGAACTTACCCCCAGGTGTACCATTTACCTTACATACCCTCAGCCCAGCAGCAGTGTCAGGCTAATGAGTCCAGTCCCTTTAAGCTGGTTACTGCCCTGGCCACTCCCAGATCCTCCTTGCTTTGTGTCTGGCCATGAAGACAAAGCCCAGAATTAAGGCCTCCGGATTTATTTTATTTCACAAGGACCCACAAAAGCCAGCCCAGCAGCCCATTCATCCTAAAATAGCCTCTGAAAGCCTGGGAATATGTCAGTGTCCCTTTACAGAGGGATACTGCATTGCCATGAAAGGACCATTTGAACGAGGTAACCACAGCGGAATCGTCTCAATGTGTTCCAATCACTTTGCAACATCAAGGTTTGTTTCTCAGCAACAGGGTCCTTCTGACAATGAATGAATGGCATGACAGGTGTGTGTGTGTGTGTGTGTGTGTGTGTGTGTGTGTGTGTGTGTGTGA